>CM076573.1:439968347-440671640 GCA_034641835.2 Pinus albicaulis
AGACCGAGATGGAGAAGCTACTGAAGGAGAAAGAAGAAGTAGCTCGAGTGGAACTCATCCCACTAGAATTTGTGCCCATTTCATCAATTCCATCAGTTGTTCCAGCAATTTCTGGAGCATCCAGTGGTACAGATCATTTTTCCAAGGCCATGGAAAGTATGACCCTGTAGTCACAAGAGATCAAGAAGTTGGAAGAAAAAATTGGCATCCTGAGAGATCAAAAGGCAAGATTAGAAACAACCCATGAGATAGCCAAAAAGAAGATTGAGAGGTTGGAGAAGGCAGAGAAGTAATTTTCAGCCAACAAAATTCTAGGCCAAATGAAGCTGATAATTTGGGGCGGTATCATAGAGTCAATGGATGAAATCTGCTATTCTATCCCCATTCTTTTTTAAGAGAAAGAGTTGATTAAAAAATGCACAGTGGCTATTGAGAAAGAAAATCAAAAATTAGGAAATATGTTAATCACAGCCCCCAAGCTCATAAAATTACTGAACTCCAAAACCAGTTATGAGCTTGAAGAGCTAGATGTACAGGAAAAAACATAAACCATATTAGAGGTGAAAAGGGTCCTCACTAAGAGGAATTTAGTGAGGCAACTGGAAGAGAAGTGTCATGAATTGCACATGGCCATCAGCAAATTCTTAAACAAAATTGAGCCCTAAGGGAAAAAGGGCTACCCTCACTGTATGTAATTAATAACAAGTAGGTCCAAAATGGAGATTATATGACCAAGCTCAGGGAAATAGCTAAGGATACCACCAAATTCTCCAATATAAAAGGGAACGTGACTGGGAAAGTTGCCTTAGATCTCCTGAGAAATTATATCTTTATTCAACATGAGCAGAAGCATGTTTTCCTCACCAAGCCCACTTTCAACAAATACACATAGGTTGATCAAGTGTATCGATAGGTCATAGGTACGATAATTCCAGGAAAAAAGGAGTGGGGAAAATTTTGCATGTACCAAGATTAAAAGGGAACGATGGAAAATCAACACAGCCACTAATTGATTAGAAGTGTCGGCATCGCATCCTCTTTAATGATCTAGCAGAGGCAGGCCAAAATTAGATCCATATGTCAGAGCCATCCAACATTGCCTCTTCGTGACCACCTCAGCCACCTTCAGCCTACTTTTTGGATTCACGAAGAGCTACCGAAGTTTTTTGAACTCATGAAAAGATGCCTGAGTTAATTCCATCAGCGGTGTTTTGTTAGAGATTTTTGTTCGGGCCCTGCATGGCCACAATAGTCTAGTTTTAGTTTAATTGTAATTTATGAAGGTTGCCAAAGTAGATTAGGGAAACTGATGTAGTTGTTAGTTAAATACTGCATACATTGGCAGTATCAAAGGTTGGTAGGTTGGACCCTGTATTGTAAGAACTTATGTATTATAGCACTATCATTTTTTGAGTTGGGCGTCAATAATAAGAGATTGTTCATAGGATTCTTGAACTATGTTAATGGTGATGTTTTTCTTTCTGTGTTAATTTTTTTCTCTGTCTTTCATGTCATGCATCGATTTATCTTATTATAAAACAGAAATTTTAGATTAAGATTTGTTGAGAGAGCACCTTAATTTTGTCTGTGTTTACTATCTTAATGTTTTATTCTGAAGTATAGTTAAATAATTCTTAATTTCTCTTTAGAAATTACTGAACTCACTGTTTTCTTCCATTACATAATTCACACTACGAGTAAGATCCAGTCTGCATAGTTATCTTTCCCTGTGAATGCCCTCAAAAATTTGATGCACAATCCAACCTTTTTTGAATCCATATCCCAATGGATTAGCCTCTGCAGACCTGCTCATCCAACCAAAAAAATCAATCAAAACAACCAATACCACCATAATTGTAACTAGCTTAACATCAACATTCATAATATTAAGGAGAAATTAAATCATAAATAGAGAGAGCCCTCTCTGAGTCTAGGAAGGCTAGGTCATGGATTCCAAATTGGTTTGATGTTTTCCTCTATCGTTTATTCTTACCAATATTATAAATTCTAGGGCTACAACATAATGGAGACCATACTGGGAATTATTAAAAAAGATGAACATTTCATCTGAACTCATAAAACCCCAGTCAAAACATTGTATGCTTCAAGTATTTTCCAAAGATTGGTTTTTCAACTGTGTTACAAATATTTAGCCTGCTTTTTCCGCGGGTCTAAATTATGGTTCCCAGAATAATCTTTACCAGATCTCATCATGACCGAAATCCTCCTGCAATAGTTGACAATCTAGAGAAAATCATAAGAAAAAACCCCAGAACTGAGAGTCAAACTGGCGGTAAATCCCTTCACAGAGCAAGTTCCCTCCCTAGAAACCTTGTAACCTTGCGGGATATCCAGTTAGATTTACATTTTGAGCAAAGCTTATTCAGGACCAAATCTCAAAATTGGAAAGCCCAGATAGTTTTTGAACCATCTATCCTACAACGGAGTCCAGTTGGCAAAGCCTCCACATCCACCCAAGCTGACCTTCAACTTCTCTAACATTTTGACTCCCTTAAAGATCTGGTAGCATGATTCACCTCAGTTGTCGATGTTGCTTACCTTCAACAATTTGTAGAGTTATATGCTCTTACTATAGTAGCTCCCTCTATTATTTCCAAGTCTGATCATCCTCATCCAACCCATCTAGGTGTGTCTGAAGCCCCTACCACTTCCTTGAATATTTCCCACTAGAGTGTCCAAACCACCCATACACCCATTGTACACCTTCCTCCATTTAATCCTCCACCCCCTCTTGTCAACCCCCCTTGGGTTCCCCACCACCAATCATGGTAGCCATATATGCTCCATTGGTGTTGCCACCATCTATTCATAAATCGATGGGAAGTTAAGAAAAACCCTCTTCAAATCTTGTCAAAATATGAAAACATCAAGTGGAATGTTAGAGAGAGTGTCCAAAACTGCTGTGCTAGGTTTAACATTATATACAACGCACTCCCTTCTCACATGAAACCCCCAGAAGACTTAGCCCTGGTTAAGTTCCCATATGGTTTTGATCTAGAAATGGATTATCAGCTCAGAGAGAGAGATCCTACTACATTAGAAGAAATGCAGAAGGGTGCAGTAAGTGTAGAAGCCAATCTACTTGCAAAGAGGGCTAGAATAAGAAATGAGAAGAGAGTCACTATAAGGGAAGAACCCGCAGCCTCCACATCTAATGCTAAGATTGATAACTTGGTTAGACTATGGAAAGAATGATGGAGAAAATTAGCATGAATGAGAGAGATATTCCTAGGGAAAATCAGCCAGCTCCTCAAAATACAAATCAAAACCTTAGAAAAAACCCCCCTCAAATAAGACAGAGAGAACACATAGGCCCGGACCAGAAAATTAGGCCTCCATTCCAAGAGAATTATGTTGATGAAGATGAGGGAGTGGTCGAAGAAATAGAAGAAAGTCAAATTAATCTAATGGGAATTAACGAAGAGGATTCTATTTTCCTTATTGAAGAAGAACAAGGTTTATTTTCTCTGACTCAAACTGAAGTAGAAGCTGAAGAGTTTGAGGATTATAAAAAAGGGTTTTATAATTCCATCTTGGAGGTACATAGACAATATAACCTTAGAAGCAAGAAGAACTATGATAACTCCAAGAAAAAGAATTCTGAAAACTCTGCTAATAAGTTCCCTGAAACTGATCCCAAGGAAACAACTAAAAGTTTAAAGAAAACTGCTAACATCCCAGGAAAGAGTTATATAGAAATCAGCACAAGTAAACCATCTATCAGCCCTGCCAAAACTGTTCAGTCTAATACCCCTACCACAAGTCAACAATCTGAATTTGCTGCTCAAATAGTTCCTGAGAAGACTGATTGTTCAAATCTGCCAAAAATTCAGACACCCTTCAGTATTGAGAATGAAATTGCTAAAATAAAAATCTCAATTCCTCTCACTAAATTGGTAAACAAGGATGTATACAGGTCCTAGGTCCTAAAGGTGTTGAACATAGGAGAAATTACTGACACTATCAATCTGAATGATGATAAAATTGAACTTTTTTTTGGGCCAGAAGTAGATGGTAAATCCCAGGAGAGAGGTGTTCCCCCATTTTATATCAGTTTGAATGTTCATGATAAAATCCTCCATAATGCCATGTTGGATTCAGGTGCCTCTCATAATCTTATGCCAAAGGAAGTCATGGAGAAACTTTGCCTTGAGATAACTAGACCCTACAAATATTTTTACTCATTTGACTCCAACAAAGTCAAATGTTTAGGTCTCATCAAAGATCTTTATATTACTTTAGCTCAGATACCAGCCAAGGGTCAAGTGATGGATATAGTAGTGGCTGACATCCCTCCTAAGTATGGCATGCTTTTATCACACTCATGGGGATCCAAGCTACAAGGGACCCTCCAAATGGATATGAATTATGCTACCATACCAGTGTTTGGCCAACAAAGAAGACTGTATAGGGAAACTTTAATGAAATACATGGTGATCAGTCAAGAGAAACCACATAAATACCCACTTTACTCTATTCATTCTGACCTTGACTCATTCATTCTTTAAAATGATGAATACAATGATGCACAAGTGGCTGAAGAGGAAAAGGACCAGGATAGAGAAGAAGCAGAACAAATGGAAATTATGCAACACAATTCTGAATCTGAACCTTTGTGGAACATGAGCTTTGATGGCTCTTGTGTCAAATCAGGTTCAGGAGTAGGGGGTGGGTCTGAAATACTGAAAATAACCATGCATATGATCATTCTTACAAACTAAACTTTCAGTGCACCAAAAATATAGCAGAATATGAGGCACTCCTTTTGGGTTTATAATTTTTGAAGACTAGATTAGGAGCCAAAATAATTTATGTTCATGGGGATTCTAAGATGGTTATTAGAAAAATCAAGGGATAATATTCAGCCAAACATCCTAGACCGAGAGCATACAAGAACTCTACCCTTGACCTCCTAAAAACTTTTGAAGAATATGATCTTGCTGCAATTCCAAGGAATCAAAATATCCTTGCCAACGGTTTAGCATTTTCAACTAGCACTTGTCAATTACCTCAACCCAGCAAGAAATATACAGTGCAGATTAAACAATGCCCAGCAGTTCCTGATAATATGAGATATTGGCAAGTCTTTGGTAATGACAAATAGATTGAAAATTTCCTCCAATATAAAGGTGAGTTTGAAGATTCCATCTTGGACCTAGATCATGAATAATATTTTCCCACCGAAGGAAAAGTGAGTATGGCTGAACCACCCCATGATTCTGATACTAATGTTTCAGCAAATGAATATTTACATAGAACAAGGATACACAAAGACCCAGAAAAAGAAGAATTTGAAGTACTCCAATTCAAACATAACATCATGCCTAGAGGGCTTGTCCCTTTAGAAGAACTATTTGAGTTCAATGATGTAGCAAGAAAACCAAAGATGGAACCCAAAGAAGTAAACATTAAGGCATGCAATTTGGGCATTGAACAAGATCCCAAGATGATAAAGTTATCAAACACACTGCTAGTGACCACAAAACATAAATACATTGCTTTTTTTAAGGATTTCATTGATGTGTTTTCTTGGAGCTATGAGGACCTGAAATCTTATGATACTAATATTATCCAACACAAGATTCCAGTCAAGGAGAACCAGAAGCCTTTCAAATAGAAAATGTGTAGGATAAATCCTATCCTAATTCCCTTAGTTGAGAAGGATATCAAGAAGATGTATGATGCCAAAATAATAGTCCCAATCAAATTCTTTGAATGGGTTTCCAATATTGTGTTGGTAAGAAAGAAAACAAGAGAGATCAAACTTTGCATTGACTTCATAAATATGAACAAGGTATCACTTAAAGACAACTACCATTTACCAAAGATGGACCACATATTGCAAAGGGTAGTGGTTTCCAGAAGGATCTCTTTAATAGATGGATTTTCAGGGTATAATCAAGTGTTGGTGCATCCTGATGATCAACACAATACAACTTTTACTTCTCCTTGGGGGACTTTCATGTATGTGAAAATTCCTTTTAGATTAATTAATGTTGGTGCCACTTTCCAGGGGAAAATGGACATCACTTTTTCATAAGAGATTGGCCTTTTCATTGTGATCTACGTTGATGATATTACGGTATATTCGAAAACTAATAAAGAGCATTTGGCCCATTTAAGAAGATTTTTTGAAAAGTGCAGAAGGTTTGGAATGTCTTTGAACCCCAAGAAATATTTATTTGGTCTTGACGAAGGGAAGCTTCTAGGCCACATTATATCTGAAGAGGGAATGAAAATTTATCCCAGTAGGATTGAAGGCATACTTCAAATCAGTCATCCCAGGAACATCAAAGAGCGTCAATCTTTCATTGGTAAGATAAATTTTTTAAGGAGGTTTATATCAGACCTTGCGGAACTACTGAGAAATATCACCAACATGCTTAAGTGAGATTCAGGAGTTAAATGGAGCATGGAGGCTAAATTGTCCTTTGACTTGGTAAAGCAAGCACTCACTAAAGCACCAATTCTAATCAGCCCTGATTTCACCAAGCATTTTATCATTTTTTCCTTTGCATCAGTACACACTATTTTTGCTGCATTGCTGCAGAAAAATAAGGAGGGACAAGAACAACCCATTTCCTTTTTCATCCAACATTTGAGAGATGCATCTGTAAAGTACAATATCATGGAAAAGTAGGCCTTTTCTTTGGTCAAAGAACTGAAGAATTTCAGGGTTTACATCCTACATTCACATATCATTGCCTTTGTGACCAACAAAGTTGACAAGGACATCCTAACACAGAATCTTGATGGAAAGAGAGGCAAGTGGATTGTTGTTATCCTAGAGTATGATTTAGAGATCAGACCCACCAAACTGATCAAAGGAAAAGGTTTAGCCAAATTGATGGTTGAAACAAATTTTTAAGCACTAGATATCAACATGATCCATTCACTAGATGAACAAGAGGAGCTAGTGACTCCACCTATTAAGGAAGCATTCATGAATTCTCCCTGGTACACAGATATACTATATGTTCTATTTCATTTAAATGCTACTCCTGGTTTATCCAAAACAAAATCTAGATTCTTGAAATTGAAAGCTGTAAAATTTTTCATCCTAGAAAATGTCTTGTACTGGAAAGATGTTGGGGGCATATTGCTTAAATGTTTTCTTAAGGAAGATGCGGATAGGGTTATGCAAGAGTTTCACAAAGGGGATTGTGGAGGCCATCTCTACTAGAAAACCACTACTAACAATATCCTTAGAGCTGGTTTCTATTAGCCTACTCTTTTCCCAAATATCTAAAAAATGGTAGCCACCTGTCACAAATGTCAAATTTTTGAAGGGAAAAGAAATTTGATGTTGTTGCCCTTACAACCAATTTCTATTAAGGCTCCTTTTCAGCAATGGGATTTAGACTTCATTGGAGAAATCCACCCCTCATCCTCTGCCCACCACAAATGGATCCTTACTGCCACAGAATACTTTACCAAATGGATATAAGCCATCCCTTCCAGAACTGCTACTGACTCAGTGATTATCAAATTCCTTGAAGCCAATATCCTGTCTAGATTTGGTTGTCCTAGAAAAATCATCACAGATAATACTACTGCTTTTAAGTCCAATAAAATGCTGGATTTTTTCCATAAGTATCACATATCCTTGGGGCATTCAACAACCTATTACACTCAAAGTAATGGATTGGTTGAATTCTCCAACAAAATTTTGGTTAATATTATCAAGAAGCTTCTAGAAGACAACCAGAAGTCCTGGCATAACAAATTGGTGCATGCATCGTGGGCTGACAGACTGAGAACTAAGAAATAAATTGGCATGCCACCATTCCATTTGGTCTATGGGATGGATGCAATTTTCCCAACATCATTAGGAGTGCCAGCCATGAAAATCATTCAAGAGGTACAGGCTGAGGAGAATGATGTACAAAGAAGGATAAACTAGACCATTCAGCTACAACAGTCCAGAGAAGAAGTTTACAACAGAACTCTGGTTGTGCAAGAAAATATAAATAAGATATTTGACAAAAGAACAAAATCAAATGATTTCAATATTGGAGACAAAGTACTGAGATGGGATTCCAGAAGAGAAGATAAAGGGAAATATGGAAAGTTTGACAACCTGTGGAAGGGCCCATAAATTGTTCATTCTTTCAGGGGAAATAATGCATTTTTACTGCAAGAGATGCATGGAACAGAGCTGCCTGGAGGTCCTGTCAATGGCAGGAATTTTGAAGCATTACCTCTTTTAAGTCAAGAGAACCTCCCTTTCCATTGTAAATACCACAATTTTGGTCTCGAATACTTTTGAAGGACACCTTTTTGTGCTAAAAAGCAGCAAGAAAGATTCATCAAAACAACAAGAGAAAATTCACAAAAAAACATTGCAAGGCTACTAGTCTTGATTTTCTTGAAACTTCCCTAAGAAGTGCCATCCCCAGTTGGAACCACTGTTAGAGTCTTGTAATTTACAGTATCTCAAGGTGATTGAATATTTATTCCTTGTAGATTTTCATATCTATATATATATATATATATATATATATATATATATATATATATATATATATATATATATATATATTAAATATTTTAAAGAATAGAAAAAGAAACAAAAAAGAAGAAGGAAAAGAGCGTGTAAAACAGGAAAAGAAAACCCCACAAAAATGAATAGTTCTGAAAGTGCTGCAAATCAAAATGCCACTACTATTTAGAAAGGTTTTTTCAATCATAAAGTTCAAGCATGATTGTACAATTTTGGACTTTTGTTGATATGCTATAAAATGAATATTTCCCAAACTGTTTAATATTGGCTTATTATTAGATAGGTAGAAAATGACATTAGTTCAACAACTTAATCTAGACCAATAGGAGAAATAAGGGATAGGGATTATGTTAGAATTTCAAAAGAAAAATGTTTCAGGGTCTACAATTCTAAATCCACCCTACAAAGAAGAAAAAATGTTAGATGAATAGTTTGGGTAGGTAGAGAGGATAAGGAGAAAGAATGAAAGGAAAATTTAAAGTCTATTTTGCAATGTACAACTTAAAAATTGCATTTTTTTTCCTATGGTGGAAGAACAAAAATCAGAATAAAAAGAGTATTCATACTCTAAGGCTCAAAATGAGATGATTCTATAAATTTGGAGACTTTATGTTATATTTCTTATTCAAAGTCCCAACAGTATTCATTTCTCCATATCCCCACCCCGCTCATATTTTCCTTAACCTAAATTTCTACACTACCCCCCTACTTTCATGATCCCGACCCCACCATCCCATCACACATACCATCCATGCTAACCACCCTACAACTCCCCACCATCTCCGCTCCCCGATACAGATTTGATGGCCCACAATACCTTTTTCCCCCCCTCACCCTCTGAACTTTAACAATGTGGGACGGGGGGGGGGGGCGGGTCCGAAATGAGCGGTATCTATTACTGTTGTTCGTGCTACATGTCGTGCCCAGAAAATTTTACACCCCCCCCTCGCCCCCAACCTTTGCCCCCCCAACTCACGATACCACAGACTGCCATCCCCCCTCCTAAAATCGTCTCCACTATTTGCGATATCATTGCACCTTTGGACCTTGGACGGGTGTACGGCACGGCAGTACTTGCATACGCTCCCACCTACCCGCTTCACCCAATCACATCACCTCTCACCAATGATTCGTTCTACCATTAATGGCTAGACTGTTATCCAACGGGCCCGTGCCTAATCAAGCAATCCACCAATCAAATTTAAAATCCAAATTCACACCCGAAAGCAAGATTTACCTTGCTTGTTTTGTCCAAAATTACAGGTTGCGAATTACACAGAGAATGTGCAGCAAAGGATTAGTGGAGACAACCTTCGAAATAATTAAAAATAACTCACAATGCTCTAAAAATCAAATCACATTCCTCATACTTCCCCTTTATTTTTCCCCTTCCCCCATATTATTTATCTCCTTCTTCCTTTCAGTTGTTCCCTCCTTTTTATTCCCATTATTTCTTATACGGTGAAGGAGAACGAGTTAAATTTAATCAAAGAAGAAAAATCATGCCTCCTAAGAAGGACCGGGAGCCTTTCAACCCCATGTTGATATACTTAAATAGACTTATATCATATATCCACCTGGCAGACAAGTTTAAATCAAGTGAGGTCAGCATTGATTTATTCAATGTCTACTGCTGGCTCGAGGAAAAATTTCTCGATGAAGCTGATGAAATTGGCATGTGGGAGACTAAGCTACCTCTTTACATCTTTCCCAAAACCCATAGTTGCCCATAATTCATCAGAAAATGTGAGGCCTGCTATGATATTAATCAGAGAACCATTTACACCCCAATAAGAGAAATCTTGTTCGCTATCAATGCCCAATCCATTTAGCAAATGATACAGGCCCCCACTCCTTAAAAAAAGTCCCCTTCTCCTATGAAACCTTTAGGGAATTTTATCAGAAGCTTGACTTTGCCAACAAAGCCAAAACTTTGCAGCTTTTTATGGCCATTGATGCCCCAATTCCTACCAAGAATCCACCCTATCCTTCATCTATATTTCCTGGTAGGACCAAGCACATTGTCACTGTTTTATCTTATTTATTGGGGTATCACACTGGTCAGTGGGTAGATGAAGCTATGATAGGATTTTTTTCCATTATTTCCTCAGATGCTAAACCCACAGTCATGTTTAATTATGCCCATTCTCTTGCAGATTCCATTCATGAACAGATTTTAAAGTTTAATACAGAGGAGGTTTTCAAATACACCTTTGTGTTGGTGTATATGTTTTTTTATTTCCAATCCAGCAGGTTTCAATTTCAGATGACCAAGGCAAATGAAGATGTTGAACCTCAATCTGTCATTTTCTAACAACTATGCTATTTAAGGATCGGAATAATTATAAATACAAGGATTTTGTGGAATTTTTTGTGCATCCAGCCATCAGCACACTCAGCAGTGCAGTAGAGCCAAAGATAATTAAAGAAATCAAGAAATCCATGCAGCTGACAGAGAAAGTAAAGACACTAGATTGGTACTTGTACCAAAATTATACAGAAATTCGAGTCTATGGGAGTGAGCTAGCCCCTTAAAAATTTCCAAAGTTCCTCTCCATGAGGGTCTTTGCACTAGAATACAAAAGAAAAATGATATATGCAGATGAGCTCAACTTTTTTCTCCAAAGATGAAATATTCCAAAATTTTCACTTGATATTTGGAATATTAGAGTTCTTAATTTTCTTAATGAATTAAGTAAATAAAAGGGTGGAGGGACCCATAATCCTTAAGATGAATAAATATCCACTTTTTATGTGTGAATGTGGATTAATTAAGCTTATATATACATAATGAGGTCATGGAGCCACTACTAATGTGAATGGAATTGGAGATGATATCTCATTAATGAGATAGATCATGGAGGTTGATACAGTCAACTAAGATCTTGGAAGGGATCAAACAGAAGATCATGGAGCATTCACGATGAGATGATGGAGGAAGTTGTGCAATTAATGCACACATGATGGAGAGGGTGTACATTGCACCTAGACATGATGGATGACTTAGATAGACAGCGCAATCAAACATGGAGGATCTTGTCCACATGCACAACGCAGTTTAGATGAGGGCCAAGGCATGGGAAGGCTCATAAACTATATAAAGGAGATGAATACAACAATGAAGGAGGCTATTAATTATTGATTTTTAGGTCTGTTTAGATCTGGAATTGTCATGTGACATTCCATTTCTTTCTTGGTTTGTTTAGCAAAGATTGCAAGTGTTTTTTAGCACAGGGTGTTCCTAGTTGGGAATCCCACCTCTTTCTTTGAGTAGCTCTAGACAAAGGGTTGTAATTCATTCTACATCAAGAATTGGTGCCATATATTTTTTCCTACTTTCTGCAGAACATTTATATTCAAAAATTGTACATTTCTAAAGATCATTTTGGAAGGGGGGGTTGTCTTCAATATTTTAGCTAGAGAACCAGTGAAGGTTTATTCCTATCACCTTGGGCTTGAATATCAACATTCCAAAAGCTTCATTTAAGATATGGCATTAGTCCAAGATTTATTCACCTCCTAGCAGTTGTAATCCCTTCAGGAATTACGCTGTCCATTATTGCAGATCCAAAGGAGGAAGGAAGTTGCTAGCATTTCAGCTAGTAATCCTGTGAGGGATCATCCCCTCATATTTCCATCAGTATTTCCATCAACCTGGATTTTATTGCAACATATTTCAGCAGGAATAGAGCCTCTCTTTCCCTTACAACACATTTTTTATGAGTAGTTGTGTTGTATCAGCTATAATCATCATTGGAGGGTTGAGAAGCTAGATCTAGAGCTTCTAGCTTGTAGATCTGAAGGAGGGATTAGCCCTTCAAGATTAGATCTGATCTTGTGACATATTTCAGCCATCTATTTGTCATATCTAGCTTTAGATCTATAATCCCTATAGATTAAGGATCAAGCCCTAGGAGGGTGATTTTCCAAAGTTGTAGATCTGGAAAAACCTTTCTGGGTTATCTTGGGAACCCATCACATTGGCCAAATCTTGAATCTTGGCATTATCAAATATCTTGAGCTCCCTAGATCTGCATTTCCTTTTGCAGCATTTTCATGTATATCAGCAGTAGAAGGGACAGCGCATTATTTCTTCCTATAATCTCACCAGTTACGCAGTGCTAGTTTCAGCACCATTGTAGGGTGATTCAAAGCCTTCTCTTGGGCTAGATCTACTCATTTTCTATACATTGTGTAACTGATTCATCTCCATATAATAAAATGGCTGAGCTTCTCTGTAAATTATGATGTTGTCTTGAGATCTATTGTTTACTTAGTTTCAGTTCTTATATTTTGTTTAAGTATTACTGAATTCTCCCTTTTGGGATACTACTGTGGTATCATAGCATGATCTTTGGCTCAGCTTGTGGACACTTCATATTTTGCATCAAAAGAAGAAGCAGATAGATGAGATATATCATGAAGGAGGATATTTTTTCCATTCCACTCTTTAGATCCAAGTAGGATCTCTCCAAGGAGGTCTATAAAATGAAGGGAGAAAGGCAAAGGAAGGATCCAAGAAGAATATTTGATGAGGAAGGACCAGGAACTTCCTATCAGCAGAAAAGAAAACCGGAGAATCATAGATCTCCTCATATATCTACTATGCCCAATTTCTTTGAAGAAGATGAGAGGTATATAAATGAAGAAAGAAAAGAACCTGAGACTCATGAGACTCTCATTCTATATCTGGAAGAGTACAAAGCACAGTCTATAGCCTTCAAAGAGAGTCTAAATCTCCAAGAATTCCTTGAACTCAAATAATAAAGAAGATCCTATAGCAGCAATAGAAGGAAGAGGCACAATAGATTCTATTTTCCTACATTCGATGGATCTTCCTCAAGCACTATTAAGGCTTGGAGGAAAGAGTTAGATACATTTTTCATGCTACATCCTGTGGCTAAAAAAGAGGCTATCCAAATTGCATCACTTCATCTTTTAGGTGGAGCTATTGATTGGTGGTTTGGTCACATGGAGCATGCAAAGGTGACTAAATATTCAGATTTCTTTCACAAGTTGAGAAATAAGTTTGATGTGAAGAAATCATAGATGTGCCATAAAGAGACATTTTCTAAGAAGAAATAGGAGGATGTCATTCTTGTCACTCTGGACAAGAGGTCACTACATTCACCACCAGCTGTAGAATTGCTTGCATCTAGAGAAGAGACACTTGCAACTTTGCAAGATAGTCTTGAGCTCTTGACACATAGAGTCCCATGCATGATTCAGGAGGTTCATGAGGAACAGTAGGAAGATTCCAATGCTGGTACATTAGTAGAAGAGCAACCATCTCTCTTTCCAGTAGTTGGAGGAACTCTTGTGTTCTGTCAAGAGGTTCCCACACATCAGTTGATCCAAGGTATGCATACACATTCATCACCTATTGTTTTAGTAGACCTTATTGAAACTTATGGGGACATGCCATCAGGGCTAATGCATAACCAAGGGTTAGAAAAAAATGTTGATTTGAAGTAGCAACATATCACAGCGCAGAGGACCCTTGATCTAATCAAGGAGGAGATGAAAATCTATCCCAGTTTGTCATGGATGGACTACATTCAACCTTTTCATTTGAAGTGTAGAGTTTCAGAAAAAGGGATGAGCATGATCCTATGTACAATAATTGGTTATGAGATCAGTATTGTGCCTTTCTTTGAGACAACACATGTATTACCATGTAGATCTACAATGTTTTCACTTAGTAGCAGTGATAAAGAAGGAGCCCCATTATTCTTAGATAATTCTGAAGATAGCTTCACTCATGAAGAAATGGAGGTTAAGATGATGAAAGGTAGACATCTTGAGATGAGAAATCTTTTCTCCTTTTTTGATGACACTTTATCAATGATCATCTCATAGCTCAAAGAGAGACTTATACCTGCAGCATATCCAGAACCTCATTGGTTTTGGAAGGCCATGGATCAGAAGAAGGTCTCATTAAGAGATCTCATTGGAGGTGCACTTCAACATTTCATGGAGTGCAAAGTTCTTCAACAGTTTGAGGAGGTTGGTGTCCTACAATGGGGGGATACCAAGTGTTTGCAGAATGATATCCATCATCCACATTGGGATGAGTGGTTTTTGATATGGAGCAAGGCATTTCCAAACCACTTGTAGATCTATGATACAGGGCAGCAAGAAGCATGGCCGCACTGGTTTCTCTTGGGTGAGTATGGCTACCACTCAAGGAGTCATATTTTTCTAATTCATGCCTTATGCATCACTAGAAGAATGCATAAGAAAAAGGCATGGTTACTTTGGTTATTGATGAGAGAGTTTGGACATCACATGATATATATTATGTCCTTCTATTTACTCTTGTTTGGGATATGTCTCATGTCTTTACATGTATTTTTGTTTGGGATGTATCTCATGTTCATGTATGTACTTGGGTTTGAGAGAGTATAACTCTCACATAATGTGGCATAAGGGAGATTGTTTTTATCATGTTGATGGGACATCTCACATGTCCATTACTTTATTTTTGCTCCATGACTTGCATCACGATAATGCAAGAAAGCAGTAAGAATCATTGTTGCTATGGTTACTATTGGGAGAGTTTGGGTTGAAGGATGGCAACAGGAGGCCTTATAGCGTTGGCTTCTGTTGGGTGATTATGGTCATTGTACATGGTATAATGATGATGTGATGAGGCAGCAAGATGCCTTATTAAGGTGGCTTCTCTTGAGATATATGGCCACTACATTTGTTACAATGATGATGTGGTATGGTAGTATTGAGAGAGTATGGCTCTCATATTCTCATTGATGATTTGACAAGGCAACAAGAAGAATTTTTGTGGTGGCTTCTTTTGAGAGAGTATGGCTCTCTTACTTGTTTTCATGATGATCTAGCATGGCAGCAAGAGGCTTTGCTGCGTTGGTTGTTATTAGGAGAATATGGCTTGACATTGTTTATGTTTTCCCATGTGTCTCTACTTCTTGTTCTTCACTATGATGATGTGATGTTTGATTCCTACATGGCCAACATGGCTAATGATGAGAGCATTGATGTATGTAATCTACTCTATGTATCATGGGTTGGAGAGATAGTTCATGAGTTGGGACTTTACACTTTGGGAATGAACCACTTCATCTTATGTATCTCATGTGTAGAGAGGAACTTTAGTCATAATTTGGTTCCCACTTGGAGATTCATTGATGAGGAAGGGTATCTAACTTTTCAGATGGAGGCCATTCTAGACATTCTAGAGAGGCAGCTTTGGAGTTGGACATACATGACACATTGTGACAGATGGGAAGACCTTCCACATGAGGATTCCATTTGGAGGTAGGATGTTTGCTGTAGCAACCACTTTTGCAGTTTATTTAGGACAAGCAACATTTTTCCGGGGAGGACTATAATATTCCAAAATTTTCACTTGATATTTGGAATATTAGAGTTCTTAATTTTCTTAATGAATTAAGTAAATAAGATGGTGGAGGGACCCATAATCCTCAAGATGAATAAATATCCACTTTTTATGTGTGAATGTAGATTAATTAAGCCTAGATCTACATAATGAGGTCATGGAGCCACTACTAATGTGAATGGAATTGGATATCATGTATCATTAATGAGATAGATCATGGAGGTTGATACAGTCAACTAAGAACTTGGAAGGGATCAAACAAAAGATCATGGAGCATTCATGAAGAGATGATGGAGGAAGTTGTGCAATTAATGCACACATGATGGAGAGGGTGTACATTGCACCTAGACTTGATGGATGACTTGGATAGACAGCGCAGTCAAACATGGAGGATCTTGTGCACATGCACAGCGCAGTTTAGATGAGGGCCAAGGCATGGGAAGGCTCATAAACTATATAAAGGAGATGAAGACAACAATGAAGGAGGCTATTGATTATTGATTTTGAGGTCTGTTTACATCTAGAATTGTCATGTGACATTTCATTACTTTCTTGGGTTGTTTAGCAAAGATTGCAAGTGTTGTTTAGCACAGGGTGTTCTTGGTCGGGAATCCCACCTCTTTCTTTGAGTAGCTCTGGAGAGAGAGTTGTACTTCATTCTACATCATGCATTGGTGCCATATATATTTTCCTACTTTCTGCAGAGCATCCATATTCAGAAATTGTACATTTCTGAAGATCAGTTTGGAAGGGGGAGGTTGTCTTCAGTATTTCAACTGGAGAACCAATGAAGGTTTATTCCTATCACCTTCGGCTTGAAAATCAGCATTCCCAATGCTTCATTTCAGATCTGGCATTAGGCCAAGAGTTATTCACCTCCTAGTAGTAGTAATCCCTTTAGGAATTACGCTATCCATTATTGCAGATCCAAAGGAGGAAGGAAGTTACTAGCATTTCAGCTAGTAATATTGTGAGGGATCATCCCCTGACCTTTCCATTAGTATTTCCATCATCCTAGAGTTTATTGTAGCATATTTCAACAGGCATAGAGCCTCTCTTTCACTTACAGCGTAGTTTTTATGAGCAGTTGTGTTGCAGCAGCTGTAATCATCATTGGAGGATTGAGAAGCTAGATCTAGAGCTTCTAGCTTGTAGATCTGAAGGAGGGATCAGCCCTTCAATATTAGATATGATCTTGTGACATATTTTAGCCATATATTTGTCAGATCTAGCTTCAAATATGTAATCCCAACAAATTAAGGATCAAGGCCTAGGAGGGTGATTTTCCAAAGTTGTAGATCTGGAAAATCCTTTCTGGGTTATTTTGGGAACCCATCACATTGGCCAGATCTTGAATTTTGGCATCATCAGAGCTCTTGAGCTCCCTAGATATGCATTTCCTTTTTCATCATTTTCATGTATATCAACAGTAGAATGGACAGCAAAATATTGCTTCCTGTAATCTCAACAGTTACGTAGTGCTAGTTGCAGCACCATTGTAGGGTGATTCTAAGCCTTCTCTTTGGCTAGATCTACTCATTTTCTATACATTGTGTAATTGATTCATCTCCATATAATAAAATGGCTCATCTTCTCTGTAAATTCTAATGTTTTATTGATATATATTGTTTACGTAGTTGCAATTCTTATATTGTGTTTAAGTATTACTACATTCTCCCTTTTGGGATACTACAAAAGAAGAAGGCTCGGTTCAAGATCAAGACACAAATTGGGCCGTTCATTTGTAACAGTAGAGCAGCAGGAGAGGAGGTAGATAAGTTACTGAAGGGGATGGTTTTTAGCCACAAATTCACTTGGTATTATGACCCTGTAGGTACTATCTCTAAGAAAAGGGTGGAAAACATATCCAAACCCTATGTTCACACACATAGGCCTATAATTGAGCAGTATGCCAATCAAACAGGATGGGTGACCAAAACCCTCCAAGAATATGAAGAAGAGGTGATGTCCACTTCAGGCATCTAGACCCCAACACCACAAGAAAGGAAGAGTGCAAAATAAAAAGAAGGCAAGGGGAAAGAGCAAGAGAAAGAGATAGGGAGCAAGAGGCCAATAGAGGATCAGTCACAATCGGTGACGGACACCGCTAGTAAAGAATTCAATCTAAAATATAGGAAGAGGGCCATAGTTCATATGGATATTGATCAAGGAGGTGAATTAGAGCATTAAATCGTGATTCACATTGTAGACACCCCTAGGAAATCTCCAGTGGGTGGTCAAACAATGGCCTCCCCTACATCTTCAGCCACAATGTCTCTGCAGCAACAGGGTTTGCAAACATCTACTTCCGGGAACATGTTGACAGGGTGCTGAAACAATTGCAGGAGAAACAATTATATGAAAAAACATCCAAATGTTTCTTTGGAGTACAAGAGGTGGAATATATGGGTCATATTGTATCTCATGATGGTGTTAAGGTAGACCCTAACAAAATTAAAGCCATTAAGGAATGGAAAGTCCCCACAACCATAAAGTAGTTGCGAGGATTTCTCAGGCTAATAGGGTATTATCGCAAGTTTTTTAATAATTATGGGAGAATAGCTGCACCTCTAACAACATTATTGAAGAAAGATGCATTTTCATGGACTCCTGAAGCAACTAAGGCCTTTGAACATCTTAAAGAGGAAATTTTCCTAGCACCGGTCTTAGTTACGCCAGACTTCACAAAAACCTTTATTGTGGAATATGATGCCTCAGGAAATGGAATTGGTGTTGTCTTAATGCAAGAAGGAAGACCCATTTCTTTTGAAAGTCGTCCAATCAAAGAAAAGTATTTACAGAAACCTATTTATGAGAAGGAAATGTTAGCAATACTGCATGCACTAAAGAAATGGCGAACTTACCTAATGGGAAGACACTTCAAGGTAAAAACTGATCATGATAGTATTAAACACTTTTTGGAACAAAGACTATCTTTAGAAGATCATCAAAAATGGGTCACAAATATTTTGGGTTATGACTTTGAAATAATATACAAAAAAGGGAAGCTAAATGTTGTTGCAGATGCATTCTCAAGAAAGAAAGAAGAGGTGGAAGCATTGCTTGGTGCCATTTCAATTATCTAACCAGATTGGATAACTGAAGCAAGAGATGAATGGAAGAAGGACGAAGAAGTGTGGACACTCATTCAAAATTTGCAGCAATATCCTAGTACATATGATACATTTAGTTGGAAAAATGATTCCTTATGGCATAAAGATCACTTATATCTTTGTAAGAATTCTCAACTAAAACAAAATATTCTTTTGGAATTGCACACTTCTCCTTTAGGAGGACACTCAAGATTTTTAAAAACTTACCACATGGTGAAGAAAGATTTTTTTTTTGGATGACCTTAAATATGATATTCAAAATTTTGTGGTGGAATGTTTGGTTTGCCAACAGAAGAAATTTGAGACAATTAAGACCCCGAGTCTTCTACAACCTTTATCCATTCCAAGTCAACGTTGGGAGGAGATTTCAATGGATTTTATCACAGGTTTACCTAAGTCCGAAGGAAAGAATGTCATCATGGTGGTAGTTGATAGACTTACCAAGTATGCACACTTTTGTGCATTATCTCATCCATTTAAAGCAAGTGTAGTTGCTATTACATTTATGGACATAATTCAAAAGCTACATGGAAGCCCAAGGGTTATTGTGAGAGACAGAGATCCCATTTTTACTGGAAATTTTTGGACGGAGTTATTTTCTTGTTTGGGTACTCAATTAGCTCATAGCTCATCTTATCATCCTCAATCTGATGGTCAAACTGAGATAGTAAATAAATGTTTGGAAGGATATCTTCGTTGTTTTGTATCTGATAAACAAACACAATGGGTCAAGTAGTTACCTCTCGTTGAATGGTGGTATAACACTTCCTTCCATACTGCAGCAAAAATGACCCCATTTATGGCACTTTATGGATATCATCCACCATCCATCACATCATCTTTAAGGGAAAATTCGAAGGTTCAAGCAGTGGAAGATCACATCGGGCATCAGCAAGAAGTTCTCCAACTCTTAAAGGATAACCTGAATTTGGCACAAAATCGAATGAAACAACAGGCAGATCAACATCACAGCGAGAGAATTTTTGATGTAGGAGATTGGGTATTTTTACGGCTACAACCATACAAACAAATGTCCTTGAAGCAAGCTAAGAAGGATAATAAATTATCGCCAAAGTACTATGGTCCTTACAAGGTGTTGCAAAAGATTGGTACTATGGCATACAAATTGGAGCTTCCTGCTTCTTCGCGAGTGCATCCAGTTTTCCATGTTTCATGCTTAAAGAAGGTTCTAGGTGAAAATCTTCCAGTTCAAACAATATTGCCAGAACTTGATGAGGAAGGAAAAATAATATTGGAACCTGAAGTGGTCATGGAAACAAGAACTCGACAGCTACAGAATCAATCAATTTCAGAGTATCTCATCAAGTGGAAGAACTTACCCACTGAAGATTCTACATGGGAGGATGAGAATTTTATACAGAAGCACCCAGAGCTACTCAAGCGTTGAGGACAACACTTTATTGAAGGAGAGGGGCATGTTAGGTCCCTATATTACTAGTATAGTCCCTTATTGTTGTTAGTGTAACCCCCTTATTGTTATTATTGTACCCTTGTAACCCCCATATTGTTATTATTGTGCCCTTAAATTATTATTGTTAGGTCGGCTAGGATTACATTGTGGCCCCAATAGGATTACATTGTGGCCCCATGGACTCCTATATATAGAAAGGAGGTTTTTTAATTTGTATCATCCAAGAATTGTTCATTCATGTAATGTATTGGAGGTTTCCCCCTCGAAGTGGCTTATTTTTAAGGCGTTGATATCTCTTTTCTTTTATTTTTGGATCTAGTTTGAGTCTAGGAAGGCTAGGTCCTAGATTCCAAAGTGGTTTGATATTCTCCTCTATCGTTTATTCTTGCCAATCTTATAAATTATAGGGAAACTATAAAATGGTGACCATACTGGGGAATTATTGAAAAAGATTAACATTTCATCTGAACTTAGAAAACCCCAGTCAAAACATTGTATGATTCAATTATTTTCCAAAGATTGGTTTTTCAACTATGTTACAAATATTCAACCTGTCTATGCTTTGAGTCTAAATTCTGGCTCCTAGAATATTTTTTACCAGATCCTGACCCAAATCCTCCTGCAATAGTTGACAATTGTTAGGTCCCTATATTACTAGTATAGTCCCTTATTGTTGTTAGTGTAACTCCCTTATTTTTATTATTGTACCCCTGTAACCCACATATTGTTATTATTGTGCCCTTAAATTATTATTGTTAGGTCAACTAGGATTACATTGTGGCCCCACTAGGATAACATTGTGGCCCCATGGACTCATATATATAGAAAGGAGGTTTTGTAATTTGTATCATCCAAGAATTGTTTATTCATGTAACGTATTGGAGGTTTCCCCCTCGAAGTGGCTTATTTTTAAGGTGTTGATATCTCTTTTCTTCTATTTTTAGATCTGGTTTCACAACATTTGGTATCAGAGCTTTGGATTCTAGGGTTTCGTTTCTCCAAACAGGTCATCGTGGAATTTTCACTATAAATTTTTTTCTACGAAGTTTCAGAAAGCTGGCATTTTTAGAGTGCGAAGGAGAAATCCTGAGGAACCTCGTCGTAAAATTTCAGAGCTTGGTTCGCAATAATTTCAGAGATATGATCTGTGGAAGTTAGGGCTTTTTGCAGGCTCTTGAATTTCACTTAAAAATGTCATCGCGGAATTTTCGCTATAACATGTTTTCTACAAAGGTTCTGAAGCTGAAAGTTTTAGAGCGCGAAGCTGAAATCATGAGGAATATCGTCGCAAAATTTCAGAGCTTGGGTCACAATATTTTCGGAGATATGATCTATGGAAGTTAGGTCTTTTTCAGGCTCCCGAATTTCATCTCAAAGAGGTGATCGTGGGAAAATCTTCATAACTCTCTCTCTAAGCATCAAATTGGAGTTCTGTAAAAAGTGACTGGAATTACACGGACTGTAGTTTCCTATCTATAAATTTCAAAGCCAAATGAGAAAACAGTGACACGTGGCAAGTCGTACAAGTGCACTCTACTGAAACCAGTCCATAATTTGGTCATTGTGGGAGATTGGACATAACTTTGTCTTGAAGAATCCAAATCAATTCAGACCTATGGCATTTGAAATAAAATTCAGAGGAATACTACAGGGCTGAATTTCAAATATTAAGGATCTAAAAGTATAGAGATAAGTCAATTTCAATATCGAGCTCCTAAAAAGCAAGTAAAAGGTGTGTATTTTTTTTCCAAATTGCATAACTCTTGTTTCAAGAATCAAGTTTAATTGAGTCCAAGGAAATATTGTAGAATAGATATCAGTATTGGATTCTCAAATGGCCCTTAAAAATAATTCAACACCCATTAAGCCTTTAGAAGGCTCCACTATGACTCATGAAGACAAAGAATGGAAACATGACATATCAAAATTACAAGAGCAAGTGCAACAAATTTCGCTCTCGCAAAGAGCAACAAAAAATGACATGGAAGTTTTGAAGAAAGGCATAGAATCTAAGATGGATGGTTTTTAAGAAAGGCATGGAAGCTAATATGGATGGCATGGAAGCTAGCATGGAATCTAAGATGGATGACATGGAAGCTAAGATGGAAACATGAAGAATGATCTAAAAGCATACATGGAAGATTTAACAAAGTTGATACAAGAAATGTTTCCTAATGGTGAAAAGATAGTAGAGGAAACCCATGGTGAGAACAAAATAAATGTTAATCGTGATTTCATAAACTCTAATGTTGGAGGGAAGAACCACCATATTCCAAAAATGGATATGAGGAAGTTTGATGGAAAGGATCGTGTAACATGGATACTACATATGGAGTAATATTTTGATCTCAATAATGTGAAAAACACACAAAAGGTACGCATTGCAACTTTACATTTAGAAAAAAATACATTTGTATGGTATTGATGACTTTGCTCCCATAAAAAAATTGTCACTTCGTCAATTTTTACGGAGGAAATGGTAGCACATTATGAGGATACAAAGAGCAACACTTTCTTTAGCCAATTGATAAATCTCAAACAAAAGTTTTCAGTGGGGGAGCACATTGAGGACTTACAAAAATTGAATATAAGGGTAACTGATATTCCAGAGGAACATAGAATTGATCTCTTCATAGGTACTTTAAAGGATAACATCCAACATGAAGTTCGCGTTTTGGAACTTAATTCATTGGAGAAGGCATTCAAGTTGGAAAGAAAAATTGAATGTAAATTTATGGTGACAAGGAAGCCTACCACTCACTTCTGTAAAGATGGAAGTGTTGCTACTCCTATATTTCCACAACCTACAAGGTTGACACCACAACAATTGGAAGAAAAAAGAGCAAAAGGGCATTGTTACAGTTGTGATAGCAAATACACTAAAGGTCATAAGTGTGCTGAGAAGAAATTATTTTACATATATTGTGAAGAGGAAGAAGAAAATGAACAAGAATCATCAAAAGAAGAGGATATACACCAGGAACTATCCCTAGAAGAGGAAGAATTGAGTTCGACCATATCGTGTAATGCATTGGCAGGAAATACCACTCCTCAAACTTTCAAGATAGAAGGACATATGAAGAAGAAAAATGTAATAGTGTTGATTGATTCAGGTAGCACCCATAATTTTATTCATTGTAAGGTAGCCAAGGAATTGAATTGTTTCCTATACCCAACACCAGAATGTCAAGTGATGGCTGCAAATGGAGGAACTCTAAATTTCTTTTGGAAAATTCTATAATATCAAGCTAACCATGGGGGAATATGTATTGAATATTCCAATGCTTTCCATTCCTATGGGAGGTGTTGATGTTGTACTAGGAGTACAATGGTTACAATCTTTGGGGATGGTATCTTTTAATTTTCAAGAACTTTTCTTGAAATTTTTTTCAGAAGGAAAGGAATTCAAATTACGGGGTATTGCAGAGAAGCCGGGAAAGATAATAAGCTATAATGTCATGACAAAGCTTCTAAAGAAAGAACAACGAGGCATAATTTCACAATTATGCTCACTAGAAGTTCTAACATCAAAATCATCTATTTTTGTAGATCTCCAAAAAGTCTTGGAAAATCATTCCAAGGTGTTTGAAACTCCCAAAGGACTCCCACCTATTCGTGATCATGATCATACTATTCATTTGATTCCAGGAAGGGTTCCTCCAAACATCAGGCCTTATAGATATCCTTATGTCCAATAGAGCGAACTTGAACATATGATTCAAAAATGTTAGAGGCGGGTATAATTCAACCTAGTCAAAGTTCTTTCTCTGCTCTTGTAGTATTGATACACAAGAAGGATGGATCATGGCGCATGTGTCTGGATTATAGGGAGCTTAATAAGCTCACCATTAAAGATAAATTTCCCATTCCTGTGATTGATGAATTACATGGAGAAATTTATTTTACCAAGTTGGAACTTCCTTCAGGATATCATCAAATTAGAATGAATACTGAAGATATTTCGAAAACAACATTTCGAACTCATGAGGGTCATTATGAATTTTTTTTCATGCCTTTTGGCCTTACCAATGCACCTTCTACATTTCAAGGATTGATGAATTCCATGTTCAAGCCCTTCCTTAAGAAAATTTGTGCTAGTATTTTTTTATGATATACTAATCTACAGTAGGTCTTGGAAGGATCATGTTCAACATGTTGACAAGGTGCTCAAAATATTGCAGGAGAAACAATTATATGCAAAAACATCCAAATTTTTCTTTGGAGTACAAGAGGTGGAATATCTAGGTCATATTGTATCTCACAAGGGTGTTAAGGTAGACCCTAACAAAATTAAAGCCATTAAGGAATGGAAAGTCCCCACAACCATAAAGCAGTTGCGAGGATTTCTCAGGTTAACAGGGTATTATCGCAAGTTTCTTAAGAATTATGGGAGAATAGCAGCACATCTAACAACATTATTGAAGAAAGATGCATTTTCATGGACTCCTGAAGAAACTAAGGCCTTTGAACATCTTAAAGATGCAATGTGCCTAGCACCGGTCTTAGCTACGCTAGACTTCACAAAAACCTTTATTGTGGAATATGATGCCTCAGGAAATGGAATTGGTGTTGTTTTAATACAAGAAGGAAGACCCAATGCTTTTGAAAGTCGTCTAATCAAAGGAAAGTATTTACAGAAACCTATTTATGAGAAGGAAATGTTAGCAATACTGCATGCACTAAAGAAATGGCGAACTTACCTAATGGGAAGACACTTCAAGGTAAAAACTGATCATAATAGTCTTAGACACTTTTTGTAACAAATACTATCTTCAGAAGAGCATCAAAAATGGGTCACAAAGATGTTGGGTTATGACTTTGAAATAATATACAAAAAAGGGAAGCTAAATGTTGTTACAGATGCACTCTCAAGATATAATGAAGAGGTGGAAGCATTGCCTGGTGCCATTTCTATTATCCAACCACATTGGATAACCAAAGCAAGAGATGAATGGAAGAAGGACGAAGAAGTGTGGACACTCATTGTTTGGTCAATTTAGTGTGTCCTAAATTGCTGCATTTAATTGTCAATCCGGGAATCGTAAGCTGATGAAGTGCGGCGCACTATATGTGCAAGATAACCTCTTTCTTAACTTTTTGTCGTAAGACCCCGGGACTTCTACAACCTTTATCCATTCCAAGTCAACGTTGGGAGGAGATTTCAATGGATTTTATCACAGGTTTACCTAAGTCCAAAGGAAAGACTGTCATCATGGTGGTAGTTGATAGACTTACCAAGTATGCACACTTTTGTGCATTATCTCATCCATTTAAAGCAAGTACAGTTGCTACTACATTTGTGGACAGAATTCAAAAGCTACATGGAAGCCCAAGGGTTATTGTGAGCGACAGAGATCCCATTTTTACGGGAAATTTTTGGACCGAGTTATTTTCTTGTTTGGGTACTCAATTAGCTCATAGCTCATCTTATCATCCTCAATCTGATGGTCAAACAGAGATAGTAAATAAATGTTTGGAAGGATACCTTCGTTGTTTTGTATCTGATAAACAAACACAATGGGTCAAGTGGTTACCTCTCGCTGAATGGTGGTATAACACTTCCTTCCATACTGCAGCAAAAATGACCCCATTTATGGCACTTTATGGATATCATCCACCATCCATCACATCATCTTTAAGGAAAATTCGAAGGTTCAAGCAGTGGAAGATCACATCGAGCATCAGCAAGAAGTTCTCCAACTCTTAAAGGATAACCTGAATTTGGCACAAAATCGAATGAAACAACAGGCAGATCAACATCGCAGCGAGAGAAGTTTTGATATAGGAGATTGGGTATTTTTACGGCTACAACCATATAAACAAATGTTCCTCAAGCAAGCTAAGAAGGATAATAAATTATCGCCAAAGTACTATGGTCCTTACAAGGTGTTGCAAAAGATTGGTACTATGGCATACAAATTGGAGCTTCCTGCTTCTTCGCGAGTACATCCAGTCTTCCATGTTTCATGCTTAAAGAAGGTTATAGGTGAAAATCTTCCAGTTCAAACAGTATTGCCAGAACTTGATGGGGAAGGGAAAATCATATTGGAACCTGAAGCAGTCATGGAAAAAAGAACTCGACAACTACTGAATCGATCAATTTCAGAGTATCTCATCAAGTGGAAGAACTTACCCACTGAAGATTCTACATGGGAGGATGAGAATTTTATAAAGAAGCACCCAGAGCTACTCAAGCGTTGAGGACAACACTTTTTTGAAGGAGAGGGGCATGTTAGGTCCCTATATTACTAGTATAGTCCCTTTTTGTTATTAGTGTAACCCCCTTATTGTTATTATTGTACCCTTGTAACCCCCATTTTGTTATTATTGTGCCCTTAAATTATTATTGTTAGGTCGGCTAGGATTACATTGTGGCCCACTAGGATTACATTATGGCCTCATGGACTCCTATATATAGAAAGGAGGTTTTGTAAATTGTATCATCCAAGAATTGTTCATTTATGTAATGTATTGGAGGTTGCCCCCTCGAAGTGGCTCATTTCTAAGGCGTTGATATCTCTTTTCTTCTATTTTTGGAGCTGGTTACACAACAAAAATAGAAACACCAATAACAACGTTATTAAATAAATATGCATTTTTTTGGACTCCAAAAGCAACTAATGCCTTTAAACATCTTAATGAGGAAATGTGTCGAGCACCGGTCCTAGCTACACTAGACTTCACAAAAACCTTTATTATGGAATTTAATGCCTCAAGAAATGGAATTGGTACTATTATAATGCAATAAGGAAGACCCATTGCTTTTGAAATTCTCCAATCAAGGGAAAGTATTTACATAAACCTATTTATGAGTAGGAAACGTTGGCAATACTACATGCTCAAAAGAAATGACATCCTTACCTAATGGGAATATACTTCAAGGTAAAAAATATCATGATAGTCTTAAATACTTCTTGGAACAGATATGGTATTCAGAGAAGAAACAAAAATGGGTCACACATATGTTGGATTATGACTTTGAAATCATCTACATAAAAAGGGAAGACAAATGTTGTTGCAGTTGCACTCTCAAGAATGGATGAGGATGTGAAAGCATTTCTTTGTGCCATTTCTATTATCCAACCTTATTGGATAACTGAAGGAATAGTTGAATGGAAGAATGACAAAGAGGTTTGGACACACATTCAAAAGTTGTAGCAAGATTCTAGTGCATCAGATACATTTATCTGGAAAATGATTCATTATGGTACGAAGATCTCTTATATCTATGTAAGAAATCCCAACTCAAACAAAAGGTTGTTTTGTAATTGCACACCTCTCCTATAGGATGTCTATAATTTTACAAACTTACCATGGGATCGAGAAGGATTTTTTTAGGGATAGCCTTCAATCTGATATTAAAAATTTTGTGAAAATTTTTTTGGTTTGCCAACAAAATAAAGTTGAGACTATTAAGACCATGGTACAACCATTAGCCATTGCACGTCAACATTGGGAGGGATTCTCAATGGATTTTATCATAGGTTTTCCCAATTCCAAAGGAAAGAGTATCATCATGGTGGTAGTTGATAGACTTACCAAATATGCACATTTTTGTGCACTATATCATCCTTTCAAAGCCAGTATAGTCACTACTGCATTTGTGTAAATAGTTCAAAAGATACATGGAAACCCAAAGATTATATAAGTGACAAAGATCCCATTTTCATTGGAATTTTTTGGACATAATTATTTTCTTGTCTTGCTACTCAATTAGCTCATATTATCATCCTCAATCTAATGGGAAAACTGAGATAGTGAAATCTTTTTTGAAGGATATATTTATTTCTTTGTATATGATAGAAAAATACAATGGTTCAAGTGATTACCTATGGAACAATTTTGGTATAACACTTCCTTCCATACCGCATCAAATATGACCCAATTTATCGAATTTTATGTATATCATCCACCATCCATCACATCATCTCTAAGAGACAATTGTAAGATTCAAGCACCTGAAGATCATGCATTGAGCATTAACAACAAGTTCTCCAACTATTCAAATATAACCTGACTCTGGCGCATAATTGAATGAAACAACGCGACTATCAACATCACAATGAAAGAATTTTTATGTGGGTGAATGGGTATTTTTACGGCTACAACCATATAAACAAAATTCCCTCAAGCAAGCCAAGAAGGTTAGTAAACTATCATCCAAGTATTACAGTCTGTCCAAGGTATTGCAAAGGATTGGTATTGTGGCATACAAATTGGATATGCCTCCATATTTGCGATTACACCCCATTTTTCCATGTTTCATGATTAAATAAGGTTATAGGTGACAAGCTCCAAGTTTAAAATATATTTCCAAAACTCAACAAGGAAGGAAAAATCATATTGGAACCTGAAGCAATCATAGAAACAAGAATATGAGAGTTACGAAATCGATCAATCTCAGGGTATCTCATTAAATGGAAGAAATTACCTATTGAAGATTCCACGTGGGAGGATGAGTATTTCATATAGAAGTATCCATAACTACTCAATCATTGAGGACAACCCTTTTTTTAAGGAGAGGGGCATGTTAGGTCCCTATAATACTAGTATAGCCCCCATATTGTTATTGTTGTGCACCATACAACCCCCATATTGTTATTGGTTTTCTCCATGGAAACCCATTATTGTTATTGTACAACCCTTACATTATTTTTTTTATGTAGGCCCTAATTATGTTTTTATCATTCATACTCTTATATATACCGAGGTCTTGTCATTTGAATCATCCAAAAATTGTTCATTTATGTGATGTAAAAGGAGGTTACCCTCTTGAAGAGGCTTATTTTCAAGTTGTTGATATATATTTTCTTATGTTTTTGTGATATAGTTACATAACATATTTTTTTCTCTTACTTAATTAATTCTTTTGGTCAATTCAGGTCTATCTACCTAGTTAGATCATCTTCTTATTTGATGTTTGTTTTTCTAAATCGAGTCAAGTTCTCTAGAAAATTATTATCTTAATTCCTTTGGTCAATATTCTTTTCTTTGATTTTGATTTTGGTTTGTGATTTGTTGCACTTTTTTGTTTATAAATTTTCTTAATTCCAAGCCTTTCTCCATTTTTCTTGCATATTTTTCTAATAAATCAACAATCTCTTTCTTTAATGGTTTTTTGTTTTGTTGATTTAGTTATTTTCTCCTAAATTGTAAGTATATATATTAATTCACTTAGACATTTTAATAGGAAAATTAATTAGAAATAAAGTATGATACATGTAATTAGTTAGCTTATCTAGGCACAGGGTGTTTTTCAAGCTAGCCCATGTGACTAGTGCGTCAGGAAGGTTTTAACTTGTAGCATGCCAATGCTTATCAGGTGTTATGCTTTTTTAGTCAGACATCACTGACAAGTTATTTAAATAGGTTCCCTTATAATGTATTTAGGTGAAAAACCCTCGAATACCAAATGTCTTCAATGATTAAGGGTGTAAGCTATGTAATTTCCAATTTCTTAGGCTTTCCCTTCACCCAATTATCGTAGTGTGATGCTAAATCTCTGGCTTTTAAATATTTAGCATGCAAGTTCCATTTGTTCCATGTTTTTTTTTTACTTGTATTGACTTGTTTATGATAGAGTGCATGGAGTCGATAATCTTCTAACCATTGAAGTGGTGGAATCATTCCTTTTACACTTTTCTAATATATTCTAGGATAGTCAACACAATTACAACATTTTATGTATAAAGAACTCGTATGATTACCTATTTTCCATCAACTAATTTAAACAGGGTGCTTCTAGTTGATTATTTATAAGTTGTGTGATACACCCACCAGGAAATTGGTATTTTTTCATCCCAATCATCTTTGTCGAGGTTTCATATCTTGGTGAGTCCTTTATATAATGTGTTATTAAATGATTCAAAATATTTGTTTGCTTGTGGGTGATAAGTAGTTTTTTTTCTATGATCAATTGTGAAATTTTCGATCAATGTTTCAATTGTGTTATTTAATAAAATGAGTCACTATATCATTAATTATGGTTAAGGGACAACCAAATCAAGTTACTATAATTTCGTAAATAAATTTGGTCTTGACTAGTTCTGCTTTTGTCCAATTCGTTAAGTACTCTGTTTTTGTTATAATATAATTCACTCATATTTGTTTAGTCTTTTTGGAAATGATTCAACAAATTTGATTTCCAAAATCTCAAAAGGTAACATCGGATGAATAGAGTGCAATGACATGTGATTCTTATCTAACAATCATCATGATCTTTGGCATACATTACATTTTTGGACTTGAACTCAACAATCCTGAAATATGGTCGGCCACCATATCCCTACCTATATAATATTTCATGTGGTCATATCATCTTTGTAATGTTTTCTTGTTTCTCCCTTATGTGCTTATTTAACGATAGATTCTCTTTCATGTTCCAATGTGCACCATCTGAGTATCTCATCTGCTTTTAGCCTATATAGCTGACCATTTATCAAGGAAATTGGCATTGATACGATTGCTAAGATATTTTTCTTTCTCTGATAGTTCGTCAAGTTCCTTCCTTTTATGTAAAAAATGTGTTATCTCTACAAAATTTTATGGAATTTCCTCCACTTTGAATAGGTGAGCATCTGGTAAGTCATCCTCCAAGTCTGTTGGTTCTTCCCATGTTTCCAATCAAGATAGATGACCAGACCTGACATTTTTCTTACCGGGTCATACAATGACTTCAAATTCAAACTCTTCAAATAGTAATATCCATTGAAAAAATCAAATTCATAATTTCTACAGTGAAAAGTCATGGAAAGCACTTCCCTTCAGTTCTAAAGTAGTTTCTTTTTTCTTTTCTTAACTTTTGACTATCATAGGAATTAGGGTGGTCTATTGACTCATTATCTAGTTGAGATAAAACAGATCCAAATTCCACTATAGAAGCTTCAACATGAGTATGAATTTTTTTGGACCAGTCAAGAAAATTTAGAATTTGCGCCTCGACCAGTTTCATCTTTAATAACTAGAGGGATTCCTCACATTCCATCATCCATAAATAAGTAACATACTTTTTCAATAGCTTTTCCAATGGAAAAGTGATATCAAAATAGTGCCTTATGAATTTCCTGTAGTATCATGTATGCCCTCAAAATATTTTAATCTTCTTCTAATTAAACGGAGGCTTTAAATCCAATATTACTTTTATTTTTCCTTATCGACCTTTATTCCTTCTTTTGATATTACATGGCCTAACAGTATTCCAATCGGCATAGAAATAATGGATCTTTTAATATTTAAAGATAAAGTGAATTTGTTAATGTCTCTCAAGAATTAGACACAACCATTAAATATGATATTTTAATAGTGCATAAATTTCCCAATCGTCGAAATATACCGCCATTATCTTATCAATGTATTGTTGAAATGCTTTAACTACAATTATTGAGAGAACTGCATGTTTATTTTTAAACCGAAAGGCATTAACTGATATGCGAATGATCCAAATTCAGTAACAAACATAGTTTTGTCTTAATATCCTTCCACAATGGGTGCTTGATTATACCCTGAAAAGTTTTCTATAAAAGAGTACCATTTGTGACCTGCTACTTCATTTATTATTTCATCAGAAAAGAGTGTATGGAATGGATTAGTTACCGTAAGTTTTTTATGTCTGCAAAAATCAACATATGTTCTCAATCTAGTGGGGTCATGCCTTTTGGGTTACATAACCATGGGACTTTCCCTTTCCAACTTGTTGATAGGGTAGATGATGTCGATTGTTAACATCCCCTCTATATATTTATGTACAATGGGCTTGTATTTATCTGTGAGCTTATAAGCTCTTTAATTGTGGGCTTCGATCCTTGAATGAGGTCAATCTTCATCTCCACCATTTCTTTTACAAGTCCCTTCAGATCTTTATAGTCACTGAAAAAAAATATTGGTATTATTTTAATAGGATAATTTTTTTCATTTGTTTGTTTGATAGATAATCTCCTAGTTGAGCCATCTTTATTCGATTATTAATTGATATATTGACTTTATTTATCTTAATTTCTACAGCCATCAAGGCACGGGCCTTTGACTCATTGAGTGTCCAGTATCCTATTTTTATTTCTTTATATGTGGGTGGAAATTCCATTTAACTTGAATTCTCATTTTCCTTCTTTTCCACTTTGAAAACTAATTTAATTTCTTAGATTATTGGGATGCTCCTTCTTCCAACAAAATATTTAACCAGTAGTATGAGTTCCCTCAATCTGTAATTGAATGGAAAGTTTTACATTTGATGAGAATGACACTTTATGACATGCAAATATCGACGAGATATCGATTGGTGATTCTTCTCTACAAATGGTGGGAGATTTTTCCTATTCTTTAATAAATTGAGTTATCTCTTAATAATATTCTCTTAATAATTCCATAAATTCCTTGAGTGAAATATCCTTTGTTGGTTTCAGTGATCAGTCGACTTCATTTCTAAAAAATTATATTTGTTTTCCCATAGTCTAATTTTGATCTTGCATATATGGGTAATTGGCACTCGGTTTAGTTGGCAGAATAATTTGCTAATTTCATGAAAAATTTTATTGATCCACACCAGATATTGTAGCAACACAAATATTTTTCAGATTCAGAGTCTCTTGCTTTGGGACAGTCTGTAAAAAATTGACAACTCTTTGTTCTAATACTTTTTCAAGAATTTTAGGGCAGTCCTATAATGAGTGATCACCCATATTGTACATATTCCAAAATCATAAGTCAATTTTTTCTTTGTGTGGACAACTATATTTTGTGTGGCCCTCCTCTTAGCATGTAAAATAATAAAATCTTCCTCACCCTCGACCACGTCCATGACCTTGACCAATATATCCTCCACTTCAGACGCCATATCCCCCTCTTCTATTTCCTCTTCCTCCCTGGATAGGTGATTCATTATATTGTTTTGAAGCCCAAGTTTGGTAAACAACATGATATTCAGGGTTAATTTTCGTGTCCAAATGGCATTCTTGTATTGAGTGGCTATTATCTTCACATATAGTGCACCACTTTGGCTTAGAATTGTTAAAGAACGTAATCTCAACCACCTTCTAGGTGTCGAAATCGTCAGTCCAAGTGTCATAGGTCAGTTTGAGTGAGTCTAGTTTAGTTGAGTTTAACTCTAGTTATTTATTGCTGATGTTTCCAATGTATTCCTATTTAACTATTTAGTAATATTTAGATGAGCAACTCTCTGCTCCATTTTACTTTATAGTTTCTCAATTATTTTCATGGTATCAGAGCTAGCTTGCATAAGCCTCCCTCGAGAGCAACAACAGAGCCAAGAAGGAGCAGTAGAGAGGAGAAGTGAGCTTGCATAAGACTCATTGAAGAGCAGCAAAATTTTTGAAGAAAAAGAAGTTGGTTGGCGAGACTGTTAAGCCAATACTCACACCAACGCGCCAAAACAAAGGATTGGCGTGAGAATACAAGCCATACCCGCACCAATTTTCTCCCTTGCATCGTTTTGTTTTTGGTCGCGGTTGTTTAAGTCAGGACCGCGCCAATCAAAATCCGTGAAGCCGTCCGGTTGATACGTGTAGATTCACTTGCACATTTATCAAGTGATGCGAGAGCTGACTGAATGAGTTGTGTTAAGCTGCACGTGGATCAACACTTCCATCACCTATGTTACAGTAATTTGTTTAGAAATCCAGATCCGTCAAAATATTTTTAAAAAGTTATATGCATCAAGGTTTCAACGAAACTTCAAAAAAGCATTGAACGTGACTTTTAAAGGTTTTGCAAAGGGAAGAAGTGTCTTTAAAAAAAAAAGGATTTTATTTTATTTTGCATGAATCTTTTAAAAGAGATTATGTGAAGGATTCCTTATGTGAAGGATTCTTAGCGAAGGTTTCAAAATGATAAGGTGAAGTTTGAAGTTTTTTTAAATTTTTTTTTCTATAAAAAAAAAATAAAAAAATAAAAAAACAACCTAAAATGTGCAAAGGTTCTATAAAAGGAAACAAAAGGGCTGAAATTTCTAAAAAAGGGATTTTAAGTTTTTAAAAGAGATGACATTTTGTTGAAAAATAATAATATTTTTTGAGGTTTTTTTTTTTCTTTTTTTTTTTTAAACTTTACAATTGTGAGAGTCTTTTGAATGTGAATATTTAAAAGGAGATTTTTTTGAGGAAGATAATTTTTTAGAAGCAAGGTATTTGATGAATATGTAGACTCATTTTTTTGTGGAAGCCAAGCAACGAGGTCATGGGAAAAGCCAAGAGGCTAAAGCAGAAACAGTAGATGTTCGATATCTTTTTAGATCTGGAAATCAAGAGGCAAAAAGATGCATATGCATTAAGATGCATAAAAGAATCAGTCGATGAAAGTATACTTCCCTTGATTTCAGATGCCAAGATAGCCAAGGAGGCATGGGATACCCTTGAGAGATGTTTTGGTACAAGGGGGAGCATTGAAGCAAAGGGGAGCTTTGAAGATGAAGATGAAGGTGGATCTATAGCAGCAGATCTACAGCGAAATGAAGAGTTTTTTGATTCTCACTGTGCGCAGTCACAGGTGGCTGATGTCTGTGAAAAAAGTGCAGATGAAGTAGAGAAGCAGCATGAAGATGCTCATGAACCCCACTGTGCACGGCCACAAGTGGATGAAGAGAATCCAGCATCAAAGTTTGTTGATGAAGACTTGATTATTCCAACAACAGAGTTTGCTAATGATGACTTGTTGATTCCAGCAACACAGCTTGCTGATGAAGATATGCCAAACCCAACAACACAACTTGCTAATAAAAATTTGATGGTAGATGTAAACTTTGATAATGAATTTTTGGCTAATGATGACTAGTTGCAGATGATGCAACAAAAATATGATATCGACATGATGCTATTTGGTGAGATAATCCCACTTCAGTTAGTGGAAGACAACCTGTTTGTAGCAGCACAGGTTAGTGATGAAAAGATAGAGACAAAAACAAAGACAGAGATAAAGGCAGAGACAAAGACAGAGACAGAGCAAAAGGAAGAAACAGAGAAAGTAGCAGAGACAGAAGAAAATAAATTTGTCTGCAAAGGGAAAGTAGAAACAGAGATAGAGGCAGAAGCAGAAGAGGAAACACAACTGAAGAAAGCTCTCATTACAGAGCAAAAGGACCAGAACCAATGTCATTCTAAAGATATTTTTAATTCTAACATTGATTTTCAGTGTGCAAGTACACAGAATGATTATGAAAAAGAGTTGAAATTTCTGGAAACATGGCTAGCAACACCATGTCTAGTTGAGGTCTACACAGAAGATGTAGATATGAATGTTGAAGATGACATGCATGATGAACATGTCAATGAAATTTTCATGAATTGTAGTTTTGAAGAGATAACATATTGTTCTAATCTTATGTTGCAGCAGATTGATGATGAAAATCGCACTACAAAAGACAATATGTGGCAGCAGTCCACATACAAGTCAATTTTTGAAGAATTCCAGGACATGCTTAGACAATCTGGAACAATAGAAGACTTGCACCAGCAAATGAAGAAATAGAGTTCTCAAGGATACAGCAAAGCGAAAAATATGAAACAATTTAGAGGCTACAGAATTTGGAAAAAGAGAAGAAGAAAACCAAATCTAATTGAAGTCAATTTTTTTTAAATTGTAAGCCTCGCTGAGACATAGACCAACAGGTATCTGAATTAAATTTTTATGTGGTTGAAATTAAAGGGGAGAGTTAAAGAACGTAATCTCAACCACCTGCTAGGTGTCGAAACCATCAGTTCAAGTGTCATAGGTCAGTTTGAGTGAGTCCATTTTAGTTGAGTTTAACTCCAATTATTTATTGCTAATGTTTCCAATGTATTCCTATTTAACTATTTCGTAATATTGAGATGAGCAACTCTCTGCTCCATTTTACTATACAGTTTCTCAATTCTTTTCAAGAATTACACAAACTACATTGACACTCCTTAGTACTATGATTCGACGTAATTTGTAATATGTTACAATATTCATCCAACTGGACTCGTCGAACATCTTGGTTGAAATAGTTTGAAAATTTGAAATTGTTCTTACTATGCCCTTCTATTCTACAATTTATACACCAAAAGTTGTTCTTTTGGAGAAATAATGCCAACAACAAAATTTCTAATTGTTAAATATTTTCTTTAAATTTATTATCATTTGTCCATTTGTTTGACTGCCCTTCATCATTTGCTTCAATGCGTTGATACAGTTTAAGGGCTTCTTCACATTATTGTACCTTGTGCATTCTCAAGGGTCCTCGGATCTTTTCAAAAAAGACGACAACATACCACTAGACTAATAATGATTTGTTAATAACATATAGAATATGCCATAATAAAACTTGGAATCTCTTATCATATTCCCTTACTATCTCATGTAGTCATTGTTTAATTTCTTTTAAGTTTTTGAACCATAAGATGTTTAACATATTGTACTTTAAAAAAGGATAAAAAACTTGTTTTAATATCATTTTTGCTTCTACGATGGTTTTCTCTAATATTCATCAACCAAGTTAGCACTCACTTCCAAAGAGAAGATACAAATTGGGCCATTTGCTTATATTTTTATGTAATATCAACAGCTACCCAAAAATTTTCATAGACGAACCAATGATTCTTTGGTTCTGTTGTAACTCCTAGAGACAGCCTAGAGTTTCTATAGACCAGTGCCTAGGACATCTTGTAATGCATAGAGAGCATGGGATTTAACACAGCGTTTTAGTAACCCAACAAGACAAAACTCTCATACTGTTTCTCAACAAACAGAGAATGACACTTGAGTGGGACCAAACCTCCCGATAGTTTGATGCATAAAAGTGCAATGCTGAATGAATGTAATGCTATACTCAAATACTGCAGTATCAGGCAACTTTAAGACAATCCACAGTAAACAGGGCCGGATTCATGTCATATGGCAGAAAAGATATATATAATGATGGACAACGAGCTGTATAGAAAAAGGAGATACTCACTATCAGAAAGACAACACCAAGAAAAGTTTCACAGCATATAATGGGCTTATCCGACTAAGAATCCATATATGCAGGCAACTTTCATCAATAATACTTCACAATAGCCAATATAGCAGAAATATGTATGAATGGAAGGTGAAACACTGTATTATATCTGAGCTATTTTAAAGCATCATGGAGCTAGTGACATAAGTATCGGCAAGATAAATTTATATCAAAGAGCAACGGGACACTCGCATTCCAGAATATAACACCAAAGACATGGATGAAAATGAAATGAATGACGATATGGCAATAAACAGGAGTAAATCACACGCTACCATAAGACAAGTCCAGAATCCTCTTTAAAGTGCAACTCCTTATCATTGAAACCCTATGGGTTCTTCACGTTAGCATTTGAGTTTTTGCAAAAATACATACAGAAAAATCTTCACACAGTCAAGTTCTTCTGAAGAATTGGAACCTTTGTTTCTTCTTTTTCCTGTCTTATATAGGATTCCTTTTACCTTTCAGCGAGAAGATATTTCGGGGAAATATCTTCTTCGCATGAACAGAATTTGTTACAAGTCATTATCATAACAACAAAATTTCATGATGGGGGAAACAACCCTCCCATCATGCAAAAACAGGCCCCGGGCCAATTTCAAAACAGAAACTTAGACCAATGTTTGATGTAAAAAAGTAAAAACGCAAGAGTGAGGGAAAAACAACCCGCTCTGAAATTTGAAAACATAAACTAAATGAAAGTAAAAGGTTGTTTAGGCCATATCATGAGTAAACTGAAATGTCATGGGTGCAGCTGAGTGGAGGCTGTTGCGGATACTAGAGGAGGCACGTTGGCAGAGGAACTAGCATGCTGACTCAGGAACTGTGTCAACCTCTGCTGGCTATCGGGAGTCAGTTCTGGCATTGCTGAGAGTTTCTCCACTCTGATAAACGCTTCGCCAAGGGTGTGAATGCTTGCCTTAGTTGGGAGCCGATATCTGATCATGTGAAGGAGACTAAACTCCTTATTGAGGACTGTGACGATGGTAGTGGCCTTGAGCTGAGTTGATTTCCCAATTTGAAGGTCGGACCGATCCCTTTCCGTTTCTAGAAGTGCTGTGTATTGATCGGGGAGCATGAGCACGGCAGGGGCGTTCGGTTCCCAACGAGAAGGGAGGCCGGCTGTGATGATCTCATCCCACACCTTGTCGAACTGTTCCACACTGTCAGCCACCTGTTGGAGAACCCTTGAAGATGCTACTCGAGCTTCCTCTTTATCAATGATTTTCTGACACTCGTTGATTTCCATAAATCGACTGGGAATGCCATGTTTCCCCAAGTCGTTCGCCCTTAGTGCATAAAGAAAAGAGATGTAATCGCCGGCGTGTTGAGCTCTATTAGATAAGTTACTCCCTGCCTCCTGCAACCTTCTATTTAGATAAGGAAGGGTGGACTTGAGCTCCCCCATCATCGTCAGGAAATCCCACTGCTAGGTTACTGCCGTAATTATGTCTGTCCATATTAAACTTCTGGCCTCGAGCAGGGTGAGATTTCCCTTCGCTCGACTCTTCATCTCGGCAATGGTTTTTTGTTGCTCAACCGTGATCTTTTTTCCTTCCTCGACTTCACTTTGTAGCCCTTCAATTGTTTTGGCCTTTTCAGCCAAGGTGCCCTCCAACTCTAAGACCCTTTGCTTGGCAGTAGATGTTTGTTTTTCTAACACTTCAATCTCAGCCATGGCTGTGGACAGTCGCGCTGTCGCTGAACCAGTTCCGCTTGATGTTTCGGCTGTGTGACAACTGTGGGTATCCCACCGGGTCTGTAGCTCTGCGGCTCTGCCTTCTAACTCGTCAATCCTCTTAGCCATCCTCTCCTTCTCCTCTCTTTCCCTGAAAAGTATAGCAGACAACTCATTTTTCTCTTCCTCTACCCACACCAACTCCTCAGTCTGGAGAGGATGTGAACCCGGTATACGAGCCAGTTTTTTAGCAGCTATGATATCTTTCTGTAACTTAGCTATAAGGGCTGCTTGTGAACCCTTCCCTCCATCATCTGAATTTCTAATTTGGTCCTGGAGAACGCGCGCTTGATGTGCGTTGGCACGACAAGCACTCTTCTCTGCTGCATAGGAATCCCTCAGATTATCATATTTATGTTCTGTCTTTCTCAAAGCAAGGGTAATCTGTGATAGCTTATCCTTCATCATGTCACAGACTGTTTGGAATAGGTCAGTCATATCTTGTACCGGCACCTTCTTCATATCAATAGCCAATTCTAGCACCTTATAACTCAGAACATCTGAATTTGGGTCCAGGATGGCCTCTGTCATAGATAGTACTAGGCTCTCGGTGTCTGCATTAACAGACGCGAAGACCCTAGTATGATATTTTTCAACGAATTCCCCTAACTCGGCTCTGTATTTGTCTCGAACAGTTTTATTTGTCCGCTCCCTTTCACTCGTCCTGGCTGAAGAGGGCTCGACGATGGCTTGCGTGACTTCAGTGTAGTCGGAGGAGGCGACACTGTCCCTCAACACTGTTATACTCGCCTTGCCCTTATCGAATTCTCCGAATTTCGTGAAGGGTTCCAGTATTATCCCTTCTCCGATGACTTCTGCTTCGCTAGTGACCACCTTCTGCCTCTTGGGTGGTGGCGGTGCTCCTGAAGTACCGACCTCTTGCTCATCTGTGCCCTTGTTCACTTCTTCCTCTCCTCCTGTAGCAGACAAGTCTGTCTCCATCTGCGAAAACGTAGGCCAAACTTCAATGTTAGCCCTCCACTCCAGAAATGGCCTGGACTCATGAATGTAGGGCGCAGACCTGTTTCGTTTTCTTTTATTTGAAATAATCTCCCGTGGGTCATAGGCCCAGCTTTCCCCCAACCTCAGATCCATGTTCTACAACATTTTTTCAGCAATTGGGAGGGCATATCTAGAGTTTACCACAAAAGGGCCAATTTGGACAGGAAGCTTTAAGATGTAGCCTTTCTTAGCGGGAACAAAATGGAGCTGGTCGGCTTTGAGGGCTTACCGGATGTACTCGAGGGCGTAAACTCGTCGGACGGGGAAAGCTGGTAGCCGGTATGGGGCAACTTCGGCTCCATAGACCCGAATTTCAGTATAATCTTCAGACAGGAACCAATCACCAGTACATTGGTATTTCCCAAACTGCCCAGTTTTTCCATCTCGGGAAAGACCTCAGGAAGGAGGCCGTGAATGGAAAACTGTTACCAGACATGAAGGTGTTCACGAAGCGGGCGTAACCCTCTCCCCTAGGTAAATGGCGGACAGAGCAATTCCAGTCGAAGACTGGTCTGGGCTGGGAGTTCTCAGAGTAGGTCCTATCTAACCCCAAGTGGTTGAATTTATCCGCATGCTGGAACAAAAAGAGGTAGAACACCATAGAGCAGAAGCGAAACTTTCGGGCTTGAGCGAGCCCCTGAAATTGGGCCAGGATAGACGAGGAGAGGAAGCCTGGAATGTCCAATATAACCCCATTCTGTGACATAAGCCACAAAAAGCGAATTCATACTGAAGAGATTTCCTCCGGGCTTCCTACCCCCAAAAGGCCGGCGATGAGAGACAGAACAGGTCGAACTTCTTCGGCAAACAGACTTAGCGAAAAAGGCTCCAACGTGGGCAGGGCAGTTGCCTGGTCGATGGTTATGGAGGATATGAAGGCACGGCGGGATTCTCTTGACAGCTTATTGAACTGAGCGAGCAAGGTTTCATCTTTGAAACTGAAGTATGTGTCACTGGAAGGGAAACGGATAGCCTGTCTAATGACATCGGGGGAAAGGGAAAAGATCACGTTCCCTTAAGGGGAAATGAAAGCTTCCCGATGTACATCATAGGAGTCTCTGAGCCAAATGATAAAATCGACACAGGAATGGACCTGGGGGGTGATGTGGTGATAGAAACCAGACGCGATAACTCGGAAATGGTCGGCATCTTTGCAGTGACGACCAAAAAGCAGGGGCTTGATACTGCGTATGTCAAAAGGATATTTCGGGTCGCAAACACCCGACTGTAAGTCGCAGAGGGGTTCAAAACTAGGGGGGTTTCTGGACTCACGGAGTTGGGGGGTTTCAGGTTCGTTTTTCTTGGGAGACCCTCTTCCCATGGCAGACATTCAACAATTTCGAAAAGAGAAAAACAGGAAAAGAGGGAAAACGGAGAATGGAATACCTGAACAGAGGGTGACAATGCTCGGGAAAGCGACGAGGGGAACCGTGACAATGATTTGGATATACCCGACGTTCTTCCCCACTCGGTATTCGCCGTAGAAAACTACCTGTGAAGTTTTACCAGAGAGAAATACGGGAGTTTGTTACCATTGGGGTGGACTGTTTGGGTTGAAAAGGTGAATAAGTAAGATGACATAAGGCAAGTGTTGTAAGGACACTGACATTGAGACACGTGGTACGTGGGGATTGGGTATATCAAGGTGTAGGTGAGCGCCTCATGTCGGGTTAAAAGCTGGTACGGGTCTTAGTACCAGCTGACCTAATGGACTTACCTTACCTTTTGTCCACGTACGCTGTCATATCTTTACCGCGTATGATTTCCCCTGGCCGGACTAACACTTGCCTTTCTCAACCGCGCGGGCCCATCTTTATTCTGCCACGCGATCACCTCCCGTGGCCTACCCATACCATCCCTTTTCTGCTGTGAGGCCTTACCATGCCACGTGTCATAAGTCCGCGGGGGTATGGGTCTCGTCCTTTCTCCGCAGCTCGACCCCCTCGGACTTACTACCTATGCAGTAGTATATAACTAGCAGCTCTTTTTAATATACCTGTTTGGCGTATTGTCACATCCCTTTTACCTTAGTATTTGATGTTCGCATATTATTCCACTTTTCACCGCTTGGTACTGTTGGTCGATTGGTTTTAATATGTATGTGCTTCACCACCTTTTCTCCCTTCGGCCCGATTTAATTTAATACTTGCCACTTGATATAAAATTTTAATATGAGGCTTGTTCATCCTTTTTGGTACTCCCCGTGGCTAATGCTAAAGATTGAACAACATTGGCTCCACCTGGGGACGGCACGTTTGTCCCTGAACGTGTCGAGAACTACGCAGACCGCCTGTATATCTTCTTTGAACAACACTTTTCGGCTCTTGAAGCTTTGCCCTGTACAGATCATCACGACACATGTGTAATCTATGATAAGAAAATGAAAAACAGCAACTAATATACAATATAATACAGTCAGGCCTTTTCCCGCCTGCTTCAGAATTGGAAATATGGTTTGAGGAATTGCCCGTTTACAGGGGCTTCCAACAGATCTCCCTGTAAATTCTCCAGCTTGAATGTATTGTTTCCTCCCTGCTCTGCAATCTTGAAGGGGCCGAACCAAAGGGGGTCAAATTTACCATGCTTACCCTTATCGGCCCTTCGTACATCCCACCTGAGAACTAAATCTCCCACTTGCAGCTTTCTATCCTTTGTATGTTGATCGAACAATTCTTTCATCTTCTCCTGGTAGTCCACAAGTTTCTGATTCACCTGAATACGCATCTCTTCGAGTTCAATCAACTGGTTGATCCTTCTGTTCATACCATCCGGTTCTTCCTGAGTCTCCTGCATGAAACGAGCCACAGGTAGAGCTAACTGTATGGGGAATACAGCTACTCGTCCGTATACTAGTTCATAAGGAGATCTTCCCGTAGCCCTTTTGCTGGTTATCCTGTTTGCCCACAGGGCAAACTTCAGTTGGGAGTCCCAGTTCCTCTGGTTTTCGTTTATTGTTTTCTTTAGAGCTCTGACCAGCGTTTTGTTTGATGATTCTGCCAAACCGTTTCCCTGTGGGTAGTAAGCTGTGGAGTGGCCCAGGGTAATGTTATATTGCTGGCAAAACTTCACCATTTTAGCAGATTTGAAAGCTTGGGCATTGTCTGTAATTATTCTTGCAGGACATCCAAACCTGGAGATAATGTTCTCCTCCATGAATTTTATGATCACCGTGTCTGTGGCATTTCGTGCAGGAATGGCCTCTACCCATTTCGTGAAGTAATCTGTAGCAGTCAGAATCCATTTGTGTTGCCCGCTGGAGGGTGGGTGGATCTCACCTATGAAATCAATTCCCCATTGCTTGAAAGGTTCATCAATGTGCACAGGAATCAGGGGTAGAGCTGCTAGCTTCTGTTTTTCAGCAAACTTCTGGCATTTGTCACATGCTCTTACCCAAGTGAAGACATCTCCAAATAATTTGGGCCAGTAAAAACCGGCCTTCAGGATTTTCTGAGCTGTGCTCCTCCAGCTATAATGTCCTCCACAGATTCCCTCATGGAATTCAGTTATTATGTTCCTTACCTCCTCTTCGATGAGACATAACAGCAGTATGCCTGAGGGGTCTCTCCAATATAATTAACCATTGGCTACAGCATACTTCTGAGATTTCAGCCTCAAGGCTCTGTATTTGGACTTATCACAGCTGGGTGGGCAGCTGAGTGTCAGGAGGTACTCAACAATTTCTTTGTACCAGGGGCTAGTGAGATACTTCATCTGTATTTTTTGGGTAGCCATTTCCACCTCTGGTCTCCCTGTCTGTTCCTCAGACTCCTCATTTGTGATCATGGATAAGTGAATGCCCAAAGCTTGGTAGTTTGACTCTGATAGAATATTTGCTAGCCCCTGTCCTTTAATCAGTTTGGTGGGTCTGATGTCCAGGTCATATTCTTGTATCTTCGCGATCCACTTCCCTCTTCTGCCTTCACTGTCTCCCTGTACTAGGATGTCCTTAACTGCTGCTGTGGGTACAAAAGCAGTAATGTGAGACTGCAAAATGTACATGCGAAAAGCCTTCAGGGACTTTACCAGGGCATAAGCTTGCTTCTCCAGTATGTTGTATTTTAGCTCTGCATCGTGAATAACTTGACTAAAGAAAGCAATGGGTTGCTCATACCCATCCCCGTTCTTCTGTAAGAGGACCCCTGCCACCGTGTGAGGTGATGCAAAAGAGAAAATCATAAAAGGTTCAGTGAAGTCAGGCTTTGCCAGCACGGGAGCCTCAGCAAACGCATTCTTGATCCTGGCAAAGGCCTGTCTTGATTCTGGTGCCCATTTTACCTCATTATCTTTCTTTAACATATCTGTGATGTGTCTAACTATTTCGGCATAGTTGGGAATAAATCTTCTGAGAAAATTTATGCGCCCTAGGAACACCTGGACTTCTTTCTTATTTCTGGGGAGAGAGATACCGTTTATAACTTCCACCCTTTTAGGGTCGATTTTGACCCCATCTTTAGTTACTATATGTCCTAGGAGTTTTCCCTCTTCTAATGCAAAGAAATATTTCTGAGGGTTGAGAGAGAGTCCATACCTCCTGCATTTCTCAAAGGTCTTCTGCAAATGCTGAACGTGCTCGGCATCACCCTTTGAAAAGACTGTTATATCATCCAGGTACACCACCAGAAACTTATCCTGTTCTCCAACAAAGGTTATGTCCATGGCTCTCTGAAACGTAGCCCCTGCATTAATCAGTCCGAATGGCATTCTGGCATACATAAATGTCCCCCAGGGTGTGGTGAAAGCTGTCTTTTTCTGGTCCTCCGGGAATACTGACACTTGATTATAGCCCGAGAAACCATCCATCATGGACATCCTAGATGCCCCCACCACCTTTTGCAGAATGTGGTCCATCTTCGGTAATGGGTAGTTATCCTTTAAAGATGCCCTGTTCAGGTTTCTGAAATCCACACACAGCCTGATTTCGCCATTTTTCTTTCGTACTGGGACTAAATTGGCCACCCACTCAGAATACCTTAGTGGCACTATAATCTTAGCCTTCAGCAGCTTTTTTATTTCTTGCTCAATCGAGGGTAGCAACAGGGGATTAATCTGTCTGAGCTTTTGTTTGTGGGGTTTTGCATCTCCTTTTAATGGAATTTTATGCTGCATCACACTGACATCAAAGGTTTTCAAGTCTTGATACGACCAGGCAAATACGTCCTTGTAGGCTTGAAACAGCTTTTGGTACAGTTGTTTGTATTCAACTGAGACTTTCTTAGACAGCTTCACGATCTTTGGATCTTCTTCTGTGCCGAGATTTAGATCTTCGATCTGGTCCTCAGTCACCATTTTGTTTGGCTGTAATGGAACATCGTTTTTATTGAACAGCCTCTCCAAAGGCACCAGCCCTCGGGGAATGACATTCCCCTTCAGCTGGAGGAATTTGTGACCAGCTATTTTATCCTCCAGTTTGTCTTCTGGGCTGTCCCCGATTTCTTCTTCTTCGCAGCTATCAATCTCTAGATTGGAAAACTCCCCAACAGTCTCCAAGAACCTCTTTACTTGCTCGTCGTCTTCAAAGACCTGCCAGTGTTTGACATTATCAGGAATTGAGGGCCGGTATCTTATCTCAATTTCGTATCTCAGCAGGGGATTCTGAGGTGGGCGGAACGTACTAGCAGCCACAGCTAAGGAATCTGCCATTCTGTTCTGCTCACGGGGCATGAACTGGATGTTAAATGCCAGGAATGAGTTCTCCACCGGGTCCCAAACTTCATTCCTATAGGCCTTTAGCCTAGGATGTTTAGTTTGACACTGGTTTTTTACTTGTCTCACCACCAGCTCGGAGTCTCCCATCACCTTTAGCTTCTGTATGTTCATACTCCTTGCTGTCTGCAGTCCCAATATAAGTGCTTCATATTCAACCACATTGTTCGTGGCCTCATATTCCAATTTGAATGATAAGGGGACCCATTGACCCATTGGTGAAATAAGCAACACTCCAGCCCCATTTCCTTCTCGGGAATTTGCTCCATCAAAGTGGAGTGTCCAGATTTCCGACCCATAATCCTGTACTGATGACTCAGTCCTTATCTGAAAAAATGAGGGCTCATCAGCATATTCTTGGTCTTCCTCCAACATTAGACAGGAGAAATCCCCATCTCTGCTGTAAACTGGGGAATTCACTGAATCACCTGCCTTAGTGACTGTCTTGACAAATATGGTCTCTCTATACAATCTCCTCTCCTGGCCACCGAAAACAGGAATGGTGGCATAAGACAGGTCCAGCTTAATAGATCCTCCAATTCGGGTTCCCCAGGACCTTGACAATAGCATACCGAAGCGGGCTGGGATGTCAGCCACCACGATATCCATCACCACACTCTTGGCCGGGATCTGAGCTAGGGTGACTGCTAAATCCTTGATCATGCCCAAGCATTTCACTCTTTTGGAATCGAAAGAATAAAGGTCTTTATATGGGCGAGTGATTTGGAGTCCCAACTGCTCCATGACAGAAAGAGGCATCAGGTTGTGGGAAGCTCCTGAATCTAACATACAGTTATGCAATAGTAGATCATGTATTACTAGAGACACGTAAAAAGGAGGAGTGGAGGGATCTAATTCTTCGACATGTGGGCCGAATACTACCATAGGCCTTTCTTCTTGGAGGTTAAGGCTGTCTGGAATATGTGGCACATCGGGGGTGGAAATGAAAGAGGAGACTTGTGACTGGTAGGCAGGCTGTCTCAACAATTCAGAGAGAGGAACTGGTATTTTAACTTTTTCGAGTTCCTTTTGCAAACTGAAGGCAGATGAAGGCTTCTCTATTGGTATCTCCTTTTCTTTTGACTCTTTGTTCGGCAGGGGAGACTTAACTTCTTTAGCTGGAGGTTTATTCACAGGGGACACAGCTACTTGAGAAGATGAAGGCATATTACTATCAGACTGCGGAGATTGGTTAAGGGGTTTCTTACCTTTATCTGGGGACTCTTGAGTATTAGCCTCTTTCTGTGCAGGTGCTGATCTTTGGGGTGAGTCTTCCTCTTCATCTTGAGTGCGTGTTCTCTTCCTGGAGGACCTTAGGTCATATTTCCTGTTAAACTGAGCTTGCATGAAGTCAACAAACTGTTTACAATAATCATCGATCTCTGGCTCTTCAGCATCCTCATTATCTTTCGGTTCTGAGTGAGGCTGTAACTCCCTTTCCTCACTTTCCTGTACAGGACACTCTATATCATCACTGTCTGAGAATACAGGGCAGGCATCATCCTGCTCATAGGCCGGATCTTCATGAGAAGCTTCCATTTGTCCTTCCAAGTATAAAGGATGCGGTACTTGATCTTGTTGCTCCTTCTGCCCTCTCTGCAGTATCTGCAAGGGTGGTTTTCTATACTGAGGATTGAATCCTCTGTTCGGAGCATTCTGAAAGTTCTTTGGGGGTGAATTCTTAGTTTCCATCTCCAGCTTAACCAACTTGCTAGAGAGATTCTTGATCATTTTATTCATTTCTTCGATCTTGTCATTTGCTGAGTCTCTATCTTGGCTTGAAGTGGACACTTCTTCTTTGCCTCTCCTTTTAGTGTCATGTTCTTGCTTTACCTTGGACTTACCAGTCGAGACAAAGTTTGCTTCTATTTCCAATGCATCTGTCTGTGCATCATCTAGAGTGGCTGGCTTTCTCTCCCTCAGCGAGAAGCCAAACTCGGAATCGAATGCTGCCACGAAAACAACCTTGGCAGCAGTCTGGTGGGGCTTCATCTCAGCTGGGAGGCTGAGATACAACTTGTTAAACCTTCTGATGAACTCTGACACCCCTTCATTATGCTTCTTTTTAAGGGTGTTAAACTCGGTTAGGGTGTCTCCGTGATCTTTCCTATCTCCCCACTTTCTCACGAAAGCTTCTTCCATAGCCTCCCAGGTGTTTATGGAATTAGCTGCGAGAGTTTTAAACCATTTTCTAGCCTCTCCATCTAGGGACTGTACGAACAATCGTAGGACCACATCCAAATGCTCCACATTCAAGTTCTCTGCGAAAGAGCAGAAAATTTCCACATGCTTCTGAGCATCAACACCGTTCTCCCCATTGAATCTGGGTAGAACCTTTAAATAATCTTGTGGCATGTCATTTAAAACTGCAGGGAGCTGTAAAGGGGCGTACCTATTTTGTAAAAAGCCAGGTATATTTGCCATTGGAGGAGGCGGAGGTAAGATGAGAGCTTGAGCAATGAGTGGTGGAGGAGGTGGTGGGAGTGGAGTATGAATAATGATGGGGATGTAGTGAACAGCAGTTTGGGGGTTTGATAAGAAGGTAGGGCTGTCAACAGTAGATACTTCAGTGACTTCTTTGACCTCTTCGACTTCAGGGGTAGGATGAAAAGAATGATGTGGAGTGTAACTTGACTTAGCCTCGTCTTTAATATGGATACCTTCCCGATGCGGGCTCTCTGAATAATAACCAGTATCCCTTAAAATAGGGTTAGGGCCTTGTATTTGAGCGACTTGAGAAGAGGAAGGCCGAAGATATGGAAAGTTTTCAAGGGAGAACTCGGGAATGTCGGTATGAACTGACTGCCTTTCCCTCCAGCCCCTTCAATGTAAGATTCGTTCTGGGTCAGACACAGAGGGTGTCCTTGAATGAGATGTATCTGACCTTAGGTGTGGCTTACGGGGAGCCAGGACTGCAAATATGTTTATCTGTAATATGAATGTGGAGTCGCCAAGGTGAGGGATGAACAACTCTCCACTCTTCGTACTCACCTAATTGAAGAGTGGATGGTTTTTGTCGAGGCCCAGGAATTTAAATTTCTTCAACTTCGTTCCCCGGCAACGGCGCCAAAAAGATGTTGTAACTCCTAGAGATAGCCTAGAGTTTCTATAGACCAGTGCCTAGGACATCTTGTAATGCATAGAGAGCATGGGATTTAACACAGCGTTTTAGTAACCCAACAAGACAAAACTCTCATACTGTTTCTCAACAAACAGAGAATGACACTTTAGTGGGACCAAACCTCCCGATAGTTTGATGCATAAAAGTGCAATGCTGAATGAATGTAATGCTATACTCAAATACTGCAGTATCAGGCAACTTTAAGACAATCCACAGTAAACAGGGCCGGATTCATGTCATATGGCAGAAAAGATATATATAATGATGGACAACGAGCTGTATAGAAAAAGGAGATACTCACTATCAGAAAGACAACACCAAGAAAAGTTTCACAGCATATAATGGGCTTATCCGACTAAGAATCCATATATGCAGGCAACTTTCATCAATAATACTTCACAATAGCCAATATAGCAGAAATATGTATGAATGGAAGGTGAAACACTGTATTATATCTGAGCTATTTTAAAGCATCATGGAGCTAGTGACATAAGTATCGGCAAGATAAATTTATATCAAAGAGCAACGGGACACTCGCATTCCAGAATATAACACCAAAGACATGGATGAAAATGAAATGAATGACGATATGGCAATAAACAGGAGTAAATCACACGCTACCATAAGACAAGTCCAGAATCCTCTTTAAAGTGCAACTCCTTATCATTGAAACCCTATGGGTTCTTCACGTTAGCATTTGAGTTTTTGCAAAAATACATACAGAAAAATCTTCACACAGTCAAGTTCTTCTGAAGAATTGGAACCTTTGTTTCTTCTTTTTCCTGTCTTATATAGGATTCCTTTTACCTTTCAGCGAGAAGATATTTCGGGGAAATATCTTCTTCGCATGAACAGAATTTGTTACAAGTCATTATCAAAACAACAAAATTTCATGATGGGGAAACAGCCCTTCCATCATGCGTAAATAGGCCACGGGCCAATTTCAAAACAGAACATGGAACCATTGTTTGATGTAAAAGTAAAAATGCAAGAGTGGTGGAAAAACAACCCACTCGGAAATTTGAAAAACATAAACTAAATGAAAGTAAAAAAGGTCGTTTAGGCCATATCATGAGTGAACTGGGATGTCATTGGTGCAACTGAGTAGAAGCCGTTGCAGATACTGGAGGACGCACGTTGCCAGAGGAACTCGCATGCTGACTCATGAATTGCGTTAGTCTCTGCTGGCTATCGGAAGTCGGTTCTGGCATTGCTGAAAGCCTCTCCACTTTGGTAAAAGCTTCGCCGAGAGTGTGAATATTTGCCTCAGTTGGAAGCCGATATCTGATCATGTGAAGGAGGTTAAACTCCTTTTTGAGGATTGTGACAATGGTGGTGGCCTTGAGCTGAGTTGCCTTTCCCATTTGAAGGTCGGTCCGATCCCTTTCCGTTTGTAAGCGTGTTGTGTATTGATCTGGAAGCATAAGCACGGCAGGGGCATTTGGTTCCCAACAGGAAGGGAGTCCTTTTGCGACGATCTCATCCCATACCTTGTCGAATTGTTCAACACCGTCGGCCACCTGCTGGAGGACTTCTGAAGCTGCTACTCGGGCCTCTTCTTTATCAATGATCTTTTGACACTCGTTGATTTCCATGAATCGACTGGGAATGCCGTGTTTCCCCAAGTCGTTCGCCCTTAGTGCATAAAGAAAAGAGATGTAATCGCCGGCGTGTTGAGCTCTATTAGATAAGTTACTCCCTGCCTCCTGCAACCTGATATTTAGATAAGGAAGGGTGGACTTGAGCTCCCCCATCATCGTCAGGAATTCCCACTGCTCGGTTACTGCCGTAATTATGTCTGTCCATATTAAACTTCTGGCCTCGAGCAGGGTGAGATTTCCCTTCGCTCGACTCTTCATCTCGGCAATGGTTTGTTGTTGCTCAACCGTGATCCTTTTTCCTTCCTCGACTTCACTTTGTAGCCCTTCAATTGTTTTGGCCTTTTCAGCCAAGGTGCCCTCCAACTCTAAGACCCTTTGCTTGGCAGTAGATGTTTGTTTTTCTAACACTTCAATCTCAGCCATGGCTGTGGACAGTCGCGCTGTCGCTGAACCAGTTCCGCTTGATGTTTCGGCTGTGTGACAACTGTGGGTATCCCACCGGGTCTGTAGCTCTACGGCTCTGCCTTCTAACTCGTCAATCCTCTTAGCCATCCTCTCCTTCTCCTCTCTTTCCCTGAAAAGTCTAGCAGACAACTCATTTTTCTCTTCCTCTACCCGCACCAACTCCTCAGTCTGGAGAGGATGTGAACCCGGTATACGAGCCAGTTTTTTAGCAGCTATGATATCTTTCTGTAACTTAGCTATAAGGGCTGCTTGTGAACCCTTCCCTCCATCATCTGAATTTCTAATTTGGTCCTGGAGAACGCGCGCTTGATGTGCGTTGGCACGACAAGCACTCTGCTCTGCTGCATAGGAATCCCTCAGATTATCATATTTCTGTTCTGTCTTTCTCAAAGCAAGGGTAATCTGTGATAGCTTATCCTTCATCATGTCACAGACTGTTTGGAACAGGTCAGTCATATCTTGTACCGGCACCTTCTTCATATCAATAGCCAATTCTAGCACCTTATAACTCGGAACATCTGAATTTGGGTCCAGGATGGCCTCTGTCATAGATAGTACTAGGCTCTCGGTGTCTGCATTAACAGACGCGGAGACCCTAGTATGATATTTTTCAACGAATTCCCCTAACTCGGCTCTGTATTTATCTCGAACAGTTTTATTTGTCCGCTCCCTTTCACTCGTCCTGGCTGAAGAGGGCTCGACGATGGCTTGCGTGACTTCGGTGTAGTTGGAGGAGGCGACACTGTCCCTCAACACTGTTATACCCGCCTTGCCCTTATCGAATTCTCCGAATTTCGTGAAGTGTTCCAGTATTATCCCTTCTCCGATGACTTCTGCTTCGCTAGTGACCACCTTCTGCCTCTTGGGTGGTGGCGGTGCTCCTGAAGTACCGACCTCTTGCTCATCTGTGCCCTTGTTCACTTCTTCCTCTCCTCCTGTAGCAGACGAGTCTGTCTCCATTTGCGAAAACATAGGCCAAACTTCAATGTTAGCCCTCCACTCCAGAAATGGCCTGGACTCATGAATGTAGGGCGCAGACCTGTTTCGTTTTCTTTTATTTGAAATAATCTCCCGTGGGTCATAGGCTCAGCTTTCCCCCAACCTCAGATCCATGTTCTGCAACATTTTTTCAGCAATTGGGAGGGCATATCTAGAGTTTACCACAAAAGGGCCAATTTGGACAGGAAGCTTTAAGATGTAGCCTTTCTTAGCAGGAACAAAATGGAGTTGGTCGGCTTTGAGGGCTTGCCAGATGTACTCGAGGGCGTAAACTCGTCGGACGGGGAAAGCTGGTAGCCGGTATGGGGCAACTTCGGCTCCATAGACCCGAATTTCAGTATAATCTTCAGACAGGAACCAATCACCAGTACATTGGTATTTCCCAGCCTGCAGCCAGCATTTCATCTCGGGAAAGACCCTAGGGGAAGGAGTGTCGTGAATGATAGTGTAAGCAATAGACATGAAGGTGTTCACGAAGCGGGCGTAACCCTCTCCCCTAGGTAAATGGCGGACAGAGCAATTCCAGTCGAAGACTGGTCTGGGCTGGGAGTTCTCAGAGTAGGTCCTATCTAACCCCAAGTGGTTGAATTTATCCGCATGCTGGAACAAAAAGAGGTAGAACACCATAGAGCAGAAGCGAAACTTTCGGGCTTGAGCGAGCCCCTGAAATTGGGCCAGGATAGACGAGGAGAGGAAGCCTGGAATGTCCAATATAACCCCATTCTGTGACATAAGCCACAAAAAGCGAATTCATACTGAAGAGATTTCCTCCGGGCTTCCTACCCCCAAAAGGCCGGCGATGAGAGACAGAACAGGTCGAACTTCTTCGGCAAACAGACTTAGCGAAAAAGGCTCCAACGTGGGCAGGGCAGTTGCCTGGTCGATGGTTATGGAGGATATGAAGGCACGGCGGGATTCTCTTGACAGCTTATTGAACTGAGCGAGCAAGGTTTCATCTTTGAAACTGAAGTATGTGTCACTGGAAGGGAAACGGATAGCCTGTCTAATGACATCGGGGGAAAGGGAAAAGATCACGTTCCCTTGAGGGGAAACGAAAGCTTCCCGATGTACATCATAGGAGTCTCTGAGCCAAATGATAAAATCGACACAGGAATGGACCTGGGGGGTGATGTGGTGATAGAAACCAGACGCGATAACTCGGAAATGGTCGGCATCTTTGCAGTGGCGACCAAAAAGCAGGGGCTTGATACTGCGTATGTCAAAAGGATATTTCGGGTCGCAGACACCCGACTGTAAGTCGCAGAGGGGTTCAAAACCAGGGGGGTTTCTGGACTCACGGAGTTGGGGGGTTTCAGGTTCGTTTTTCTTGGGAGACCCTCTTCCCATGGCAGACATTCAACAATTTCGAAAAGAGAAAAACAGGAAAAGAGGGAAAACGGAGAATGGAATACCTGAACAGAGGGTGACAATGCTCGGGAAAGCGACGAGGGGAACCGTGACAGTGACTTGGATATACCCGGCATTCTTCCCCACTCGGTATTCGCCGTAGAAAACTACCTGTGACGTTTTACCAGAGAGAAATACGGGATTTTGTTACCATCGAGGTAGACTGATTGGGTTAAAAAGGTGAATAAGTAAGATGGCAGAAGGCAAGTGTCGTAAGGACACTGACACTGGGACACGTGGCGCGTGGGGATTGGGTATATCAAGGTGTAGGTGAGCGCCTCGTGTCGGGTTAAAAGCTGGTACGGGTCTTAGTACCAGCTGACCTAATGGACTTACCTTACCTTTTTTCCACGTACGCTGTCCTATCTTTACCGCGTATGATTTCCCCTGGCCGGACTAACACTTGCCTTTCTCAACCGCGCGGGCCCATCTTTATTCTGCCACGCGATCACCTCCCGTGGCCTACCCATACCATCCCTTTTCTGCTGTGAGGCCTTACCATGCCACGTGTCATAAGTCCGCGGGGGTATGGGTCTCGTCCTTTCTCCGCAGCTCGACCCCCTCGGACTTACTACCTATGCAGTAGTATATAACTAGCGGCTCTTTTTAATATACCTTTTTGGCGTATTGTCACATCCCTTTTACCTTAGTATTTGATGTTCGCATATTATTCCACTTTTCACCGCTTGGTACTGTTGGTCGATTGGTTTTAATATGTATGTGCTTCACCACCTTTTCTCCCTTCGGCCCGATTTAATTTAATACTTGCCACTTGATATAAAATTTTAATATGAGGCCTGTTCATCTTTTTTGGTACTCCCCGTGGCTAATGCTAAAGATTGAACAACAGGTTCCTCATCTCCTTCATAAAGAGGAATACAATTCAACCCCATTTTTACTGTTGGCGATATGGCATTTGACATTATTTTTTGGTTGATTAATTGTTTTTCCTTCTCGACTTCGACTTGCAATGATGTGTCGAACTTGAACTATTTTCTTTATTTTCGAATTTAATTTATATAAGAGATGACTCATCAGTTTGACACCCTCTATCTATATATTCGGTGAACCGACTTGTTCCAAGTCGTGACTCTTCAACATCCAGACTTGTATATTTTATTTCTTCGGTATATAATAACTGCAGTAGAGGGGAATGTTCATGAGATCTCTCATCTGGAGAAGTATTTATTCATTTTCTTAGTTACCACTCCATGTTTGGTTTACCACCAACGCTTCAATTTGTGGTTCATTTCTTTCTTTGAATCTCTTCTGCCAAACAATGGGTGTTTCTAAATATATATGTGATTGGTGTCATAAGAATTATCTATTGGTGGGACTTTGTATTGATACAACTGAAACTCATTGTATTGCAACATAATATTCATCTACTTCCATCTCGTCTACTTTCCTTCTAGGACTTAGTTGTAGGCCATAATTCTCTGTTAGAATGGGTGGTGCTACACCTCTCAAGTCATGATGTGGATCATCAGAGGATTCCCATGCATATTTTCTCTCATGTTACTAAGTATGCATTTTATTCCTTTGGTATTATTCTTGCCTTTTCTAGTCCCTTGTCCAATGTTAATTTTTTAATGTAGGTTTACTATTTTTACGGTAGGAGTATGTCTAAGGTCTTCCAATTACTACCTTTCACTTCTCATTTCTTAGCAGTTGAAAGATTTACTCCCATTTTAATTTATAATCGTTGGGCATTGGATAATCTATTTCTCCCTATGTGTTTTGTGAGATGTGCTTAACCACCTCTCCGGGATCTGTTAACTCTAGGTATGTGTCCATTTACTAACACTTGTGATTTTTGTTGTAGTGGAAATCATGATTCCAACAAGTGATATTAAAGCCAAAGGTATCAAGTTAAAATCACACCCAACTCGCGTTGGGGGGGATATTGTTTGGAATTGGATAATTTAGTGTTCCATGTGTGTTTCGTGACATGTGCTTAACTTCCTCTTGAGGATCTGTTAACTCTGACAATGCATTCATTTACTAACACCTATATATTTTTGTGTAATGACACTCCTGATTCCAACAATAATACTTCTTCTTTTCTTCCTTTTATTTTTGTGATTTATTCTCCATGAATCATTACCCCTCCATGCTAAGTTGACATAGTGTCAGTTGAAAATGGTAAAATCAACGTCCATTTTTCATTTTCTCAAGAAATAGTCCCATGCTTCTTTCACACTTATAGCGAGAGTTGAGAAACAACTCCCAATCAATTTGTTTCTATCGATGTTCAAAATTTAATGTTTCTTGAAGAGGTGGTTGGTATTCTTCTATATGGTCAACTTTTTTATCAAGGAGAAACTTGTGAAGCAAGCTTTGTATAGTGTAGAAGAAACTATCATGAAAATCATCAAAAAAACTTAATTTAATTTTCTCATAGAAGTTTTCTCTTCTATTTATTGTTTCTCACAAAATTCATCCAATATCATTTCAACCCAATCATACAAGTTAGTTTTTTCACTATTTGTCAGTTTCAGAATTAGTCGACTCTCATCTTCCTTCCATCACATAATTAGTCTAGTCGAGGAGTTTCTTAAACTTAGTAGGAGAAAATTCGAAATATCATTCATGTGTTGTTGTGAAAAAATGTGGCTTATCCTCTGTAATTGATAGTTGATTTCACCATGTGTAGTTCTTAAAATAATTGTTAATATTTTTCTTCCACCACTATTGTATCTCTTTTAATGTTAAAGTTTATGTTTGCATGTTACAAGTACTTGAGTCCAATACTACAAGTAATAGAACCATTGTTGTAGTCTAGAAAATAATGTGCATTGGTTACAATTAGACACAAGAACTTACATAAACATATCCAACAAAAGAATAAAGGAAGAGATAAAAAGTAGCAGAGAACTAGAAAAGCAATATCTTGTATTAAATTCTTGAGAAGCAAATCGAAACTAGTACATTGATACATTCAATGTCATATATATATATATATATATATATATATATATATATATATATATATATATATATATATATTTGAGATTGGTACAACGATTTAACTATCAGAACCAACTTAGTCTATCTAACTTAGACTATTCACTCGACTAGAGAGTTGAATTACTTTACAATGTAGATTCCCAACTCCACTGGGCAAGTCCAATGAGCCGACAAGCCCCTCCAATCGAGAGGATGTTTTATACACCATGGATTGAGCTCAAATCCTTATTAATATTTATGGGATTAAAATAATTGAATTAGTACCTTAATAAATCCTCGAGTGCTCAATACATATGAACTAGGGAACCAACCATCATTTCACTTGTGTAGGGGATATTTAAGCTCTATGTGGGAAACATAATATTACTAGGAATTATTATGCACCAAAGGCATGTATCAGGGCCTTGATATTTTTCGAGAGAAAATAAGAGATTTATTCCTTGAATAATGCACCTCTAGCTTGAGGACCATGGAAAATGAATCAAGTACCACGCATGACCTTTGCAAAGGATATTTGTTCTCCCGTGTATAATATGAGTGTTGTTTTTTTTAAATGAAATGGGTAAGTATTCGTATCAAAATTTAATTTGGTTATAAGGACATAACTTTTACATGCTCATTTGTTTCATTAGCTCCATAGCTTTTACATATTAAAAAAAAATCATTTCCTATGCTTCTAATTTCTATTAAATATAAAAGTATTTGATATCTTCTATAAACCTTTGAAAAAACACTTATATACAAAATAATATATTTTCAATACTTAAATCCAAAGAGAACATTATGGCTAGCCTAAGCTCGACAAACTGGCTTCAGATGTATCCTTTGCTAATGCAGTTACTTCACTCTACTCCAAATATCCCTGATTAGTTGCATCTTTTTGTTCCTCCTTTACCTCATTCTTGTTGAATTCGATGCATACCTAGGATCCTATTATTCCTTGGTTGATGGTTGGTTCTAACCCTTTCAATATTATAACTAAGATTTCTACTTTTTCTTCCATTATTTCATGGAGCTTCTCAATATTTCTTTGCAACAATTCACATTATTGGTCTGGGAGTGACAGATGTGTTTGCTTCTCCTTTGCCTCCATTTTATTTCATCGATTAAGAAAGGTCAATATATTCTCTAGTGTCTCAATTAGATACTCCAACTAGTGATTCATTTTATCCTCCTCTTTGAAAAAGGGAGTCTAAGGATCAAGCACCATTTGCCTACATGTTATATGGATTAGAATCATGCCTATTGTTCCATACTTCCCTTCTAAGTCTCTTGAGTTGTGCAGCTTTAATATATCCATGAACATTTTATATATCAATCTTCCATGAATTCTTGCTCCCCTCATTCAAGGAGACCATTCAATAGTGATAAATAATTGGCCTTCCACATTCATGTTGTAATCTATACATTCCCCATTAATTACTTCCCTGATCGCACATAGAATTTTCGCCATTAAATCACCACAACATGAGCATGGTATCCCAAGTTTGGCATTAAACTTAATATCCTGCAAGCTCGTTCATGATCACAATGGTGATAACCTGTCCACCAGATGTCTGGCTCGTTGGAGACATGTAGCAACCCTGAACAACTATTATTGTAATGTGAGTGATCCAGTCCACTATCGCCACTAATGAAGGGCTTATGATTTGGTAGCTTTTGATATAGTATTTCAATGCCATTGAAAAATGAAAGTATAAGAATTCATATTTCCATCCAACCTTCCGACAAGATCTCATGTCATATTTTTCTGCATTGAGCCTTTTACAACTTGCCTAAAATTTGCTTTCCTTTTTCATGGTAGAGGTTTGAAAATTTTCTTACATGGTAAAACCCAATTATATATAAATTCCTCAATTGCATCGTTATCTTATGCAATATTGAGGGGTTGCGAAGGTTGCAATTTTCTTTGAGTTTAATCTCTTATTGAATAACTATCATGGAATTCATGAACACCACGAGTCAATGAATTATTCTTGAAATAGTTAGCTCAATGCCATACCACAGGGCCAAGTATTTTGCTTTGTTATTGGTAATGATACCCAAGCCCCATGCATATTGAGACTCATATTGAGACTCTTGTTCATCGAGGTGATAAACCACCCCTACCACTTTGCCTCCCCTAAGACAATGAGCATTGTTAGGAGCTACATGTAATACCCTATTTTCCCCTAGTTTGTAATTATAATTATAACCCAGGATCTTCATGAACCGCAAAAAATGAAAAAGGACACGCCTTGTAAATAATCCTAAGAACAATGGATACTAGTGCGACACTATAATTTCCAAAAAAAAATCATAGCGTTTATATATTTAAATTAATATTAAAGTTATTATGAGCCATGAAATGATGGCATTGTGTGCTAACACCACACTTCATACGCATAGTATAATTTTTTTTTTTAAGAATTTATAAAGAATATTTTCTATTAGTAAAATATATAAATATTTAAAGGATGTGTTTGAGTTTATTAAAAGTTACAATAAAAATGATAAAGTGTTGTAATTTGAAAATATGATATGTGTTACTATGAAATTTAAAAAAATATATATCACAACAATACTTTTTTGAAAAAAAATCAAAAGTTTATATTTAGAATTAGTAGATTCTTTTCTAAAGATTTTTTGGCTTCCTAAAAGTTATTATGTTATACATAATTAAGCATATCATCAAAATTGAGCAGGAACTTTGATGTAGTAATAGAGATAAAATTAGTAGTCATATTATTTTTAATCCTAATAATTTTTTTTACGAAAGTGAAAAATATTTTATTATAAAATTTGTAGCATATCTAGTAATAGTCATACAACTAGTTTTGATTGGAATATTATCGATTTCCAAATTCCCTTCATGGAACAAGGAATACTAAGGTTTTTCATACTATTTTTCTAAGTATATGGGTAATTTTTCACAATTAATTTCAAAGTGAAATATTAAAACATAGCATAATTATCTTAGGAGAAATTCAAGGGTTTCCTAGTGTCCCAATTGAGTATTTATTTATGCCTCATTAGTTATTTGGTCTAGTTGGATTTCCTTGCCCTTGAAATGGGAGGGGGAGAGTTGGGAACCTTTTTTGGGATTTCAACAAAGGAGATGGATCTAGAGGGCTCTTCTCCAATGCCACCTCTTTTTCCTCTTCCCAACCTAATTCTTTTCCTTCTTCCTCCATCTCCTCTACTTCTTTGTCTTCTTACTTTGAAACTATGGCATCTTCTTCATTTTCCTCTTCTTATTTTTCTTCCTCCTTTTCTCCTTGAGTATTGGATACTATGTTCTTATGAAATGGATCTATACTATTTCTAAGATGAAACGGTTCATAATTAATATACCTTGTGTGTCCCTCTTCAGCCTCCTTATTTATATTTTCAATATGTACCATTTCCTCTAAGTTCCTAAGAAGTTCAAATTTGTTGTTGTTTAAAATGGGTGGAGCCTCTTGTGATGAATTTATATGATTTTATCCTTTTCATTGGAAGTTCCTTCACTTTATTGGAATTGTATGTTGAAGGTTGCAACAAGAAATAGTTAAATTGGCATTCGGAAACAACATCCTTGATCCTAGTGAAAATTAAGGACCTACACTAGGTGGGGCCCACACAGGCTATTTTTATGTGATATGTCTATTTTTATAATTTGGATCAAAGTCTATTTATAGTGGTAGTCTATTTATAGATGGTTGAGAAAATTATATTTATGGATGGGCGTCTATTTTTGGAATGCATGTGTGAAGTCAGTTCGTGGATTTCGTGTCTGAAAATAGAATGCATGTCAATTATTATTATATCTTAATAATAATTAGACAATAAATAATAATCTATTCTCTTGAAGCACTTGATTTGAGTTAACTGAAGTGGAAAACCAGTTAGCTGAAGGAATTTCAAGTTGAAAGGTTGGTTGGTGGTACATGCAAGTGGACTTGAGTTGTAACAGAGTGATTCTAGTTGTAACAGAGTTGGATGTGTAGTTATGTGAGTTGTAAAGTAGTTTAAGTTAGTTAAATGAGTTAAACTTAGTTGTGCTAGTTGTAACTAGTTGTAACTAAATATACACTAATGAGAGATTAGTTAATTATATATTAAATTAATTCACATGGAGTGATCTCACATGCAACTGAATATTTACTATTGTTAACTACATGCATGTCAGATCCAGTGGAGACCCAGTTGAGAGATAGGTGAAAGGGACAGTTTGACTATTAGTTGTGACTATAGTGGGTGCACACAATGAAACCACACACACATTGGAGATTCCTATGAGTATTTCGTAGTCAAGGCAGGCTAGAATTAATCGTTCAAAGGTTCTTGACCATCTGGGATTGTGAGTGGAGGCAGGCTGTCAGGAGGCAGTAAATTGGTGCATGTGTAAGCCAATTTTTGTATGACAGTGTGAGATGATTGTATATTGTACTTAGAGCTCTTGTATTATATTTTGGTATGAGATTGTTTCATGATCCATGATATATACATAATATATGATAGTGTGGTTTTTAGCTTTATGCTTTTCCGGTAAAAACATCTATGTTATGTGTGATTGATCTTTCTTCATGTGTTTGCAATTGGTTATTAAATTTCCACAAAAATTTAAGTAGAAGGATCTTGTATTTAATAGTGGCATATAATTGTTAGATCAGGAGAATACAGCTTTACATAATTGTATTAAAATTTCTACATGGTATCAGAGCAAAGAAGATTGCAATTTTGAAGCAGTAGCTGAGTTTGTTGGTGGAAAAAATTTGAATTTGCTGCAAGAATTTCTTGGTGCTACAGTTGAGTAAACATCGAAATGGATTTCAATGGCTTGTGGCTAGAGTAAGCAGTCGAGGGTAGCTCAAACTACATTTCTTGGAAGGACAGGATGGAGGCGCTGCTCAAAGATAATGGCTTGAAGGAATTCATTGACAGAGATGTTCCTAAGCCTACTTCGATAGATGTTGTAGTACTTGATGCATGGAAAAATAAAGTAGCAAGGGCGAGGAGGATTCTATTGGAAGGTGTATGAGACCACATTGTCTCAAGCCTTCATGGGAAATCCACTCCATTTTCAATGTGGAAGTATTTGACGGATCTTTTCCAAAGCAGTAGCAACCATAGGAAATTGTTGCTGAAGGATAAACTCAGAAATATCAAGATGGAAAAGAACGACACTATTTTGGTATACTTAACAAAGTTTTTCCAATGCAAGGATGAACTTGGGAGTGTAGGAGTAAGCATTGCTAATGATGATTTGGTGAGCTTGGCTCTCTTGGGACTTCCTAAGAGTTGGCATAGTTATGAAGACTCTATCAACAGACGAGAAAAATTTTTGGATTGGGAACGACTGTGGTCGGATCTAGTGTTGGAGGAGTTCAGGTGGAACACCAAAGATGGCTCTTCATCAAAGCATGATGATGAAGAGGATTATGCTTTGGCTGCCAAGGCAAAGAAGGGGAAGGGAAAGAAATTCCATTCTAAATCTGAGGCAGATGAATATGGAAAGGAGAAAAACATGTCCAAAATGAAGTTATTTCACTATCACGAATATGGACATATTGCCACAAATTTTCCACATAAGAAGAAGAACAAGATGGCTACTGGAGCTATAGCTAGTGAGGCTCTTGCCTAACAATTTGAGCTTGACTTCTCGTTGATCGCATGCATGGTGTCTAGTGCATTGGGATCGGGGTGGTACTTGGATAGTGGTGCTTCCTTTCACATGACAGGAGATAAGAAACTTTTCAGTGACTTGGTGGAGAAAGATCTCCATATGCATATTGAGTTGGGCGACGATGGACGATATAGTGCGACTGGAATTGGTACCATTACATTTCAGAGGGCATCAGGTAAACTCTTTCATTTAAAATATTCTATGCATGTTCTAGGTTTGAAGAAAAATTTAGTCTCAATCGCGATGTTAGAGGATAGAGGCTATGATGTTGTCTTTAGTGAAGGAAAAGTTTTCCTGTGACAAAAAGCGACAGGGAAAGCCAAGAAGGTTGGGATTCGAGTTAAGAATATCTACAGACTTCATGTAAATGGTATTTATACTGAGCTTCCTATTGTTGGGAAGTGTGAGAAAGCCATGAAATTGATGCTTGAGATGTAGTAGGATTTGCATGCAGGTAAGAGTGAACCTTGGGATGTGGAGCAGCCACAAGATGAGGATCATGGAGTGGGAGCAACCACTCATGCAGAGAAATTTTGTGCCAGATGGGCAAAGGTATTTCATGCATCTATACCACTAGGTGAGAGGTGGGGTGACATGCATGAGTAATCCCAAGAAGAAATTTCTGGGCAGGATTCACTGAGATGATGTGGATCTCATGAATTGAACCTGGCTACGAGGAGCCCATAGTACAACAATAGCAGGATCAGTTGGATTGATGCAGTCAGATGTTGTGAGGACATGAAATCAAAGAGACATTGTCGGATACTAGAGCATAGATTAGAGTTGACAACAAGTGCAGAGTGCATGGATGCAGAGGTTAACAACGCGGTGGTTCCTGAAGACATGTGCAGTTGGTATCAGTAGAAGTCAGAAGACTTTGATGACAGATGCATCATACTGATTTAGTTGTTTGGATGTTATTCAGTTTCGGAAGTGTTTTCATGCAAGTGTTGCATGTGAGGGAAACACTAGAGAAGTGTTGCATACAAGGGTGCAGGGCACATGCATGGAGTTGCAGGGCGCATGCAAAGGTTTCAGGGCGAATGCATGGAGTTGCATGTCGCATGAAAAGACATTCCTTTCCTATTGAGAGGGAGTGTTGAAGGTTGCAACAACAAATAGTGAAATTGGCATCCAGAAACAACATCCTTGATCCTAGTGAAAATTAAGCACCTACAGTAGGTGGGGCCCACACAACGTATTTTTAGGTGATATGTCTATTTTTAGAATTTGGATCAAAATATATGTATAGCGGTAGTCTATTTATAGATGGTTGAGCCATTTATATTTATGGACGGGCTTTTGTTTTTGGAATGCATGTGCGAAGTCAGTTCATGGATTTCATGTCTAAAAATAGAATGCATGTCGATTATTATTATCTCTTAATAATAATTAGACAATAAATAATAATCTATTCTCTTGAAGCACTTGATTTGAGTTAACTGAAGTGGAAAACCAGTTAGCTAAAGGAATTTCGAGTTCAAAGGATGGTTGGTGGGACATGCAAGTGGACTTGAGTTGTAACAGAGTTGGATGTGTAGTTATGTGAGTTGTAAAGTAGTTTAACTCAGTTAAGTGAGTCAAACTCAGTTGTGCTAGTTGAAACTAGTTGTAACTAAAGATACACTAGTGAGAGATCAGTGAATTAAATATTAAATTAATTCACATGGAGTGATCTCACATGCAACTGAATATTTACTATTGTTAACTACATGCATGTCAGATATAGTGGAGACCCAGTTGAGAGATAGGTGAAAGGGATAGTTTGACTATCAGTTGTGACTATAGTGGGTGCACACAATGCAACCAAACACACATTGGAGATGCCTATGAGTATTGCACAGTCAAGACAGGATATAATTAATCATTCAGAGGTTCTTGACCATCAGGGATTGCGCAGTGGAGGCAGGCTGTTAGGAGGCAGTAAATTGGTGCATGTTTGAGCCAATTTTTGTATGACAGTGTGAGACGATTGTATATTGTACTGAGAGCTCTTGTATTAGAGTTTTGTATGATATTGCTTCATGATCCATGATATATACATAACATATGATAGTGGGGTTTTTAGCTTTATGTTTTCTCGGTAAAAACATCTGTGTTATGTGTGATTGATCTTTCTTCATGTTTTTGCAATTAGTGATTAAATTTCCGCAAGAATTTAAGTAGAAGGATTCTGTATTTAACAATGGCATATAATTTTTAGATCAGGAGAATCTGGAAATACATAAACGTATCAAAATCTCTACATTGTACTGAACTTGGACTCAATCCTTGATTACTACTGTGAAGGAGGTTAGCTAACTTGGATTTTTGGATATTTTTTGCAAAAACATCCACAAGTATGATAGGAATTGCATGTGAATGGGAATTTATCATAATCAAGCACTTGATGGTGGCCTCACTTGTCTAAATTGATTTGTAAATCCTATGTGATTCCCTTGTCCATGTCCACCTCTATGCATATTCTTTCACAAGAGTATAGATTCCCTTTTGGTTCTAATTAGTCAATAAAATGGCCCAGGTTGTTTATAATATATCTAAGGAATGATTTATCCAAATGATTAATCGAAGGTGATGTAATTTCACCCACACTAGGGCTATTGTAAGTTCTTGTTATGGGTTAATTTCAAGGTTCCATGGGAAGGTATATATTCCCTTAGAACCCATGAACTATGGCCTAACTCTATATGTTAGATAGCTCTTCCTTATTAAAAAGGAAAAATATATAATAACAATGACTAAAGGAAAATGGTATTACATGTCCATTTATCTTAGGGTACCATTTCTTGCACAAATTTTCAGTTGGGCCAGAGGCCTGTAAATTTTCCAACCAAAACCCACTTATACAAGATGATGTATTTCTTTCTTAGCTTTGTGAAGGGAGATCTAGTTGAGGGGTCTATTCAAATTATTTGATAAAATATTGTGTTTGAAGTTGATTTTTTTTCCCTGGAATCATGGACCAAACCAAAGAGATGAATATCTATGTATCCCTAAAGGTTCCTACCATGGTTTATAACCAAATATGGAAATCATGGGAATGTCCCTTCAATTGAAATAGCCAATGTCTCTAATCAACTCCTGGAGAGGTTGGAAAATAACTTTCCTAGGTACTGGATGTCTCTAATTAGTATACCAACTTTAGCATGAACTAACTCCGATGCAAGACCTACATCAAAATTTCTCAAAGAGTGGTGGTGAATTGACCCAACATGGCACTTGCTTCAAAATCTTCAAAGGGTGGTGATAGCTAGGGTAAACCCTAGACATTGTGGAATGTTGAGTTTCATTGTTTCATCTCTTTGACTCCAAAAAAAGCCCTATGTAAAAAATATTAACCTTAAACGTTAGGCTCCTTAGGCTAAATCTAATTTTGAACTAGTCACATTGACCACAAGGCGTATATCATATATCCTCATATATTTTTTATCCTGACTAAAATTAAAATTCACATAATGCAAATTCATTATGTAAACTTTGAATCATGATGTTATCTTATCATATATCCTCATCTATTTTTTATCCTGGCTAAAATTAAAATTCGCATAATGCAAATTCATTATGTAAAACCCAAATCTTGATGTTAGTTGTAAATTAATATCATAATCAAAATCATTAAAGGCATGTAATAGAATGTAATATATATGATAAATAGCAATAATATATATTACAACACAAGACAAAAAAACATGTGAGCACAAAAGGATGTGCACTATTATAAAGGAATGATAAGTAAGATAATAGAGAATACGTGTAGAAAGAGAGGATTAATGATGATAGTAAGTAGGTTATTCAAGGAATAATTATATGTAATTTAGTGTGCAAAGATTATATATTGGTGTTTTATGGTGTGGGGAAGTGGGGCTAGGGGATGTGAGAAAGGTATGGTAGAAGAAAGGAGTATGATTATAATAGTAAGTAGGCTAGTGAGGGGAGAGTGATACATGAAGAGGGTGCAAATTTTTGTGTGTGTAGATTTGAGAGAGTAAGAATAGTAAAATTTGAAAAATGTTGTAGAAGTGTAGTGTAAAATATGGGTTAGAGAGATAGTGTATTGATATTGAAGGGATATTGGAAAGTATATGGAGATTAAAAGTATATAGATGGTTAGAATAAGAATTATGTAGGTTAGTATGATATAATCATGGGGCCTTCAATTAGTTAAATTGAGATATATAACATGATTTCGTGGGATATTAGGGAATGTCCCTAATTTCACTAGATGTTGATATATACCTCCCAAAATAATTTCGTTGAAACTCCCTCCTAACAAATATTTTAAAAATATAGAAAACTTCTATTTTTATTAAATATCCTTTTTTATGCCCACCAACACATACAAACCCCCTGATACCATATATTGCAACTCCCTATGAACATTACCTACAAAATATTAAGATATTGGTCAACAAGGTTAAGCCCCTTTGGATATCACAACCTTTTATAAAGAAACATATATAGTGGGAAATTCTTATGAAAGTTATCTTAGTAGAGTACTTAGATATAGAATAAATATGAACCTAAGGTCATGTGTTATGGTTTTAAGCCTCATCCGTGGACCTCATTGCAAACGATAAAATTCAAGGCCTTAGGCTCTTGATTTCATCCCTCGACCAATTGCAAGGCCATGAGTCGGTTTAAGGTGGAAAATTCCTCTTGGAGGTGATCAATTTCCTAGTTAAATACAAAATATACCCTACATAGGTAATTTGTTTTGGTTTGAGACCTAATTCATGGCTATTGACCCTAAGAATAATCGTTCAATAAATAAGGCCCTTAATTTCATCCCATGATTATATGAAGCTGGTATGTAATGCCTTCTACTAGTGCTCTTATATTCTAATTTAGAGACCAAAGTTCCACTACAATAATCATGAAGGATATTTTAAGGCCTCATTCATGGAGGTTAATACCACTCCTCACTAAAGGCCTAAGGCCCTTGATTTCATTCCCTAGTTGTTACCATGAACTTGAGACATGTATATGGCACATAATACTTACTAAAAAATTTCATATTATCTATGTAAGGCCAAAGATCCCCTAAAAATATCATTTGTTTCATTTCATTTCTTGTTCATAGCCCTCAATCCCAAGGATCACTATTCATGGACTTAGGCCTTTTATTTCATACCCTAACGATGTTAAGGCCCCAACAAAATTGATATGTGATGGTCAATTCCTATAAAATGTATCTTAGTAAAATGTTATACAAACTAGGTGATGTGCTTAGGGTATTGTGTGGTTGTTTGAGGTATCATGCATGGCCTTTGATCCCACAAATCACTAATGACGGTTTTAGGCCCTTTATTCATCCACCCATCGATGTTGAGGCCTTGATATTGGTCCATGGCGGGAAAATATTCCCAATGACAATAGAATTCATAACTTGATTCTAAATCTCCCATACACGGGTCATGTGTGATGGTTTTAGATATCTTTCATGACCACCGAGCCAAAGAACCATCATTTAGGGACCAAGGCCCCTAATTTCATCCCTTAACATTATGATTACATTTATACCTATACATGGTTTGTAAACAAATCCTAATAGTGCTTGCGTAGTTTTATTTAAGGGCCAAATATCTCTTATATATGTCATTATGTGGTGGCTGGAGGCCTCATTCTTAATTTTCAAGTATGAGATCTCTCATTAAGGTAATAAGTCACCTTTTTTCATTTCTTTGTTGACATCATGGTGAAAATATCATCCATGGTGTGATACATCCTAACAATGATCATATTCCTAGTGAGAGACCAAATATATCCTATAGTGGTCATGTGTGTTTGTATAGGCTTCAATCATGGATGTCATGCCCAAGAAGTTACATTTAATTCCTTTAATTCCCTTGATTTATTCTCCCTCCCATTTTCCTAACCATACTATTTATCATGGGTTCAATGCATGTCCTTGGTGTGCAATACATCTCATTAGTGATCATGTAAATTTAGTTAAATGTTAAATATCCCCAAAAATGGTTACTTCTGGTGGCTTGAGGTCTTGTTCTTGACATTAAACCCATGAATCTTCATTCAATTCCTAAGGCTAATGATTTCATCCTTGAGCCATTACCATGGCCTTGATCATGTATGTGTTGCATAACACCCATAGTATTAGTGGACCAAAGATCATTTTTAAGTACATGTGTGGTACTTTGATGCCTTTTAATGTCCCTAAAGCTAGAAGTGAATTATTCAGGGCCACTTGCTCTTGATTTCATCCCCTAACCAATGGCATGGCCCTGATACATGTATATGGTGCACAATACTTCCTAATGATGTTTATATTCCCGTGTGGAGATGAAATATCCCCTACAAAGGTTACGAGTGGTGGTTGGATGCTTAGTCATGTATGTCTTAAGAATTTGTGATTCATTAAGGCCCTCAATTAATTTTTCGCAACCCCCACTATTGAGAAAAATTTGAATCCAATCCATGGTGTGAGAAACCTCTTATCCACAATTATAGTCCTTGTTAGATTCCAATGATCCACTACATATGTTATGAGTGTTTTTTGGAGGTTTATTCCATGGTCGTTGATCCTAATAAATACCATTTAGGACCTAAGGCCCTAAATATTCATCCCTTATATTATGAAGGCCTTAATAGGCCCTATCTATGGTGTGCAATACCTCTTACTAATCCTCATGTAACTTTAGGAAAAGGGTAAAATTACGCTATAATTGTCATGTGTGGTGGTTTAAAGCCTTGTTCATAGGCATTGAGCCCATGAATTCTTCCTTATTCAAAGTCGCAGGCCCCTAATTTTATCCCCCAATTATAGTCTTACCCCTCATATGTGTCTTTGGTGCATAATACCTCCTAACAACATTAATATTCTCAATGTGAGACCAAAGATGTTCTATAAAGGTCATGTATGTTAGTTTGAGGCCTTGTGTGTGGTTCTCAAATCCAAGGATAAATATTCAATTCCTTGGGACCTTGATTTCATCCCCCAACCAATATCAAGGCCTTAATATGTATCTATGGTGCGTAATACTTCCTAATAGTTCTCTATTCCCATGCAAAGATGAAAAATACCCAAAATGGTTGAGTGTTGGTTGAATACCTCTTTCATGTGCATCTAGCATGAAGGGAATCATTCAAATCCTAAATTATATATTAATATCAATAATGTTCATAACTCAAATAACAATACTCATTTATTCTTTTTTAATTTATTAATAATAATCATAATAACATACTTTAAGACAATATAGATTTCAATACTTTCATATTATAAAAAATCATGTTTAGTCCCAAGTATAAATAGGTTCCAATACTTTTATATTGCAAATAATAATTTTGAATGACAAGCAATGTTTTTTATATGGTTACAATGTAAATATACCTAATCTCCATAAAGGGTAAGGATAGGGGAGGGAAAAATATTATTGAAAAATTGAATGGTGTTTGTGGCCAAACACAATGCATACACCTTATTATTAGTCCCTTCCTTGCCTAAAGGTAGTAGGGACTCTTGTATTTGATTTTCCCATTTTTCATTAGTGTTTCTCAAAAACAAAATTATTTAACCACATTTTTAGCCCATAATATCTCAAATAATTTTATTAAACCTACGAGAGATTTGTAACATCCCTTTTTCACCAATAATTATTTTGAGGTCTTATTTGGCCTCATTATATTAAGGCCAGAGAAAATTTAAATGGTATTCTTATGTTTAACAATTAGACTAATAAGAGGGTATCCATATAAATCTCTTCTTATGTATTAATGTTAATTTACTGTTAACATTAATTCATCGACATTAAATGTATAGAGCTACATGTATCCTATCCTAAGTTTCATTAACTTCCAAACATTATTTATCTATGACGTGTCTAGAGACCATACTTGTTGTGTCCAAATTTTGGTTTGCATGAGATATTTTCCATGCTATTTAAGAGTAATAACCATGGAATGGAAACTTTCAAACTGATCTACAACTCAAATCTTTGCTTTTGCCAAGAGTGCTTTTGTTTTTTTCCAAATAGCATTTCTATGGAATTGAAGCTTGCAAAGTGCTCCATAACTCGAATCTCTGCTTCTTCCCAAAGTGATTTTTCTTTTTCCAAATAAAATTTCTATTGATGGCATCATTTTTTTTTATGGTAGTGTCCATAAACTTCTAGAAATAATTTATATTGATGGTAGTGCCTTAAAATTCTTTTCAAATGAATTGTTGATACTAGTTGATATCCATTTCGACAAAGCAAGCATTCTTTCACCTATAAGAACATCCTGAATCTTGCATTTTGAGTGCATTTTATCAGAAAATTCTAATTCTTATCTTCAAATTTAGGTTGGTTTGACAAATTTGTCACCTTACAACTTAGATATAAATTTTCATTTTCTAGATGATGCAGGGAAAATTTTAGGCAAAATTCACCTAAGAATTTTATCATAATCGTCATTAAATCAAAGCCTAGTTCTCTACAATTTCAAGCACAATAACCATGCTCCTCTGCAACAATTCAAAACTAATAAAAAACAAATTTTCCCCCACTTTTCTATGAAAAAGAGGAATAATTTATCACCCAACAAAGACATTGGCTTGACAGGTAAGAACTTAGAGGGTTCATTAAGTACATAAAATAGGAAATTTGGTTGTTGGGATGCTTATAACGAGCTAATATCGAATCTCTTCCTATCTTAACCGATTTATTGTTGAAACCATTGAGTAAGTAACCACAACAATAAACAATATGCAACTTATTGAGTTATATATCCAACTTGCAAATGCCAATCTAGAATTATAGCAAATTTAGAGCCCAACCAACCCAACTAGTGCTCACCCATGATTTTCTCTAAATAAATTGGTGTTCCTACCCTTGTAGGAGAGTAGACGATGCCCAACGGGTCAAAAATTGTTGAAGGAAGGTTTGGATAAGTTTTTATTTTCCATGGAATAGGAATGAATATACCCATTTTCTCTTGGATTATAATATTCGGAAAAAAGAAAAAAAAAAGTCATAAATCATGACATGTTCTCTCCCGACTTTGGATTTTGTAATCTCCTTAAGAGGATATTTATCACTATAGGCACTTTCCTAACTCTCATAGGTAAGAATCAAGGATTATAAAAGTTGAAGACAAGAGAAATACAAGAATTAAAGGAAACAAATAAACACAATTTGCATGTGTTTCATTTTGGGCATAATTTAGGGCTATAGTAAGCTTGCAATAATATATCCTATCTGAAATATTTTTCATGCAATAAAAATAGAAACGGAGAAAGAAATTGCTTTTTGAATACCTACAACTTTGATGTCTCCATACCCAACCTTGGGATGTCCACTTGCAAATACAAAGCATTTATCATCCCATGACTCCCTCAACCTACTTCTAACTACATTGCCTATAGAGAAAAGGGTTTGGTTGAGGGAAAGCCCTAAGCTCCTCAGAAGATAAAACAAAAAATGAGAATGGAATTAAAGGTTATATGCAAATTTCACCATTGAAAACATTAGGCTAACCCCTATGGCGAATTTTCGAAGCCTGGAGGCTTTATCTATCATCCTAAATCAACTAGTTTCCCTCAGGCATGTAATTATCTGCATATGTTGAAAATATACAACACATTGAAGTGGAAAAAGAATCCCTTTGATGACCTGCAAGAAATAGAAACAACTTTTAGAAAAATCTAGAGTCGCCATTTCAATTAAAAAAAAAAAAAATGAATTATTTGTTCACTCTTCCCTATTTGTAGTCTAAAAAACAATAAACCAGTGGATCCAATGAACAAACGAAGCTAGTGGAATTGAATAAGAGAGCAAGATATTCATTTTAGTCAAGGATATATCACATGAGAAAGGATATTATAGAGGGGAAGAAAAGGCTATCATAGTTGTGTCTTTGAAATAATGGTTGGCTCATTCTTTGGGACAAAACTTGACCAAGATCAAGGTGTTTTGATGATCACTTTCCATCTCTATAATAATTTTTTCTTTGGGCCAAAAATTGATGAGGAGCATGGTGTTATGATGATAACTTACCACTTCAATATTTACAACTCAAAGCATTGAATGCTATTACTTTGGAAAGACCACATGGAAATCATCACATTATTTGGCTTTGCATGAAATCAAGGTGTATCTTTGGTAATAAAGCTCAATTTTTTTCATGTTGGAACGTTTCACAAAATGGATTTCACATTTATTAAATTATTACATATTAGTTTTATAATGTGTATATAGAAATTATGGTGTAGATTTGCAACTTCTCATGAAGTTTTAATCAAAATCACAAGACACAAACCTACTTTACTGCTTTGCGAAAATTAATTCACAATATAGAACAATAATTTCATACATGCAATAAGAAATAACACACATGCAAATATTATTTCTCCCGGGGAAAGAAAAACTGCTAAAACCCTAATTCTTGCTTGCATTAATCTGATGAATAGAGATGTATTACAATTTCTTTTCCCAACTGAGCACAACCTGCAAGTGCATAACCTATCTCTATTCTCACTAAGAATCTCTGACCCATACTTAGTCAATTTCAGCCTCTTCTAGAGCTCATATTTCATTTTGTTGTTCCTCAAGAAATTAGGCCCTTATTATTTAGGAATTTCTCCAAAATGGATTGTGAAATTCCTTAGGTTGATCATCTGACTGCATGGAATGTATATACACTCAAGAATAGTCTACACATGATGTTACACTACCTTGGAATCTTCACCAAGCCTGGGGAACTCAAATTCTCTGCATGCACTGTCTATTTTGTGTTGTTTTATCAGTTGACTCGATGATCACTGAGTTTGACAAGTTGCAATGCTTAATTGACCTTCCACTAGTTCCTTCAACAATTAGAACTAGTTTAATTGAAAGAAACCTGAGATAATTAACTTTGATTGCTACAAATTAGCAATAACACATGGTTAAATGAACTCTAGAATTTACTGAGCTAACTGAGTTACAAGAGCCATGTCACCTGAGTTAATTTCATCCAAGTTTTCTGCTGATGTGGAAATTCGAATTTTCTCAATTTAATCAAGGCAAAATCAAATTGAGAATTTATTGCTTCATTTTTCAACACTCCCTTTCACCAAGAAATGGATTATCAACCACTCCTATCCTGCACCTATGGAATGTACTGTATGCAATACCTCTCATTGTTGTTGTTTATACTACAACATATGCAACTTAGAAGCATAAAAAACAAAAAAACTGAATCAATTGTGTCTGCAACTGTCTACTGGGAAAAATATGTTGTTGTTGACTCTACTACTGAGCCTCTTCTATGTGGTCAACACTCCTCTGTATCTGAATTCCACTGATCCTCCTACTACTGAATATTTTTGGCCCTTGTAAAAAGGTAATGATCCATGAGGTGAACACCTCAATGGACCCTACCCAAATTTTTGCAATTTTGAGACTAGGGATCTACATCACTCCACCTCACTCTTAGAGGTATAGTTGCATGACCTTTATATTCCCACTTGGCTCAAACTCTCCCCCTATTAGAGGTATCTACTTTAGTGGATGTTTCCAATCTTCCTCCTCTTTTCCTCTCCATTTGTGGCTCATCCACAACTTTCTAAGGATCCTCTTGAGGCTCCATTTTGAGAGGTCTAACATACTCCCTCTCAACCACCATATCTCAAATCTCCGCCTTACTCCTCAATGTTGTGCATGCATATTCTACCTCAAGTGAATTCAGGTTCTTGAATCGAAACTCGATTTTCTTCACATGTCCTATAGCTATGTGTCTCATAAATTCCTTTCCTTTGTTGAAGATCACATGATAAACACAGTCTCCCAAAGCTGCAACAGAGATGAGATTCTTCTTTAGGCCTAGAACGAACATGAAATCCTTAAGCCTAAGAGGGGAGCGTAACTCCCTCTGAAATATGAGTGTACCAATCTTGGTCACACTGTATCTTGTGTCATCCCCAAACTCAATATTCATTTGGAGATATTTCTCCTCCAAGTAACCAAAAAACTCTTTACACCCAGTCATGTAGAAAGAGGCACTTGAATCCAAGTACCACATACTCCCCATAATTTTTTTTCCATGCATGCGATAATTTTAGAGTGAAGCTCAAACTGTGAAGCCAAAGCTTCACTTGTTGCTCCTCCTACATGATCCTTCTTTCTATACGTTTTTTGTGGACAGTTTGTAGCATAATTCTTGAATTCGTGACAATTGAAGCATTTTATTTTGGATAAGTGTTTCTTCTTTCCCTCTTGGCTGGATTCAGCCTCACCTTGCGACTTATTTCCCTTGGAATTCATTCCATTGTTGAATAGAGAAAATTCATCTTCCTCCTCTTTGGATGAAGTTCCCATCTCTGGTATTCCTCCTTATTTCCTACTGTACCAAATAAGACCATAAGAATTCCCAATTTGGTAGCTTCTCCCTCCTGTTCAATGAATCTTGGTAGTTATGCTAGCTCTTGGGAAGACCTAAAATTCCTAGGCTTACCAAGTGTTCTTCAAGGACATTAACACCGACCCCGCCAAGTTTATCACGACATTGTGTGAACTTGCTCAGATACTGCGAAATAATGTTATACTTCTGCATCTTGATACTTCAAAGTTTATCCTTGAATTCCATCTTCCTCGGGTCACTATTATTATCAAACAATTATGTTAGTGATGTTCACATTGCGAACTAAGTTTCATGGATATTTGAGATAATGTAATCCCATACTCCCTCCAATATTATTATCCTTGCCTTGGCTACATCTTTTTTCCATTGAGTAAGGTCCTAGGCATCATATTCCGATGGTTTTTCAACATTTTCCTTGATGTATTCTAGAAATTCATTGTCATCCAATACCACCTCCATGCGATCCTTCCTTGCAAAAAAAATAAAGTTTCCTTCCAAGGCATACTCTAGCCTTAGTTCATTGAACGCCATCTTCTCAACTCTAGATAAATCTTGTTGCACTGAGCTCCAAAATAGAACCTCTTGAGAAACAAATTTGAAATTCATACTGTAATGTGAATCCTGCTCTGATACCATGTAAAAATTATGGTGAAGATTTGCAATTTCTCATGAATTATTAATCAAAATCACAAGACACAAACCTATCTATAACAATAATTTCAGACATGCAATAAGAAATAACACACATGCAAATAATATTTTTTTCGGGGAAAGAAAAACTTTTAAAAACCCCAATCCCTACTTCCACTAATCTGATGAATAGAGATGTACTACAATTGCTTTGCACAACTGAGCACAACTTGTAAGTGCATAACCTATCTCTCTTCTCACTGAGAAGCTCTGACCCATACTTAGTCAATTTTAGCCTATGCTTGAGCTCCTATTTCCTTGTGTTGTTCCTTGAGAAGTTAAGCCCCTATTATTTAGGAATTTCTCCAAAATGGATTGCGCAATTCCTTGGGTTGAGCATATGACTCCATGCAACTTTTGTACACTCAATACTAATCTACAACTGATGATGTTACACTGCCTTGGAATCTCCACGAAGCCTGGGGAACTCGAATTCTCTGCATGCACTATCTATTTTGGGTTGATTGATCAGTTAACTAGATGATGACTGAGTTTCACTGAAGTCTCGCTACTTAACTGACCTTCCACTAGTTCCTTCAACAATTATAACTAGTTTAACTAAAAACAACCTGAGATAATTGACTTTGATTGCTAAAAATTAGAAATCACACATGCTTAACTGAAATCTCACTCCTCCAACTCGAATCTACTGAGCTAACTGAGTGACAAGAGCCATGTCACTTATGTTAGCTCCATCCAATTTGTCTGTTGATGTGGAAATTTGAATTTTCTAAGTTTTATCAAGAAAAAATAAAATTGAGAATTTATTGCTGCATTTTTCAACATTGCATATAAGTGATTAAAAATTTATGGATTCTCATTCTTTGAATCATTGAAGTATCTGATTTCATTTTTATTTCATTTTGTACATGGTGAAGATGATATATATACACTTTTTTATCATAGTCATATTAAAAAAACATATCAGCAAGTGACACAATTTTTTTTAAGAAATAAATTGATCCAGACTTATGTTGGAATGCAACAGAATACAGATATAAGCATACACATAGAGATTTAGCAAAAATAAAACTTCATTTCATTAATATCAAGGAACTAAAATATTCTTACATACAAAATGTAAATAAACTAGCTCGGGTGATTGTAAATTATCTCTGAGAATAGATGTGGTGGCTACATGCCTCTGAACTATGTGACAATGTGGCTTCAATGCATATTTATTATTAAGGAACAATGAAAACCCTAAAAATAAAAAAACCTAACCCTAGGATATGAAGTGCCAAAACTGTGGGCCCCATTGGGGTAAATTGGTATATCAACTTCTTGGGTTTGTAACATTGGCATACAATCTTCATTTGAAACGCACAATACCTCATTAAAGATATATATCTGAGGACTACCAATTTCGACTGAATCATTAATTATGCACTCACATTTGTTTTTTTTCCAAAAAAAATGTCATTTAGGGCCTCAAAACAGCTCTAGAAGTTTAGGGCCCAAAAAACATCCAAAATAGTAAATTGTGCTACAATTACGGAAATTGAAATAAATAATGGTACAATGGTGGAAGTCTGAGTGGAATAGGCAGGTGGCCACGAATATCCACCTGGATTAGTCCTCCCCCCTTAAGAATAAACGGTCCCCATTGCATTTAGTGCCTCCATGAGATGGGGAAGTTATTTATAAACTTGGTCCCACGTAATCCACTTGCCTTGGTGCAGGTGTTGGCTAGCTTTGAAAACCCAATACAGTTGGATATTTTGTTGGCGAGTGTTCTTGATTTGCGTGTTTATGATCTGATCAGTTGTGGCTTGTTCCCTGCAGTCTAGGTTTAGCTCGGTTGGTGTGATTTGTTCTGTAATGTCTTGTGTATCCAGTAATGGCGGAAATTATGGTCGAAGGTAGTCCACATTGAACATTGGGTGAAGGCCAAGGAATGGGGGAATGTTGAGCTCGAAAGAATTATCCTCTACAACATTAGTAATGGTGTAAGGCCCATATTGGAGCGGGCGAATCTTGTGGTGGGCCCTAGCGAGGTGATATAACAAATGTAAGAAAAATTTGTCACCCATCTGGAACTTGATGGCACCCGATGTTAATCATTACGTTGTTTGTACTTATCATTTTCTTTGTCCAATATGTCATGGACTAGATGGCATATGTGTTGAATGTGCTTGACGAATCTATTAGCCCTATCAACTTCGAACTCTACATGAGCCAAATATACCTAAGTAGATGCGAATGGTATGGCAACATCAATGAGATAAAGTGGCTAGAATCCCAATCCTACCTGAAAGGGGTTATGGCTAGTTGAGTTGTGGAGAGATTTGTTGTATCTGTGTTAAACATAGGGGAGGCTCTCATCCCATGTGTGTGGGTGCTTCAAGTTGTACATGCACAAGATGTGCATGATCATCCTGTTTACAACCTTTGTTTGGCCATCAGTTTGGGGGTGGAAGGTCGTGGACTTAGTGAGCTTTGTATCCAACAACGACCATAGGCTTGACCAAAATAAACTTAGGAACCGATTGTCCTGATATGAGATAATGGATTGCGGGATCCAAAAATGTACCCATACTCATTCAAAGAAGAGTTTGGCAGTGGCTTCTGCTGTGATACCCTTCTTACAAGCCACCATAATGGCCATCCTAGAGAATCTGACCATGAAAACATTGTCGTTTCCATGCTTAGTGGAAGGAAGTCCCGACATGTAATCCATGGAGATGGATTCCTGGGGCCAGATAGGAATAGGAAGCAGATTATACATGCCTTGATTCTTTATTTCTTGTTTGGAAATGGCACAATCAATCCAGGATCTGATGTACTTCCCCACATCCTATCAAAGGTTCGGCTAATAAAAATATTTCTGCAGCACCCACACTATCTTACTACCCCAAAATGTTCAGTGACTTGACTGTAGTGTGCCTCCCAAATCATATTGGAACGATCACTTGAAGGAACACAAAGGTGTCTCAGGTGGCATAATAATGTGTCCTAGAGCTGAAAACTTGTAACTTTCTTACCTTCTAGGAGCATCTTGTATGTGGTGCCAAATTCTGGATCACCGTTTTAAAGATATGGCCACTCTGAAGTCTCGTTTCCATAAGAGTCGAGCACAGTGGTCAACGCCATGACCAGTGGTCGGTTGATATAGTATGCAAAATTATTGGTTTTTCCCTTTTTTTACTTAATGTTAAAATGTAATTGCTGCAAGTATGTGGACCATTTTTTATGGTGATCATTTTCCTTGTGTCTATATGAACTGCAGGGGTCAGTCATTAGGGGAATTTTGAGGTCTAAAATGGGCCTCCTAATAACAATGTAAAAAAAAAAAAACTTTGTAAGAACCAATAGGATTTAAGATGATGATGTCAACCATGGGGGACGATTCACCATTTTTGGAGTAAAAAAGTAAAATGATTAAGAAATAATAAAATAATAAAACTACTTTTTCAACTCGTATTTTCATCTTATATCCCTAATTTTTTACTCGAATTTCGAGTAGGAGTACTCATTGGATGCAAAATTTAATTCCTCATCCAAGGAGTACCCATGTTGCATACTTTCGATGGACCCTGCTACATGAAAAATGAGAAATACATGAAAAATGCGATTGCAGACACATTTTTCATCTATTTTTTATTTTTCATGTAGTAGGGCACATAAAAAATATGCAACATGGGCACTCCTTGGATGAGGAATCAAATTTTTCATCCAACGAGTGTTTCCACTCGAAATTTGAGTAAACCCATAGGGAGGTAAGTTGAAAATATGAGTTGAAAATTTAGTTTTTTCGTTTTACCTCTAACATTTGATGATGTATATAATATTATTTTATTATTTCCACTATTATTTTATAATTTCCTTAGGAGGCCCATTTTAGACCTCAAAATTCCCCTAATGGGGTTGTGTTGATGATCGCTTCCTTCCCCAGAATGTAATTATTCCATTGTCGGTAGGCCTGCACAATGGAATGCATCTATTTTTCATATGTGGGATACTTTATTACTGTGTCTGAAAGTGTCTCATTGTGATATGACACCGGATGCCCCTGTTGAGTAAGAATTGAACCAATAACATAGTCAAAGGCATCTGTTTCAGTCTCAAATGGTTGTTGCAGGTATGGTAATGTGAGCACTGCTGTAGAGTAAATTCGATGCTTCAACTTGGAAAATACCTTCTGTTGGGATTCAGACCAAAAAAAAAATTATTTCACTCCACCTTTGGTGACTTGAATCAAGGGCCAAGTGATATGAGCGAGATCCAACACAAACTTGTGGTAGAAATTGGCAAGGCCCAGAAATTTGCAGAGCTCTGTTAGAGTTTTTGGGGATGGAAAATCTCAAATAACTTGCATCTTGGCTGGTTCCACATGCAAACCTTGCTCATTAATGATGTACCCTATATTGAACCTGGGTCATACCAAAAGTTCATTCCTCCAAATTCACACACAATTTGTGTTTTTGCAGGGTTTGGAGGACATGTCGAATGTGGTGGAGGTGTTATTTCAAACTCTAGCTAAATATATGGATGTTGTCCAAATAAACTACCACTAATGAGTTGGTGAAGGTCCACAATATGTCATCCATCAGCCTCATGAAGGTTGCGAGGGAACTCGTCAACCTAGAAGGCATGAACATCCATTCAAAAAGTCCCTCCTTATATTTGAAGTCAATCTTCCACACATTGGAGGGTTTGATAGGTACTTGGTGATAATTGGACTTCAAGCCAATCTTACTAAAATATTTTTCCCCCTTGAGCTGGTACAGAAGATCATCAATCCATCGGATTGGATATCTATTGCAAAAAATGATCTTATTCAATGCTCGATAGTCAATACCGAGTCTAAAGGTCTCGTCCTTCTTATGTAGCAACATGATTGGGCTCCCACAGGGTGATGAACTTGGCCTGATGTGCCCTTTATTCAACAACTCCTGAATATGCCTCTTGAATTCATCATTATTCATAAAATATTGTCGATAGATTGGTTCATTAGGTAGCGGCGTGCCCAGGGTAACATCGATGGAGTGTTTAACCTGAAAGTGTAGGGGTACCCCTTTGGGAGAGGTGAATATGTCCCTGTACTCCTCCATGACCTTGTCCATCTATTGTTTTCGTGAGGAGGAGCCCTATCTGTAGGTCATGGCCACAATCTTGTTTTTTCCCTAAGGGTGAATCATAAGGAAGAAAAATCTCCCAGTCTGGGAAATGATCTTACTACATTACTTCAAAAAGATCAAAGATCTGGCAGTAGGAGGTGCTACCTCCAATATCCTATGTAACTTACTTCCCAAAGTAATGATAATAGTCGAGGCCCAGACTCATATACAAAATGACGCTTCCACTAGTATGGTTGGCCTAATAATATATCTCAAACTTCAAGAGGAGCAACATCACACAAAACCTCATCTGTGAAGGGCTTGATGTTGTAGGGAAGGTGACATTGTTGGATGACGTGGATATCTAATCCTTGGTGAATCCACCCGATGGTGTACTATTGTGGATGTGGTGTGGTCGGTAGGACTAGCCGCTTCACAACCTATGTTGAAATGAGGTTCTTTTGGCTCTCGTTGTCGATAATGAACTACAGTGGAGAACCCTTCACCCACATATCTCAGTGGAAGAGACGCTCCCCTTCCTCTAGATATTTAGGCTCAGTCTTCTGGATCTTGCTGGTAGCTACGGAAACACTGGGCTTCACATCAATAATATGCTTCCCTTTTTCATTCCCCATATCGATTTCTGACTTAAATCAGAACATGCATCTGATTCGGAAGCCTTCAACTAGGCAGCCTCCAGTGACTGCTTGGCTCGACACTCACTTGTGTTTTGAGTGGGGATATTATGGAACTCACACCATTTTCCTGCATCCTTCTTTGTCTTCATGGTTTTGTTCTTTCCTTGCAGCTTCAGTGGGTTGTATTGGGTCGCCCCGCCTTAGCTTTGTCCTTTTTTCTACAGTTTGGGGTGCCTCTCCCTTGCTTCATATTTGCAGATCACAAATTATCGCTTCTTTTGTTTAAATTTCTGCTTGATCTTGACATTGTATCGATAGGCGACACCGAGTTAAGAGATGTCGAAGAACTCCATATCGTCCTGTATGTACTTGTGTAGACAGTCATGTTACTTGAGTACCAAATGTTTCTTAGAATCCTTGATACCCAGCTTTGTGTGAAGGGTATGAAAAATATTTTTGAATCCTAGCACATCTTGGTCCCTTCCCTACCACAGTGCGGTCCACTTTATGTATTTATCTTCATAGCTTATGACAAGGTAGTACTACTCCTTGATGGCATCTCAAAAGGAATTCCAAGTGGGTGTGACTGAAAACTGTGAGGGTTCCCCCTCGTCCTTCTTCTCACAGTAGGTTTCCCACTATTCCTTGATGTGGGGGGCGACTTTGAGGAGTGAAAAAATAATATTTTCCCTATTGGAAAATCATGAAATGAAACATATCCTTCCAATAGATCTAACCATTTATCTACACTATCTACATCTATCTAGACTTCAAATATGGGAATGGCATAGTTGACTTGTACCTTAAAGGGAGTAGCACCTCCAAAGGGGCAGTTAGATGAATATGTGTCATCTGTGGGTGGCTACTAAATGATCTGGGTGAAGTTATCCATCATTGCGTTCCTTTGTCGCTTGAGGGCTTCTTCGAGCAATATTTTCAAGGGATCTCCTACTCCCACATATTTCTTTTCTTCCGCCATGGGAAGTCATCAAGGTTTGTGAGGGTGGCCTTGAAAAGGTTCAACCAGTTCGAGCCCTAACTCCTTATACCCTGATCTCATTAGGGACATGCAAAGAAAAACATAGAAAGAGCGGACCACCCTAATACCATTGATCCATACTTATGCAGGAACATAACTGAATACAGATATAAATATAAACATAGAGATGCAGCAGAAATAAAACTTTATTTCATTAATATCAAAGAACTAAAATATGCTTAATTCATAATGTAAATAAACTATCTTGGGCGATGCTAGCCATTACAGAACTTTCGAGGTCTAAAATGGGCCTCCTAAGAAAAAAGTACGACCAAAATAAACTTTATAAGAGCCAATAAGATTCAAGATGATGATGTCAATCATGGGGGATGATTCACCACTTTTGGGGTAAAAAAGTAAAAATATTAAAAAATAATAAAATAATAAAAATATATTTTCAAGTTGTATTTTCAATTTCTCTCCCTAAGGTTTTACTCAAATTTCTAGTGAGAGTACTTGTTGGATGCAAAATTTAATTCCTCATTCAAGGAGTACCCCTGTTACATACTTTTAATGGACCATGCTACACAAAAAAAGGAGAAATACATGAAAAAACGTGATTGCAATCATGTTTTTCATGTATTTCTTGTTTTTCGTGTAGCAGGGTCCATTGAAAGTATGCAACATGGGTACTCCTTGGACGAAGAAACAAATTCTGCATCCAACGAGTGTTCCCGCTTGAAATTTGAGTAAGCCCATAAGGAGATAAGTTGAAATATGAGTTGAAAAAATAGTTTTTTTCTTTTTTCCCTCTAAAATTTGATGATGTAATCTAATCTTAATTTATTATTTCCTCTATTATTTTATAATTTCCCTAGGAGGCCCATTTTAGACCTCAAATTTCTCCTAATGTTATCTTTGAGAAGAGATGTGGTAGCTACATGCCTCTGAAATGTGTTACAATGAGGCTCAAAGGCCTATTTATTATTGAGAAACAATGGAAAACCATAAACATCCAAAAACCTAACCCTAGGAGATGAAGCACCAAAACTATGGGCCCCATTGGGGTAAATTGGTAAATCAACTTCCGAGGGTCATAACTTTCACATATGATCTTTGTTTGACATGCACAATACATCATTAGAAAGATCTATCTAAGGAATACAAATTTTTACTGTTACACATGATACTATGTTTTCCTGTTTTCCAAAACAACGTCGTTTAGTGCCTCAAAACGACCTCGGAAGTGAGGACCTTAAAAACTACCAAAATAGTAAATTGTGCTACAGTTATAGAAACAGAAAGAAATAATAGTACAATGGTGGGGGTCCAAGTGTAATAGGCAGGTGGCCACAAATATCCACTTGGATCATATATTTAAATAAACACCTGGGTCTTTATGGAATAGAACACCTGCGTAGTCAATTAAATTGTCCAATCAACCAATCTATGAGCTTGGGGTTCTTTCTACAATACACTATATTGTTTGAGTGTTTGTTATATAACCTTGGTCACAAGATTTATGCCTTGAGCACAATATGGTTATAATTCAAAACCCTCCACATTTGGTGAACAAGTCCCTTCATCATACTACACTATATTCCTTAATACTATCCATACCACTCCATCTTTGAGAATATTTGATATGGTGTCAATGTATTCAACAACATCATCTGTTATATTAATGAAGAAACAAGTAGCTATGACATCCCATGTACTTGACTAATTGGATCATGGTAAACCTCCAAAAAGTCCCCAAATCACATTGAAAACCCCTTAGTCATTCCTACACTTACCATATGAAGATATGGAAATAGGCATGTCAAAGTTGGTCCTCATCAACCAAAGGATTACAATTGATATGGACCCATGGTTAAATTACCCACTCCATTGGTTCACGAGTGTGGTTCAAAATCAAACTTGAGCTTAACTTCATGTAATATGGGAACTCATTTCCTTGGTTTATAAAGCTAAGAGATGAAATCTCCAAAGCCAACGATCCAACTCCGGTCCCAGGAACCAAGCAACTAAGTGATCTGTAAAGGAAATATTTTGCCAAATTCTTTTCACACATTCTGAAATTTGACAAATCAATGATATTTGAGATTAATCAGATCATAACTAAGTCCTTTGTCTTTCAGGTTTGTGACATTTCATTAAAATTAACAAAATGTTGATCAAACGCTTCATTGAACACTAACAAATAACCAAGCTCCAAGTCATTTCTTTTTCTGCTCTTCATTTCATATGCAAAATATTTTTTTAAGACCACAATTTCTTGAACATATATATTAACAATTTTTTGAATAAGCATATTATATAATATGACATGGTGAATATGGGGGCTTTACTCAATGAACCTCTGACATATTGCGTGCGTTCATAGCATACTAAACATTACCCCTAACTTGACTACATATTGGATAATACCTCTAAAAATCACATTGTTTAACCCCCTCTCAATATCAACCCAATACATCTTCCCAATTTAAAACACCCCTACTTTCACTAGATACTATACGTATCTGTTTTTTCATTAACATTTTTTATACCCCTTTACATTTGTTCATTAACTTTGAACTCCATTTTTTATACCTACCAATATAAAAACCCCTTACCCCCTATACATCCCCCAATATATTAAGTCATTTTTTTCTCAATATATATCCCCCAAACCCACGTGGTATGGTATTGCTCCCCTAGTGAAGCCCCCATATGGTGAATCTATTTCATTAAATTTAAGAAATTTTTTATCAAACAACTCATCGTTAACAAAACAACCAAGCTTCAAATTGTTTCTTCTTCTACTCTTCATTCCAAATGCAAATTATTTTTTTCAAGCCCACAATTTTCAATGAATAAGCATATTTTATAATACGACAATGAATATATTTCGCTAAATTTAACAAAATGTTAATCAAACACTTCGTTGAACGCTAACAAAATAAGCAAACCCCAAAATATTTCTTTTTCTACTCTTCATTCCATATGCTAAATATTTTCTTCAAACCCCACTCAAAACAAAGAGTTGTCCTACAACTTTTCATGTTTTATAGATAAATCCTTTAATATGGGTTGCATTTTTTAAAATTCTTTAATATCAGTTTCATTTTTTCGCATTTTTTTCATAAAACACATGTATCATTCTTCCCTTACATTTTATAATCTTGTTCATAACCTTGGTGTTAAACTTGACATCCACAAGGTTCAACAAGAACACAATATTGGTAAGAGAAACACACCTATCCAAAATAATAGACTCAACTTCCTACATAAGCCCTCATGACTTATCTAGTAAGACATGAAATAGTGACTAAACACCCTCATGACTTATCTAATCAGACATGAAATAGTGACTAAACACCCTCATGAATTATCTAATCAGACATGAAATAGTGACTAAACCTAATTTACATTTAAGTGATGTGAAATTTTCCTACTTAAACTTAAAAATCAGACATTTTGTTTTATTTACATTGATGAGAATTTATTGTGCACAAGTGATGAATAAGATGGAAGAAGAATAAATGTGTGAGCTATGCCATCAATTACACTTTACTACAAAGTGTAACAGTTATAAAAATAGTAGTGGATACACGTGGACCTATCTATATATTTGGATTCAAATGATCATATGATCTTCATGGTGAAGAAACTACACCATAGGATTCCTAGACATGAAATCCTCGTGATAAAACACACCTCCCTAATGTGTGGAACCTACCCCACCTCATCCCCACAAATGTGACACCGACAAAATGTCTTCCTAACCTTTAATCATTAACCACACAATTTCATTTCTTAGCTGTTCCAACCACCCCGGCCCCATTCATCAATTTCCCTTTTACCCAACCTTATCTTCATCCATTTAATAATTCTTCCTCGTGTGGACCCCAAATTTCTGCCTTTACAATCATTTTTTTTATAATTACGAACTTTGACACTTGACAAAATGTCTTCCTAACCTTTAATCATTAACCACACAATTCCACTTCCTACTGTTCCAACGATCCCGGCCCCCATAATCCATTCATCAATTTCCCTTTTTCCCCACTTTATCTTGAATCCATTTAATAATTCCCCGTGTGGAGCCCAAATTTCTGTCTTTACAATCATTTTTTTTTTTTAATTACGAACTTTGACACTGTAGGGTAGGGTTAGCGGGTGCCCCAACCTTACCGGCTATATATACATTGTATATCTCCTCATATCCAACATCCTCGATAGATAGTTTGCTCTTCATTTGTCTAGTATTTGTGATCAAGTCTGTGTGTGTTTTTTTTGGGTTCTAGTCGCCACATATATTTTTTTTTTTCTTTAATCATGTCTGGCGAGCACCGTCACCACCTCTTCCACCACAAGAAGGAAGAGAACGAGGGTAACGTTAACGTTGCTTATGGATCTGGTGCTGATCAGGGCGCCTATGGATCGTCCGATTACCAGACTAGCTCGGACTATAACGCCGCCTCTGGTTACAACACCGGTTCTGCCTATCAGGAAAATCAAACAAGCGAATATGAGAAAGCCCTAAAGGAGGAGAAACACCACAAGCGTATGGAGCACGTTGGGGAGTTCGGAACCGTGGCTGCCGGAGCCTATGCACTGGTAAGCTATGCCGATCTGATGTATACACAATGAATATATATTGTTTGAATTTAGTTGATTTGTTTGAATTGGTGATGGTGTATATACAGTATGAGAAGCATGAGTCAAAGAAGGATCCGGAGAACGCTAGGAGGCACAAGATAGAGGAGGAGATTGCTGCTGCAGCCGCTGTGGGTAGTGGTGGGTATGCGTTCCACGAGCACCACGAGAAGAAAGAAGACAAGAAGGAGGCCGAGGAAGCTGGTGGCAAGCAGCGCCACCATCTCTTCTAAACTTGGCCTTGCTTGTTGCTGCACCAAAATAGCGGGACTTTTATAACAGTAGCCAATTATAGCTGTGGTTATTGTTACATGGGTCTGTAATAAGAAAAGGTTATTTATGTAAAACTTATGTTGTTACTCTGTCTATGGGAGAGTGAGTGAATTAGATGGGCTATTGGTAAGTTTGGCTCTGTGTGTAATCCCATGATCTTCATGGGATTATGAAATATTATGTGGTTTTGTGAAAATAATAAGTATATATTTGGTGGATTATGAAATATTATGTAGTTTTGTGATAATAATAAGTACATATTTCGTAATGTGTACATTTGTTGATTTGATGTTTGCATTATTTCATTTATTGCAAGTCCTGACTAGAAATCACAGGCCATCTGGTGGTTGCAGAAGGCATCACCAAAAAGTAAGGAAAATGAAACCCATTATGTTAAGGTGGGGCCATGCCAGTGGTGGGTCACAATCAATATGTGCAGCAGCTATATCTCATTACTTTTAGAGTTTGCCATTGGACTAGATTTGAGAATTGAAAAAAGTGAACCCTTTGAAATGAGATACACTTTATGACTTTTGTAAAGTGAATAATATGTATAAATTAAAATATAAAAAATGGTGTTTAAATTAATTGAAAAAATAAATTAATATAAATCTATCTTAATTTTAAATTTGAATAAATTGATATATAATTAGTTTTTTATTATTTTAAAAAATAATAATTTAAAATTAAAATTAATTTATATATAATATATATATATATATATATTTTAAATTGAATTTTGTACAATATTTTTATTATTTTTATTTTTTATAAATGATTTTAAATATTGATATAATTGCATTCAAATAATGATTAATAAAATTAAATTCAATAGATTAAAAAAAATAAAAATAGAAAAGAAAGTATAAAGATTACACAAATTAATTAGATTTATTTATATGATATTTTTATTAATTATAATTAAGTATACATTCTAACCCAACAAGTATTAATATTCTAAATAAAAAAGTCTATTACTAATTATAATTAAATATGTATTCTAATCCAAGTATTAATATTCTAATTAAAAAAAAAAAATCTATTAAAAGCCCTCCACCAAAATTACAAATTTTTATTATTATTTTGAATATACTTATATTTCATTATTTCAAATTACAAATAAACCATCCCAAACTCTTAATAATATATGATATTATTTTGAATATATTTTATGTTTTATTGTTTCACATAATTTCATTAAATAATAATAATATATTTTTCATTGAAACCTTCCTAAATTGAGTAGTATTTTCTATAATATAAGGGTTGTACTTGTAGATATTTTAGCAATTTGAGATATGCAAAGTGGTATTTGAAAATAGAGATTGAACTTTGCATCCTTTTAGTACATCTAGATAGTTATAGGGCACTAAAAGTAGGGATTGAACTTATGGTGCCTCTATGTTATGATCCACATGCATATGGTATAATTTTGAATTCACTCATATGTCTTTTATGCACATGCCATAACTTTGAACTCACTTGAATGATTTGTATAAGAAAATTGTGTTGTATGAGTAAACCAATGTGAGTTTACAATAAATAGCTTGTACTCTAATCTTAACTCATCTTTATGGTTTTTAATAAAAAATTAGGTGGTTTCTAAACTAATACCAATATTTTGATAAATTATTAATAAATATTCATATCAACTTTGGATCTATTAAGCATCAAGAGAAGTAAAAAAAAAACATCGATGCAAACCTCTTTTGATGCTTCAAAGATCTATGGTAAAGATGGACTAAAACCATAAACTTAAACTTGGCTCAAATCTTCCCTAAGAAAAAGAAGTGGAGGAAAACAAGATCTAAATCCTAACAGATCTCAGGGAAATATTTAATATACTCAAGAAGTCCATTAACCTTAATGAAACGTGACAAATTTAATATAACATTTTAGTTTTGGAATTTTGAATATTTATCTCAATGTTACAAAAACTAATGAGATAGGTTTCTACAAATAAACTTCACAACAATTGCATATTGATTAAAGATACACTAAGGACATCCTAACCACCATCATCCAACTAATTAGACTCAACAACCACATCCACTTATGACACCTCCTACATGCAACCACTCAATTTATCTACTACATACACTACAACCATGCATTAATTCATCATGTGATTTATTTCCTACTCTACCAAGTCAATCATTTATAAAAACCAAGAATAATAAGTCATTATATGCATATACACAATTGTTCATATGTCCACTTGCACTCACTAAATCAATCATTATAAAAACCTAGAATAATAAGCCATGATATGCATATACACAATTGATTATATGCCCACTTACACTCATTATACAAACATTAATGAGTATAGGTGGAAATATGACTTGACCTACTTATATGACTATGAGTATCAAACATTAGTGCATAACACACAAAAAATAGTGTAACAACCTTGAGTTAAAGTTTCGTCTATTAAAGGATATTAAATACAAAATAATTAGATGAAGGTCATGGGACACTTATTTCAAGCTAAAAGTTGGGCAAATATTGTATTGGACATCACTTGTGGTTTATTAATGGCTAGGGAAATTGGCAAAGGAAAAGAGGCATAAAATGGCATTTAATTATAAGAAATAAGGAAAATATGAGAAAAGGGAGATGAAGAGACACAAATATGCATGCAAGGGAAATTAGAGGAAAATAGAGGAAAATGAAAGAAAATGGGAAATCAATGATAAAAAGGCATCAAAGAAATAATTGACAACTTTTGGTCAGTTTAGTTTTGGCTCTTATTCACTCTTGCATACTTAGAGAATTCTTGGAGCACTTTCGCATTCACCTAGATTTGGATAAAGGCAAGAAAGAAATCAAATGAAGGAAAATGGCAAGAAATGGAAAGTGGAGGGTGTTACATGTAAATTTGGGCATCATCCCCCAAGACTAGTATAAACAAGGTCTATCATCCTGTAATTCAGTTGCTACATGCCCTAGAGAAGTCATTCCATTGATGACTTTAATTCATGAGAATTCCTATGTTTGAAGTATAGTCAAAATGACCCATTGACTCATCAATACTCCTCTAAATGGGCATAAGTGTGTTGCAAAGCACTTATCCCCATGCAAGGGTGCTCTAAAAATCACTTCCTGACACTTAAGGTTGTGTTGATCTCCTGGGAGTGAAATCATCGTTGTTCCGGGAATCTCCACAGGTCCATTGCCTTCTAGAAGAGCTCATAGGTGTCATACTTCGAATACATGTGTTCATCCACCGCCATTGAACTTGGAAACATGTATCATCTATTATTAGAAAGCCATTCAATTCCATTTATTGAGAAACTACCTACAATTTCCCTATAAACTGAGCACTCATCTGAGTGTTAGGGAGGGAGAATTTGTGTAGTGTTATGCTGTTGGATTCTCAATTGAAGAGAGTTGGAGTATTGTTATGCTGTTGAGATGATGCTTGGTGTGATGAGGACGAAATGAAGTTGGAGCAAGTTGATGATAAATCGATCTATTAGCTGTAATTTTCTCCTCCTACTTTCTTAATAAATATATATGTTCTTTCTCTCATATATACGCTTATATCTTGTGAATGTATTCTCATGTGTATGTATTCTCATATCTAATCGGTTTGATTTGATTAAGATAGATATATATTGTATATTTGTATGTTGTTTTTTATCTTTTGTCTTTGATTGCAGGTATCGATCTAGCGGGTTTAGTTGGATTGAGAGTGACAACAACAACGAGAGAAGAGGAACAAGAGTGAAGGATCACAAGTAGGTCCCTTTCCTTTTTGTTTATCTATTTGTCTTATAGAAAAGAATATTTATCTTTCTTCTATTGTTTTGAGTGAAGGGACACCACACTCAAGGAACTCTAGTTTATCCATAGATTAGAATTTTATATAACAAATTGGCGACCATACTGGGGAGAAATCCATAATTCCTCCCGTTTCTGTCTTTTTTACCATCATCAGTAGACTTTAATTCATATTTTCAGTCATTTGAATGTACTTTTTTCCCTAGAAGTGTGTTTAAGCTTCTTGTTTTCCAAACTTAGCTGCACCCAACGCACTATTGGTTAGGTTACAATTCTCTACAAAGCACTGTCTCCCATTCAGGAGTGCTCTGCAACACATTGTCTGCCCTTACAGGGTGTGTTTCCCCCTCAGTAAGCCAAATTCCATCATAATTTGTCTTTTCATTCAATTTCAGCCAACTGTCTGTTGTATTCTCAAATGTCTGATTTCTCTTAGAGACTAGTAAACATTACTTATTCTTCCTCCTTTGGATAGTTGTTTGTTCAATGTTTCATTAGTTGTTTTCTTTATCATTTTCAATTTAAATCCAAAATTATAAATTTTTCACTAGATCAATTCTCTGTTTTCAAAAAGGAAATTTTTGTTTCATCCTTCATTTCCTAAAGGAAAAATTATTGTTTCATTCTTCATTTTACAATGAGAAAACTGTTGTTTCATTCCTCATTTCTAGAATAAAACATTTTATTAATTGATTTGTGCATTTAGTTTCTTTTTACTCATTCACGTTAAAGGGAACTAAAAAGAAAAACATGCATGTGCATATAGAGATTGTGAGCGTTGCATAGGAATAGATTAGGGAAATCTGCGTTTAGTTTGTGCTCTTTGTTGTATGCTCAAAAATCTGATTTCTCTATCCCTTTACTAGCTAAGGTTTTCATTGAAAAATTGAATTGAAAATTTTGCTTCTCATTCAGTTTTCATTTCAGGAATTTCCCATTACATCTCACAGTGAACCTAAAAAATAAACTGTTAAACAAGATCAACATAAAATTCACTTCAATCAACCTAACAAAGCATTGTAACATTAACGATAACACTTAGAGGGTCTAGGCTAGAGCTGTGTTCTGGCATTGTTAAACATAGCAGCTCTTGCTAACTTGTCTATGATACATTCCAAGTGTGAAATCCCACTCCACGTACGTAAGTATATCGGAGCTCGTCCACATACCTTCAAGTATATAGGGTAGTGTTATAGTACGAAAACTATAAGGGGGTGCTCTCACTGTGCGGTTTCGCATTAGACAACACTAACACAAACTTGGGCCTCCACGTACCTTTGGGTGTATTTGGGAGGAAAAATTTAGGTTTCTTACCATCCATAGGTAATCGAGTTGGTTGCCTTTTAATTTTTGATACACCGAACACAACATTCGGGGATATTTCCTGCCCGTACTTCTTGTTTCGCCAGAAGGTATTCTGCAGTTCACAATTACTTGGTAAACATTTTTCCTAGTATCACCCTTTTATTTGTTTTTTTTTTTTTTGTAATAAAATCAATCAGTCATCATGGAAGAAGAACAATCCTTTCCCCTTCATTCGCGTAGAGTAGCACTTAAACCACATTTACCACTGGAAGCCATTTCTGGTCGGCGAAGGTGACCCTGTTCTACCGAATCTAGTACCATCAGTACCTTTGGTGCATCATCTTAATGACATCTACCAGAGTCGTCTCGAGTAATTTCTACACATCCTGGTTTATCTACTGTCGTTAAAATGGAGTCCTCACAGCTACCTGTGGACACTACAGATCCAATCAGTGAGACCATACATCCAGAACCTGACGTTGTTCAACTAGAAGTTGATCCAGATCTCATCATTCTTTTACCAGAACATCTAGATCCCGAAGTCGAACAACTGGAAGTTGTTCCTATATCGGCCGCTCCCCAGTCATATGTAGTTGTTAAGTCTTTCATTCTATCGCACAATCAACCACCTGAAATATATCTCGGGCCTAATGGTGAAATTCTTCCAACTGGTTTGATTTCGATTAAGGAAGAACCTCAAAAAGAAACACGCCCCTCAAATCCAACTCATTTTGGGTCGAGGCTTTATCTTTACGAGTTTATTCCTCAATTTACTTACACTGCTTTTGTTGATCTTGTTTGAATCCACATTCCCGTAGATCCTATAGGGTATACACTAGGCCATTTGACCATGGCTGAGTCAACATCTCTGGCTGTACCATCTATTACAGTTGCGACGACATCTACTATTTCTATCTCGTTGATGTTTACCACGTCACCTGAGTCACATCTTTATGGTGGTCTGTCTGTCCCACCGGGTTACCAATAATTATCTGGAACCTACTCTAGTGCCTCCTCAAATCCATGGAATTCACCCATGTCATCTTCGAGTACCTTATCTGGTACATCTCTAATGAGTACTGAATGACTTGATCATTTATACAAATCTTCAGTGCAACAACAAGCTGTTCCATCTGGGTACATTCCATCCAGTTCAATCTCGACTAGACTCCCACCATTTGGAGATCAATATATTCCATCTTATTATAATGCTCGTGCTGGGGGGGAACCTATGGTCACCCATTTTGATATTACTCCATCGTTTAATGGTCACCCAAATGTTGGAATGATTGTTTGTCAGTGGTGGCCTATCCTACCCGTTCAACCACCAATGGTTGTGCATTCATACCAACCAGTTAAACCTGTTGCACCTACATCTACCCCACCTGTTAATACTTCATTACCCCATTTACAGGCTCAGTTGGTTGTACCTCAACCGTCTTAGGCGAGTCCTTCAACCCATTGCCCTCAATTTTTGGGCCTCCAGACTCCACCCCTTTCAGCTGGTTTACAAAAACCACCCGTATCTGGAATATTACAACCACAGTTTGGATTACCCTTTTTATGGGATGTCACAAGCTCCTACCGGTCTTACATATTCACAATTGGGTCCAAGATATTCTGGTTTGGGGTATAATTTTGGCGGGAAATCACCTTGGTCAACAACAACCAATAAATGCCACAACAACAACCAACTTATCCAGGTCTTGGTCAACAGATCCCTCAAGAGTTTGGTCATAAAAAAAACCCCTATCTGGGTTACCAGTAGCCAATGCCTTATGATGGTGCATAAAGGCCTGTTGCCCAAGAAATTCCATCATATCCTGGTTATTATCAACCTAACTTGAATCGACAGTTTCCCTTTGTCGCACCATTAGAATTACCTTATTTAAACCGGTTTACCAACGATCCCATCAACTATTCTCCTTGGTGGTCGGTGATACCACATAAATTACCCTCCAACATTCCTAAATTCAATGGAAGCCCTGGAGAAGACCCGTCAACGCATGTTATGACTTATCATTTGTGGTGCTCATCAAACTCCTTAAATGATGACTTTGTTAGACTACGTATTTTCCAGCGTACACTTACTAGTCCAGCTGAGAAGTGGTATATTTAATTACCATGAGCTTCATTTGATAACTTGAATTCCTTAGCCACTACCTTTCTAACCCACTTCCAGTTACCCATATGATATGAAACTGGAACAGAACTACTGACCAACTTTAAACAGACAACTTATACTCACATTTCTGATCATATTCATGAATGGCGTAGTCGTCGTCGTTTGGTCAAAAAATTTGTTCCTGATCAGCTCTTGGCTGAGTGGCTTATTAAGTCCTTGCTGCCATCTATCACCGAGGATGTAACTAAAAGCGACATCATTATTGAAGAGAAAGTGATTTCTTGTGCCCAGTACTTAGATTTGATTTATACTCAGTTTGGCATGCTCTATGAGAAAATTCCAAACGTGACGCAATCAAAGTTTATTGTTCCTCATCCATCTAGTAAGGACTCTCATGCTAGTGACAGTATGATTGGTTCTGCAAACACTCACACCTCTACTACATTTGATCTTGCACCTTCTTTCAAAATACATACCATGTCATCTGAAAAAATCAAAAGTGACAAGAAACCCTGAAGCAATAAAAAGGGGAAAGTAAAGAAAAAGAAAAATTCACCCCAACAGGAACGATCATCTGATTAACAATCTAGGAATTCTCGGAAACCTTGTTACCCTTGCTTGATATGTAATGAGGAGCACTTTTTTTGATACTTTCCTCACCGCGCCGAAGTCTCAAAATTTCTTAAGACCTTGGCTGCATTTTTTGTGTTGACAGATCCTTTTCCAAATCTAGACACAAACATGGTTGCTACGAATCCCGCTTCTAGTTCCCAAGTGCTTATGCTATTTGTCAGAAAGCCAAAAAATGATGTTTTGGTGTCTATGCTAAATAAATATTATGGTAGTCAAGCTATTGATCAACCTACTACCTCAACCACGAATCCATCCACTAAATCAATTCTACCAACTACTATTCCAGAGTTGACAATAAAGACACCGAAGGGAGTCATCCAAGAAATGACATTCAATCCTCGAGCTCGCGCAACTCAAAATTATAATATAGTTGAAGATCTAGCTTAGTTACCTTCATCTACGTCGACGCTTTAGGTACTTCAAAATCGTCCCTCCCAGAATTAGACTTTTTTGTTGGTAATTGGTGGAATCGACCCAACAGATTCTAATATTGTAGTATTTAATCACACGGGCTATGTGCCACAATTACCAGCCGAATTATCATTTTCAATCCAAGTAAATGTTCTAAATCACCTCGTTCATTGCACTATTATTGATGAGGGAGAATATACTCGAAGTCACTTGGCTCGCCTCGCTTATCTCAATCACCTACGATGTTGAGAGATTTTTACGGTCGTACATATAAGCCTTGTGGTATCATAAATAACCTACATGTTGAACTAGGGGGAAAACTTGTAACTGTTGAAGTTGAGGTCGTTGACGGACCCCTTGAATACAAAATTTTACTTGGAAGGCCATGGGTTTATGCTATGACTACAATCGTTTCTACTTACTTTCAAATGATCACCTTCCCTCATAAAGGCGTTATCACAGTCATTAATCAACTCTCCTTCTTTGCCTCTAGTTCTTAGGTAACTGGAAGCATTCAGTTAGTTCACACACTCTAGCTAGCACTCCAAAACATTGGTGTAAGGATCTTAAAGCATTATTCCCTAATGGGCACCTTTTCAGTACCGTCACCTGCAACGTCAGTGGAAATTTCAAGAATAGAGACCTGTTGCATGATATCTTCCACTTCATATGAATTAAGGAAGATTACCAATGATTCTAAAGTTGATATGCTGGGTGAATTTCTGCCGCCAAACCCAATTGAGCTCGCATAGCAATCAATTTTCTTGGCTTGGGCGGTGCATTTTGATCCATCATCATAGATCGTTTGGGTCGATCATTCATTAGATTTTGGTACTCCTTCTAATCCTTTTTCATCCACTTTCTTGATTGATGAGAGCATTGTGGAAGCCATGATGCCAAAAGGAGAACTATGGGACGATTACCATCATCATTCCCATCTTCCAAATTACAATGAATATTATCTTATTGAACTATATCTCCCTACGATATCTGATTTATTTTTGAATTCTATTCCAATTAATGCCATCAAATCCGAGAAAAACTTGTCAAATATTGAAGAAACAATTTCTATTGATATTTCGACCAAACTTGGCATTGTAGAAAACATTTATATCAGCATGTCTTGTTCTGTATTTGAACTCAACACTTATCGCTCTCTTTTTCGTGAATTCCAATATATATTTGCTTTATCTTATGAGGAAATGCCAGGCATAGATTCTAGTATTTTTGTACACACAATTAAAATGTACCTTAATGTCAAACCAGTACATCAATTCCTTTGTCCTGTTCATCTGAAGAAGGTTGTTGCCATTAAAGTAGAAGTTGAAAAAATTTTGCGTGCTGGTTTCATTTACCCTGTTCCGCTTATTGATTTGGTTTCCAACATTGTTCCTGTCATGAAGAAACAAGGGACAATCAGAGTGTGCGTTGACTATCGAGAATTCAATCTTGCATGTCCAAAAGACAATTATCCTACTTCCTTTATCTACCAAATTATTGACGAATGTGCCAGCTGTAAAATCTTTTCATTCATGGATGGATTTCCTGGTTACAATCAAATCAATATTCGCCCAAAGAACCAATATAAGACAACATTTATCTATCCCTGGGGCACATTTGCTTATCATAAACTCCCATTTTGTTTAAAGAACGTTGGGGAAAATTTTTAGAGAGAAATGGATTATGATTTCCATGAGATTAAACACATTTTTTAACCTTATCTAGACGATTTACCCGCACATTAACGAAAGCAGACTGATCACCCAACACATCTGAGAGCTATATTTTTATGCTGCCGACACTATAAGATACACCTCAATACACACAAATGTTTGTTTTGTGTTGGTTATGGTCGTTTTCTTGGATTTTTCGTCTCAAAATATGGAATTCAAGTCGACCCATTGAAGATCTAGGCCATTCTTGATTTTCCTGCACCATCAAACTTACTTCAGTTACAGAAAATTCAAGGAAAGGCTAAATTCCTAAGGAGGTTCATACCCAACTATGCTGAAATGGGTAAAGGATTTACTCATCTCTTGAAAAAGGGGACTCCCTTCTATTGGGATAAGGTTGCGCAAGCTTCTTTTTATTCTCTTAAAGATACCTTGATCTGAGCGTCATTAATGTATCCCCCTAATTATCAGAGTGATTATTTCCTGTATATCGCCACGACAGATACGACCGTTGTTATGGTTTTAGACCAAGAATAATATGGGATAGAAAATCTGATATATTATTTGAGACGTAATCTCAATGATAAAGTAGTTAAGTATTCATACGTCGAAAAGCTCACCTTGGCAGTCGTTCAATCTATCCAAATATTTCGCCATTATATCCTACTCCGGTAGACCATTGTCATTTCAAATTGCAACCCTATGACATACATTCTATCACGTCAATTGATAGGGGGGTAATATTCAAAATGGATCATAATTTTGCAGGAATTTGATTTGAAATTCATCAAATCCAAGTCAAATAAGTCTTTGGTTTTCGCTGAGCTTCTCTGCGACCTTCCCTCTTATAGTACTGAAACTACATCGAAACCATAAATTCCAGATGATTCTATGTTTATGATTGGGTCATCTGACCCTTGGTATGGGTATTTTATCATTTATCTCCAAACCCAAACTTTCTGTCCTAATACCTTTCGCTCGCAATAACGACGTATTCGATACCAAGCCAAAGATTATATGATCGTCAGCGATACACTTTATTGCCATGGTATCAGTTCCTTTTTAAGGAGGTGCCTCACTCATGAGGAGGCTGGGAATGTTTTAAATTATTTTCATGCCGGTGCTTGTGGTGGACATTTCTCTAGGTACGCTACCGCATAGAATATTCTTCGAGCCGGTTACTTTTGGCCAACCATATTCTGCGACTACATTCTCGTGGTTAGAAGTTCTCATGTGTGCCAGATATTTGACCATAAAATCCGCATGCCACTAGAATCAATGCATACTATCATTGTTGTGGGACCATTTTCAAAATTGGGAATTTACTTCTTAAAATGCAACCCTTGTTTGGCCAGGGAGCATGGTTATATTATTGTCGTCATCGACTACTTTACTAAGTGGACCGAAGCAATGCCTACATTCAATAACAAAGATGAAACAACTACATTGTTATTTTTCAATCATTTTGTTTCTCGGTTTGGTGTACCACAAGCTATAGTTACAAATCATGGTAAGAATTTTCTCAATAACATGATGAATGAGTTGACTACCAAATTAGGACTATTGCATGATATTTCTACCCCTTATTATCCACAATCCAATGGACAATTTGAAGCCATTAAAAATATCCTTAAGTGAATGCTTCAACGAATAATAGTGGTTCACAAAGGAAATCGGCATTTAATCCTGTACTCGGCTTTATGGGCATATCGAACCTCGATGAGAAATGCAACCAAATTTACTCCCTTTCAGTTGGTGTATGGTCTAGAAGCTATCTTACCATTCCAATGTGAAATCCCGTCATTAAAAATCATTATTGACTTGTTACCTGACACCTCTAATGAAGAAGCGCATATTTTAAACCTCATCCATCTAGATGAAATGCATAGTGAAGCCGCATTGGCCAACGACGCACATAAGAGATGAATCAAGGCACAATATGACTGCAATTTCAAGCCTCGCATCTTCTTAGAGGGATACTTGGTCTTTCTTTATGATCAAGAAGCTAATTTGATAGGAACAGGAAAATTTGAGCCACTATGGCATGGCCCCGACATTGTCAAAAGAGTTATGGCTAAGGGCACCTACGATTTAGTTGATTATGATGGAATTCCATTGGCGAAGCCTCGAAATGGGTTGTATCTTAAACGCTACTATGCTTAATTGAGCGTAGTAAATTTTTGTATCATATTGTGTATATGATTTGATTTGCACTAATTGTCTTAGTTTGTTTTTTAGATTTTTCTTGAAGTTAGTAATCCACTTTACATTTCATCACAGATGACTGAATCTTTGGAACCATTCGTTGGGTACACCGATGGTGCTAGTCGTAGTACGCAGAACCTATTCTTTGCAACATGGTCCATTTTCGCTCCAAGTGGCGAGCTAGTGAGTTTTCAATGGATTTGTATCATTCGATCCAAGAACAATATCGCTGAGTATAGCGTGTTTATCGAACTTCTCTCTGATGTCATATCACTTGTAATTAACCGCATCATCATTAGGTTAGACTCACAACTTGTCTTACTAAAACTTACTAGCGTTTATAACGTCTGAAATCCAACAATTCATGGTATGTTCCTTAGAGTTCGAATTTTTGAAATAAATTTTGATTACATTCAATATCAACACATTTCCAGAAATTTGAACACGTTAACTGATTCCTTAGAGAATTTTGTATTAAACAAACATTTACAACACATGTAAACATACATTTTTCAATTCACATCACACAATCGAATAGGATTGCACATTAAACATAGGAAAACACTGAAAAGAAATATATAAATAGTTTAGGTTTTTACAAAATTTGTGCCCAAGGCACATTGGTCACCTAACCTCAAAATTTATACAAAATGTCAAAAGTAAAACTAATTATTCTCATGATAACAAGAAACTGCTCTAGCTATCCTGCGCAATAGCCTCATCTAACAGCTAGGAACACCAATAGTATGGCACTGCAGCCTCATTGGTAACTCCTTGATCCAGCAATCCAGTATCCCAAGGGTTAATCCCTTGACGTGCTGTTGTAACTCAACAAGAGTCTCAGTCAAATCCAATTCATGAATGACTTCTCTCTTGATAGTCCTCTCTACTGGTTCATCTACTGCCTACTTTGGTTGGCCCACTGGTCGAATGCGACCCACATCTGTGTACGTAAACAATTTAGTTTAGTCTTTGAAAACATCAAAAATACAAAAACATGTTGAAAATAAAAAAAACATGGTCAAAGCATTTTTACCCATTGCACCCCATTGAGCACCATCTCACAAAATGAAGTCTGGATATCCACGAAAATCTATACTTGTGTATGGATACTCCTCTATGGCGATCATTTGTCGTCAGAACCAGGCAAAGAATGAAGTAGAGAATATGATGGTCTATTGACCAGCATGTCTAGCCATCAATTCAACCCATCTCTGCATCTGAGGATCTCTAGGACCATAAATTCTCAGTGTCACATGATGCAGCTGCATCAATGGAACTCACTCTAAAATGAAGTAAATTAGGATTGAGCCATAACTAAAATTCGTTTTGCTACCACCCTTTTCTTTAGTCAATTTTTATTTCATCTGAAAGAGTACTGCTTCAGCCCAATTAAACACTGTCGATTCTAGGCACTTAAGAGCATACTGCATGTAGGAACAGTTTGCAACATGTAGTGTCACAGAACCAGCAAGTTTTTCAATAGTGAAAAGGATAGTTCTCAAAGGCAAATCACACACATCACGAATTTTTATCTTTCCATATTTACTAGGTTTAGCACCCAGCTGACAATACTATCGTATGTAATCCTTCACTCTCTCTCCTCCAAGAGCAGATCCCGCAAGGGAAATATGAGAACCATGTCTCAATAATCCAGTAAGAAAGTAAACATCATCAACCAATATTGGGATCACTTTGTACCCAATGTGAAATTCCAGTAGTACCGGATCCCATGAACGAACTAGGAACTCCAATAGTTCCTGATGTTGTCTGATCCCTAATAATCTAAAATACTTAAGAAACCCACAATCCCTAAGGGCTCTTATAGTACCCAGATCATTTAGGGCAATCATATCTTGTTCTATCTAGGTCTCGAGAGAAATTTTATTGTGCTATTTCTTGCCACGTAATGGTAATTTTGATCCGATCAATACTTGAAAGCCAACCATAAGCTTCATAAGATCCATTTCATGCAAAAATTTTGGGAAAATTTGGGCACAAAGCAAGAAACAAACTTTGGAAATGCGGCCAACGCACCCTTGGTCAATGGACAGAGCATTGCAAAGCATTTAGACTTCAATTCTAGTGCTCTACAACATACCTTTTTACATTCAAGTGTATGTTTCCCTCATAGCGTTGTATATTTACCCTAAGGGGCTCAAAAACCTAAACATTTACCATGAAATTAAACAAAAATGATACTAAAAGTAAGAGAAGTTTCATATCTCCAACCTGGATAAAACAATGCGAAAAATTGTCCATTGAAACTGTCGTAATCAACCGCTGAAGTCCGAGGGAAAAAACAAGTTCATAGCTCCTCAATTTCAAATGGTAACTATGGAATGGTAAAAACTTCTTTTTAATAGTCATTTTTATTATTTTATTCATATTTAATTATGTGACTATGGTTTTAATTCATTTTTACTATGAAACAAGTATTTTTAATCCGTTTGATGGTTCTCTAAACAGGTTTAAAGCTAATACAATGAGTTTGAAGTGCACAATTATCCAAAAATCATTTGACCACATAGCATACTTTTATCTCTTTTTCAAGCTCTGTTAAACATCAAAAAAGGAACCCCCTTGGAGTATTCTTTTAGCTCTTTTCAGACTCTGATAATGTGAAAAGATTGCGGAGCACATGTATTTTTTAGCTCGTAAAAGGAAATAAAATGGCATGTACTAAGTATAAGTTTAACTGTTTTCCAGACTGAGATAGATTATTTAAGAAAAAGGAATGCCTTAGTTGAACATGGCTAAGAGGTTTTCCTAGGTATCATTTTACACTTTTTCGAACCTGAGCGATAAATTTATGAAAAGGGACTCATGGATTTTTATTTTGTCCCTTTTTCAAACTCTCTAAACATGAAAAAGGACCGAGTTTTCACTGTCGTTAAACTCTTTAAAACATCAAATAGAAATGGACTTGTCTGATCATGGAAAGATTGAGTTTCATTATTGCTAGACTCGTTATATCATCAAATAGCGATGGATTTACCTGAAGGATCGAATTATAGATCAAGCATATGTTACCCTCCTCAAGCTTGTTAAAAAATAAAGAGGTACTGGTCAGCAATGACTGGGGAAAATTTGGGAAAAAGAACAGAACACTTTATGGTAGCAGGTCGCTCTTGAACATGACCCTTTCACTTCATCTCCATGGCTTTGGCTTGGGTAATATTCTTGATGGTATATCATACCTATGGTCTATCATACCATCCATCACTTTGGTTTTGGATCAATGTTTCCAACTCATTTCAGTGTCACCGATATGTTCGAGAGAAGTCATTTAGTAATTCCTCATCTTCTGCAACACTCATAAACCTTCATTTTCATGACCTCCATCCCTGAACATTGCTTCATCAAGTCAAATTTTGTCTCCAAAATCATTACTCCCGTTTCGTGATAAATTTTCTTCCTGTCGACATCAACTCATCATTCATGAAGTTAACTTAGAAACAAATTTTTAGTTTCGTGGAGCTTGCTTACATCAACAACAGGTTTCTCACTTCTGATAGCAGGTTGACATCATCAGACCTTGAACCGAAAGATTTTTTTTGGTGTTCAACATCAAATCAATTATTCACTCCTTGCAAATTGTACTGCAGTACCCTTAGAACCATTAACATCAACAGTGGTTTCTCTCGCATATGTTAACGGCCTACACTTACGACTGGTAATCAGATAGAAGATCACATATTCACATGGTTAGACTTTTACTTGAATGATCGAGTAAACAAGATAGAAGACAATGAATCTAGTTTCATCCATCCGGGCTGCAATTTCAAGAATTGTACCACATCATCCGTACGATGGCTTTACATATAGATGGTCACCCAATCATGGGCCTATATATATAGGCATGTATATATCTGTAGACGACTGCCTGATTTATGTACGTTTTATGAAATTTTATGTGTTGATCATGGGTATGCCTCCCTCAATAATTCATGTCCAAGATGTACAAGATATCATCATGTAATGTATTGCAAATTGATGTAGGTAATCGTCCACTTCAGATCCTACTCATCACATCGTAAATCATCTCATCCAAATATTATCCTTATTTTGACTTCATGATTTAGGGGGAAGCTGTTACAAGTCAATTTGGGCGTCATCCCCCAAGACCAGTATAAACAAGGTCTATCATCCCCTAATTCAGTTGCTACATGCCCTAGAAAATTCATTCCATTGATGGCTTTAATTCATGATAATTCCAATGTTTGAAGTACAATTAAAATGACCCATTGAATCATTAACACTCCACTAAATGGGCCTAAGTGCATTGCAAAGCAATTATCCCCATGCAAGGGTGCTCTGCAAAGCACTTCCCGACACTTAAGGGTGTGTTGGTCTCCTGGGAGTGAAATCATCATTGTTCTAAGAATCTCCACATGTCTAGTGCCTTCTAGAAGAGCTTATAGGTGTCATACTTCAAATACATGTGTTCATCCATCACCATTGAACCTGGAAACATGTCTCATATATTATTATAAATCCATTCAATTCCATTTATTGAGAAACTACCTACAATTTCCCTATAAATTGAGCACTCATTTAAGTACTAGGGAGGGAGAAATTTGTGTAGTGTTATGTCGTTGGATTCCCAATTGAAGAGAGCTAGAGTATTTTTATGCTACTGAGATGATGCTTGGTCTGATGAGGATGGAATGAAGTTGGAGCAGGTTAACGATGAATCGATCTATTGGTTGTAATATTCTCCTCCTACTTTCTTAATAAAGATATATGTTCTTTCTCTCATATATACGCTTATATCTTGTGAATGTATTCTCATGTGTATGTATTCTTAGATCTAATCTGTTCGATTTCGTTAAGATAGATAGATATTGTATATTTGTATGTTGTTTGTTATCTTTTGTCTTTGATTGCATGTATCAATCTAGTGGGTTTAGCTGGATTGAGAGCGACGACAACGAAGAAAGAAGAGGAACAAGAGATAAGGATCACAAGTAGGTCCCTTTCATTTCTGTTTATCTATTTGTCTTAGAGAAAAGAATATTTATCTTTCTTTTGTTGTTCTGAGTGAAGGAACACCACACTCAAGGGACTCTAGTTTATCCGTAGATTATAATTTCATATAACAGAAGGAAGCAAGGATAAGGGTAGATCAGCAGCTTCAACAAGAATAAATTTCAAGTAAAAAGTTGCATGTGTGATTTCCTTGCTGGAATGTGAATGCATATTACATGCATTTGTTCATTTGGTTCATTTGTTGTCATTGGCATGGGTTTTTCCTAGTTTTACATTGGTTTCAGCCTTGCCTTGTCATTTACTGGATAGCCATGGTGTGATGGGATTCATTCTTAGTTGAGATTTTGATTCCCATAAGGTTTTGGAACTAGTTTAAGTGGTATGAGGAAAATATAAAGGGTTTCGGGTGGAGATGGTTTTATCTAAGAAGCCCTTAATAGGTGGGTGGATACAAGAAATTCCTCAAGGTATGGTAAAGGAATTCTGAGGCATCCAAGCTTGGTTGGTTTTGTGATCTTGGGACCATTTTAGGCCCGAGATCACAATAGCTTAAGTGTGGAGGTGGTTTAACCCTTGGATTCATTGTTTGGTTATGTCTTTGTTTATCCCATGAGATCCCACAATCATGCTTGGAATATGGGACGGGGTTGTTTGGCTGAAAAAAGATTTGGTTCAACTCAATCTATGGTCAAGTGGTACGTGGAAGTCCCTCATTTGGTTGGAATTTGCATAATTTAATATGGTATATTATTCTAATGTAATTAATGAGCATAAGTACTTGTTATTATGAGGATTTTATGGTTGATTTTCATGATTGATATTCTGGTTGTATGTTGGTTATATGATTTGATAGTTTATTGAATGGTTGATGAATGCATGGGCTAACAATTTTTATTGTAGCTAGCTTGAGAGGGAATTGAGACTTCTTGGTGATTCTCATATGAGGTTCATAAGTTTATGATCAGATACACAATCATGACCTATAGCTTATATGTTTATCAAGTGTTTGACGAAATGTATATCATCTACTAGGTATGTTCTAGTAAAGATCTTACTCAATTTTGAATGGTTAGCCTTGTTATCATGGTATTTATGTTTTTGGAAACTTACGGGAAGTTTTGGGTAGTGGTCTAGAGGCTTTCATACAAAAGTGGCATAGATCTTGCGATTGCATGCACGGAATAGGGGATTTTTTGTCATAACTGCATGCCGGAAGGCTTATGGGTGCAGTTGGAGCCTCATAACTGCATGCACAGTTTCTCAAGGGTGTGGTTGGGGTGTTAAGTCAATGAAAAATAGTTCCATGTCAGGGATTGATCACCTAGGGTAGTTGTCAAGCTCCTCAATGGTCTATAGTCTCTGAGGGATGTCAGTAAGTTTTCGGATTTTAGGCCCCATATCCATCACTCTAACTTGGAGGTCGGGTCATGTCATAGTAGCACTAAGCTCATTTTTAACCTAAAGAGCTTGTCAAAGGGGATAAATGTGAGGAGGGGATTACAGATTGGTATCAAAGTTCCCAGGTTCAAACACTTATATTGGATGGAATAAATGTATATTGTTATACATGCATTGTGATGGTTATGGTTATCATGCATGTGGTTTTTGTTGCAATAGACTTGTGTCATCATGCATGATGTTGATGTGTTGATGTCAAGATTTATGTATATGCATTGTGCTAATCTAAATTGATTTGTGTAGATGATATAGCTTCCCCGGAATACAGTAAGGTATGATTTTGATTATGATTTATATTTGGTTTATCTAACATGACATGTTTGCAGGAAAAAAAAGGCGAAATATGATTAGTAGAATGGTGGATTATAGTTCACGCGACTCTCCTTAAAGATTAGTTGAGCAACAAGGAGATGAGTATTATCTTGATCTAGTAGATACATTGAGAAGTTTGAAGGCATAAATCAGAAGTTTCAAGGAAGATAATAATAGTATGATTGAGACAAGGGAAAGGCATTCCAAAGCTCAAGTAAAGAAAGTCTAGGCTAATGCAATGATCATGTAGAGCATATCAAATTTGCAGAGACATAGACACCTAAGGATTAGTTATGACAAGAGGAAAGGAATAATGGGGCATATGATAGCATGTCTTGATTAGGTTACATGTTGGAAAAATATGATACAGTCAGAGGTGGAAAATGGTTGGATACACTTGACAGGAGAGATAATTCTTATGGGTTCAAATCTAGTTCTGGTTCAGAGAGACATTATCATCATCACTACCATCATATTTATAGGAGGAGTGAGAAGTAGTATTTTCCAGAGAATTTCAAGGAAATCAATCCTTCTACATTTGATGGAGAGATGAAGACACCAGAAGATGTAGAAGCATGGTTTATTGGGATAAATATTTTCTTTGGATTTCATTATTATTCAGAGAATACGAAATCCAAGATAGAGATCTTCATTCTCAAGGGAAAAGCAAGTATTTGGTGGGAATATGTGAAAGATGTCAGAGGAATTAAGGTAGAAGAGTTGATTTGGCATGAGTTTAAAAGTCTCTTCAGGAATAATTACTTTTCTGGGAGATATTATGATAGAAATACCAAGGAATTTTATGATTTGAAGATGGGTTCTATGACAGATGAAGAGTACACAACCAAGTTTCTGTATTTGTTTAGGAATGTGCCTTATATCAAGGATGAGAAGAAAAAGGTGCAAAGGTTCATCAAAGGACTCCCATTAACATTAGGAGATTGGATTGAGTATGATGATCCTCGGGCAATCGAGGAATTCATCAGGAAATCAAAGAATTTTTATGAGCAGTCGAAGCGCAAGTCTGATCCTAATCGTGATTATAAAGGGAATGAGAAGGCTAAAGGAAAATGGTCTCAGAAGCAAGGAAGACCTTAGGATGCAGGTGAGAAAGAAAATGTGGCTCCTTATAATAATTTTAATGCAAATGAGAAGGGAAAAAAACCTCAGCCTAGATAACAACAGAATAAAGGTAGTGGTAGAGAACCATTACAATGTTCGATTTATGGAAAAGACCATCGCAAAAGGATTGTCCATTGTACCAAAGTGGCATGCCATAGATATACAGTGCTTAGGAGGCACAAATAGTTGGAGATGTTGGTTAGATCATTCCTCATATCTATGAAGCACTTTATTATAGGCAAGTGGATCATTAGGCATCCATTATTGAGATGGAAGGTAAACTTTGTGATCGAATTGTTTCATTTCGATTGATCATGGATCTATAATTATAGTTATGTTAGTCCTAACGTGGTGGATAAGTGTGGCTTGAATAAATAAGTGCATGAAAAATATTGGTTGGTGCAGTTGGCTATAGGGAAAAAGAAAAGAGTTCATTATTGGGTGAGAGCTTATGCATTTGAGCTGAATGGTATGCCTACATCAACACATAAAAATGTGCTTCCTTTAAGATCATATAGTATGCTTTTGGGCATGGATTGATTGTTTACTCACAGGACCAAGGTAAACTACTTTGAGAAATTTATTGAGTGTCTGGATGATGATGGAGACAAGAGAATCTTGCAAGGAAAGAAAAATACTACATCAGTGAGAATGGTTACAACCATGTAAGCTAAAGTACAGTTGTAGGAAAGGGTGTGTATTTTTTTCAGTGCATGTTTCCAACAACAAAGGGAATGATGTTGAGAATGATGAATTCCTAAAGAGGTATCATTTTTTGTAGTATTTTTAGGATGTGTTTCCTGAAAATATTTCAAAGTTACTACCTCGTAGGGAAGTGGATTTCTCTATTGAGCTAATATGAGGAGAAGCATTGGAATCAAAGGCACGTTGTAGGATGAGCACTCCAGAGTTAGGGGAATTGAAGTTGCAGCTTAAGGAAATTCTTGATAAGGGATACATAAAGCCAAGTGTTTCACCTTGGGGTGCACCAGTGTTGTTAGTAAAGAAGAAGGATGGCACTCTCATATTTTTCATTGTTTATAGCCAGTTGAAAAAGATCACCATAAAGAACATGTATCCATTGTTGTGGATTGATGACTTGTTTGATCGGTTGAAGGGAGCAACAATGTTCTCAAAGATTGATCTAAGATCAAGATATCATTAGGTGCACATCAAAGAAGAATGTATCTATAAGACTGCATTTCGTACAAGGTATGGACATTATGAGTTGTGGTGGTTCCGTTTGGTCTTACTAATACTCCAACCAATTTTATGTGTTTGATGAACAGTGTGTTGCATACTTATCTGGATAATTTTGTGATAGTATTCATTGATGATATATTGATATAATCCAAGAATGAGGAGGAGCATTTAGATCACCTAACAACAACGTTGAGATTAGTGAGAGAACATTAGTTGTATGCCAAACTTAGCAAGTGAATTTTATTTCATTCTTGGATTCATTACTTGGGACATGTTTTTTCCAAGGAAGGGATAATAGTCGACCTAAAAAATAGTAAATATATCATAGAGTGTCCAACCCCTAGGAATGTGGATTAGGTTAGCTCATTCATGGGACTAACAATTTATTACAGGAGGTTAATCAAGAACTTCTCAGAATACTTTTAACAATAATCAAGAAGTTATAATATTGTCTAAATTTCAAGAAAGAGGTGGCTAAGTTTTTTTATAGATGTTTAGATTGTCAATAGGTGAAAGCTGAGTGTAAGCATACACACCCAGTTGTTCTATTACAACCTATTCTGATTCCAGAATTGAAATTGGAGGTCATTTCCATGGATTTCATTACATGGTTACTGAGGACATTGAGACAACATGATTCCATTGTGGTTGTGGTTGATAGGTTGAGCAAGGTAGCTTGCTTCATTACAGTGAAGTTTACGAATTCAGCGAGTGAGGTAGCTCGTATATTCATCATAGAGATAGTGAGATTGCATGGTGTTTACAAGAATATCATATCATATAGAGATGCCAAGTTCACTTCCAGGTTTTGGAAGGAGTTGTTTATAGGCTTGGGTACAAATTTATCCTTCGGTAAAACTTATCATCTGCAGATAGATGGACAAAAAAACAGGGTTAACGGGATTATTGAGAATGTTTTTAAGATGTATTTCACACATTAGTAGAGGAAGTGAGAGGAGTACCTTCCACTGGTAGAGTTTTAATATAACAATGGGTATCAGGAGTCCTTGAAGATGAGTCTATTTAAGGCTCTCTATGGGCAGAGTTGTAATACTCCTATCAAGTGGAGTGATGCAATGAACTGAGTGTTGATTGGATTGGATGTGTTGGCTGAGATAGAAAATGAGATGCAGGTTATTAAGAGGATTTTAAAGGCAACACAAGATAAGAAGAAGAGCTATGTGAATCAACATAGAGCATTCAAGGAGTTTTAGGTTGAGGAGAATTTTAACTTGCGCATCAAGCCCAAGAGGAGATCCTTGAGGATTGGGTCGCATGCTAAGATGGCACCTCAGTATTACAAGCCTTTTGAGATCCTTGAGAGGATTGGACCAGTGGCCTACATACTTTCACTGTTGCCAACAGTGAAAGTCCGTGATGTTTTCCATGTTTCATTACTTAAGAGATATGTGCAGGATGTTGATCATGTGATGGATTGGTTTGTATTTTAGGTGGAACCAGAGGGAGAGTTATAGCCAAAACATCAGTGCATATTATAGTGGAAACAACTCATTCCCCGAAACCTAGCAATAGAGCAAGTTAAAGTCTATTGGAAGCACTTTTGGCTTGATAAAGCTACATGGGAGATGGTTGATCATATGTGGGCTTTGTATCCTTCATTATTGGCTATGTTGGAAATGTTGTCATTGATGGCAAAGGAGATAGCATAGAAGAGACAGAGAAAGGAGGTAGAGCCAGAGGATGCAGAGCGGTGAGATGAAATGGTCGAGCAGCAGAGAAAGAGAATACAGAGACAGAGACAAAGAATACAAAGACAGAGACAGAGAATAACATAGGCAGAGACAGAGAATAACTGAGGTGGAACCAGTAAGGGCGCAAAACCAAGAAAGGAACTGAAATCACATAATGAAAACCTAATGGAGTCGGGCGTTCAACATATGGAAGAACTGTATTGTAATGTCGAGAACGCAAGAGGAAACAGGAGCGAAACTCAAAATGCATTGTGGGCCCGATGGTCAGCTTTAATTCAAAGCCATGGTATAACGTTTGAAATATGACGGAGGAGGTAATATATGCAAATACAGTATTGAGAGTATGAAATATCACAAAGGGGTTCAATATAGTATGAGCGTTGTATTAAATGGGGACCGAGATTATAACATAAGGCATATAAAACATTGTATATGTGATATAAGGTGTGGTGGCCCCAGTTGAAGTATCGCATTAATGGTTAGTGATTAACCATTAGAGAAAATGCTGAATGGTTGATATTTTTATATATATTAATTGTGGACCCTGACTATGTTGCAGATTAATGAAGAGGTAACCCAAACTTTAGACAGTGCAACAAGTGTGGGACCCCCTATATAAAATTATGAGAATCTTAACCCAAGCTGGAGGATACATAAACGCTATTCCGAGAATATTAACCCAAGTGGCAAAGTATATATATGTGTAGCGCTTTATTTTAAAACAAACAAAGTATTATAAGGTGGGACCTGAGTCACGAATTGCATCAGAGAAACTTATGGCAGTGCAACATGTTAACAAAAGTTCCAATTGCGATTAAGTCCCGGACCTGATTCATTATACAAGGGAGTTTCATATTTGTTTGAATTCCGACTTAAAGCGCATCGAAGCGATTCATCGCATCGAAAGTAAAAGTGCAATTGAACAAACTGTTGAATATTGCGATCGCGATGGTGGGATCCAATTGCAACCGCCAGATCATTGAAGATTGCAACCGTTGGATCTAAAGAAAGTCAGAGTGGGGTCTATAGTGACCAATCGCATCGGCGTAGTGAAGTGAACAGTGATTAAGCACATCGGAGTAAAACAGAACAACGGATCATTGAACCATGTGATTGCGATGGTGTGATTTAATCGCAACCGTCCAATCCCAATCAATGGCAACTGTTGGATTCACAGTGAGTGATCGCATTGGAGATTGCCAATCGCATCGACGCAGTGGAGGTATAAGTGAATAAGGAATTATAAGTTGCAATTATGATTGAAAAGATAAAATATGCAGAGTGTATATGTAATGTGGGCTCCATACAAAAGGAAAATTAATATATGTTTACTCTGAGTTTTTGACCAAAGTTGAAGAGGAAAGGAAAGCACAGCGGAATATATATATATGTGTGTGTGTGTGTGTGTGTGAACAGTGAATCATCGCATCGGAAAGGGAGCAGAGCATTGAAACATATAATTGGAAGTTGCGATTACGATTAATTGCAATCAGAAGTATTCAAGAGGTGATTCATCGCATCAGAGAACAGAGCATGTTCGACGAGTGGACCGGAAAGGGCATCTTGTGAATTAAAATGCTTTATTATTTTTATATCACTGAGAGGCATTTGTGTTATATTGAAAGGACATTTTACATGTTAATAACACTTTATTATTACCCCAGAGTGTTGATTTGCGTTATATAAAAAGCACAGTCACATATATGCAACAGTTACACGACGGCACTAAACAGGAGAGCTAGCAGAGCCAAAAAACACAGACACAGTCACATAAAATACAAACACATGGTAATCCATGTTGTAACTGAATGTAAACATTTTTGATTGGTTTATATTGTTTGTGATGCACTGGAAAGTCTCCGTAGGAAATAAAACTCCACTGTAAAACTGAAAGTTGTATGAATTGATGAGATTTTCTGAATGAGCTGGATAAAGAAGAGAGGAGGTAGAAGGCAAAGAGCCAAGGTTATTCATTTTGAATTCCCTGTGTAATACGAACTGTTATGAGGCCAACTGTATAAAGCATATCACATTAATATGTAGAGAGAGGTTAGAGAATGTAGAGTATGAAGAATTGAGGCAGAGAAGACAAGAAAAAGGAGGAGCAGAAAGAAATGCTTCAAAACAGAGTTGATATCTAAGGTAAGTCAGCAAATATTTTTCTTTTGAAAGTGTAAGGAAGTTGGAGCTTCCCTATCAAGTTGTAGCTTGATAGATGTCAGTTGTAGCTGACTGAGGTTGGAGCCTCCTGTAGGTTGGTGCCTACAGAAAATTGATGGGAGTTGGAGCTTCCGCACGAGTTGTAGCTTGCGAGAATAGAGGTAGGAGCCTCTGACGGGTTGGAGCCTACGGAAAATCAGTGGTGAGAGGGAGTTGGAGCTTGCCTTTGCATCACAACAATAATAAGATGTGGTTTTCTCCCTTTATGGGTTTCCACTTATATCTGTTGTCTCTGTGTGTGTTGCCTATGTGTTGATATGTTCTATCCAATCTGCTTAATGTTTGTTGCTCTCATAATAAGTTTGGTGTCACATTAACTTAATACTTGCTGCTACATATTAAGACTGTTCACATATTAAAGTTGGTTATAAAATTAAGTTGTAAATAAGCTTGATGAAAAGTTTAAAAAGCTCATGTATGTGTTAAACTGATTCACCCCCCCCTCTTAGTTTAACTAAGGATTCAACAATCGGTATCAGAGCCAAGTTCCTTTTGTACCAGTTTAACCACTGAAAGGAGATCCTAGGTCCCCAGGATGGCTAGTCAAGAAGGAAGTTCAACCAATAAAGCCCCTTTCTTTACCAGTGCTAATTATGCCTTCTGGAAAATCAGAATGAGAGCATACATAATGTCTCTAGGAATAGAAGTTTGGATTGCTGTGGAATTTGGATATGCCCCAAAGGCAACTGACTCAGAGAAAGAAGCTAAACAAGACTTTGTAGCTAATGCAAAAGCCATGAATGCAATCTTAAATGGACTATGTGAAGCTGAATTTATCAAAGTAATGCACAGCAAGACTGCCAAAGAAATGTGGGATACTCTTGAAAACATCCATGAGGGAAACAAAAAGGTGAAGACAACCAAACTTCAAGTATATAGAGCTCAGTTTGAAAATTTAAAGATGAATGATGATGAAGATATTGGCAGCTTCTTCTTAAGAGTTGCAGAAATTGTTAATAATATGAAAGCTCTTGGAGAAACCATACCAGAATGTGTAATTGTACAAAAGATTCTAAGATCTCTTCCACCCAGTTTTAACCCCCAGGTTTCTGCCATAGATGAAACAGCTGATTGGGAAACCTTGACCATAAACCACTTACTTAGAAATATAACAGCCTATGAGATGAGGCTCCCACAGAAGAAGCCAAGTGTGAGGGAGGCAGCCTTTAGGACAGAGAAGAAGAAAGAAGAAAAGGAAGATATATGCTCTTGCTCTGATGAAGAAGAGGCCAAATTTGTCAAGAAACTGGATAGAGGCTCAGGTAAATATAAAGGTAAAATTCCATTTAAATGCTTTAACTGTGGAAGAGTTGGACACTATGCTGCTAAGTGTCCTCATAAGAAAACAAGGAATCAAGCTCAAGAATCAGAGAAAACTATATCAAAGAACTGGCAGAAAGGAAAGAAATTCAATAGAAAATATTTCTATGCTCAACAAGACAGCAGTGCATCTGAAGACTCAGATGAACCCTCAAGTGAAGAAGGAACCTTTGAATTCATGTTGATGGCCATAGAAGAACTTGAAGGACTCCTTCTAGAAGATGAAGAAGAAGGTGAAGTTGATCTTGAGGGGGAGCTAAGAAGTGCCTTGGAGGATATTGACAAACTCAAATTGAAGTGCAGAAAACAAAAATACATTCTCCTCAAGTATGTAAGAGAAGAACAAAATTCAAAAGTCCTCACTCAGCTGAAAGTAGAGCTTGAGGAAGCCAAGAAGATAGAAGACATGTTACTGAAGCAAATCAAGGATAAAATTCAGGAACAAGAGAAGTTGGAAGAAGAAGTAGTATGCCTGAGGAAGAAATTAGAAAATGCTCAAAGGAAAGTGTCTATAAATTCTTCTCAAATGACAAGCTCTAGTAAGTTGAATGAAATTTTGGATGCTCAAAGATCTCCTCTGATAAAAACTGGGATAGGCTATGAAGGAGAATCAAGTAAAGGCAAAGAAAAGGAAAAAAAAAATATTATTTTTGTAAAAACAAAGAAGGATGATGAAGCAGCTCAAATGATTCCTACAAAAGAAGAAACATGCAATGAAGGAGACAGAAACCAGAAGGAACCTCTAATAACAAAGAATAAAATAAATACTTAGCCAATAGAAAAAGGCTCATATGCCCCTGAGTATGTCAAATTTGGAAGCCATCAAAGGAGATTCTTTCCTCCTCTGAAAAATGCCACCAGTTATGCCTACCACAAGCTGGGACACATTGTTGCATACTGTCATACAAGGAGGATTAATTCAAACTAGCAAAGGATGCAAACAGTGAAGAGACTGTCTCAAGAAAACAAATGGAGAAGACAACCTTTCATCAGGTATGCAAATTGTTTCTATGGATACTATTTTTACTGTAAGGAATTTGGCCATAAAATCATTGAATGCAGACAATATGGACAAACATTGATGTTCAAAACCTCAAGGAGGTTTATGAATCATGGAGAGTTTACTCATACTCATTATTCTACTAAAAATATGAGTAAATGTTGTGTATGCAATAAAATTGGACATATGCCTTCCAAATGTCCTCTCAGAGAATGTGGGTCATCATCTCAGAAAAGGTACCAAACTAAAGGACACATGCAGTGGAAAAAGAAGGTGAATAAATGTGATCTGGCTCTAACAGCTCAAGACCTAAAAATCCAATGGTATTTGGACAGTGGCTGCTCAAAGCATATGATTGGAGATAGAAGCAAGTTTACAACTTTTGATGAAAATAAATCTAGCAATGTTACTTTTGGCAATGATAAATCTAGAAAAATCAAAGGAAAAGGCTCAGTCAGCCTAGATAATGGTAGAGGAAAGGCCCAAGATTTAATATTTGTGGATGGGCTGAAAGAAAATTTGCTGAGTGTCAATAAAATGTGTGATAAAGGCTGTGAAGTTCTTTTTAGAGCACAAGATTGTGAAGTCATATCAAGCACCACATGAAAGAATCTGCTCAAAGGTATTCGAACAGAGAGTAATGTCTACATAGCGAAAGAAGAGAATGAAGCATGGCATCTTAGCAAACTTGAGGAGTCATGGTTATGGCACAGGAGATTGGGACATCTTAACTTCGACCACATCATCAGACTGAGCAAGAAGAAATTTGTCAGAGATATGCCAGCAATAAAAAGGCCTTCAAATACCATATGCAAATCTTGCCAATTGGGCAAACAGACCTAGACATCCTTTAAGACCAAAGATGAGCTATCAACAAGTAGGCCACTTCAGCTTGTACAAATGGACCTGTGTGGACCTTCAAGGACTAAAACACCAAGTGGAGAATCCTACTTCATGCTGATAAGAGATGATTTATCCAGAATGACATGGGTTGCTTTTCTCAAACATAAATCGGAAGCACTTGACAAATTCAAGATATTCAAGGCTAGATAAGTACTCGCAAAAACAAGGCTTTAAGAGAGGAGGAGTAGACAACAATCTATACATAAAAGCCCATGAAAATGAACTCCTGATTGTTTTAGTATATGTTGATGACATTATGTTTGGAAGCAACAAAGATGAGCTAGCGAAAGGATTTGCTGAAAAGATGAAATCAGAGTTTGAGATGTCTATGATTGGAGAGCTCACCTTCTACTTAGGACTTCAAATTCAGCAAAAGAACACAGGTAAATTCATCTCACAAGAAAAATACTTAAAAGAGATTTTGAAAAAGTTCAAAATGGAAGACTGCAAACCTATGTCAACTCCCATGATCATGTTGGGTGTGGAGCCTGATTGTCTTGTTTACTGTGTATCACAACATTGGACCCCTGTACCTTAAAAGGGACGGCAACGCTGCCCGTAATTAATCGCTATCGTGGGGGGTCCAGGGGGGGGCGGCAGTGCTTTTCGGAGCCCCCCCCTAGTGGGGGTTTTCGGGGGCAGCGCCCCCAAAGCTAAAAACAGATGTAAAATTGCCTTGTAAAAGTATAGTAATTTCTAGTCAATCTGGGCCGTTCATTAGGCAAATGAGCTGACAGTAGAAGTTATGTTTAGATTAGGGTTTTTTTTCCCTAGAAGGCAACCCTCACTTTTATGAGGGAATTGTATTGCGGCTGTGTATTGTATGTGTATTATCGGAGTGAGAAATAGAGAGGGAGACTGTGAGAAAGAACAGAGGATATTACAGCTGATCTGCTGTAGGTTTTGTCTTTTCATTTTACTAGATAATAGAAAGGAAGGACTGACTGTTCGGGGTGGACATAGCCCAAATTGGGTGAACCACGTATATCTATGTCTCTCTAGTTTTATGTATATTTTATATGTTGCATTTCTCCATAATATATAATTTTCTAACAACTGTTATTAGAGCCAAAGGTATATTTGGCTGATAAACTCGCAGGAAAGAAGGGTTCCTGGTTCGAGTGGGAGAAATGGCAGAAGATGGTAAGTTTAGGGTCGAGAAATTTAACGGCCAAAATTTGTCGTTGTGGAAGATGCAGATGGAAGATTATCTGTATCAGAAAGATCTGTACATACCATTGAGCGGAAAAACAAAGAAGCCGGCGGCCATGACAGACGTGGAATGGAAAATTCTTGATAGAAAGGCACTCGGAACAGTACGATTGTGCCTTGCGGCGTCAGTCACCTTCAATATTTCGAAGGAAACAACAACAAAGGGTTTGATGCAGACGTTGGCGAAACTATATGAAAAACCCTCGGCCTCAAACAAGGTATTTCTTATGAAATGACTATTTAATATGAAGATGTCGGAAGGTGGATCTGTTGCAGACCATTTAAATGAATTTAATACAGTTACCAGTCAGCTAAGTTCTGTAGGGGTAAACTTTGATGATGAAGTTAGAGCTCTGTTATTCTTGTGCTCATTGCCGGAGAGTTGGAATGGTTTAGTAATGGCCATTAGTAACTCTGTCTCTGGATCTAGTACTTTAAAGTTTGATGATGTTGTTGGTGCTATCCTTAGCGAGGAAATGCGACGGAAAAGCTCCGGTGAGACATCAGGTAATGCTTTGAGTGCAGATTCTAGGGGAAGAAGAATGGAAAGAGGAAAGAGCTCGGGATATCGCAGTAAATCAAGGAAAGGAAGATCCAAGTCCAGATCGGGGATAGTGTGCTGGAATTGTGGAAAGAAAGGACACCTAAAGAAAGACTGTAGATCTCGGAAGGGAAAAGAAGGAGACACACAACAAGAAAACAATCATGAAGCAAATGTGACAGGTGATGTGTTACAAGATGCTTTGATTCTTTCTTTCGAAAATATTATTGATTCTTGGGTTGTAGATTCAGGGGCTTCATTCCATGCCACACCTGATAAGAAATATTTTCATGACTATGTTCAAGGAGATTTTGGACAAGTTCGTTTGGGTGATGATAAACCCTGTAAAATTGTTGGAGTGGGTAAAGTTCTTGTAAAACAACAGAATGGAAACCAATGGCTACTAAAGGAGGTAAGGCATGTTCCAGATCTGAAGAAAAATCTGATTTCAACAGGGCAGTTAGGTGGTGAAGGTTGTGTGACAACTTTCACGGATAAAACTTGGAAGGTCACCAAAGGAGCCCTGGTAATAGCAAAAGGCGAAAAGGTTGGTACATTGTATTTATGCAATGGTATTTCTAACTCTGTTAATGCTTTAACTTCCAAAGGAGTAGATGCAGCATTATGGCATCATAGGCTCAAACACATGAGTGAGAAGGGGATGAAAATTCTTCACTCAAGAAATTTGCTGCCAGGTTTGAAGAATGTTGATTTGGATTTCTGTGAGAATTGCATTTATGGAAAACAAAAGAGAGTCAGATTTCTCAGAGTTGGGAAAGAAAAGAAGAGCGAAAAATTGGAGCTTGTGCATATAGATGTATGGGGACATGCTCAGTTATCATCTCTCGGTGGCTCTCATTATTATGTTACTTTTATTGATGATGCAACTAGAAAAACATGGATTTATTGTATTCAGAATAAATCTGATGTATTTGATACTTTCAAGAAATGGAAAGATTTGGTTGAGATTGAGACAGGAAAGAAGTTGAAGTGTCTCAGATCGGATAATGGAGGTGAATATTGCAGCAAAGAGTTTGATAGGTACTGTTCAGAGCATGGAATTCGTAGAGAGAAGACAGTTCCAAGAACACCACAAGAAAATGGTGTGTCAGAAAGGATGAACAAAACAATCATGGAGCGTGCAAGGTGCATGAGATTGCATGCAAGATTGCCTTTACAATTTTGGGCAGATGCTGTAGATACTGTTGTTTATCTAATAAACAGAGGGCCTTCAAGTTCCTTGGATGGTGGTATTCCAGAGGAAGCATGGATAGGTAAAAAGGTAAACTACTCTTTTTTAAATCCTTTTGGTTGTGAGGCCTTTGTCCATATTAATAAAGAAAATAGAACAAAGCTTGAGGCAAAACCAAAGAAATGTACCTTTATTGGATATGGTGTTAATGATTTTGGTTATCGCTTATATGATTATGAAAATCACAAAATCATTAGGAGCAGAGATGTAATATTCAATGAAAAGGTATTGTATAAGAATCAGTTGCAGGAAAAGAAACATGAAAAATAAAACAAAGAATACACAGTTCTTGATGAGATCACAGAAAAAGTAAAGGTGCCTGAAAATAATAATAATCAACAGCCACAACAATAGCAACCACCACAACAGCAACATGCACCTCAAACACTTGAAAGTGGTGTTAGAAGATCTACCAGGATAAGTAGACCCCTTGAACGATACTCTCCTTCATTATATTATTTATTGTTGACTAATTCTGGTGAACCTGAATGTTATGAAGAAGCAATGCAGGTTGAAAGCAGGAAGAAGTGGGAGCTAGCCATGGAAGAAGAGATGGACTCCTTAATGCATAACCGGACTTGGGACTTAGTCAGGTTGCCTGCAGGTAAAACTACATTGTAAAATAAATGGGTTTAGAGGCTGAAGGAAGAAGATGGAGGAAAACAGAGGTACAAAGCTAGACTTGTGGTGAAGGGGTTTGCACAGAAGAAAGGTATTGATTTTGATGAAATATTTTCTCCTGTTGTTAAAATGAATTCAATCGGAACTATTTTAAGTCTTGTAGCAGCGGAAGATTTAAATCTTGAACAGTTAGATGTAAAGACAACATTTCTCCATGGAGATTTGGAGGAAGAGATATACATGCAGCAACCAGAAGGATATGAGGTAAAAGGGAAAGAAAAATTGGTGTGCAGGTTAAAGAAGAGCTTGTATGGTTTAAAACGGGCTCCAAGGCAGTGGTATCTAAAATTTGACAAGTTTATGTCTGAACAAGGTTATACTAGATGTCACTCTGATCATTGTGTTTATCTAAAAAGGCAAAATGATGGCAGCTATATTATATTGTTATTGTATGTAGATGACATGCTTGTTACAGGGTCTAACATGCAGGAAATAAATGTGCTCAAAAGAAAATTGGCAAATTCATTTGCAATGAAGGATTTGGGAGCTGCAAAACAAATCCTTGGTATGAGGATAACTAGAGGCAGGAAAAATCGCAAATTAACACTGTCTCAGAATGAGTACATAGAAAAGGTGTTGAAAAGATTTAATATGCAGAATGCAAAACCAGTTAGTACACCTTTTGCTAGCCATTTCAAACTTAGTAAGGAGATGTACCCAAAGACCCAAGAAGACATGGATTATATGTCTAAAGTTCCATATGCATCAGCAGTTGGAAGCTTAATGTATGCAATGGTCTGCACAAGGCATGATATTGCACATGCAATGGGAGTTGTAAGCAGGTACATGAATAATCCAAGAAAAGAACATTGGATGGCAGTAAAATGGATTCCCAAATATTTGAGAGGTACCACAAATCAAACATTATGCTTTGGTGGTTCAAACATTGCTCTACGGGGATATGTTTATGTAGATATGGCAGGTAACAGAGATAACAGGAGGAGCACTACAGGATATGTATTTACTGTAGGTGGAACAGCTGTCAGTTGGGTTTCAAAAATCCAAAGTGTTGTTGCACTTTCAACAACGGAAGCCGAGTATGTTGCTGCTACAGAGGCTAGTAAAGAAATGATTTGGTTACAAAGGTTTATGGATGAATTGGGTAAGAAGCATGATATGGGCACACTATACAGTGATAGCCAAAGTGCTATTCATCTTGCAAAGAACTCAGCATTTCATTCGAGGACTAAACACATACATCTCAAGTACCATTTCATACGGTCAGTATTGGAAGATGGAGAGTTGAAGCTGGAAAAGATACACACTAGCCAGAATCCTGCAGATATGCTAACAAAAGTTGTAACCAGGGAGAAACTGAGAATGTGCTCAGTTTCAATTGGTCTTCAAGGATGACGATGAATATGAGGAACAACCAGGTCCAAAGAGGATTCATTGTCTAGCAAATGAAGCAGCGGTGGAGTTGCTACAATCAGTCTCCAAGTGGGAGATTGTTGGGTATGGAGCCTGATTATCTTGTTTACTTTATATCACAACATTGGACCCTTGTACCTTAAAAGGGATGGCAACATCGCCCGTAATTAATCGCTGCCATGGGGGGTCCAGGGGGGGCGGCAACGCTTTTCGGAGCCCCCCCCCTGGCAGGGGTTTCGGGGGCAGCGCCCCCGAAGCTAAAAACAGATGTAAAATTTCCTTGTAAAAGTATAGTAATTTCTAGTCAATCTGGGCCGTTCATTAGGCAAATGATCTGACGGTAGAAGTTATGTTTAGATTAGGGTTTTTTTTGCCCTAGAAGGCAACCCCTTGCTTTTATGAGGGCATTGTATTGCGGCTGTGTATTGTATGTGTATTCTAGGAGCAAGAAACAGAGAGGGAGACTGTGAGAAAGAACAGAGGATATTACAGCTGATCTGCTGTAGGTTTTGTCTTTTCATTTTTCTGGATAATAGAAAGGAAGGACTGACTATTCAGGGTGGACGTAGCCCAAACTGGGTGAACCATGTATATCTGTGTCTCTCTAGTTTTATGTATATTTTATGTGTTGCATTGCTCCATAATATATAATTTTCTAACAAATCACTGGATGTAAGATATTTGTTGATGATGGATATGCTGATATAGATCAAAGACTTTACAGATCCATGATAGGAAGTCTCCTATACCTAACAGCATCTAGACCAGACATTATGTTGGTAGTAGGACTTGTGGCTAGATATCAGGTAGCACCAATACAAAATCACCTCCTAGCAGTCAAAAGAATATTCAGATATCTACAAGGAACTGTACACTATGGGCTATGGTATCCAAAAGGAAAGAGCTTCACTTTGACAGCATATATAGATGCAGATTGGGCCAACTGTGTGGATGATAGGAAAAGCACAAGTGGAGGTGCATTCTACTTGGGAAAAAGTTTAGTGGGATGTCTAAGCAAGAAAAAAAAATCTATCTCTCTATCTACATCAGAAGAAGAATACATAGCAGCAACAGCATGTTGCACACAAGTCATGTGGATGAAACAAACCCTCCAAGACATGAAGGTAAGCATTGGTGAACCTATCTCTATCAAATGTGATAATACAAGTGCTATAAGTATTTCAAAATATCCTGTACTTCATTCAAAAACTAAACACATCCCAATCAAGTACCATTTCATAAGAATCCAACAAGTAGCACAGAAGGTAGTGAAGTTGGAATACGTGCCAACAAAAGAACAAACAACAGATATATTTACAAAACCTCTTGCTAGAGAGCCATTCAAATATCTGAGAAACAAACTAGGGGTAGTGTCTTTAGATACTACTCTCTGACAGAAAAATAAAGCTTCATTCTAGGGGGAGAAAAGAAAAGAAGACATCATTCAGGGGGAGATCAATCAACAAAGAGAGTTACAAAAAGACCAAAGCAACTAAACAGAGCATGAAGTAGGTCCTCAAGATCAGAGCAACATGGATGAGATTTAAAAGCACACTGGGAAATGAGAAACCATTTGCCATTGATGTCAAAGGGGGAGGAAAAGCAAGCCACAGAAGAAAGGGTCCTAAAATGCAAGCAAAGGAAGTGTATTGCCATCAATGCCAAAGGGGGAGACTATTGGAAATGTTGTCATTGATGGAAAAGGAGATAGCATAGAAGAGACAGAGAAAGGAGGTAGAGCAGTGAGATGAAACGGTCGAGCAGCAGAGAAAGAGAATATAGAGACAGAGACAGAGAATACAGAGATAGAGACAGAGAATAATAGAGGTGGAGACAGAGAATAACAGAGACAGAAAATAACTGAGGTGGAACCAGTAAGGGTGCAAAACCAAGAAAGGAACTGAAATCACACAATGAAAAACTAATGGAGTTGGGCATTCAACATATGGAAGCATTGTATTGTAATGTCGAGAATGCAAGAGGAAACATGAGCGAAACTCACAATGCATTGTGGGCCCGATGGTCAGCTTTAATTCAAAGCCATGGTATAATGTTTGAAATATGATGGAGGAGGTAATATATGCAAATACAGTATTGAGAGTATGAAATATCACAAAGGGGTTCAATATAGTATGAGCGCTATATTAAATGGGGACCAAGATTATAACACAAGGCATATAAAACAGTGTATATGTGAAATAAGGTGCGGTGGGCCCAGTTGAAGTATCACATTAATGGTTAGTGATTAACCATTTGGATAAAATGCTGAATGGTTGATATGTTTATATATATTAAATGTGGACCCCGACTATGTTTCAGATTAATGAAGAGGTAACCCAAACTTTAGACAGTGCATTATATCATTATAAACAAGTGTGGGACCCCTATATAAAATTCCGAGAATCTTAACCCAAGCTGGAGGATACATAAATGCTATTCCGAGAATCTTAACCTAAGTGGCAAAGTATATATATATGTGTAGTGCTTTATTTTAAAGCAAACAAAGTATTATAAGGTGGGACCCAAGTCAAGAATCGCATCGGAGAAACTTATGGCAGCGGAACATGTTAACAAAAGTTCTGATTGCGATTGAGTCCTGGACCCGATTCATTATACACGGGAGTTTCATATTTGTTTGAATTCCGACTTAAAGCGCATCAGAGCGATTCATCGCATCGGAAGTAAAAGTGAAATTGAACAAAATATTGAATATTGCGATCGCGATGGTGCGATCCAATCGCAACTTTCGGATCATTGAAGATTGCAACCGTTGGATCTAAAGAATGTTAGAGTGGGGTCTACAATGACCCATCACATTGGCGCAGTGAAGTGAACAATGATTAATCGCATCGAAGTAAAACAAAATAGTGGATCATTCAACCATGCGATTGCGATGGTTCGATTTAATCGCAATCATCCAATCCCAATCAATGGAAATCGTTGGATTCACAGTGAGTGATCGCATCGGAGATTGCCAATCTCATCGGTGCAGCGGAGGTATAGGTGAATAAAAAATTATAAGTTGTGATTGCGATTGAAAAGATAAAATAGGAGGAGTGTATATGTAATGTGGGCTCCATACAAAAGGAAAATTAATATATGTTTACTCCGAGTTTTTGACCAAAGCTGAAGAGGAAAGGAAAGCACAACGACATACATACATACATACATACATACATACATACATACATACAGATATATATATATATAACAATACATACATATTTATAATGTGAACAGTGAATCATCGCATCGAAAAGGGAGCAGAGCATCGAAACATATAATTGGAAGTTTCAATTATGATTAATCACAATCGGAAGTATTCAAGAGGCGATTCATCGCATCTGAGAACAGAGCATGTTCGGCAAGTGGGCCCGAAAGGACATCTTATGTATTAAAATGATTTATTATTGTTATATCGCCGAGAGGCATTTGTGTTATACATAAAGGACAGTTTACATGTTAATAATGCTTTATTATTACCCCAGAGAGTTGACTTGCGTTATATAAAATGCACAGCCACATATATGAAGCAGTTACACCACGACAATGAACAGGAGAGCTAGCAGAGCCGAAAAAGACAAACAAAGTCACAGAAAAGATAAGCATATGGTAATCCATATTGTAACTGAATGTAGACGTTTTTTATTGGTTTATATTGTTTTTGATGCACTGGCAAGTCTCCGTAGGAAATAAAAATCCACTGTAAAACTGAAAGTTGTATGAATTGATGAGATTTTCTGAATGAGCTGGATAAAGAAGTGAGGAGGCAGAAGGCAAAGAGCTAGGGTTATTCATTTTGAATTCCCCGTGGAATACGAATTGTTATGAGGCCAACTGTATAAAGAATATCACATTAATATGTAGAGAGAGGTTAGAGAATGCAGAGTATGAAGAATTAAGGCAGAGAAGATAAGAAAAAGGAGGAGCAGAAAGAGATGCTACAGAACAGAGCTGATATCTAAGGTAAATCAACAAATATGTTTCTTTTGAAAGTGTAAGGAAGTTGGAGCTTCCCTATCAAGTTGTAGCTTGATATATGTCAGGTGTAGCTGACTGAGGTTGGAGCCTCCTGTAGGTTGGTGCCTGCAGAAAATTGATTGGATTTGGAGCTTCCTTGCAAGTTGTAGCTTGCAGAATTGAGGTAGGAGCTTCCTGTGGGTTGGAGCCTATAGAAAATTAGTGGTGAGAGGGATTTGGAGCTTGCCTTTGCATCACAACAATAATAAGACGTGGTTTTCTCCCTTTATGGGTTTCCATTTATATCTGTTGTCTCTGTGTGTGTTGCCCATGTGTTGATATGTTCTATCCAATCTGCTTAATGTTTGCTACTCTCATAATAAGTTTGGTGTCACATTAACTTAATGCTTGCTACTATATATTAAGACTGTTCACTTATTAAATTTGGTTATAAAATTAAGTTGTAAAGAAGCTTGATGAAAAGTTTAAAAAGCTCATGTATGTGTTAAACTGATTCACCCCCCCCCCCCCCCTCTCAGTTTAACTAAGGGTTCAATGTTCAAGAAAATGAGTTTTTGGTATATATACATATGGTTATTGTAAATACTATAATTAGTTGTGTTATAAAGCTCCAATAAGCAATATGTTTATTTTTATTTTCAATAGGATGTCATTGCAAATACTGCATCGAGTTATGTTATAAAGCTCCATAGGTAACATGTTTTGTTTCAATGATTTTTTGGTCATAGGTTTCATAGAACACTGAGGACGGTGTTCCCCTAAGGGGGAGGGTTTGTAATTACCCAGGGTTAAATTTTCATGAAATAAAGGATGTAGATAAATGTCTTTTCAGATTAATCACATTATTAGGATTTGGTTGACGTTTCGAACCAACTAATGTGGTTCATCCTCAAGACAAGGTGAAAAAGTGAACCGATCTTATTTAATAAATAGTGTGGATGCATCATTTCCCGTAATTAGTCACTGAAAAATAGTCGTTTAAAAAACTAACCGTTAATTAATTAGTTAATTAGTTATTAGGGAGTAATATTAAATATTTATTAAATTTTTTTATGAATACAAATGTTCAGATTAATAAATAATATAATAAAAGGATATTAAAGGAAAAATAATAATACCAAGGTCATGGGACACATATTCCAAGTTTAATGTTGGGATAACATTGTAGTGGGCAGCACTTGTGGTTTATTAATGGCTAGGGAAATTGGCAAATGAAAAGAGGAAAAAAATGGCATTTAATTATGAGAAATAAAGAAAATAGGTGAAAAGGGAGACGAAGAGACACAAACATGCATGCAAGAGAAAATAGAGGAAAATGAAAGAAAATGGTAAATCAATGATAAAAATGTGTCAGAGAAACAATTTAAAACTTTTGGCCAGTTTAGTTTTCGATCTCATTCACTCTCTCATGCTTAGAGCATTCTTGGATCACTTTAGCATTCACTTGGATTTGGAGAAAGACAAGCAAGCAAGGAAGCAAAGGAAGGAAAAGGACAAGCAAAGGAAAATGAAGAGAAGAAAGGAGAATTAGGGGAATTTTGAGGTCTAAAATGGGCCTCCTAAGGAAATTATAAAATAATAGTGGAAATAATAAAATAATATTAGATTACATCATCAAATTTTAGAGGGAAAAGAAAAAAAAATACTTTTCAACTTTTATTTTCAACTTATCTCCCTATGGGTTTACTCAAATTTCGAGTGGGAACACTCATTGGATGTAGAATTTGATTCCACATTCAAGGAGTTCCCATGTTGCATACTTTCAATGGACCTTGATACACAAAAAATGATAAATACATGAAAACCATGATTGCAATCACATTTTTTCATGTATTAGGGTCCATCAAAAGTATGCAACATGGGTACTCCTTGGATGAGGACTTAAATTTTTCATCCAATGAGCACTCCCGCTCAAAATTTGAGTAAAACCTTGGGGAGATAAGTTGAAAATACAAGTTGAAAAAGTTATTTTATTATTTTATTATTTTTAAAAAAAATTATTTTTTATCCAAAAAATGGCGAATCATCCCACATGGTTGACATCATCATCTTGAATATTATTGGTTCTTATAAAGTTTATTTTGGTTGTACATTTTTCTTAGAAGGCCCATTTTAGACCTCAATAGTTCTCTAATGAAGGATGGATCAACAACTTCAACGAGAAGATCTTGCAGGTAACAAGTTGCATGTATTATTTCCTTGTTGGGATGTGAATGCATGGTACATGCATTTTTTTATTTGATTCATTTGTGGTTATTAACATTGGTTTTTCCTAGTTTGACAGTGGTTTTAGCCTTACCTTGACATTTCCTAGATAACCATGGTGTGATGAGATTCATTCTTGGTTAAACTTTGCATTGCTGAAATGTTTTAAAACTAGGTGAGGTGGTCTCAGGAAAATCCCAAGGTTGGGGGTGGAGATGATTTTCTCTGTGAAGTCCTCGACAGGTGGGTGAAGATAAGAAAATTCCTCAAGGTATGGTGAAGGAATTATAAGGCATCCTGTTGTGTAACCAGCTCCAAAAAGAGAAGAAAAGAGATATCAACACCTTAGAAATAAGCCACTTCGAGGGGGAAACCTCCAATACATTACATAAATGAACAGATCTTGGATGATACAATTTACAAAACCTCCTTTCTATATATAGGAGTCCATGGGGCCATAATGTAATCCTAGTGGGCCACAATGTAATCCTAGCCGACCTAACAATAATAATTTAAGGGCACAATAATAACAAAAAGGGGGGTTACAAGGGTACAACAATAACAATAAGGGGTTTACACTAACAATAATAAGGGGCTATACTAGTGATATAGGGACCTAACATGCCCCTCTCCTTCAAAAAAAGTGTTGTCCTCAACACTTGAGTAGCTCTGGGTGCTTCTGTATAAAATTCTCATCCTCCCATGTAGAATCTTCAGTGGATAAGTTCTTCCACTTGATGAGATACTCTGAAATTGATCGATTCCGTAGTTGTCGAGTTCTTGTTTCCGTGACCGCTTCAGGTTCCAATATGATTTTTCCTTCCTCATCGAGTTCTAGAAATATTGTTTGAACTGGAAGATTTTCACTTATAACCTTCTTAAGCATGAAACATGGAAAACTGGATGTACTCGCGAAGAAGCAGGAAGCTCCAATTTGTATGCCATAGTACCAATCTTTTGCAACACCTTGTAAGGACCATAGTACTTTGGCGATAATTTATTATCCTTCTTAGCTTGCTTGAGGGACATTTGTTTGTATGGTTGTAGCCATAACGCTGCGATGTTGATCTGCCTGTTGTTTCATTCGATTTTGTGCCAAATTCAGGTTATCCTTTAAGAGTTGGAGAACTTCTTGCTGATGCTCGATGTGATCTTCTACTGCTTGAACCTTTGAATTTTCCCTTAAATATGATGTGATGGATGGTGGATGATATCCATAAAGTGCCATAAATGGGGTCATTTTTGCTGCAGTATGGAAGGAAGTGTTATACCACCATTCAGCAAGAGATAACCACTTGACCCATTGTGTTTGTTTATCAGATACAAAACAACGAAGATATCCTTCCAAACATTTATTTACTATCTCAGTTTGACCATCAGATTGAGGATGATAAGATGAGCTATGAGCTAATTGAGTACCCAAACAAGAAAATAACTCCGTCCAAAAATTTCCGGTAAAAATGGGATCTCTGTCGCTCACAATAACCCTTGGGCTTCCATGTAGCTTTTGAATTCTGTCCATAAATGTAGTAGCAACTATACTTGCTTTAAATGGATGAGATAATACACAAAAGTGTGCATACTTGGTAAGTCTATCAACTACCACCATGATGACACTCTTTCCTTCGGACTTAGGTAAACCTGTGATAAAATCCATTGAAATCTCCTCCCAACGTTGACTTGGAATGGATAAAGGTTGTAGAAGTCCCAGGGTATTAATTGTTTCCACTTTATTCTGCTGGCAAACCAAACATTACGCCACAAAATTTTGAATATCAGATTTAAGGCCATCCCAAAAAAATTCTTTCTTCACCCTGTGGTAAGTTTTTAAAAATCCTGAGTGTCCTCCTAAAGGAGAAGTGTGCAATTCCGGAAGAATCTTTTGTTTTAGTTGGGAATTCTTACAAAGATATAAGCGATCTTTGTACCATAAGGAATCATTTTTCCAACTAAATGTATCAGATGTACTAGGATCTTGCTGCAACTTTTGAATGAGTGTCCATACCTCTTTGTCCTTCTTCCATTCATCTCTTGCTTCGGTTATCCAATCTGGTTGGATAATAGAAATGGCACAAAGCAATGCTTCCACCTCTTCATTCTTTCTTGAGAGTGCATCTGCAACAACATTAAGCTTTCCTTTTTTGTAGATTATTTCAAAGTCATAACCCAACATCTTTGTAACCCATTTTTGCTACTCTTCTGAAGATAGTCTTTGTTCCAAAAAGTGTTTAAGACTATCATGATCAGTTTTTACCTTGAAGTGTCTTCCCATTAGGTAAGTTCGCCATTTCTTTAGTGCATGTAGTATTGGTAACATTTCCTTCTCATAAATAGGTTTCTGTAAATACTTTCCTTTGATTGGACGACTTTCAAAAGCAATGGGTCTTCCTTCCTGCATTAAAACTGCACCAATTCCATTTCCTGAGGCATCACATTCCACAATAAAGGTTTTTGTAAAGTCTAGTGTAGCTAAGACCGGTGCTAGGCACATTGCCTCTTTAAGATGTTCAAAAGCCTTAGTTGCTTCAAGAGTCCATGAAAATGCATCTTTCTTCAATAATGTTGTTAGAGGTGATGCTATTCTCCCATAATTCTTAACAAACTTGCGATAATTCCCTGTTAACCCGAGAAATCCTCGCAACTACTTTATGGTTGTGGGGACTTTCCATTCTTCAATGGCTTTAATTTTGTTAAGGTCTACTTTAACACCCTCATGAGATACAATATGACCTAGATATTCCACCTCTTGTACTCCAAAGAAACATTTGGATGTTTTTCCATATAATTGTTTCTCCTGCATTAGTTTTAGCACCCTGTCAACATGTTCAACATGATCCTTCCAAGACCTGCTATAGATTAGTATATCATCAAAAAATACTAGCACAAATTTTCTAAGGAAGGGTTTGAAAATGGAATTCATCAACCCTTGAAATGTAGAAGGTGCATTGGTAAGGCCAAAGGCATGACCAAAAATTCATAATGACCCTCATGAGTTCGAAATGCTGTTTTTGGAATATCTTCAGTCTTCATTCTTATTTGATGATATCCTGAACGAAGATCCAACTTGGTAATATAAATTGCTCCATGTAATTCATCCAATAATTCATCAATCACAGGAATGGGAAATTTATCTTTAATGGTGAGCTTATTGAGCTCCCTATAATCCGGACACATTTTCCATGATCCATCCTTCTTGTGTACCAATACTACAGGAGCGGAGAAAGAACTTTGACTAGGTTGAATTATACCTGCCTCTAACATTTCTACAATCATACGTTCAATTTCTCTCTTTTGGACGTAAGGATATCTATAAGGCCTGATGTTTGGAGGAACACTTCCTGGAATCAAATGAATAGCATGATCATGGTCATGAATAGGTGGGAGTCCTTTGGGAGTTTCAAACACCTTGGAATGATTGTCCAAGACTTGTTGGAGATCTGCAGAAATAGATGATTTTGATGTCGGAACTTCTAGTGAGCATAATTGTGCAATTACGCCTCGTTGTTCTTTCTTTAGAAACTTTTTCATGACATTAGAGCTTATTATCCTTCCTGGCTTCCCTTCAATACCCCGTAATTCGACTTCCTTTCCTTCTGAAAAAAATTTCAAGAAAAGTTCTTGAAAATTAAAAGCTACCGTCCCCAAAGATTGTAACCATTGTACTCCTAGTACAACATCAGCACCTCCCATAGGAATGGAAACCATTGGACTAGTCAATACATATTCCCCCATGGTTAGCTTGATATTATGGCATTTTCCAGAGCAATTTATAGTTCCTCCATTTGCAACCATCACTTGACATTCTGGTGCTGGGTATAGGAAACAATTAATTCCTTGGCTACCTTACAATGAATAAAATTATGGGTGCTACCTGAATCAATCAACACTATTACCTTTTTCTTCTTGATATGTCCTTCTATCTTGAGAGTTTGAGGAGTGGTAATTCCTACCAGTGCATTACACGATATGGTCGGATTCATTTCTTCCCCTTCTATGGCTGGTTCCTGGTGTATATCCTCTTCTTGTTCATTTTCTTCTTCATCTTCACAATCTATGTAAAATAATTTCTTCTCAGCACACTTATGACCTTTAGTATATTTTCTATCACAACTATAGCAAAGCCCTTTTGCTCTCTTTTCTTCCAATTGTTGTGGTGTCAACCTTGTAGGTTGTGGAAATCTAGGCGTAGCAACACTTCCTTCTTTATAGAATTGAGTGGTAGGCTTCCTTGTCGCCATTATTTTACATTCAAATTTTCTTGCCAACCTAAATGCCTTCTCCAATGAATCTAGTTCCAAAACGCGAACTTCATGTTGGATGTTATCCTTTAAAGTGCCTATGAAGAGATCGATCCTGTGTTCCTCTGGAATATCAGTTACCCTTATATTCAATTTTTGGAAGTCCTCAATGTGCTGCCCCACTAAACCCTTTTGTTTGAGATTTACCAATTGGCTAAAGAAGGTGTTTCTCTTTGTATCCTCATAATGTGCTATCATTTCTTCCATAAAAATTGACCAAGTGACAATTTGTTTACGGGAGCAAAGCCATCGATACCATACAAATGTATTTTGTTCTAAATGTAAAGTTGCAATGCGTACCTTTTGTGTTTTTTGCGTTATGGAGATCAAAATATTGCTCCATCTGTAGTATCCATGTTACAGGATCCTTCCCATCAAACTTCCTCATATCCATTTTTGGAATATGGTGGTTCTTCCCGCCAACATTAGAGTTTATGAAATCACGATTAGCATTTATTTTTTTCTCATCATGAAGTTCTTCTGCTATCTTTTCACCATTAGGAAACATTTCTTGTATCAACTTTGTCAAACCTTCGATGTCTGCTTTTAGATCATTCTTCATGTTTTCCATGTTGTCTTTCATGTTATCCATATTAGCTTCCATTCCAGCTTCCATGCCATCCATCTTAGCTTCCAAGCCATCCATCTTAGCTTCCATACCATCCATCTTATATTCCATGCCATCCATATTAGCTTCCACGCCTTTCTTCAAAACTTCCATTTCATTTTTTGTTGCTCTTTGAGAGAGTGAAATTTGTTGGACTTGCTCTTGTAATTTTGATAGATCATGTTGTAATTCTTCATCTTCATGAGTCATAGTAGAGCCATTTAAAGGCTTAATGGGTGTTGAATTATTTTTACGAGGCATATTTTAGAACCCAATACTGATATCTATTCTACAATATGCCCTTGGAATCAATTCAAATTGATTCTTCAAACAAGACTTATGCAATTCGGAAAAAAATACACACCTTTTTCTTGCTTTTGAGGAGCTCGATATTGAAATTGGATTATCTCTGTGATTGTAGCACTTCAATATCTTAATTTCGGTACCAATGTAGCCCTCTGAATTATCTTTCGAATGCCACAATTCTAACCTAATTTGGATTCTCCAAGACAAAGTTGTGTCCAATCTCCCACAATGACCTAATTATGGATTGGTTCAGTAGAGCAAACTTGTATGACTTTCCACGTGTCAATGTTTTTTCCTTTGTATCTGAAATTGATAGAAAAGAAACTTCAGTCCGTGTAATTGTGACCACTTTTTACGGCACTCCAATCAGATGCCCAGAGAGGGAGTTATTTAAATTTTCCCACGATCACCCCTTTGAGATGAAATTCAGGAGCCTGTAAAAGCACTACTTTCCACAGATCATATCTCCAAAAATGTTGCGAACCAAGCTCTGAAATTTTTTGAAGAATTTCCTTAGGATTTCATCTTTTCACCATATGAATTTCAAATTTTTAACCTTCGCAGAAAAAAATTTATAGCGCAAATGCCACGATGACTTATTTAAAATCCTGAAAAAAGACCTAACTTCCACAGATCATATCTCCGAAAATATTGCGAACGAAGCTCTAAATTTTTTAGACAATATTCCTCAGGATTTTGGCTTCATACCCTAAATATTTTAACTTCTAAAATTTCGTAAAAAAAAAGTTATATTGAAAATGCCACGATGACCTGTTTGGAGCAGCGAAACCCTAGAATCCAAAGCTCTAATACCAAATGTTGTGTAACCAGCTCCAAAAATAGAATAAAATAGATATCAACGCCTTAGAAATAAGCCACTTTGAGGGGGAAACCTCCAATACATTACATAAATGAAAAATTCTTGGATGATACAATTTACAAAACCTCCTTTCTATATATAGGAGTCCATGTGGCCATAATGTACTCCTAGTGGGCCACAATGTAATCCTAGCCGACCTAACAATAATAATTTAAGGGCACAATAATAACAAAATGGGGGTTACAAGGGTACAATAATAACAAAAAGGGGGTTACACTAATAACCATAAGGGACTATACTAGTAATATACAGACCTAACACATCCAAGCTTGGTTGGTTTTGTGATCTCAGGACCAATTTATTTGAAATCATGGTAGCTTGAGGGTAGAGGTGGTTTAACCTATGGAGTCCCTATTTGGTTATGTATTAGCTTATCCCATGAGATCCCACATTAATTCTTGGAATATGGCTAAGGGTGATTGGCTGAAAGAAATATTTGGTTCACCCCAGTCTGTGGTCGGGTGGTAGATGGAAGTCCCTGACTTGGTTAGATTTTACATAAGTTAATACGGTAAGTTAATATGGGCTATTATTCTAATGTAATTAATGAGAAAAAAACACTTGTTATTATGAGTATTTTATGGTTTACTTTTCATGGTTTCTATTCTGAGTATATGTTGGTTATATACCTGGTTATATGATGTGCTCTAGTTATGGTTCTTATTCATGATTTGATAGTTTATTGAATGGTTAAGAATACACAGGCTAACAAGTTTTGTTGTAGCTAGCTTGAGAGGGAATTGAGCCTTCTTGGTGATTCTCAGATGAGGTTCAGAATTTTATGATCAGATATGTAATCATGAATTATAGCTTATATGTGTATCATGTGTTTGGTGAAATGTCTATCATGTTCTAGGTATGTTGTGGTAAATATCTTGTTCAAGATTTGAATGGTTACCCTTGTTATCATGTTATTTATATTTCTCGAAACTTATAGGAAATTATAGGCAGTGGTCTATAGGCTTGCTTGAAAAATTTGCATAGATCTCATGACTCCATGCATAGAAAAAATGATATTTGGTCATAACCACATGCAGGCAGGCTTATGGGTGCAGTTTAAGCCTCATAACCACATGCACAATGTTTCAAGGGTGTGGTAGGGGTGTTAAATCAATGAAAAATATTTATATCTCAGGGATTAATCACCTGGGGTGGTTTTCAGGCTCCTGAGTGGTCTGTAGACTCTGAGGGATGTCAGTAAATTGTCAGAATGTAGGCCCCACTTCCATCACTGGAAATTGGAGGTCAGTTCATTTCATAGTAGCACTTAGATCATGGTTACCCTAGAGAGCTTGTCAAAGCGGGTAAATGTGGGGTGGGGGATTACAAATAGTATCAATGTATTTTAACCCTCCTTATTAATGAGAAAATATGGGTTACAAATAATATCCATGTATTAAACCCCTCCTTATTAATGATAAATTTTCCCTATTTTTATCAATTTGGGTCTCCATATTCATTTAGCCCACTATAATAAATGCCACCCCATAAGCTTAGTAGAATCCTCCATAACAAATTCTTCATTTAATTCAATCTCGTGCATGTTTAACATGTACCACATTCATGTTAACACCATCAACTCATTGAAATCCATATAAAATAAAAATTATACACTAGAATATGGAAGTGCCTAAATTAACATTTTATTAATCATTAATCAAAGAAATCCTTTACACACTTGGTTCAATAACTCCTTAACGGAATCCCCCTAAATCTGCAACATCTTCATCACTTCAAAAATCATCATTATTATCCAAATTTCCTAGGTCCATGCAACATCTTGATCACTTCAACAATCATCATTATTATCAAAATTTCCTAGGTACATTTCAACTCCATGAATTCCTTCTTTTTAGTGCATCAATAGTGAGACCCATAAACGTATCAAACATACTTAACTAGTGCTCAAGTGACGATGTACATGCCACGAGCCTATATAATTGAACTCCATCCATAATGATTATCCATACTAATTAAGGGTCACAAATGAATTTATCAAGTCTTAGAAATTTATAATCTATTACATCAATTTCCATAGTCACAAATATGTCTCAACACCACCTAGTTTCCAACACTATGAGAAGAATATAAACCCAATAAATTAAGGACAAGTACATAGATCTTGATCCAAAATTAATCTACAAAGGTATAAAACAAATTTATGATGCTCTAAATGGGTGAGATGATAATTTGAGACATCCTGGAAGTAGCGTTGATTTTGCTAAATTTTGATCATCAACTTTATTACATTTTCATGGTATTAAAAAATATTTATGGGCCTCATGACAAATGAAGGTTTCTATAGGCTATCCCTATTAAAGAATGATATTTTTTCATATTGAGATATTTCTAACAAGTTATAATGCACCTAAAACAAGTTTAAATGTGGAATTTATTAAGTGTAATAATTAAAATTTTACAATGTATTGGATGTCCTATGATTGACCATATTTTCCTCTTTTTTCAAGGAGGTGATAATTGTTCATAACTATTACTTTAACATTAAATAAATCATCAATCCACATATTCCCCACATATATAAGTGGTGACAATGTTAGTGTACGATAATTTGAATATTGGAAGTTATTAATGTGTGGGAATACCCTATACAATTATATAAGCACTATAAAGGTTCCTAATTATAGCTATAAAAAACCAAACAAAATGGGACAAAAGGGCTTCACTTTTGCACTAGCTACTGGTAATTCGATGGTAAGAATAGGAGTGTGAAGGAGATTGTAATAAAGGAGAAATACAATCATATTATAGAGGACTATAGAAGACCATAGGGGCTCATAGCTTCATGCTATGTATATTCAATTTAATCTTAGTTTTCTCATGTGGGTTTTTAAAGTAAATATTTTTTTCCATTGTTTGGATTTGATATTGTGGTCTCTTTCATATGTCAAGCTTTGAATTGTGTTCTTTTACTTTTGTTGAAGCATTAAAATACAAAATGATAGCTACACATTCAAGAATATGATCATTATAGCTAGTTTGAGTTTGATTCATTATAATGAGAAAAATATTAAAATATCCAAGGCACTTTATAGATTATATTAGTATGAAAGCTGATTTATTTATGCATTTTGTGGTTTGAGAATATTACATGCTTACACAATAAATAAAAAATACAAGTTTGCATGAGAGTTATATTTTATCTATCTTGAGATTAGCACGAGAAAGGTTAATAAGTAGCTAAAATCCTATAAAATGGTATACAAGTATTGCAAATGACTTGTACATGAAGGTAATATAGGATTAGAAATATTGGAATCTTAAGTGGCCAAAGTTTCAAAGTTTTTTGTATCAATTTCAAGTCAGCAGACTGGATCACAGGAAATAAAGCATCATATTACAGGATTCATGTGTTGGACCACTGAACTGAAGTATTTCACTTGTTATCTTTTCAATTTTCTTTTGTTTTCCATATATTCATGAATTTGTTCTAAAATCTTAATGATAAATCAAGAATTGTTATTTCAGAATATGTTAAAAGCACTATGTTTTGACTGATTATCATTTATATGTTTTCAACTAATACCCAGATTAGAGAACCCTTAATTTCTCCCTGATTTCAATTGACCTCTGCCTTTTCACTCTTAATCTGGATTTAAGAACCATTAATGATCAAAACCATTTCACCATCAACCTTGAAGATCTGAAGTAACTCAGCTATATTTCCCTGTAAACATTTACCTTTAGACCTTGATCCTGATTTGACTGCTTGACACATTGAATCCATTTTCCCAATGGGATGTAGATCTATATCTATACATCTAAGTAAGTGATTTCACCACCAAATCAAATCCAAAACCCAAAACCAATTTGCCCCATATAACTAGCCTAAAATCAAATATAATCAACAAATTTAAATCATATAGTGAGAGCACTCTCTGAGAATTAGGAAGGCTAGATCCTAAGGCTTAAAAGTAGGCTTGTGGTTACCTCTGATATTTTTTAAAACTAAAATAAAAAATATCACAACTTTTGGGAATTATTGGAGTGATAACATACTGGCGACTCCACTGGGGATGGCATTTCCTGGTGAAATGTCAAGAACTTTGAGACTAGTAGCCTGTGAATTTTGACTGTGCTAGCCCTGGCATTGTTTTCTGAGCTCTGCATTATTCTTACTTATGATATTTTATCCTTCAAAGCTTAGGGCCTTCTCTCCAGGCTTCAACTTTGCTAGTAATAACATCCAATCCAATCTAAAATCTGCAATGTTATGTACAATGAGTAAAGTAAATAAAGTGAATTATTTGTTATTATGAGGAATAGTAATGCTTCAACATTCTACCATTGATAGGTCCACTTGGAAAATCTGATCCATCCAACTCCTTCAAAAAGAAAGCATTGTTACCTTTGTAACCATAATTGACATAAGGGTCTTTCTATAAGAAATCAAATTTCTCACGTTTACCTTTCTCTTCTCTCCTTGAATCCCACTTTAGAACTTTTTCACCTATATATAAATCATCTTCTTCAGTCTTCTTGTCAAATATCTTTTTAATCTTTTCTTGAACAACTTGAGACTTAAGATAGACCTCTTCCCTGGTTTGCTGCAAGTGTATGGTTTGGTTTATTCTTCTTTGGATATAATTGGTTTCAACTTGCAGTTCTTGGATTATCTCATTACTGATACTCCTATAGAATATGGAAAAACAACATCCATCCCATAAACAAGCTGGTAATGGGATGTGCCAATAGATTTCTTTGTGGTAAGTCTATCTTCCCATAAGGCATTCACCAACCTTTTGTTCTAGGTTTTCTTATTGTCTTCTAGTAGTTTATTGATGATGTTCACAAGGATTTTATTGGAGGATTCAGTAAGGCCATTACCTTGAGGATAATAAGCAGTGGAATGACCAAGGGTAATGTGGTATTTATTATAGAATTAAATCATATTTTTGGACTTGAATGCAACTGCATTATCAGTGATGATCTTTTGCGGGCATCCAAATCTTGAGATTATGTTCTTTTTTAAAAATTAGATTATGACAGTGTCAGTGGCTTGCCTGGAAGGTATGGCTTCTATCCACTTAGTGAAATATTCTATGGCTGTCAAAATCCACTTATGTTGGGCTGAGGATGGAGGGTGAATTTCACCAATGAAGTCAAGACCCCATTTCTGAAAATGCATTTCTATTGAGATGGATTTTAAGGGAAAAGGTAGTAGCTTTTTCTTTCCTTAAAAGATTTGAAACCTGTGACAGGAGGTCACATACTTTTTACATATGTAAACAAGGTAGGCCAGTAAAAACCAGTTCTCAAGATTTTATCTGCAATAGTATTCTAGTAGAGCTGTCCTCCACAATCACCTGTGTGAAATTATTCCAAAACTTTATCATCTTCTTCTTTAAGCAAACAATTCAATAAAATTCCACCATGATCTTTCCAAAACAGGGCATTGTCTATGATACAAAAATTCATTTCCTTTAACTTTAAAAATCTAGATTTAGTTCTTGATAATCCAGGAGGAGCTTGTAAATTTAGTATTACAAATATAATATATGCATACCATGGTGAGTCTGAAAAGGCTTCACTGATCTCTAGATTCACCATCTCTTCCTGATCATCTATTTGGGCAATAAAATTAATATCTAAAGCATGAAAATTTGATTCATCCATGAGTTTGGCTAAACCTTGACCTTTTATGAGTTTGGTGGGTTTGATTTCTATGTCATATTCCAAAATGGTGGCAATCCACTTGCCTCTTTTACCATTAGGTCCATTCTGTGTTAGAATGTCCTTTACAACTGCATATGGAACATAAGCAATGATATGTGAATAAAGGATGTACACTATAAAGTCTTTGATAGCCTTTACTAAAGCTAGTGCTTGATTTTCCATTATGTTATACTTTAAAGTGGAACCTCTAAGTGATTTGCTGAAAAAAGCAATGGGCTGCTCATATCCTTGATCATTTTTCTGCATTAAAACTGCAGCAATAGTATATTCTGAAGAAAAGGAAAAAATAATGAAATATTTTTTGAAATCGGGACTTATAAGGACTGGTGTTTTTGTCAAGGCTTTTTTAATTAATTCAAATGATTTCTTAGCCTCCACATTCCATTTAAGTACTAAATATTTTTTCAAAATATTGTTAAGTTCTCTAATTATTTTAGCTAGGTTTGAGATGAATCTTCTGAGAAAATTGATTTTACCTAAGAAAGCTTACAATTCTTTAATATTCCTAGGAGGACTAATGTTTAGAATGGCCTCTATTCTAGCTAGGTCTATTCTAATTCCCTCTTTAGATATGATATGTCCTAATAATTTACCTTCTTCTAGTCCAAATAGAGTCTTTTTCGGATTTAGAGAAATGCCAAATTTCCTGCATTTGATAAACACTTGTCTGAGGTGATCTAGATGTTCATTGTCAATCTTGGAAAATACAGTAATATCATCTAGATAAATCACAAGTAATTCATGAATCTCTTTAGCAAAATATATATCCATAGATCTCTGAAAAGTGACTCCTACATTCATTAATCCAAAAGGCATTTTCACATACATGAAAGTGCCCCAAGGAGTAGTAAAAGCAGTTTTAGGTTGGTCTTCTGGTTGAACTAAAATCTGGTTATATCTAGAGAATCCATCAAGTAATGAAATTCTGGAAGAACCAACCACCCTCTGTAAAATGTGATGCATCTTGGGGAGAGGGTAGTTGTATTTTAAGGACACTTTATTCAAATTCCAGAAATCAACACAGTCTTATTTCCCCTGTCTTTTTCCTAGTGGGAACTAGATTTGAAACCCAATCATAATATCTGATTGCTGCAATTATTTGGGCTTCATAAATTCTCTTGACCTCTTTCTCAATTAAAGGCATCAAAACTGAATTGATCCTTCTAAGCTTCTGTTTGAAAGGTTTTTTATCTTCTTTTATGGGTATTTTGTGTTGTATTATGCTAGTGTCATAAGATTTTAAGCCCTTATAACTCCATGCAAATACATCGTGAAATTCCTTAAACAGAGCTATGTATTTTACTTTTTCTTCATGAGGTAAGGCTTTTGAAAGTTTAATCATCTTAGGTTTTAATTCTATTCCTATATTGCTCTCTTCAATATTAGATCTTAATGGTTTCATCTTAGGTTTCCTTGCAACATCATTAGAATCAAAAGGATCTTCTAAAGGGGCTAATCCTTTAGGTAAAAAATTGTTCTTAAGGTTCAAAATGTTAGAATCATCATCTGCTAACTCTTCAATCTCTATTTTTTCTAAATTATCTATTTATAATTGAGTAAATTTAGTGGGTTTAGCAAAATATAAGTTATTTACATCTATATTGTTTATATCAATCTCACTATCTATGTTTTGATCTACTGTACAATCTATGTCTATATTACAATTATGAAATTATCCTTCATTGTTCATGAAATGATAAATCTGTTCATCCTGTGAAAATATTTGCCAATATTTAAGATTATCTGGTATTGTAGGCCTGTGTTTAACTTCTGATGTATATCTATGATTTGGTTGAAATGGCATATTATAGGTACTAGCAAAAGTTGCTAAGCTATGTGCCTGTATATTCTATTTTCTAGGAATTGCAACAAAGACACATTCAAGCAGTTCCTTAATCAGATCTAAAATGGTATCTCTATATTGGCTTAATCTTGGATTATATATAGAATATTCTCATGTTATCTGTTTCACAATTAACTCAGAATCTCCCATGATTGACACTCTTTTGGCTCCTAAATTTCTAACAATCTGCAGTCCTAAAATAAGAGCTTCATATTCAGCCATGTTGTTTGTACATTTGAAATTTAATCTAAAATCATGACCTTATGCATGATTTTTTTCCATATTGTGTATCCAAACTCCTGCTCCTGCTCCTAATTTGCTAACTGATCCATCAAAATCTAGGTGCCACATTGATTCATGAAAAATTTTGTCACTGTCTGGTGTTGTCTTCTTTTGTTTTAGTTCAGTGTTTTTTTCAATTCCAGTTTCAGAATTACATAAAATTAATGAATCCATATCTGTAGGTGTAGAGTAAATAGGATATTTTCTAGGTCTTTCTACACTACTAACCATGTACTTCATTAATGTTTCTCTGTAAAGTTTCTTAGGTTGGCCAAAAACTAATATTGTTGGATAAGACATATCAAGTTGTAGAGATTTGTAGAAATTATATAACTTATGTGTTATATGTCCAATATTCTCCTGATCTCACACTATTTTAACTTCATGCAAAATACAAAATCTATTCCACCATTGATCATTTTCGGAAATTAAATCAAGATTGCAATGCACACATGAAACAATAAAAATTCACACACATTAACACGGTTGTTTAACGGAAAAATACTGAAGCTGAAAACCCCAACTATATATATAATATATGTCATAGAGATCATGTAACAATCCTCATACAAAGCTGATCATATCAAGCTCTCAGTACAATACAATCGCTACACACTAATCAGGCCCAAACTTGCAAATCCATGCACCGATCTTTGCCACCTGCTAGCCTGCCTCTACAGTGCAATCCCTGCTAAAGAATGGCTCTGAATGAGTTCGAATTACTCCAGCCTTGCTCACGCAATCCTCATTGGCATCTCCACTGAGTGTTGGATGCAATCAATGCATCACTATAGTCACACTTGCTCTTTCACCTATCTCTCCACTAGTTTCACCCAAATCGCTATGCAATCGTAGTTAAAACGATGTATTCTTCAATGATTAATGAGTTATTATTTGTGAATTAATTAAATAATTAATTCACCACTCTCATTAGCATATCAACTACTATACTAGATACAACTAGCTCAACCGAGTCTAACCGAGTTAAACGAAACACAACTCCACCAACTACTTCTCCAACTCCACGAAACTCGCCACTTGAGTTCTAAATCGAATTCCTCCTAAGTAATAGCTCCACTTAACCCTCAGGAATAGCATAATTCCTTCTGTCAGCTCCTGTGCCACATCTGTGCACTTAACTGAAGTGTTCCAAGAGAATAAGATAATGTTTAGAGTCCAAATATTATTAAGAGCTAATAATATTCGACATATCTATTTTTAGACTGGCAGTCTAAAAATAGACTCCGCCCAATATGTCTAAAAATAGAAGTCCGTCTATTTTTCCAACTTGACCAACCATCCAAAAATAACATCCTACAACTCATAGAATATGATCAACATTTCTAAAAATAGACATAGTCTAAAAATAGACTTTGCGCCAAAAATAGCCTGCGGGTCCACTTAGTGAAGGCGACTCTTTTCACTAAGCTCATCATCTTGTTGAATCTCAACACTCCCTCTCAACAAGATAGGGATTATCTGCCACCTCGATCCTGTCTCTATGGTATTCAAATTTGCTCCTGGTGAGCACCTTCGTCAGAATATCTACATCCTAATCCTCCATAGGAATGTAAGAAAGCAACATGATCTTCCGCTGCACACAATATATGATATGATGATACTGGATGTCAATATTTTTATATCTATCAGGAAATACTGGATTAAATGAGAGTTTAATGCAACTATGATTATCACAATATATCACAGTAGGATCTAAATGAGAACCGAACAAACTGAACAGGATCTTCCTCATCCATATAGCCTCGCATGTAGCCAAACTTGCTGCCATGTACTCGGCCTCTGCTGAATTGAGTGCCACGGATATTTGTTTCCTGTTGTACCAAGAAATTGTTGTAGATCCGATACTGAAAATCCCTCCAGATGTGCTCTTTCTGTCTGTTGGGCTTCCTGCCCAATCTTCATCCGTGAAGCCATGCAGCTTCAACTCATCTGAATGTCTATACCACAATCCATACCCAGATGTGCCCCTAAGATACCTCAGGATATGCTTTCCTGCCTTCCAAAAGAGTTTGGTAGGCTTCACAATCACTTGTGAAAGCTGGTTCACAGAATAACATATGTTCAGTCGTGTATTGACTAAATACATGAGAAAACCAACCAACTGTCGATAAACAGTGGCATCCACTACCTCTGCAGATGTAGCATCCTCTTTCCTCCAACCACTAGGAAGAGGAGTGTCGATAGTCTTGCAGCCTTGCATGTGAAAATTCTACAATATCTCCCAGGCATACTTGCCTTGAGACACAAACAGCTCACCTTTCCACTACCAAATTTCCAATCCCAGGAAATAATGAAGGAGGCCCAAGTCCTTCATCTCGAACTCCTTTGCAAGATCTACCTTGCATGAGTGTATCAACAGTTCATCACTCGTTAGTATTAAATCATCTATATAAAGCACAATGATCAAAAGCTTACTCTCCACCACAATCTGGTATAGGTTTGGATCTGCCTCACTCTTGGCGAAACCAAGTCTGGTGAAATAACTGTCTATCCATGTGTACCAAGCACGAGGTTCTTGTTTCAACCCATACATCACTCTTTTGATCCTGCACACATGCAACTCGCTGCTAAAGATTTCAAATCCTTCAATTTTCTCAATGTACACCTCCCCCTCAATGATTCTGTTGAGGAACGCAGTATTCACATCCATCTGATGAATGTGCCAACCCATCTGCGCTAAGAGAGCAAGGATGGTCCATATGGAAGAATACCTTCCGACAGGTGCAAAGGTTTCTTCATATTCGATCCCCTCGATCTGTGAGAATCCCTGGGCAACAAATCTTGCCTTATACTTCTCGACGCTCCCATCAGAAGCTTGCTTCACTTTGTAGATCCATCTTGAACCTACCACTGATTTCCCTTCCAGCCTTGGGACAATCTCCCATGCTCTGTTTCTGACAATCAAATCATACTCTTCCACCATGGCACCTACCCATGTTGGATCCTCCACAGCTTCCTTGAAAGAGGATGGCTCCATCACGATACACTTTCTCATTAGAGCCATGTATCTAGTAAATCGGTCAGGTGACTGTCTCTGTCTGCACTGTGTTGTAGGAACTCCTACATTCTGCACTGCATCAACATTTAGTCACTCAGCTTCTGTAGTGTGCTTCCACCCTCTGATGTTTGGCACTGCATGAGTGGTTTCTTCCACTCCATGAACCTCCTCTTGTGGCTGATCCACATCTTGAGGCTCATCTTTAGGAACAAGTAGCTCCTCCTCTGCATGCAAGTGTAGCTCCCTCTCAAGTGACAACTTCATGGCTTTCTCCTCGTGAAATTTGATATCCCGTCGCACAACATTCATCCGATTGTCTGGAAAATACACACGATAATTTTGGGGTGTTTCTTTGTACCCTAAAAATATCCCAACCTCTGCGGTCGACTTCAGCTTCTTCTTGGAATCCTTTGTCACATGAATGTAAACAGGTGAGCCAAAAATCTTCAAATGATAAATATCAAGCTTCTTACCAGAGAACACCTCTTCAGGTGTACTCGTGCCAAGTACTCTATGAGGACAACGGTTTTGCACATAAACTGCAGTGTTGCATGCCTCAGCCCACAAGTGTATGGGAAGGCCCTGATCATGCAACATCACCCATGTAGCACCCACGAGTGTTTTGTTCTTTCTCTCCATGACCCCATCACCCCATTCTACTGTGGGTTATGAGGTGCTATGAGTTCTCTTCGAATTCCTTCTTTGCTACAGAATTCTTTGAATTTTCCAGAGATGTATTCACCACCATTATTGCTCCTTAGAGATTTCACCTGCTTCCCCGAATCTTTATCAACCAGCGCCTTGAACTCACAGAACTTTGAGTATGTCTTGCTCTTCTTCTGCATGAAGAAGATCCAACACTTACGAGAAAATTCATCAAAAAATATCACATAATACATGTGCTTTACTATTGAAGCAACCGAGAAAGGTCCACACACGTCTGTGTGAATTCTCTCAAGGATCGTCGAAGCACGACTATCCTTCTCATGAAAAGTGGTCTTCACAAATTTTCCCAAAGTACATCCCTTGCACTGATTTGACTTCGCAAGTGTACCTTTGGGAAGCTCGGTAGAAATCTGCTGCAAAATTTTCAAAGTGCCATGGTGAAGATGGCCCAATCTCATGTGCCACAATTCGCCCTCATCTCCACTCACCACACCTTCTGCTTTGCCTACCATTGCTGTGCAACCATCTACCTACAATTGATAAATATTCTTAACTAGAATCCCTATCCTCCTAGTTTGACCAGTTGTTTTATGGTGCAGGAAAGCTTTTCCCTCGCTAAAAACAACATCATAACACTTGTCTTCCAACATCGCCACAGAGTTCATATTATTCTTCAATCCTGGAACATGCATGACATCCTTCAAGATGAAAGGTTTATCGGACTCCCTCTTAAAGGAAATGGTCCCGATACCAGTCGCATTGTATCTACCATCATCACTCATCTCGATTTGCAATCCAAGATCCTTTTCCTCCATATCACTAAAGAAATCTTTGTCTCTAGTCATATGGAAAGACACACCACTATCAAAACCACACCGATCCCATCACACTTGAAACTAAGCATGCGATCAAATAAAATTTGAGCTCAAACTACGAGGCTAAGGCCTCTCATATTGCAAAACCATAAGTGCTCTTATTTTTCTTCTTCTGTGGGCAATTAGTGGCGAAATGCCCGTGCTGGTGACAGTGAAAACACTTCACCTTGGACAAATCTGTCTTCTTGCCTTTAGCTTCGGATTTGGAAGATTTCTCCTCCTGCACAAGATCCGACCAAATTCGCTCCCATCCTGGCAGTTTCTCTCGTCCATTGACAGAGTATTCATAGCTATGCCAACTCTTCGGAAGCCCAAGGAGAGCCAAGCTCACCAAGTCTTCTTCATCAATAGTAACCCCCACACTTCCCAGCTCATCCTTGCAGTGGACAAACTTCGTGAGGTATTTTACATCACGCTTTCTCCATTTTTATTTTTCTCGAGTTTGTTCTTATGCCAACTTCTCCGTCACTTCGTTTGAACAAGTCCCACAAAGCCCACATTAAGAATGGAATGGCTTTACCATGAAGGTTGGATACAATTTGGTCCTTCACACCTTCCAACAGAATTCTTTGACACTTTTCTACCATTGTTTCCCCCCATGCGCTATATAGTAGTATCGCTAGAAGCAGGCTTCGGAATATCAACATCTATGAACTCCTTCAACCCATTATCATCCAGCACCGCCTCCATCTTGTCCTTCCATGCTATTTAATTCGAGCTGCCCTCAAGGGCATACTCCAATTGCAACCTGTTGAAAGACATTTCAATGAATGCTCAACTTCGACACCAAGAAAACACTGCAGCAAATTCGAATTCCACTAGCACAAAACTCAACTGCTTCAATAATTGCAATCTCCTCCAATTGATCAACACTACTCTGATACCATGTAGAAATTATATAACTTATGTCTTATATGTCCAAGATTCTCCTAATCTCACACTATTTTAACTTCATGCAAAATATAGAATCTATTCCACCATTGATCATTTGCGGAAATTAAATCAAGGTTGCAATGCACACATGAAAAAATAAAAATTCACACACATTAACATAGTTGTTTAACGGGAAAGCATGAAGATGAAAACCCCAAATATCTATATATAATATATGTCATAGAGATCATGTAACAATCCTCATACAAATCTGATCATATCAAGCTCTCAGTACAATACAATTTACACATTATTCAGGCCCGATCTTGCAAATCCATGCACCAATATTTGCCACCTGCTAGCCTGCCTCTACTGCACAATCCCTGTTGAAGAATGGCTCTGAATGAACTCGAATTCACCAAGATTGCACTACGCAATCCTCATTGGCATCTCCACTGAGTGTTGGATGCAATCAATGCATCACTATAGTCACAACTGATAGTCTATCTTGCCCTTTCACCTATCTCTCCACTGGTCTCCACTGAAACTGTCTATGCACTGTAGTTAACTGATGTATTCTTCAGCTGATTAATGAGTTATTATTTAGTGAATTAATTATTAATTAATTCACAGCACTCTCACTAGTGTATCAATCAGTTAGACTAGATACAACTAGCTCACAATTTAGTCTAATCGAAATAAACTAAATACAACTCCACCAACTACTTCTCCAACTCCACCAAACTCTTACCACTTGAGTTCTAATCAAGTCCTCCACTTGAGTCTAAAGAAAACTGATAAGCATGTAATTTCTTTTTTTATCTCACAGAAGCACATTTGTGCACTTAACTGAAGTGCTCCAAGAAAATAAGATAATGTTTAGAGTCCAAATATTATTAAGAGCTAATAATATTCGACATATCTATTTTTAGATTGGCAATCTAAAAATAGACTCCGCCCAATATGTCTAAAAATAGAAGTCCATCTATTTTTCCAGCTTGACCAACCATCCACAAATAGCATCCTGCAACTCATAGAATATGATCGACATGTCTAAAAATAGACTTTGCGCCAAAAATAGCTTGCGGGCCCACTTAGTGAAGGAGACTCTTTTCACTAAGCTCATTATCTTGTTGAATCTCAACAAGATTCATGTAGTTTAGCTCCCCATGAGCGAGATAACAACATTCAATACTTGGGAGGGATGCCAGCTACTACAATATCCATGAATATGCTTTTTCCAGGGTATTGAACTAAAGTAACACATAAATCTTTTATCAAGCCTAAACATTTCACTTTACTAGAGTCAAATGAGAAGAGATCTTTATAAGTTCTAGTGATGTCTAGATTCAAGGTTTCCATTATTTCTTTTGGTATCAAATTGTGTGAGGCTCCTAAATCTAGCATTGCATTATGTAAAATCTGATCATGAACAGTTAAGCTAATGTAGAAAGGTGGAATTGCTCCATCTTGGTGTTTCCCATTAACATCAGGACCAAAGATTAGTTCTGGTTGATCATCACTCAAATTTACTGAATCTTCTCCATCATTCATATTTAAAGTATCAGTGATATGTGTTTTGTATGTGTCATGTTTTACCAATTCTGTTAAAGGAATTGGTATCTTAAATTTGGCAATTTCAACTTGGATATTAAATGGTGCTTGTCATTTTCCTAGCTGAATTATTTCTTCTTTTATCACTGTAGTTTGGGTGGGTTTGTCTTCTTTTTCTATAGTTGGTTTCTCATTTTCAGTTTGTATTTCCACTATCTTACTTCTTTTAATTTTCTTATTAGGAACAATTTGGGATGTAGTGGAAGTCTTTGTAGATTTTATGGTTTCAACAACTGTTTTAGCAGAAGTTGTTTTAGGATCAGTTGATTTTGGATCAGCAGTAGATGTTTTTGAGTCTGAAATTTTTGTTTTAGCAGAAATTGATGTCTTGGCAGCAGCAAATTTTTGAGGATCTATTGATGTTTGGATAACATCATCTGTGATTTCAACAATTTTAGGACTAAGTGAAATTTTGGGACTTGAAATTTTCTGAGTTGAACTAGAGTTTTGCTTGGTTTCTCTAAGGAGAATTTGCAGAAATTTAGTGGTAGGAGCCTCTACTATTTTCTTTGTTTGTGTTTGGGAAAATTTATTAATATAAGGCTCTACATTTTTCTTTCTCCTAAGGTTGTATTGCTTATGAACTTCATTAATTGCAAACTCATAACCTTGCTTGTAATCAAAAGACTCTCTAGAATCTAATTGTAGTTGTTGTAATTCATATAACTCATGTTCTTATTGTGTAAGAAAAATGGTGTTATCGTCATTAATGTCCATTATATTAATGGTGTCTTCATGCTCTTCGTTTTGATGAGAACTTTCAACACAGTTATCTTGGAAAGGTGGTCTTATTGTTTGGTCAGGTGTTCATTCTCTAGATTTTCTAGTGTTGGTGTTTTTCCTGAAATTGGGATTTCTAATTTGAGGTCCTTTTTGTTGGTTATCCCACTGTGGCTTCCTTTCCATATTATCTAACCTATCCATCATTCTCTCTAATGATTTTTATAATTGATCTATTTTCAAATTTGAAGTGGATGTTTCCTCTTTTATTGTTACTCCCCTTTCATTTCTTAATATAGCTTTCTTTGCTAACAATTTTTCCTCTACACTAACAACATTAATTTGCATTTGATCTAAGGTTTATGAATTTCTCTTTCTCAACTGATAGGCTATATGTCGGGAAACCAACTCCAAAAATAGAAGAAAAGAGATATCGGCACCTTAGAAATAAGCCACTTTGAGTGGGCAACCTCCAATATATTACATGAATGAAAAATTCTTGGATGATACAAATTACAAAACCTCCTTTCTATATATAGGATTCCATGGGGCCATAATGTAATCCTAGTGGGGCCACAATGTAATCCTAGCTGACTTAACAATAATAATTTAAGGGCACAATAATAACAATATGGGGGTTACAGGGGTACAATAATAACAATAAGGGGGTTATAATAACAATAATAAGGGACTATAATAGTAATATAGGGACCTAGCATGCCCATCTCCTTCAAAAAAAAATTTTCCTCAATGCTTGAGTAGCTCTGGGTGCTTCTGTATAAAATTCTCATCCTCCCATGTAGAATCTTCAGTGGGTAAGTTCTTCCACTTGATGAGATACTCTGAAATTGATCGATTCCGTAGCTGTCGAGTTCTTGTTTCCATGACCGCTTCAGGTTCAAATATGATATTTCCTTCCTCATCAAGTTCTGGAAATATTGTTTGAACTAGAAGATTTTCACCTATAACACTCTTTAAGCATGGAACATGGAAAACTGGATGCACTCATGAAGAAGCAGGAAGCTCCAATTTGTATGCCATAGTACCAATATTTTGCAACACCTTGTAAGGACCATAGTAATTTGGTGATAATTTATTATCCTTATTAACTTGCTTGAGGGAAATTTGTTTGTATGGTTGTAGCTGTAAAAATACCCAATCTCCTACATCAAAACTTCTCTTGCTGCAATGTTGATCTCCCTGTTCTTTCATTCGATTTTGTGCCAAATTCAACCTTATCCTTTAAGAGTTGGAGAACTTCTTGTTGATGCTCGATGTGATCTTCCACTGCTTGAACCTTCGAATTTTATCTTAAAGATGATGTGATGGATGGCGGATGATATCCATAAAGTGCCATAAATGGGGTCATTTTTGTGCAGTATGGAAGGAAGTGTTATACCACCATTCAGCGAGAGGTAACCACTTAACCCATTGTGTTTGTTTATCAGATACAAAACAACGAAGATATCCTTCCAAACATTTATTTACTATCTCAGTTTGAACATCAGATTGAGGGTGATAAGATGAGCTATGAGCTAATTGAGTACCCAAACAAGAAAATAGCGCCATCCAAACATTTCCAGTAAAAATGGGATCTCTGTCACTCACAATAACCCTTGGGTTCCCATTTAGCTTTTGAATTGTGTCCATAAATGTAGTAGCAACTGTACTTTCTTTAAATGGAAGAGATAATGCACAAAAGTATGCATACTTGGTAAGTCTATCAACTACCACCATGATGACACTCTTTCCTTTGGACTTAGGTAAACCTGTGATAAAATCCATTGAAATATCCTCCCAACATTGACTTGGAATGGATAAAGGGTATAGAAGACCTAGGGTCTTAATTGTCTCAACTTTATTCTGCTGGAAAACCAAACATTCTACCACAAACTTTTGAATATCAAATTTAAGGCCATCCCAAAAAAATTCTTTCTTCACCCTGTGGTATGTTTTTAAAAATCCTGAGTGTCCTCCTAATGGAGAAGTGTGCAATTCCAAAAGAATATTTTGTTTTAGTTGGGAATTCTTACAAAGATATAAGTGATCTTTGTACCATAAGAAATCAATTTTCCAACTAAATGTATCAGATTTACTAGGATCTTGCTGCAACTTTTGAATGAGTGTCCACACTTCTTCGTCCTTCTTCCATTCATCTCTTGCTTCGGTTATCCAATCTGGTTTGATAATAGAAATGGCACAAAGCAATGCTTCCACCTCTTCATTCTTTCTTGAGAGTGCATATGTAACAACATTTAGCTTCCCTCTTTTGTATATTATTTCAAAGTCATAACCCAACATCTCTGTGACTCATTTTTGCTACTCTTCTGAAGATAGTCTTTGTTCCAAAAAGTGTTTAAGACTATCATGATCAGTTTTTACCTTGAATTGTCTTCCCATTAGGTAAGTTCGCCATTTCTTTAGTGCATGCAGTATTGCTAACATTTCCTTCTTATAAATAGGTTTCTGTAAATACTTTCCTTTGATTGGATGACTTTCAAAAGAAATGGGTCTTCCTTCTTGCATTAAAACAACACCAATTCCATTTCCTGAGGCATCACATTCTACAATAAAGGTTTTTGTGAAGTCTGGCATAGCTAAGAATGGTGCTAGGCACATTTCCCCTTTAATATGTTCAAAGGCTTTAGTTGCTTCAGGAGTCCATGAAAATGCATCTTTCTTCAATAATGTTGTTAGAGGTGCTGCTATTCTCCCATAATTCTTAACAAACTTGCGATAATACCCTGTTAACCCGAGAAATCCTCGCAACTGCTTTATGGTTGTGGGGACATTCCATTCCTTAATGGCTTTAATTTTGTTAGGGTCTACTTTAACACCCTCGTGAGATACAATATGACCCAGATATTCCACCTCTTGTACTCCAAAGAAAAATTTGGATGTTTTTTCATATAATTGTTTCTCTTGCAATAGTTTGAGCACCCTGTCAACATGTTCAACATGATCCTTCCAAGACCTGCTATAGATTAGTATATCATCAAAAAATACTAGCACAAATTTTCTAAGGAAGGGTTTGAAAATGGAATTCATCAATCCTTGAAATGTAGAAGGTGCATTGGTAAGGCCAAAAGGCATGACTAAAAATTCATAATGACCCTCATGAGTTCGAAATGCTGTTTTCGGAATATCTTCAGTCTTCATTCTAATTTGATGATATCCTGAATGAAGATCCAACTTGGTAAAATAAAATGCTCCATGTAATTCATCCAATAATTCATCAATCACAGGAATGGGAAATTTATCTTTAATGGTGAGCTTATTGAGCTCCCTATAATCCAGACACATTCGCCATGATCCATCCTTCTTGTGTACCAATACTACAGGAGCGGAGAAATAACTTTGACTAGGTTGAATTATACCCGCCTCTAACATTTCTGCAATCATACATTCAATTTCGCTCTTTTGGACGTAAGGATATCTATAAGGCTTGATGTTTGGAGGAACACTTCCTGGAATCAAATGAATAGCATGATCATAATCACGAATAGGTGGGAGTCCTTTGGGAGTTTCAAACACCTTGGAATGATTGTCCAAGACTTGTTGGAGATATGCAGAAATAGATGATTTTGATGTTGGAACTTCTAGTGAGCATAATTGTGCAATTACGCCTCGCTGTTCTTTCTTTAGAAGCTTTGTCATGACATTAGAGTTTATTATCCTTCCTGGCTTCCCCGCAATACCCCGTAATTCGACTTCCTTTCCTTCTGAAAAAAATTTCAAGAAAAGTTCTTGAAAATTAAAAGCTACCGTCCCCAAAGATTGTAACCATTGTACTCCTAGTACAACATCAATGCCTCCCATAGGAATGGAAAGCATTGGAATATTCAATACATATTCCCCCATGGTTAGCTTGATATTATGGCATTTTCCAGAGAAATTTATAGTTCCTCCATTTGCAACCATCACTTGATATTCTGGTGCTGGGTATAGGAAACAATTTAATTCCTTGGCTACCTTACAATGAATAAAATTATGGGTGCTACCTCAGAATAAATCAACACTATTACCTTTTTATTCTTGATATGTCCTTCTATCTTCCGAGTTTGAGGAGTGGTAATTCCTGCCAATGCATTACACGATATGGTCGGACTCATTTAACCAACTCCAAAAATAGAAGAAAAGAGATATCAACACCTTAGAAATAAGCCACTTCAAGGGGGCAACCTCCAATACATTACATGAATGAAAAATTCTTGGATGATACAAATTACAAAACCTCCTTTCCATATATAGGAGTCCATGGGGCCACAATGTAATCCTAGTGGGGTCACAATGTAATCCTAGCCGACCTAACAATAATAATTTAAGGGCACAATAATAACAATATGGGGGTTACAGGGGTACAATAATAACAATATGGGGGTTACAATAAAAACAATAAGGGACTATAATAGTAATATAGGGACCTAACACTATATCTGTATCAAATCCATCAGGGAATTTGATAAGGACAGTGTCTGGAGGGGGTTTAAGATTAGCAGGAATTGCATTATAAATAATGTTATATTTAGTACAATAATCTTGAATTGTTTCATTTGGTGCTCTTTCTATGCTTTCAAATTCAGATAAGATTTTTAGAGGATTTTTCTTCGTTTCCCATCTATTTAGAAACATTCTATGAAAAACTACTAAATCAAAAATACTACCAGCATTCAAACCTTTAAACCACTTTTTTACCTCACTAGTTAAAGTTTGAGCAAAAAGTCTCATTTCGACATCAGCATCATCAATTTCATGTAGTTCAAAATAATCTGTCATCTTATTAACATGTTTTTGTGTAGTATAGTGAGTTGTTCCATCAAATTGAGGGATTTTTATTTTATAGTCCTGGGGCATGTCATGTAACTGTGCTGGTAGGACCAAGGGAGAATATATGGTAGCCATGGCTTGGATTCTAGCTTGGCTAGAAGGTAAGTTTCAAGTACTTGGTGAAGAACTAGAAGTACTTGCTGATGTAGTTAAAGAAATCGCAGATGAGATTGGGATATAAGAAGATGTACTGGAAAATGTGGTTGAGATACTAGAAGATGAAGTTGGGATGCTAGCAGAGGTACTTGGAAATGAGAATGACGTATTGGAAAATGTAGTAGAAATACTAGGGGATGAACTTGAGGTGGTGGAAGATGGAAATAAAATTCTAGGTTGAAAAGGTTGCTTAGGAAAAAATGGATATGTGGAATGAAGTGTGGTGGAAACAATGGATGAAGTGGTAGTGAATAAGGATGAACCTACAGATTCTAAAAGGCTGGTATCTAAGTGGTTGGTAGAAGGCTTAGGGGTATAGGCTGATAAAGCACTCAATTCAACTGAATGTTGTAAATAAGCTTCATCAATTTATTTAATCAAAGTTGCAGTTATGGCATCAACCTTATCATAAAATTCAAAAATATTTTGCTCAGAATCAAATGAAACAGTTTCCTTTTTAGTTTCAATAAATGAAATGAACTTAGGATCTATTACAGTATTATGTAGGTCACTTTCTGATTTAGTTATAAACAAAGATTGTTCAAAATATAAATCAAATTCAATGTCTTGTAAACTTGATAGTTGTTTGGGAAGGGAATTTGCTTTGACCAATGAAATCTTATTACCTAAATCTTCTACTCTTTTGTTTTTCTTTCCAATTCTGTCAGGATTATCTACTATGACAACAAGTTGTGGATATGGATTTGACTTGGTATAGTAGATTCTTCTGGAAGCTAGAATTACAATTTTTATGAAAATATACTCACAACTTATTTAAAACAATATTAAGTTGAAAAGATAAATGAAAAGATTTACTTTAAGATCTATTTAAAAACTAAGGATTGGTTAGTTCCCCAGTATGGTCGCTAATATGTTATCACTCCAATAATTCTCAAAAATTGTGAGATTTTTTATTTTAGTTTTAAAGAATATCAGAGGTAACCACAAACCTAATTTTAAGCCTTAGGATCTAGCCTTCCTAATGCTTAGAGAGGGCTCTCTCTATATGATTTAACTTTGTTGATTATATTTGATTTTAGGCTAGTTATATGGGGAAAATTGGTTTTGGGTTTTGGATTTGATTTGGTGGTGAAATCACTTACTTAGATGTATAGATATAGATCGGTATCCCATTGGGAAAATGGAGTCAATGTGTCAAGCAGTCAGATCAGGATCAAGGTCGAAAGGTAAATGTTTACAGGGAAAGATAGCTGAGTTACTTAAGGTCTTCAAGGCTGATGGTGAAATGGTTTTAATCGGGATAAAAGAGAAATTAACGGTTCTTAGTCAGATGTGATTGAAAACATATAAATGATAATCATTCAAAACAAAGTGCTTTTAACATATTCTGAAATAAAAATTCCTGATTTATCATTAAGGTTTTAGAACACATTCATGAATAGATGGAAAACATAAGAAAATTGACAAGATAACAAGTGAAATACTTCACTTCAATGGCCCAACACATGAACCTTGTAATATGATGTTTTATTTCCTGTGATCCAATCCACTGACTTGAAATTGATACAAAAACCCTTAGGTTCATAATAGTACAACTATAGAAATGTTCAGTAATTCATCTACACTTAATACTTCAAATGATGAAGTATTTATACAAAAACTTGTACAAAATATCCTAGAATAAACTTCGAATTTTTTTTATGAAAAAGACATATCTTCATGCAAGAATATAGTGACAACTCCGTAACTAATACTAGTTGTCCTTTTTATTGAAATAAAATATCATGTTGTTTTGATTTTATCACTGCTTTCTCTATTTGATGTTTAATGAAGGCTGCAATTGGACATTGAGGTGTCCTTTATGCTGGCAGATTCATCTTTACTCTGATTTTGTCTTCAACCTTTCATCTGATACACTTTAATATTGATACTCTTTTACTGCAGAAAATTGTCAATGCTGGTGTAAAAACAACAGACTTTGTTTTTACTTTCATTTCTCAGTGCTCATTGTAATCTGATCTTACAGTAGATCAGTTAACTTCTCCCAGAACTCAACTTCTGGCAATTTTATCTTCATAAGCCTTCTGAATTTTTCATCAGCTTCAGTGTATTTTGAAATGTTGGTTTGTTCACAAATAGGTGTTTTACTTCATGCTGCAAGTAAAACAAATTTTCAAAATTCTTATATAAAACTATACATTACGGAATCAAAATACCTCCTCTGGTCTGTTTTCGAGGGAAGACAAATATGGAAGAAGTACAAAGACCTAAATTAAACCTATTTGCGGTAACGCCTATCTATAGAACGGAGAACAAAGGCGTACATAACGCGAATGATGGAAATTACATTAGTAGTGTTAGTGGCTTAGAGACAGCAGCCTACGATTTTCTTGGAAGAGCGCGTTACCCGTGTTTTAAGTTTGAATTGGGAAAAGAGCGCGGAGAATAATTTGAATCTCCGACTTTCCCTCACAAAGGAGTCAGTTCACAAAGGAAACTGCAGAAGCACCAGTTCATTATTGGTCATTGCCATGAGAGACTTAACTCCAAAAGAGGCAAAAGCATGGAGATCAAAGAAACATCTAAGCTTTTTCCATTCCAAACTAGTGGAAAGAGAAGGGCAACAATGGCCTTCTCCCTCTCCTATAAGAAGGAGCTGAAGGCTCTTAATTGAGGGTCGAAGGATTGCTCAAGGTTCTTGTATACTTGTGGAATAGAGAATAGTGTGACATTGTGAAGGCCAAGAGTCAAAGAGGCTCCTAGAGAGTTTGTTGACTTGGACTTCTTCACTAGAGAGAGAAGAGAGATTGGGAGACTGAGGAGGGCTTGGTACAACCGATGGTTGTAATCCTCCTTCTTTCAAAATCAATAGAACTGTGTTTGTTTTGTCCATTCAATGCTTAATATTGTCATTATTGCTTGAACAGTTATATAGTATGATATGAATGGCTCAGATGTGTATAATCTAGATGTTTATTGTATATTGATTTAATTGATAGGATACTTGTTATATTAGAAATTACGCGGGTGCTTTGACTAATTGCAGATCTCAGATTTGGAGCCGGCGAAGAAGGACTCTTGCTTTGCTGCGCAGTGCTCTCCAAAGGATTCCAAGACCGTCAAAGAGGTAATTATCTATTGTATTCCTTCAAGTTATTTCAAACTAATAAGAACATGCTCATGCCATCTTTGTGAACATCATAGCTAATCTTACTGTCTGCCTCGGGCACTGGAAAGCCCTGAGAGGGATATTCGAAAACCAACCACCCAAGCAGTTTACCCTATAGCAGAATTGGCGACTCCACTGGGGAGTTTTCCCCCATAGTTTCCAGACTATTTATTCCTTCCTTTCTTCTCTTCTTCTCTGTTCAAAGATCCTTCCGACCATTTTTTGATGCCCAGTAGACATACCAAACGCTTGCAGAGTTCAATCCTGTTCCTGTCTGGCCAACTGAAGAGATTTTCCCTGGTTAACGCGACCTATGCAGGTTATCCAGTGCATTTTAACGCGGTCTATGCTTAAATACAGTGCGTTATAACGCTGTATTTTCTCACAGACAGAGCGTTACTCAGCCAAAAACCTTGTTGTTCACTGTTGTGACTGTGTTTTAGCTGTAGAGTTTTTTGGCCATCAGTACCTTTCAGCGACTGAATCCCTGTGCTTGTCTGCTAAACTGGCATTGTTATTTGTTTCTCTTATTTAGTTAGTGTGCAAAACATTTACCTTTTAAAAGAGAATTTTTTTTTTAATTTTTCTGCATTTAGCTGAGTTTGTTCTGAAAGTTTTAGTTCACAGACTGTTAAAAGAGGTAGATAGAAGTCTGAATCTTCAAAAGTTGAGTTGTGTTATTTACATGTTGGTGCATGGATGATTGAAAAAGAAACCTCTCCCTGTAGAAACACTCTTCATTGAATTTAATATTTAGAGCATGTTTTGCATGGTTTCTTGAGTCAGAGTCTCACTATACTTCATACATCCATTCCCCCTCCGCAAGACTAATAACAAAGTACACTAAAAATAAAGCGACACTAAAATCAATCTAATAACTCTTTTTTGAGCTCACACAAACAGTAGTTCAGGCTAGGATCTTGGGTTAGGAAAGTGAGAAAACTACCCAAGATCTCAAAACTTGAAAACTAGAGTCATTAACGAGTGAAATCCTGTTGCACTCACATTATCGGGACCGTTCCTTTACCGGAGCTCAGCGCGAGACAACACTTGGGTGCACTAGAAGGTAGCCCACCTTCGACTGCATCCTGTGGGTGTGTTATATATTGGGGTTCCCTTCGGGGATGTTGAAACTAGATCGGGGATCTAGGTATTCTGCCCATATAGCACACTGTCCTTGACCGTGGACCCCCCTGATGATGTCTGTGATTTGAGGTATCCTTAGTGGCCATAATTTTTAGGGACTTACACAAGGTGACTGGGACGGGCTGTCTTGGTACCTGAAATAGACGGACCCACTCTGTCTTCGGTCTTTAGGAGGGTACTCGTCTTCACGAGAGTGCTTACACCTATCGTCTGAGGTTCGGGCGAAGCTCTAGAGTGACCGTAACTGTACTTTCGACCAACCCTCTCTGTATACTATTGCGATACTGGATTTCATCACCAGTGAATGGTAGTACTCAGACAAGGCACCCTATTCTGGCTGCTTGCTGATTGTTTTTAGAAAGTCCTTTTTCTTTTTGTTAGGTGTGTGGTTACTGTCATTTGAGACTTCATAATAGATCACAATTTAATAAAATTTGTTAAAATCAAACCGGTCACCGTGGCGTCCCCTGACCCACACCGTCTGTCTCGACGACAGCAAGGTCTACCTCCTCTCAACCTTGAGGAAGAACTGAACCTTGGTGAACCCGGGCCTTCTACGGAAGAGCAATCTCCTCTGACTAATCTTGATTATCACATAGACCCTTATCAGCCGGAACTCCCGGAGGACCTTTTCACTGAAGGCGTTGTACCTAATTACAATCCTCCGCTCACTGATCCGTTAGGGCCTGTGATAATCCAAATTACACCACGCCGAGATATGTCTGCGGCAACACCAACATCTATTTCTCCACCAGCATCCACAGGGTCGATACCAATGGCAACCATTCCTGGTTCGCCACCATCCTCCCCGCCGGTGGTCAGTTCTATGCCATTCTTGGGTAACCCCAGTAGTCAACATACACCTACCCCCAATCCTATGGTTAACACAACTGTCAGTAGTTTACCGAACCCTTCGGCATCTACTCCTACCGTAACCACGTTGGGGACCACAGTAGCTCCTCCCACGAGCATGACTACTTCGGTGCCCTTTAGCAACCCTTTCGGTTGGAACCCTCTGTTGAGTTCAAACCCCCTGGCCACTATACCAGGGGGCAGTGTTATCAATACACAGGTAGCAGGGAATATTTCTCTTCCTATGCAATCCTTAGGAAAAATGGGACAACCCATTGTAAATACTATCCCCTTAAGTGGTTCAAACATAGGTGTAGGATCTATACCGTTGCCAAATTATGCAAGTACTAGTATACCTCCGGGAAACTCTATTGCATCCATTTGGACTAACCAACCCCAACCTCTGTCTGGAGTGGGAGGGCACTTTTACGCTGGGGGCAACCAACCATTTGCCCCTCAATACACTATGCCCTATGGACAGCAACCGTATGTTCCTACTCCTCCACCTATGGGAGGTTTTTATCAAAGTCCCACTTACCCTTCTGGTAACACGTGGATGGGAGGACCCTATGGTCCAAGTAATCAGCCCATACTGCCTTGGTTAGACTCGGGGGAAAATCCACAATTTCCTTTCTTGGCAGCTTTGGACATACCCGACATCCATAAGCTGACGAACGACCCCATCAACCACAACCCGCTTTGGCCTCCAATACCGCATAAGATTCCTTCTGATATCCCGAAGTTCGACGGGAAACATGGGGACGACCCGGCCGCACACATCACTACCTTCCATTTATGGTCCATATCCAATTCCATGGTAGATGATAGTGTCCGACTTCGACTGTTTTCCCGCACCCTTACAGGCAATGCCGCCAAGTGGTACATTGAATTACCACGCGCCGCCATCAATACGTTTGGCGCTTTAGCGACGGAGTTCTTAAAGAACTTTCAACTACCAATTAGAGTGGAAATCGGCACAGAATTGTTAACATCACTGCGCCAAGACACCGCCACCCACATCTCCGACCATATTCATGAATGGAGACGTAGGAGGAGGCTCGTCAAAGCGCCAATACTGGACCATCTCTTGGCCAATTGGTTTTGCAAGTCTCTTTTACCCCACATCTCTAAAGACATTGGCCTTTCTGGTGCGGTGACAGAAGATCAATGTATTCGTCGTGACCAGCACCTGGATTTAATCTATTCACAATCCGGCACGCTTTACGATCTACTCCCCCATGCCCCTGGTAACCCAAACCCTCCGGCTAATCAGAAAACCGGAGCTCATGCCAATGGTCTCGTTGGCGCGATCTCTAGTGTAGCCACCAATCAGTCTCGGGGGCAAACCTCCCAGCCATCCTCGGCTGCCACCGCCCCCCATCAAACGACTCCTCTTCCTCCCGCTGAGATAAATTCGGTGCAAATCTCACAAAAACCTAGCGGGAAAAATAAGAAGAACAAGAAGAAAACATCTTCTTCGGAAGAGCAATCGGATAATCAGAACAACCCTAATCAGAAAAATGTTGCCAGAAATGACAAAGGAAAGGATAAACCCATGAAATTTCCTTGCAAAATCTGTGCGGAGGACCACTTGACATACAAATGTCCTCGGCTGCAAGAATGCACCGATTTTATTGCTAACAAGGATTTTGGGTGAACACCTTCCGTTCTTCACAATCCTTTCCCCAATCAACCGTATCAACATCAACACATGTTGACAATCCGCCACAACCCCATCAACGGGGCAACGGTGGTTCGTATCCTTCCGGCAAAGGACCATCTGCCATTTATGGCATCGAGAGTGTTGACCTTCAAACTCGCGCCAAGCTTTATGGAAATCCTACCATAGATGCTCAGGAACCTGGAACTAGTTCCAATCTGCCGCCGCCCAACGATTTACATATCGAAAGGCCTACTGTTGAACCCGTGATTCGTCCCCCCAAAGGGACACTTCGACGCACGACTCATAATACCTCTGCACGTGCAGCCCAAAACTACAATATTGTAGAAGATTTGGCGCAAGCACCGTCAGCTATGTCTGCTCTTGAAGTATTACAAACCTGTCCAACACAAAGGAAAGCCTTGCTTTCGGCCATTGGTGGAATAGATCCCCAAGATTCCATGCTAGCAATCTTTGATATGGAAAAGGCTAAACCTTGCCTCTCACATCAACTCGCATTCCAGGTGCAGGTTGTGTCGAAAGGGAGACCAATCCATCGTACTGTCATAGACGAAGGTGCTTCGACCTGCGTTATGTCACAAGCTTGCTGGATCCATTTAGGTTCTCCTACTCTAACCCCGCCATCGAATTACCTCAAAGCTTTCGATGGCCACACTTTCCTACCAAAAGGATACCTTGCTAGCTTTCCCATCACTCTGAGTGGGAAAACGGTAAACGTGGACGTTGAAGTCGTAGAGCATCATCTCGACTATAATCTATTGGTCGGTCGCAGTTGGTCTTATGCTATGACCGCCATCGTGTCTTCGGTCTTCCGACTCATCCTATTTCCATTGGATGGGAAAATAGTCACGGTCGATCAGCGATCCTTCTGCACCCCTGATTATGCCACTTTACCAAGTAGCTATGTACCCCTAATAGGAGGTGTCCTTGACTCTTACGTCAGTATCGGTACCGGTCTTCTGGAGATATCTTCCCTACTGGGTTGTTTTCCTCTACCGCCGCCATAGATCCCAAACACGGTTGCAATGATATCCACCTTTTCGGATGGCTCTATCGACCCATGGATCATCCCGGCACCTTCAGATATTGATTCTTATAGAGATCAGATGCCGCTTTCACCAGTTGAGTTGGCTTATCAAGCCATCCAAAGCACATCTAAACCCTCCACTGATATGGTTTCGACCACAGGTACAAACCTCTCTCCCATAACAGTTCTCTCTAAGGATCTCCTCAATGAAGTCTGGCCTACAGACGAAGCTATTCGAGAGATCATGTCATTAGAAGAACGACCTTGGGGAGAGTTTCACCATCGCACTTCGACGATTGATTCGGAGGCGATAAAAACTGAAATCTCGTCTTTTGACCAACCTGAGATAGTTCCCTCCTCTTATACGACTGTTCACACTATCGATTCAGAAGGGAACATGGGTAATCTTTCCAAGACACTGCTCATTGATATCTCAGCAAAACGGGTATCGTGGAAAATATTCAGATTGGAGCCGACTGCAATCCTGAGGAAATTGCATCCTTCACATCTCTTTTTAAAGAATTCCGCGATGTCTTTGCTTGGTCTTATGACGAAATGCCCGGCATAGATCCTTCTATTGTCGAGCACGAAATCAAGACTTATGACAATGCTAAACCTATCCGGCAACGACTCAGACCTGTCCACCCGCGCAAAGCAGCCGCCATTAAGGTCGAAGTAGAAAAACTTTTAAACGCTGGCTTCATTTACCCCGTTCCCTTAACTGAATGGGTTTCCAATCCGGTTCTCGTTGATAAAAAACAAGGCACTATTCGAGTTTGCGTCGATTATCGCGATCTGAACGCCGCTTGTCCAAAAGACAACTATCCTACGCCGTTCATTGATCAAATTCTCGACGATTGTGCCGGATGTGAATCTTTTTCCTTCATGGATGGATTCTCGGGATACAACCAGATTGCCATAAAAAAAGACGACCAGCATAAAACTGCTTTCATCTATCCTTGGGGCATTTTTGCGTATAAAAAACTCCCATTCGGCCTGAAGAATGCTGGAGCAAATTTTCAGCAGGCTATGGACTATGCTTTTCATGACATTCGACACATTGTACAGGCTTACTTGGATGACCTTCTGGCTCATTCCAAGAAGCGACAGAACCACCTAACTCATTTAAGAGATATTTTTGCTAGGTGCAGATTCTACAATATACGCTTGAATCCTCATAAATGTGTATTTATGGTCGAGTCCGGACGATTGTTAGGTTTCATTGTTTCCAAGCACGGGATTAGGGTTGATCCCGATAAGGTCAAAGCAATTGTTGAATTTCCGGCACCACAATCCATCCTTCAACTCCAAAGCTTGCAAGGGAAGGCAAACTTTTTGCGTCATTTCATCGTTAACTATGCTGAGATGACGAAAGGATTCATGCGATTATTGAAGAAAGGAACACTATACTTGTGGGATGACCAAGCTCAATGGTCATTTGATGCTTTAAAACATGCACTTGTTTCAGCCCCACTCCTTAGTGCCCCCGATTACTCACGCGACTTTCTCCTCTATCTGGCAGCATCACCATCCTCACTTGGAATGGTTTTGGTTCAAGTACACGATGACGACAGCGAACATGTGATTTACTATTTATCAAAAGGTCTAATCGGACCTGAGTTACGTTATTCACATGTGGAAAAACTGTCTCTGGCGGTAGTTTTCGCCGTCACCCGACTCCGACATTATATATTGCTGCGACAGACTACGGTGATTGCTTTGGAGAATCCCATGCGACATATCTTGTCTAGAAAAATTATTGGCGGGAAATATTCCAAATGGATCGTCATCCTCCAACAATTTGATTTGGTTTTCACGGCTGCCAAAGCAAAGAAATCCCTCGTCTTCGCCGAATTATTATCGGACCTTCCCAGAATCGACCCGGCAGAGGTAGCTCATGATCCATTCCCTGATGAATCTGTCTACTTGGTCGACTCTTCGGACCCATGGTATGGAGACATCTTAGTCTACCTACAAACTCAACGCTTCCGCCCAGCTCTCACGTCTGATGACCGTCGTCGTATCCGCCACCAAGCAAAGCACTACCTCGTGCTAAACGATACACTATATCGTCGTGGTGTTGATACTATTCTCCAACGTTGTCTCACTATCGATGAGGCAGAACGCGTTTTGAATGACTGCCATGCAGGGGCATGTGGTGGTCATCTTTCGGGCATAGCTACTGCCCAAAAAATCTTGCGCGCTGGTTACTGGTGGCCCACTTTGTTTAAAGATTGCATTGCAGCAATCCAAAAATGCCATCCATGTCAAATTTTCACAAAGAAAATGCGCGCACATCCTGCCCCCCTTCACCCGGTTATCTCCGTCAGTCCTTTCGCTAAATGGGGAATTGACTTCGTCACCTGCAATCCCGCTTCGGAAAACGGACACAACTACATCGTGGTTGCGGTCGATTATTTTACGAAATGGGCTGAAGCCCTTCCCACTTTTAAGGCCGATGGTGAAACCGCCGCTCTCTTCCTGTTTAATCAGGTTATCTGTCGGTTCGGCGTACCCCTATCGATTGTCACAAATCATGGATCTCACTTTCAAAATCATATGATGATCAAATTAACATCCATGCTAGGTTTCCGACAAGATCAATCTTCGTCTTATTATCCTCAAGCTAATGGTCAAGTAGAAGCCATAAATGGCGTTCTCAAAACCATGATTCGTCGATTGGTCGGAAACCATAAAACCACATGGCATCGAAAGTTATATTCTGCGTTATGGGCATACCGAACGTCAGTTAAAACTGCCACAGGCTTCACACCTTTCCAACTTGCTTTCGGCCTGGAGGCAGTACTTCCAATCGAGTGCGAAATCCCATCACTCAAACTTTCCATTGAGCTCCTGCCTGGCACCACCGCCACAGAAGAGCGCTTGCTCTCGCTCGATCATTTGGACGAAACTCGTCGAGATGCTACATTAGCACTCGAAGCTCACCAGCGCCGAGTTAAAGCTCAATACGACAAATCTGTCAAGCCTCGTTCCTTCCAAGAAGGCGATCTCATTCTACTATATGATCAAAAGCACGACCTCTTGGGGGCAGGAATACTCCAACCATTGTGGCTTGGTCCTTACATCGTTACTAAAGCCCTCTCAAAAGGAGCTTACGAAATACAGTACTGTAATGGAATTCCACTCAAGGAGCCCCGCAACGGGCTCTATCTGAAGAAGTATTTTGCCTAGTTTCGCACTAGGCATATGCTTTGTAATTTTATGTATATAAGTTTTGCCTATTTTATTTTGATGCTTCTGGATTATTGTTCTTGGTTTAAGGTGTTTTTCTCATGTAATCTTTTTCTTTCGCACAAATGTCATCGCATTCGTTATCATACGTCGGATATGCGGACGGTGCTAGTCATCACACTAGACACATTGCTTCAGCTGCTTGGGTTCTCTATACTCCTGAGTCGGACCTTCTTGGTTCCGGGGGAATCTTCCTGGGTAACGCCACCAATAATGTTGCCGAGTACATGTCAGTGATCCAACTCCTCACGGAAGCGGCATCTCGTGACATCTCCGATTTAGTGGTCAGGTTAGATTCCCAACTCATCATTATGCAGTTAAACAATTTTTACCGTGTCCTCCACCCTGTATTGCTACGTTATTTTTTACGAGTGCGACTTTTAGAACGTCAATTTCAAACAATCACATTCGAACACGTTCCTAGAGAATTTAATGCATTAGCCGATTCTTTGGCAAATTATGTGTTAGATTGGCATTTATCGCATTTATTGTAAAAGATTTACTCATGAGTACATATATTTTTATCACATCAAAAATACATAAAAATTTAAAAACACAAATCACCAAAAATATATATATATATATATATATATATATATATATATATATGTCATGTCCAGTACATAGTAAACATCGAAAAGAAAAATCTCCCAAAACTTGGGGTGTTTTACAAAATTTGGCTACACTAAGCCATGCTCTAACACTAATACATCTACTCCACCAGCTAAGCCTGATGCTCATGATAGCATACAACTGCTCTAGCTATCCTCCTCAGAGGGACTAAGTATCTCTCCGGCACACCCACAGTATGCCGCTGCAGACGAACTGGAACCTCCCGCATAGGAAGCGGTGGTATACCCATACTCAGACCCTCCAGGTTCCTAGAGAGTTCATGTAAAATTTGGGTATCATCGTCGTCGCCGGCTTCCGCATCCTCTACTGGTGCGCCAGCCCCGGGTAGCTGCAATCCTCGCCGTGCATAGCGAGGGGCCCCAACTAGTCGGACAGGTGCCACATCTGTGTCAAGCAAGCAAAAGCTTCATGTCAAAACTAAATTTTCACCCCTTTTTAAACAAATATTTTTTTTTTTTTTACATAAACATTCAAAAGCTAAAAACACAAAAACTTCTTTGAAAAAACACTGATCATTTTTTTCTTACCATCGGGCCCCCACTGGGTGCCAGGGGGCAAGACTAACTCGGGATCGCCTGTGAAGTTCATCCCTGCATAGGGATAATCCTCAATCATGATGATCTGAGAGTCCAGCCAATCAAAAAATCCCTCATCAAAACAGTGACGGACGGGACCCTCTCTAGTCCGTGGAAGCAAAGTGGCCCACCGAGCCTGCCTCGGCTCGCGTGGACCCAATGGCGCTGTAGGGATCCTGGGCCTCATCAGTGGTATCCGCTCCAGTATGAAAGAAACAATCAGTGTTCCGTACCCAAACTCTCTTTGAGTACGGGTCTTACATGCAGTAAGCTCTGCTCGGACCCGACGAACCACACCGTCACACCAGTCGAAAACCTGAGGCTGCATACAATCCAAGGCTAGGAGCATTTGAGCCTTGGTCGCCACATGCTGACTCTTGGCACCTGCCAAGCGAACAATCATCCATAATATAGCCCGCAGGGGTCTCAGAGTCACCTGTGCAATAGGTATCCGGTTACTCACAGCCTGGGTGCCACGTATGCAGTGCGCATGGATCAAATCAGTAGTGGAACGAGGGTCAGCTCTGGACCCCGTCAAATTGGGCCTCGCCCCACGACATGACAAGCCATTCAAAAAGTAAACATCATCCTTTTCGATGGCGAGCTCATTGCCACCAATCCAAAAGACATGATGCCATTTGTCCCAGTGCTGGATCAACCACCTCAGGAGGTCCTCTTGACCCCTCATCAATTCTAAACGGGCATACTTAAGCAATCCGCACCTCTGGAGAGCCATTAAACTTGCCGCATCCGTCACCATCTCTCGTTCTTCCCGCTCATGCTCTCTCTCTCGCCAGATACTCATGATTAACAGCTGAACACCTGCAAATGCAACATTTTCAACCGATTAAAACTTGCCTAGACCACTTCAAAAATGGAAAAATTGAATTGTTAGAAAGCATGGTGCGCCTAATGCGGGCACTAGTACAAAACAGAGCGTTCTAATGCGCAATTCCTTCACGGGTTGTGCATTTAACGCAGCTGTTATACTCCTGACCCGCGTTAGGTGCAAATATTTTTCTAGGGCCTCAAAATTTCCTAATTTTGAACCAGCAAAAACTAACAAATTGGAAATCAAATGATAACATGAGGTTCTAGCTCTTACCTGGATCTCACGAAATAGAAAACTGTTGCTTGGATTGACCGTAATCGTCAGCTGAAATTTCCACCCCTTTTCCACTCCAGAGCTTCTTCACAGCACTCAAAACAGTGAAAATGAATGTCTTCTAACCTTCTTATAGCAAATTCTGGGGCATGACTCTCTTAAGTCAGTCGGCAAAGTCGTGATTTCTCGCTGTACACATGTCACAACTCTCAAGATTTGGTACTGATGATTCTAATAAGGGATCAAGATTTATGAGCAAACATACTCATGTTTTATCGAGCGTTCTTTTTGGTCTTTTCTTGCTCGTTAATCCGAAAAACCTCGAGTTCTCTTCTTCGGACTCGTTAAACTTATACGAAGTTGGCATCGAGTGTTCTTTTTTGGTATTTTCTTGCTCGTTAATCCGAAAAACCTAGAGTTTTCTTCTTCAGACTCGTTAAAACTATGGAGAAGTACTGAGCATTCTTTTTAGGAATCTTTTTCTCGCTCATAAAACCGAAAAAATCCCGAGTCACCTTTGTCAGGCTCGTTAAACTACTGAGACAAAGAACAAGGAGCCATTCTTTTCCTCTTTTTCAAAGCTCTTTAAATAGAAAAAGTAAAATCGAGTTTTCTCCGCGTGACTCGTTAAAATTCCACAGAGGTATCGAGTTTTCTCCGTGTGACTCGTTAAAATTTCACGGAGGTACCGAATATAACAAAATGAGGTAGAATATTCCACAAAGAATATTGAGTTTACTTCGTCTCCTCGTACTCATAACAAAATGAGGTAGACGTCCATTGAACATAGATTTCTCACTTTTCCGGATTCGATGGACTAACTAATGGAAAATGAACTGTTTCGGGCTTACTATTACCCCTTTTCCGTGCCCGGTTATCAAGACATGACAAAGGTACCCCAATGGAGTTGTCTTTTATGACATTTTTCAGACTCTCTAAACATGAAAAATTCACCGAGTTTACTCGTCTGGACTCGTTAAACCTAATCAGACAGGACATGGAGTTGTCTTTTATGACATTTTCAGACTCTCTAAAACATGAAAAATTCACCGAGTTTTCTCATCTGGACTCATTAAACTTAATCAGATGGGACACAGAGTTGTCTTTCCTGACATTTTTCAGACTCTCTAAACATGAAAAATTCACCGAGTTTACTCGTCTGGACTCGTTAAACTTAATCAGACGGGGAAAATTTGGACAAAATGGATACTACCTCTGTTACATTTCCAAAAAGGTCGATTTGGCAGCAAAATTCTTGAACATGGCACTTCCCAGAAAACTCTTTCGCAGTTAGCCGAACCCTACCATCTATGAGTATTAGCCTTCAAATTCCCAGTGTCCCTGCACCGGTAAAATCCTAACACACTCTTTGGTGTTCAAACACGCTTCAGCTGCCTAGTACCCTGCTAGAGTGCCTTCTATTGTTCAAGCAGATCTCGCTATCTACTGCTCCTGTTATCAACCAAACCGTTCATTATGCTAGAAATTATTTGTCGTCTGACGTTCCCATTTACTCTTCCTTATCTCAAATCATAAACAAAATCAGTTGGTTTCCGTTTCATGTTGACTGATGTAGGATGCCTCAGTGCCTACCTTTCAACAAATCACTTCCTATCGACTTCAACATCTTATCTAGGAAGTTGATCCAGAAACCCATCAGTACCCGGATACTTGCAGACATCAGTGGCAGGTAGTCTTGTGTTTGATCAAGGGTCTTCATCATTGGCTCTTGGTCGAATGATTCTACGAGTGTTTGACTTCAACTCCTTTTATTCACACTCGCTAGATTGTATTGGGCATCTTAGGGACCATCATCATTATCGGTGGCCACCTTCGCGTCTGTTAACAGTTTTCATTATTGACTGGTAATCAGATGATTTCTCACATGTTCGACGACAACTCCCTCATTCACATGTTGAGAAATATGCAGTTTAAGTGAATCGGCGGTCAAGACCTTGGGGAAAAAGGCTACACCATTAAAGTTGTGTTCCCTTCCCCAAGCTGCGATATTGTTTATGGAGACAGCTTCTTCAGCCTGATCCTGTTATGACGGACACTTCCACATTGTGCCTATTGGTGGACAGATTCTTCATATCTCTATTCTAGAGAAATCATGGTGTTTAAAGCTACTGAGCATGGGACATGCCCGACTCTAGGCAAATACTATATTTTCTGACATATGTTGTTGTTTCAGGTTTTCCTCAGTCTTTCAATCTCTCTCTATCTCTACAAATTATAAAGTATTTCGGCCATCGTCTTCGTCTCTGACCTCACACTTTAGGGGGCATCTGTTACAGGTCAAAATACCTCCTCATCGGCTCAGAGGGGAAGACAAATATGGAAGAAGTAAAAGACCTAAAATAAACCTACTGCAACGAAGTCACTCTATAGAACATAACAAAGCAGACATAACGCAGGAAATCGATACATTGTGCACGTTAGTGGCTAAGAAGCAACTACGTTTGCTAAGAAGAGCGCGTTACTTAGTGTTTTAAGTTGAATCGGGAAAGAGCGCGGAGAATAGCTGAATTGCCACACCCTCACAAAGAATTATAGAATTAGTTACAAAGAGCTGAAGCTATGACTTCACAGTTCAAACTTGGTCATTTCCATGAGGCTGAACTCCAAAGTAAGCATGGAGATCAAAGAAACATCTAAGCTTTTTCCATTCCAAACTAGTGGAAAGAGAAGGGAAACAATGGCCTTCTCCCTCTCCTATAAGAAGGAGCTGAAGGCTCTTAATTGAGGGTCGAAGGATTGCTCAAGGTTCTTGTATACTTGTGGAATAGAGAATAGTGTGACATTGTGAAGGCCAAGAGTCAAAGAGGCTCCTAGAGAGCTTTTTGACTTGGAATTCTTCACTAGAGAGAGAAGAGAGATTGGGAGACTGAGGAGGGCTTGGTACAACCGATGGTTGTAATCCTCCTTCTTTCAAAATCAATAGAACTATGTTCGTTTTTTCCATTCAATGCTTAATATTGTCATTATCGCTTGAACAGTTATATAGTATGATATGAATGGCTCAAATGTGTATAATCTAGATGTTTATTGTATATTGATTTAATTGATAGAATACTTGTTATATTAGAAATTACGCGGGTGCTTTGAATGATTGCAGATCTCAGATTTGGAGCTGGCGAAGAAGGACTCTTGCTTTGCTGCGCAACGCTCTCCAAGGGATTCCAAGACTGTCAAAGAGGTAATTCTCTATTGTATTCCTTCAAGTTATTTCAAGCTAATATGAACATGCTCATGCCATCTTTGTGAACAGCATAGCTAATCTTACTTGTACGCCTCAGAAACAGAGAAAGCCACCAGGAGGGCCACCCGAAAACCAACCACCCAAGCAGTTTTACCCCTATAGCACCTTCCCTGTTGGGATTCCCTGCAAAGTTGATTTATTTACATGTTCTTTGGCAAACTCTCTTATCTTTTTGTCATAATCCTCTTGCTTCATTAATATTTCAATGATCACTACAGGATTTGGAATGCATTTTTTCCTTAGAACATTAAATTTAATCATGAATCTTGTAATTGTGATTTCCATGTTCAGGCACTTTTCCTCTAATTGTGTCATCAAATTGTTCTTGGATATTACCTTCCTAACTTCGAAGATGGTCTTTGTTCTATCTGTAATTCCAATTTCATCCAGTTCTTGTTTATTTTTGGAATTGAGAAATTTGATCATTTCTAGAGCTTCTTCAAGCTTTTTACCTAGCTCTTATTTTGTTTTATGTATTGCTTCTTTTGCTAACTTCAATAAATCTTTCTGCTCATAGATTACCTGTATGGATGGCCAAATATCATTGACTACTTCAATGATATTGGACCATAATTGTTGTTTAACATGAGCCATAGGTTCCTTCAAAGTTAATTGTTTTTCCAACTTCTTTAGTTATTCATTCAACCTATTGGCTTTTTGTTCTTCATTCTTGGCATTTATTTGTGCAAGTTTCTTAGCATCTTCAAGATTTTTGATCTATTCTTTTAACCCGTTTATCTCATTTGTCTAGATAGACATATCTTACATTACTTTTACTAATTTAATTGCCTCATCTGATTGTTGTGTTGCTATTGTTGAAGACTCAGTAGTTGAATTTGTTGATGAAGTAACTAGAACTGTTGTGGCCATTGGAACATTAGGAGCTAGTGTTTCTACCAAAGTAGATGGTACAACTGTTGTAACTACATGAATCATAGTGGCAAGAACTTCCTATGCTTTGCTGGCTTCTTTCTCTTGGACCAATTTGTCCATTTCAATTTCCATTTCTTTAATCTGGGTTGTTAGCTATAAAATTATGAGACTCGTCATCTCATATTTTTTATTGGAATCCTGTAAAATCTCCTTGGCCTGAGGATGCTCTGTAGGGGGCAGCTTCAATTGTTTCTTAAGTGCAGCAATATTAGCATTCTTCTTTTTAATCAATTCCTCTGTAGCTTTTATATTTTGAGGATCATATCCTACTTCAATCACTTTCTCCTCCAAGGATTTCATTCTTGTATCCTTTGCATATGATGATGTTTTTTCTAGTTTGAGCTGATCTCTTACATTTATCAAAGTGTTTTGAAGCTTTTTTGCACTCATGGCCTTGGTGGTCATTGTGGAATAAATCATCTCTCTTGCCTGTTTATGGAATTCAATTTGATCCAGATGATGAATATCCTAGATTGAAACTTCAAAATAAATCTTTTTATAATCAGAGGATGATTTAGGAGTTGGCACTGTGGGCTAAAGAACTTTCATCAACATTTTTTTTTCTTGTAGTCAAAGGCTGAAAGCAGCCTGTTCTGTATGCTAGGAGTATGTTTTAGGTACTGAGAGTATATTTCATTCTTTATTTCTTCATTTTTCGCCTTAATTTCCTTGTATCTTTCCTTTATGTCCATGTCCTTTTATTCTTCTTTCTTGGATGAAGACACTTCTATACTGGGTTGTTTCTGAATTAATTGTGTATTAGAAGTGATTGGCTATTGTTCCTCTTGAATGATTGTAGGAGGTACAGTGTCTTTTTATACAACTTCTGTGTCAATGACCTCTACTGTCTCCTTTTCTTTACTGGTAGGATTAATTTTTGGCTTTTTGTTGTAACTTAGTTTGAATTTGGTCTCTGTAGTAGTCTCAGTTGTATAAGACCCTTCCTCCCTGTTTCTTTTCATACTTATGTCTTCTTGGGCTAGAGTTTGCAAAGTTTGAATAGTATCGCTTTGCTTCTCAGCCTCTACCAATGTATTCTCTAACCATTCAAATTGGTTTGAGAATTTTTCAATATCTGGTTTCTTTTCATGTATGTATGGACTTAATTTGCACTTAACTCTCATTTTGTTGATAATATCAAAAGGATCATAATACCAAAGAAAACTAGCACTGAAATTGAACTCTTGCAACTTCTTTCTGCCTCTCGACCTGCTTCTCTGTTATTACATATGAATGGACCAACCTGGTTCTTTAGTTTGAATTTTGTCTTCTTCTTTGAAATCAAGAAATTGACAACATCTGATTTTAAAATCTGCCTTATATATTCTAGAGAAAATAACCTCATAGGGAGTTATTTTGGTAATTTATAAGGAATAAGGCTTGACCCATAGACTCTGATTTCAGTGTGATTTTGGTACAAGTACCAATTACCTGTCCTGTTTTGCTCAGACAATTATAAAACTTTCTTGATTTCGTTGCTAATCCTAGGCTGCACACTGTTGTTTAACAAATTGACCAAGGGATGGATGAAAGAATCTGTGAACTCTAAATAAGTAAACTCATTTGAATCCTTCCTTATCAAGGAAGTCCAGAATATAAAAGATTGGTGGATTTCCTTCCACATCAAGCTTCTGAAGGCTTATAGGAAAATTTTCAGATTGAAAATATAAGAAAATTTGGAATAGGAATGAAGAATACCTAAATACACCTTTAGAGGGAAATTTGACTAGTTTCTCATGGATGTTGTCAGTAATATATTGGGCAAAGATAAAGATAACTATAGGAGGCTCGCCAGGTGTAAAGGTGGACAAGAAACCAAGTACTACTACATCAGCATGTTTATCTGTGAAATATCCAAGGATAAAATATAACATAGAAATAATATGTCTAGTTCTTTATGAGAATTTTGTAGAGGATTATGGAGGATTGAGTTTGGGAATTTCCACATAGGATGGCATGAAGGTTTGAAAAGTTTGAGATCTCTTGGGAAAATCCAACTCCAAATAGAACTTGGTGATGGCTTCAATAGATAAAGGAACTTCATTAGGCACAGGTTGTAACTGAAGCATCTAGTTGATAGACTCAGTTGTAATGGTAAAAAAAACTTCCTTCTCAGGGTTCCCAATGGCTCTTTGATCAGGAGAATAGAATTATTGGTAGAGTCTAATTTCTTCTGGGCAATGGTGAGTATGAGGGACAACATGTTTAGGAAAATTTGATTCCCAGATGAATACTTCATCAGCCTGATCTAGAGATTTTTCTTGGCTCCAACAGTGGAGCTCAAGAAGGTTGAATTTAGTTACAGTATCAGTGATTTTGAAGTCTACATCTGCCAGGGTAATATGCTCTACGTCTACAAAAGGGGGTTGTAGAGGGTTGATCACAAGAGTGCTTTTTGTTGAAGATTGCAACAAGAAACAGTGAAGGAGGCATCCTGAAACATCTTTCCTAATCCTAGTTGGAAAGTGATCACCTAAACTAGGTGGGGACCACACAGGTGATTTTTGTCGCAAAGTCTATTTTTAGACTATGTCTATTTTTAGACATATGGAGCATATTCTATAAGTTGCGGGATGCTATTTATGGATGGTTGGTCAAGTTGGAAAAATAGATGGATTTCTGTTTTTAGACATATTGGGCGGAATCTATTTTTAGATTGCCAGTCTAAAAATAGATATGTCGAATATTATTAGCTCTTAATAATATTTGGACTCTAAACATTATCTTATCCTCTTGGAGCACTTAAGTTAAGTGCACAGATGTGGCACATGCAACTGACAGAAGGAATTACATAATTACACTATTCCTAGAAGTTTAGAAGGTTTAGTTGAATATTGCAAGGTTGACTTGATTAGAACTTGCATGTGGCGAGTTTGAACAGATTGATGAGACGATTAATTAGAGTTGTGTTCGGTTTAACTTAGTTGAACTAGTTGTATTAGTCTAACTGATAAATACACTAGTGATGAGTGGTGTGAATTAATTATTAATTAATTCACTGAACATCTAACTCATAAATCAACTAAATAATACATCGAGTTAATTCGGTCATGGACGAGTTCAGTGAAGACCAGTGTTAGAGGTGGGTGAAAGGGTGAGTCTACTATCAGTTGTGACTATAGCTGTGCATGAGATTTGCACACACATTGATTGAGATTTCCAATGAGGATTGCGCAGTACAAGCCAAGGGGATTTTAACTTGGATCTATTCATTCTTCATATTGGATTGCGCAGTAGAGGCAGGCAGACAGGTGGATCTGATTGGAGCATGTGATATGCATGATCTAAGCTTGTTTTGTGTGTAACAATTCGAGATAGTGCTGAGAGCTTATGAGGAGTTTGTGATATGTATTGTTACATGTTCTCTATCATTATAATATACATATAGTTGGGGGTTTTCAGCTATAAGCTTTCCCCATTACATACTGTGTTTATATGTGTGATTGATTAATGTTTCAATGTGCGCATGCGATTATTTTTAATTCCGCAAATTGATGATCAATGGTAGAAGAGGTTATGTATTATGCATGAAGCTCAAATAGTGTGTAATCAGGATAATATCGGTGAATAAGTGATCTATTATTCAAATTTCTACACTTTTGGAAGCCATAGATTTGTTTTATTTATCAATTTCAATACTTTTATCTTTAAAACACTGATTTAGGCTTGTAAAACACTTTTGTAAGTTTAAACAATTTGCATAAGGTTTTTTTTAGATATGACAGGGTTATATCTTTGGCCCGAAAAGGAATAATTCTGTTCAATTAACTCAAACTGTAACTTCAGTATCAACAAAAAGAAATTTCAAGACCTTATAGCTTCTGTAAATAATATCTACGGTTTACAGTGGAATTTCTGTGATAAAACAATCTTTAGGACATCAAAAGGATGCCTAAGTACTGTAATAAAGGTTTTTAAACGTCTCAAAGGCTTTCTTAGGTCTGAATATGTCTAAACTTAATCAAAGTTTGTTTTAAAACAGGTCAAAGCTTCAGAATCTGTGAGTAAATACTCAAGTTTTACAAAATCAATGAATTTATGAGGTAACATGATTTATTTTTAGGTTTACAGGTTCCAAACTGATTCAATTAATTTTAAAACTCTTTTGGATTGATGAATGAGTCTTTTTCCTCTAAATAATACCTGGGAAATTTGGAATTTCGCTCTGAAGAAGGGCTTCTGGGGATGGAAAGCTTTCAGAAGCTTTTTGTTTGTTGTGAAAAAAGCTCCAAAAATAGATGAAAAGAGATATCAATGCCTTAGAAATAAGCCACTTCGAGGGGGCAACCTCCAATACATTACATGAATGAAAAAATCTTGGATGATACAAATTACCAAACCTCCTTTCTATATATAGGAGTCCATGGGGCCACAATGTAATCCTAGCTTCCCTAATAATAATAATTTAAGGGCACAATAATAACAATATGGGGGTTACATGGGTACAATAATAACAATAAGGGGGTTACAATAACAACAATAAGGGACTATACTAGTAATATAGGGACCTAACATGCCCCTATCCTTCCCCTAGCAGTACTGTCCTCATCCTTTTATTACGTTCACAGGTATACATATAAACTTCTCATCCTCCCATGTATAATCTTGAGTGGGTAAGTTCTTCCACTTGATGAGATACTCTGAAATTGATCGATTCAGTAGCTGTCGAGTTCTTGTTTCCGTGACCACTTCAGGTTCCAATATGATTTTTCCTTCCTCATCAAGTTCTGGAAATATTGTTTGAACTGGAAGATTTTCACCTATAACCTTCTTTAAGCATGAAACATGGAAAACTGGATGCACTCGTGAAGAAGCAGGAAGCTTCAATTTGTATTCCATAGTACCAATATTTTGCAACACATTGTAAGGACCATAGTAATTTGGTGATAATTTATTATCCTTCTTAGCTTGCTTGAGGGACATTTGTTTGTATGGTTGTAGCCGTAAAAATACCCAATCTCCTACATCAAAACTTCTCTGGCTGCGATGTTGATCTGCCTGTTGTTTCATTCGATTTTGTGCCAAATTCAGGTTATCCTTTAAGAGTTGGAGAACTTCTTGCTGATGCTCGATGTGATCTTCCACTGCTTGAACCTTCGAAATTTCTCTTAAAGATGATGTGATGGATGGTGGATGATATCCATAAAGTGCCATAAATGGGGTCATTTTTGCTGCAGTATGGAAGGAAGTGTTATACCACCATTCGGCGAGAGGTAACCACTTGACCCATTGTGTTTGTTTATCAGATACAAAACAACGAAGATATCCTTCCAAACATTTATTTACTATCTCAGTTTGACCATCAGATTGAGGATGATAAGATGAGCTATGAGCTAATTGAGTACCTAAACAAGAAAATAAATCCGTCCAAAAATTTCCAGTAAAAATGGGATCTATGTTGCTCACAATAACCCTTGGGCTTCCATGTAGCTTTTGAATTGTGTCCATAAATGTAGTAGCAACTGTACTTGCTTTAAATGGATGAGATAATGCACAAAAGTGTGCATACTTGGTAAGTCTATCAACTACCACCATGATGACAATCTTTCCTTCGGACTTAGGTAAACCTATGATAAAATCCATTGAAATCTTCTCCCAACGTTGACTTGGAATGGATAAAGGTTGTAGAAGACTCGGGATCTTAATTGTCCCAACTTTATTCTGCTGGAAAACCAAACAGTCCGCCACAAAATTTTGAATATCAGATTTAAGGCCACTCCAAAAAAATTCTTTCTTCACCTTGTGGTAAGTTTTTAAAAATCCTGAGTGTCCTCCTAAAGGAGAAGTGTGCAATTCCAAAAGAATCTTTTGTTTTAGTTTCGAATTCTTACAAAGATATAAGCGATATTTGTACCATAAGGAATCATTTTTCCAACTAAATGTATTAGATTTCCTAGGATCTTGCTGCAACTTTTGAATGAGTGTCCACACTTCTTCATCCTTCTTCCATTCATCTCTTGCTTCATTTATCCAATCTGGTTGGATAATAGAAATGGCACAAAGCAATGCTTCCACCTCTTCATTCTTTCTTGAGAGTGCATCTGCAACAACATTAAGCTTTCCTTTTTTGTAGATTATTTCAAAGTCATAACCCAACATCTTTGTGACCCATTTTTGCTGCTCTTTGGAAGATAGTCTTTGTTCCAAAAAGTGTTTAAGACTATCATGATCAGTTTTTACCTTCAAGTGTCTTCCCATTAGGTAAGTTCGCCATTTCTTTAGTGCATGCAGTATTGCTAACATTTCCTTCTCATAAATAGGTTTCTGTAAATACTTTCCTTTGATTGGACGACTTTCAAAAGCAATGGGTCTTCATTCTTGCATTAAAACAACACCAATTCCATTTCCTGAGGCATCACATTCCACAATAAAGGTTTTTGTGAAGTCTGGCGTAGCTAAGACCAGTGCTAGGCACATTGCCTCTTTAAGATGTTCAAAGGCCTTAGTTTCTTCAAGAGTCCATGAAAATGCATCTTTCTTCAATAATGTTGTTAGAGGCACTGCTATTCTCCCATAATTCTTAACAAACTTGCGATAATACCCTGTTAACCCGAGAAATCCTCGCAACTGCTTTATGGTTGTGGGGACTTTCCATTCCTTAATGGCTTTAATTTTTTAGGGTCTACTTTAACACCCTCGTGAGATACAATATGACCCAGATATTCCACCTCTTGTACTCCAAAGAAACATTTGGATGTTTTTGCATATAATTGTTTCTCCTCAAATAGTTTGAGCACCCTGTCAACATGTTGAACATGATCCTTCCAAGACCTGTTGTAGATTAGTATATCATCAAAAAATACTAGCACAAATTTTCTAAGGAAGGGTTTGAAAATGGAATTCATCAACCCTTGAAATGTAGAAGGTGCATTGGTAAGGCCAAAAGGGATGACCAAAAATTCATAATGACCCTCATGAGTTTGAAATGCTGTTTTTGGAATATCTTCAGTCTTCATTCTAATTTGATGATATCCTGAACGAAGATCCAACTTGGTAAAATAAATTGCTCCATGTAATTCATCCAATAATTCATCAATCACAGAATGGGAAATTTATCTTTAATGGTGAGCTTATTGAGCTCCCTATAATTCGAACACATGTGCCATGATCCATCCTTATTGTGTACCAATACCACAGAGTACGTAAAGAAATTTGACTAGGTTGAATTATATGTATTCCTAACATTTCGCAATCATATGTTCAATTTCACTCTTTGGACATATGGATATCTATATACCCATAAGCTGAGGAACACCGGCACTGTAATGAATATGATCATGATTCAATATGTGGAGCTCTTTGGGAGTTCCAAATACCTTGGAATGATTATCCAATGAATCAGGTTCCAAAACATGAACTTCATGTTGGATGTTATCCTTTACAGTACCTATGAAGAGATCAATCCTGTGTTCCTCTGGAATATCAGTTACCCTTATATTCAATTTTTGGAAGTCCTCAATGTGCTGCCCCACTAAACCCTTTTGTTTGAGATTTATCAATTGGCTAAAGAAGGTGTTGCTCTTTGTATCCTCATAATGTGCTATCATTTCCTCCATAAAAATTGACCAAGTGACAATTTTTTTACGAGAGAAAAGCCATCGATACCATACAAATGTATTTTGTTCTAAATGTAAAGTTGCAATGCGTACCTTTTGTGTGTTTTCACATTATTGAGATCAAAAGATTGCTCCATCTGTAGTATCCATGTTGTGATCCTTTCCATCAAACTCTCATATCCATTTTTGGAATATGGTGGTTCTCCCTCCAACATTAGGTTTATGAAATCACGACAATATTTATTTTGTCTGCTTGTGACTAGCAACAACCCCCCTTTTATTTAATATTAGTAATAATACTAAATAAATGGGGACCCTTAGTTAAAAATCCAAAAAAATCAATTAAGATTTGTTTTCCTTTCCAAATAAAATTTTCTACCATAAACTTATAGAAATCACTTAGAAAGAACATTATGAAACACCTAAGTCTATGGTAGATTGAAATAAAATTGTTCTTTAAACAAATACTGCACCCATCGCAAAATGATACACATCTTTTATAAAACTGAAAACGCAATTATGCGCTTTTGCGCTTTTGCGATAATGCGACCCCAAAAGCCTATACAATAAACGTATTTGATCGCAGATCGCATAGCACAGAAAACAGAAGTGATTAAATGAATACCTTTTGCGCCATTTTTAATTTTGCGCTTTTGCGATTTTGCGACATGCGCTTTTGCGATTTTGCGATATGCGCTTTTGCGCTATTGCGAAATTTCCACTTTTGCGCTATTTTCATAACTGCGATAACTTCATTTTGCGATATTACAACATTGCGATATTGCGCAGAAAATCGCAGATCGCAATGTCGCAGATTTATGTAGGCGCGCTATCCCAAGGCAATCTTCCCATATGTCAAATCTGTTATGCGCTTTAATGATTAAATTAAATGATTGGGTTGATTATTAAATGTAAATGAGATTGTGTTTGGATTGAAAGTCGTTTCACGATTAAAATATTATATTTCATCCGATTTCACATTTAAAACAGTCTCATCACCTTTCTTATGTCATTACTCTCATTCATTCGTAAAACGCAGGCACGAGGGAGCGAACGTCTATACAAAGCTTTCGTTAAACACTATGGGTAAGAAGGAGAAGAGCTCGAGTTCTGAAAACAAAGAAATGGCTTCGCTGTATGCAGACACCGCTTGTAATAAGGATGCCGGTATATCCACTTGGGAAGGAATGTATAATCTGTTAGAGGAAGAAAATCCTGTGGTGATGAAAGTTGTAGCTACAGCAGGTTCCAGTAATACGTCTGAGGCAACCCTTAGAGAACTGGCTTGCTCATTTCTGCATAGAATAGCGGCAAGGCTAAGGATTCTCCCATATACAGACATGGTGAAATGGGTACTGGATAGCACTGATATTTCAGACAGGCAATTTAAAACTCCATCTGAAGAGCTAATCAGGTCATTCTCCACGGAAGACGTGAGGCTGATGTATAAGTTGCCGGAACCTCATGAGCCTTATAATAAGAAATTTATGAAATAATTTTCCAGAGAACATGCAAATTTGTCAGAATGCACACAAGAATGGACCAAAAGAGATGAACCATTGAATAAAAATCAACACGGGTGGACAGTACCAAAAAAGGATGTTTTAGACGTTGTTCCCAAGTTCAAACATCCAAGTGGGCAAATTGACGCAGTTTCTTCCACAAGATAAGGTATGTAAGTTTTCCAAAATTAGCCTCTATAGAACTTTTAAAAATTAATGAAGAAGTTGTTGGAGGTCAGGAGTTCTCAGAGAAACATAAAGCTCTTCTTGAGAAAAGACGGGAGTTGAAGAGACTTGAAATAACTATAAGACAAAATAAGGAAACATTGACCAAATTCAAGGCACTTAATGCTGAGCAAGGAAAAAGATGGAGCGTGTTCGGCACAGAGAAAAACTACTGCGAAAGGACAAATCGATAAAAAGAAACTACTTTGGCTAGAAGTATGATATGAGAAAATGGTGAAGCAAAATCAAGATGAAATTGCAAAATTGATAATAGAGCAAAAAACTCCAATAACTGGGATGCACAAATCAGAAGGGCAGAAAAGGCAGCAAAGGAGGCGGCTACAGTGGCAAACACTCGTACAGATTGTGTAAATGACAATTTACACAAAGCTAACTTGATTCCAGAAACTGTTCCAGGATATCTCCCACAGGCAAATCAACTGCAAACAGAATGGAGGCAAAAGGCAGAAGAAAGAGCAAAATCTATCCAAGGGCTGACAAGATTGAATTGGGACTCATACTGGATGTACTTGGTGAAGCCACACAGTCAGCACAACACGCTTAATTGTATCATCAATGCCACAGAGAAGATATCTCCTACGCTTGCCGACTCTGTCTTTTCAGGACAGTTGAATTTTGAAGTCGGTCAACCGCATGTTCTCAAAACTATGCTAGATGCCTGCAAGTTTAAAGAACAAGTTCATAGATAGTTAGATTTAGTTTTAATTTTACTATATTTTAGCCTAGGAAAAGGACGGTCATTGAACCGAATCCTTAAATTTTGTAATAAGACTATTTTTAGATTTAGCTAAGTAGTATTTAAACCCTTCTCATGCATTTAGAGAAGGGTCCTGGATCTTAATATTTTTGACTTGGAGATTGCATTTCTGTACTCCATTGTCTTATATATTTTTAAAAAAGGATCACATCTAGTGATTTTCATGCGGAATTATCTTTGAAGTGTTGCATTTTTGTACCTTGGAATTTGATTTTGCATCAGAGTTACTGGATTAGAGTATCACATTGCATTTGAAAGTCTTCAAGATGAATGAGGTATTTCTATCCTTTCACTGTTGATTTCTTCTGTTTTATGATATTCGCTTTAAAATTGCTATCATTTATATATATTTGTTTTCACAACGCTTCCTTTTATATATCATTTCTGAGTATAATTGAAACGTTATCTTTCATAAGTATATATATAGATGGTATATAATGATGAATGCAATATGCTAATACAACTCTGTTTAATTTCTTAAACAGAGTTATCTTTATTTGTTTCTGCACATTTCAATTTAAATAATAATACATTTTCATGGTTATTGTTAAATTGGAACAATCTTAAGTTGTATTCACATCTAATTACCCGGGTTAGTGTTAGAATTTCTTTATCAGTATTTAGTTTAAATTAGATAGTTTTATTTCAGTTAATTTAGTCCCATTTCCACCCATCCAAACCAATCCATTTAGTTATAAGGAACCGGTCCTTTAAATCGCCGAGCCACCATACCAAACTAAAGGAGTTGTCTTGTTGTCCCACGGTGGTTTTCCCCTCGATGTTTGAAGAACCTCGATGTTTGAAGCAAGTAGATTTTCTAGGCTTCAACATTCTCATCATGAGTTTCCTCTACTATCTTTTCACCATTAGGAAACGTTTCTTGTATCAACTTTGTCAAACCTTCCATGTCTATTTTTAGATCATTCTTCATGTTTTCCATCTTAGCTTCCTTGTCATCTATCTTAGATTCCATGCCAGCTTCCATGCCATCTATATTAGCTTCCATCCCATTCTTCAAACCATCCATGCCTTTCTTCAAACCATACATCTTATTTTCCACTCCTTTCTTCAAAACTTCCATGTCATTTTTTGTTGCTCTTTGCGAGAGAAAAATTTGTTGCACTTTCTCTTGTAATTTTGATATGTCATGTTTCCATTCTTCATCTTCATGAGTCATAGTAGAGCCTTCTAAAGGCTTAATGGGTGTTGAATTATTTTTAGGGGCCATTTGAGAATCCAATACTGATATCTATTCTATAATATTCCCTTGGAATCAATTCAACTTGATTCTTCAAACAAGACTTATGAAATTCGGAAAAAAAAATACACACCTTTTACTTTCTTTTTAGGAGCTCGATATTGAAATTGACTTATCTATATACTTTCACATCCTCAATATCTGAAAGTCGTCCCTATAGTATTAATCTGAAGCTTCTTTCAAATTCCATAGGTTTGACTTGATTTGGATTCTTCAAGGAAAATTTATGTCCAATCTCCCACAATGACCTAATTCCTGACTAGTTCAGTAGAGCAAACTTTTACGACTTGCCACGTGTCACTTTTTGCTCCTCTGGCTCCGAAATTTATAGACAAGACACTAAAATCCATGTGATTTCGGTCACTTTTTACAGAATTCCAATCTGATGCTCAGAGAGAGAGTTATGAAGCTTTTCCCACAATCACCTCTTTGAGATGAAATTCGGGAGCCTGAAAAAGACCTAACTTCCACAGATCATATCTCCAAACATATTACGAACCAAGCTCTAAAATTTTGCAACGATGTTACTCAGGATTTCAGCGTCAAATGCTAAAACATTCAGCTTCTGAACCTTTGTAGAAAAAAATTATAGTGAAAATTTCACGATGGCCGTTTTAAGTGAAATGTAGGAACTTGCAGAAAGACCTAAATTCCACAGATTATATCTCTGAAAATATTGTGAACCAAGATCTGAAATTTTTCGACGATGTTCATCAGGATTTTGGCTTCGCACTCTAAATATTTCAACTCCTGAACCTTCACAGAAAAAAATTTATAGCAAAAATTCCACAATGACCTGTTTGGAGCAGTGAAACCCTAGAATCCAAAGCTCTGATACCAAATGTTGGGAAACCAGCTCCAAAAATAGAATAAAAGAGATATCAATGCCTTAGAAATAAGCCACTTCAAGGGGGAAACCTCCAATAAATTAAATGAATGAAAAATTCTTGGATGATACAAATTACAAAACCTCCTTTCTATATATAGGAGTCCATGGGGCCACAATGTAATCCTAGCCAACCTAAAAATAATAATTTAATGGCACAATAATAACAATATAGGGGTTACATGGGTACAATAATAACAATAAGGGGGCTACAATAACAACAATAAGGGAATATACTAGTAATAGGGACTTAACATTGTTGGTCTTTATAGGCACTCTGATGGCTTCTGCAGTGATTGCAGAATTCAAATTGATGAGTTCTATTTCATTCAGGCTAGAAAATAGAGGCGGCAGCGATTTTTTTGGTCTAGAATTCTCTTTTTGTGCGGAAATATGATAACAAAAGGATAAACAATGCTTTATGGCGGTTTATAAGTAATTTCAATGAACATTGAACACATTCAATGCAGGTCAATTCAAATAGAAGGGTGGTTTAGGCATGGGGATTGAAAAACTGTCGGGTGGTTTTCGCACAGTTGAAAAGTGGTAAGCGAGATTGGATCAATCGGTGCAATCCAATGGAATTAAGACGCTTGGAGGTGAGAGAAAACCTGAAAACTATGTTTATTGCAAGCTTTGGGTTATTTTATCGATTGCGCAATGAAATGTGTGATGTAGGATCTCCACCATTGGATCTGGGAGATGGGGAGCGAACAGTGTGGATCATGCGATGAAGTTACGGGGTAGAATGGCACGGGGCCTATGTTTTAATACAGTGGGAAGTGGAATATGTATTTAAACATAAAGTTTAATACATAGTTTGGATAGGCGGATAGTATTGTTTTATTAACAAATAACATGCGAGCGAATGTAACTTTAGCATTGGTGGGGTTAATATATAGTGGGAATAGTTTTAACCTATCGGATAAGCGAGAGTATATGTCACGTGGAGAAAATAAACCATAGGTTTAAAACTAAAATATGGGTAGGAAATAATAATAAAAGGAATTAATATAATACGGGCTGAAAGATGAATAAAGGATTTAATATATAAATTAATATGTTAATAATGAATGAGATTAGGGAAAATATACTAATCCTAGTGTAAAACATATATGTGGATAAATTCCTTAGTTGTGCGTCCTGATATAACGTTTTTACACTTAGATTAAGTATTTTTTGGTTTCATGGGTATTTTTGAATAAGAGGGGAATTAGTTAAAGGGTTTTAGTTTCCTTAAGTATAATGGGTTTTAAACTTAGGCAAAGGGGATTTTTGCAAGTGAAACTGAGTATTAATGGGAAAAAGAAAAAAATGAAGGGGAAAGAATGAAAATGAAGGGTAGAAGCAATTTTTTACAATCATGGATAAGTGGAATTTTGGTCATTTCAGTCACTAAGTTCCTTGAAAAATCATCCCCTTGTAAAAATTACTTCATCCCCTTCATTTTCATTCTTTCCCCTTCATTTTTTCCTTTTTCCCATTATTACTCAGTTTCACTTGCAAAAATCCCCTTTTCCTAAGTTTAAAACCCATTATACTTAAGGAAATTAAAGCCCTTTATCTAATTCCCCTCTTATTCAAAAATACCCATGAAACCCAAAAATACTTTATCCTAAGTGTAAAAACATTATATCAAGATCCACAACTAAGGAATTTATCCATATATATGTTTTACACTAGGATTAGTATAGTTTCCCTCATTTCATTCATTATTAACATATTAATTTATATATTAAATCCTTTATTCATCTTTCAGCCCATATTATATTAATTCCTTTTATTACTATTTCCCACCCATATTTTAGTTTTAAACCTATGTTTTATTTTCTCAACGTGACATATACTCCCGCTCATCCCATAGGTTAAAACTATCCCCACTATATATTAACCCCACCAATGCTAAAGTTACATACGCCCGAATGTTATTTGTTATTAAAACAATACTATCCGCCTATCCAAACTATGTATTAAACTTTATGTTTAAATACTTATTCCACCTCCCATTGTATTAAAACCCAAGCCCCATGCCATTCTACCACTCAACTTCATCGCATGATCTGCACCGTTCGCTCCCAATCTCCCAAATCTAATGGTGGAGATTCTACATCACGCATTTCATTGCGCAATCGATAAACAAACCCAAAGCTTGCAATAAACACATTTTTCAGGTTTTTTCTCACCTCCACACTTCTTAATTCCATTGGATCGCACAAATTGATCCAATCCCGCTTACCACTTTTCAACCGTGCAAAAACCACTTGACGATTTTTCCTTCCCCGCACCTAAACCACCCTCCTATTTGAATTGACCTGCATTGAATGTGTTCAATGTTCACTGAAATTACTTATAAACCACCCAGAAGCATTGTTTATCCTTCTGTTACCATTTTTTTGCACAGAAATAGTATTCCAAACCAAAAAGACCGTTGTCGCCCATGTTTTCTAGCCTAAATGAAACATAACTCATCAATTACACTATTACAGTCACTATAGAAGCCATCAAAGTGCCTATAAATACCAACAAAAAGCTTCTAAAAACTTTCCAACCCTAGAAACCCTCCTTCACAGCGAAATTCCAAATTCACCAGGTATTTTTCAGAGGAAAAAGACTCATTCATCAATCTAAAAGATTTTTACAATTAATTGAATTATTTTGGATCCTATAAACCTAAAAATAAATCATGTTACCTCATAAATTCATTGATTTTGTAAACCCTGAGTATTTACCCATAGATTCTGATGTTTTGACCTGTTTTAAAACAAAATTTGATTAAGTTTAGCCATCTGTAGACCTGAGAAAGCCTCTGAGACCTTTAAAAACATTTATTACAGTACTTAGGCATCCTTTTGATGTCCTAAAGATTGTTTTGTCACATAAAGTCCACTATAAACCCTAGATATTATTTACAGAAGCTATAAGGTCTTGAAATTTCTTTTTGCTAATACAGAAGTTACAGTTTGAGTTAATTGAATAGAATTATTCCTTTGCATGCCAAAGATAGAACACTTGTCATATCTAAAAAAAACCTTATGCAAACTATTTAAACTTACAAAAGTGTTTTACAGGCCTAAATCAGTGTTTTAAAGGTCAAAGTATTGAAATTGATAAATCAAACAAATCTATGGCTTCCAAAAGCACTCTTGTGATCGACCCTCTACAACCCCCTGTTGTAGATGTAGAGCATATTCCCCTGGCAGATGTAGACTTCAAAATAACTGATACTATAACTGAATTCAACCTTCTTGAGCTCCACTGTTGGAGCCAAGAAAAATCTCTAGATCAAGGTGATGAAGTATTCATCTGGGAATCAAATTTGCCTAAATATGTTGTCCCTCATACTCACCAATGCCCAAAAGCAATTAGACTCTTCCAATAATGTTATTCTCTTGATCAAAGAGCCATTGTGAACCCTGAGAAGGAAGTTTTGTTTACCATTACAGCTGATTCTATCAACCAGATGCTTCAGTTACAACCTGAGCCTAATGAAATTCCTTTATCTATTGAAGCCCTCACTAAGTTCTATTTGGAGTTGGATTTTCCCAAGAGATTCCAAATTTTTCAAACTTTCATGCCATCCTATGTCGAAATTCTCAAACTCAATCCTCCATACTCCTCTGCAAAATTCTAGAAAGAACTAGATATATTATTTCTATGTTATCTTTTATCCTTGGATATTTCACACATGAACATGTTGATGTAGCAGTACTTGATTTCTTGTCCACCTTTAAACCTGGCTAGCCTCCTGCAGTTATCTTTAACTTTGCCCAATATATTGCTGACAACATCCATGAGAAACTAGTCAAATTTCCCTCTGAAGGTGTATTTAGGTATTCTTCATTCCTATTCCACATGTTCTTATATTTTCAATCTTAAAATTTTCCTATAAGCCTTCAGAAGCTTGATGTGGAAGGAAATCCACAGTCTGTTATATTATGGAATTCCTCGATAAGGAAGGATTCAAATGAGTTTACTTATTCAAATTTCACTGATTCTTTCATCCATCCCTTGGTCAATTTCTTAAACAGTAGTGTGCAGCCCAGGATTAGCAATGAAATCAAGAAAGTTTTACAATTTTTTGAGCACAACAGGTCAGGTAATTGATACTTGTACCAAAATCAAACTGAAATCAGAGTCTATGGGTCAAGCCTTATTCCTTATAAATTACCAAAATACCTCCCTATGAGGTTATTTTCTCTAGAATATATAAGGCATATTTTAAATTCAGATGTTGTCATTTTCTTGATTGCAAAGAAGAAGACGCAATTCAAACTGAAGAACCAGGTTGGTCCATTCATATCTAATAACAGAGAAGCATGTCCAGAGGCAGAAAAGCAGTTTCAAGAGTTCAAGTTCAGTCCTAGTTTTCTTTGGTATTATGATCCCCTTGGTATTATCAGCAAAATGAGAGTTAAGTGAAAATTAACTTCATACATACATGAAAAGAAACCAGATATTAAAAAATTCTCAAACAAATCTGAACGGTTAGAGAATACATTGGTAGAGGCTGAGAAGCAAAGTGATACTAGTCAAATTTTGCAAACTACAGCTCAAGAAGATAGAAGTATGAAAAGAAACAAGGAGGAAGGGTCTTATACAGCTGAGACTACTATAGAGACCAAATTCAAACTAAGATACACCAAAAATCCAAAAATTAATCCCGCCAGTAAAGAAAAGGAGAGAGTAGAGGTCATTGACACAGAAGTTGCGGAAAAAGACATTGTACATCCTACAATCATTGAAGAGGCACAATAGCCAACCACTTCTAATACACAATTAATTCAAAAAAAACCCATTATATAAGTGTCTTCATCCAAGAAAGCAGAAGAAAAGGACATGGACATCAAGGAAAGATACAAGGAAATTAAGGCTAAAAATGAAGAAATCAAGAATGAGATATACTCTCAGTACCTAAAGCAGAATCCTAGCATACAGAACCCACTGCTTTCAGCCTTCAACTACAAGAACAAAAAAATGTTGATTTCTGTTCTTCAGCCTACAGTGCTAGCTCCTAAATCATCCTCTAATTATAAAAAGATTGATTTTGAAGCTCCAGTCTGGGATATTCATCCTCTGGATCAAATTGAATTTCATAAACAGGCAGGAGAGATGATTTATTCCACAATGACCACCAAGGCCATGAGTGCAAAAAAGCTTTAAAACACTTTGATAAATGTAAGTGATCAGCTCAAACTAGAAAACGCATCATCATATGCAAAGGATATAAGAATTAAATCCTTGTAGGAGCTAGTGATTGAAGTAGGATATGATCCTCAAAATTAAAAAGCTGCAGAGGAATTGATTAAAAAGAAAAATTTTGATATTGTTGCAGTTAAGAAACAATTGAAGCTGCCCCCTACAGAGCATCCTCAAGCCAAGGATATTTTATAGGATTCCAATCAAAAAGATGAGATGATGAGTCTCGTTTTACAACAAACAACCCAGATTAAAGAAATGGAAATTGAAATGGACAAATTTTTCCAAGAGAAAGAAGCGAAAAAAGCACAAGAAGTTCCTGCCACTGTGATTATTATGGTTACAATAGTTGTACCATCTACTTTGGCAAAACACCAGCTCCTAATGTTCCAATGGCCACAGCAGTTCCAGTTACTTCATCAACAACTTCAGCTACTAAGTCTTCAACAACAGCAGCAAAGCAATCAGATGAGGCAAGTAAATTAGTAAAAGCAATGCAAGATATGTCTTTCTAGACAAAGGAGATAAACAGGTTAAAAGAACAGATCAAAAACCTTGAAGATGCTAAGAAACTTTCATAAATAAATGCCAAGAATGAAGAACAAAAAGCTAATAGGTTGAATGAACAACTAAAGAAGTTGGAAAAAGAATTAATTTTGAAGCAACCTATGGATCATGTTAAACAACAATTATGGTCCAATATCATTGAAGTAGTCAATGATATTTGGCCATTCATATAGGTAATCTATGAGAAAAAAGATTTATTGAAGTCAACAAAAGAAGCAATACAGAAAGCAAAAGAAGAGCTAGGTAAAAAGCCTGAAGAAGCTCTAGAAATTATCAAATTTATCAATTCCAAAAATAAACAAGAACTGGATGAAATTGGAATTACAAATAGAACAGAGACCATCCTTGAAGTTAGGAAGGAAATTTCCAAGAAGAATTTGATGACACAATTAGAGGAAAAGTGCCAGCACATGGAAATCGCAATTACAAGATTCATGATTAAATTCGATGTTCCAAGGAAAAAAGGCCTTCCCAATCCTTTGGTGATCAATGACAGATTAATGAAGCAGGAGGATTATGACAAGAAGATAAGAGAGATTTCCAAAGAACAGGTAAATAAATCAACTTTGTAGGGAATCCCAATAGGGAAGGTATTATATAAGAATTTTGAAAATTTGTTTTATGTGTAGCATGAAGTAAAACACCTATTTGTAAACAAACCAACATTTTCAAAAATACACTGAATCTGATGAAAACTTCAGAATGCTTATGAAGATAAAATTGCTAGAAGCTGAGTTCTAGGAGAAGTTAACTGATCTATTGTAAGATCAGATTATAGTGAGCACAGAGCAATGAAAGTAAAAAATAGAGTTTGTTGTTTTTACACCAGCATTGACATTTTTCTGCATTAAAAGAGTATCAAGATGTGTATCAGATGAAAGGTTGAAGACAAAATCAGAGTAAAGATGAATCTGCCAGCGTAAATGACACCTCAATGTCCAGCTGCAGCCTTCATTAAACAACAAAGAGATAAAGCAGTGATAAAATCAAAACAATATGCTATTTTATTTCAATAAAAATGACAACTAGCATTAGTTAGGGAGCTGTCACTATCTTCTTGCATGAAGATATCTCTTTTTCATAAAAAATTCCAAATTTTATTTTAGGATATTTTGTATAAGTTTTTGTATAAATACTTCATCATTTGAAGTATTAAGGGTGGATGAATTGTTGAACATTTCTATAGTTGTACTATTTTGAACCTAAGGGTTTTTGTATCAATTTCAAGTTAGCAGACTGGATCACAGGAAATAAATCATCATATTACATGATTCATGTGTTGGGCCACTCTAGTGAAGTATTTCACTTGTTATCTTGTCAATTTTATTATTTTTTCCATCTATAAGGCCTGATGTTTGGAGGAACACTTCCTGGAACCAAATGAATAGCATGATCATGATATTGAATAGGTGGGAGCCCTTTGGGAGTTTCAAACACCTTGGAATGATTGTCCAAGACTTTTTGGAGATCTACAGAAATAGATGATTTTGATGTTGGAACTTCTAGTGAGCATAATTGTGAAATTATGCCTCGTTGTTCTTTCTTTAGAAGATTTTTCATGACATTAGAGCTTATTATCTTTCCTGGATTCCCTGCAATACCCCTTAATTCAACTTGCTTTCCTTCTAAAAAAAAATTCAAGAAAAGTTCTTTAAAATTAAAAGCTATCATCCCCAAAGATTGTAACCATTGTACTCCTAGTACAACATCAGCACCTCGCATAGGAATGGAAAGCATTGGATTATTCAATACATATTCCCCCATGGTTAGCTTGATATTATGGCATTTTCCAGAGCAATTTATAGTTCCTCCACTTGCAACCATCACTTGAAATTCTGGTGCTAGGTATAGGAAATAATTCAATTCCTTTGCTACCTTACAGTGAATAAAATTATGGGTGCTACCTGAATCAATAAACACTATTATATTTTTCTTCTTGTTATGTCCTTCTATCTTGAGAGTTTGAGGAGTGGTAATTCCTGCCAATGCATTACACGATATGGTCGGACTCATTTCTTCCTCTTCTAGGGTTGGTTCCTGGTGTATATCCTCTTCACAATCTATGTAAAATAATTTCTTCTCAGCACACTTATGACCTTTAGCATATTTTCAATCACAACTATAGCAAAGCCCTTTTGCTCTTTTTTCTTCCAATTGTTGTGGTGTCAACCTTGTGGGTTGTGGAAATCTAGGAGTAGCAACACTTCCATATTTATAGAAGTGAGTGGTAGGCTTCCTTTTCGTCATAATTTTACATTCAATTTTTCTTTCCAACCTGAATGCCTTCTCCAATGAATCAGGTTCTAAAACACGAAATTCATTTTGGATGTTATCCTTTAAAGTACCTATGAAGAGATCAATCCTGTGTTCCTCTGAAATATCAGTTACCCTTATATTCAATTTTTGGAAGTCCTCAATGTGCTCTCCCACTGAACACTTTTGTTTGAGATTTATCAATTGGCTAAAGAAAGTGTTTCTCTTTGTATCCTCATAATGTGCTATCATTTCCTCCATAAAAATTGACCAAGTGACAATTTTCTTACGGGAGAAAAGCCATCGATACCATAAAAATGTATTTTGTTCTAAATGTAAAGTTGCAATGTGTACCTTTCGTGTGTTTTTCACATTATTGAGATCAAAATATTGCTCCATCTGTAGTATCCATGTTACAGGATCCTTTCCATCAAACTTCCTCATATCCATTTTTGGAATATTGTGGTTCTTCCCTCCAAAATTAGAGTTTATGAAATCACGATTAACATTTATTTTTTTCTCATCATGAGTTTCCTCTACTATCTTTTCACCATTAGGAAACATTTCTTGTATCAACTTTGTCAAACCTTCCATGTCTATTTTTAGATCATTCTTCATGTTTTCCATCATAGCTTCCATGTCATCTTTCTTAGATTCCATGCCAACTTCCATGCCATCCATATTAGCTTCCATGCCATTCTTCAAACCATCCATGCCTTTCTTCAAACTATCCATCTTAGTTTCCACGCCTTTCTTCAAAACTTCCATGTCATTTTTTGTTGCTCTTTGCGAGAGCGAAATTTTTTGCACTTGCTCTTGTAATTTTGATTGTCATGTTGCCATTCTTCGTCTTCATGAGTCATAGTAGAGCCTTCTAAAGGCTTAATGGGTGTCGAATTCTTTTTAGGGACCATTTGAGAATCCAATATTGATATCTATTCTATAATATGCCCTTGGAATCAATTCAACTTGATTCTTCAAACAAGACCTATGCAATTTGGAAAAAAAAAATACACACCTTTTACTTGCTTTTAAGGAGCTTGATATTGAAATTGACTTATCTATATACTTTCACATCCTCAATATTTGAAATTTGGCCCTATAGTAGTACTCTGAAGCTTCTTTCAAATGCCACAGGTCTGACTTGATTTGGATTCTTCAAGGCAAAGTTATGTCCAATCTCCCACAATGACCTAATTATGGACTAGTTCAGTAGAGTGAACTTTTACGACTTGCCACGTGTCACTGTTTGCTCCTTTGGCTCCGAAATTTATAGACAAGACACTACAGTCCGTGTACTTCCAGTCACTTTTTACAAAACTCCAATCTGATGCTCAGAGAGAGAGTTATGAATTTTTTCCCACAATCACCTCTTTGAGATGAAATTCAGGAGCCTGAAAAAGACCTAACTTCCACAGATATAATCTCCAAACATATTGCGAACCAAGATTTAAAATTTTGTGATGATGTTCCTCAGGATTTCAACTTCAGGCCCTAAAAATTTCAGCTTTGAACCTTCATAGAAAAAAAAAATTATAGAGAAAATTCTGCGATGGTCGTTTTAAGTGAAATGCAGAAGCCTGCAGAAAGACCTAACTTCCACAAATTATATCTCTGAAAATATTGTGAACCAAGCTCTGAAATTTTTCGACGACGTTCCTCAGGATTTCTACTTCGCACTCTAAAAATTTCAGCTCCTGAACCTTCGTAGAAAAAAACTTTACAGCAAAAATTCCATGATGACCTATTCGGAGCAGCGAAACCCTAGAATCCAAAGCTCTGATACCAAATGTTGTGAAACCAACTCCAAAAATAGAAGAAAAGAGATAGCAATGCCTTATAAATAAGCCACTTTGAGGGGGCAACCTCCAATAAATTACATGAATGAACAATTCTTGGATGATACAAATTACAAAACCTCCTTTCTATATATAGGAGTCCATAGGGCCACAATGTAATCCTATCTGACCTAACAATAATAATTTAAGGGCAAAATAATAAAAATATGGGGGTTACAGGGGTACAATAATAACAATAAGGGGGTTACAATAACAAAAATAAGGGACTATACTAGTAATATAGGGACCTAACATTGTTGGTCTCTATAGGCACTCTGATGGCTTCTGCAGTGATTTTAGCAGTCGAATTATTGAGTTTTGTTTCATTCAAGCTAGAAAATAGAGGTAGTAGCAATTTTTTTGGTTTGGAATGCTCTTTCTGTGCAGAAATATGATAAAAAAAGGATAAATAATGCTTTCCGGAGGTTTATAAGTAATTTCAATGAACATTGAACACATTCAATGCAGGTCAATTCAAATAGAAGGGTGGTTTAGGCATGGGGATTGAAAAACCGTCAAGTGGTTTTCGCACAGTTGAAAAGTGGTAAGTGAGATTGGATCAATCGGTGCAATCCAATGGAATTAAGACACTTGGAGGTAAGAGAAAACCCAAAAACTGCGTTAATTGCAATCTTTGGGTTTGTTTATGAATTGCGCAATGAAATGTGTGATGTAGGATCTCCACCATTGGATCTGGGAGATGGGGAGTGAACAGTGCGGATCATGCGATGAAGTTGCAGGGTAGAATGGCGTGGGGCCTATGTTTTAATACAGTGGGAAGTGGAATATGTATTTAAACATAAACTTTAATACATAGTTTGGATAGGCGGATAGTATTGTTTTATTAACAAATAGCATGCGAGTGTATGTAACTTTAGCATTGGTGGGGTTAATATATAGTGGGAATAGTTTTAACCTATAGGATGAGTGGGAGTATATGTCACGTGGAGAAAACAAACCATAGGTTTAAAACTAAAATATGGGTGGGAAATAATAATAAAAGGAATTAATATAATATGGGCTGAAAAATGAATAAAGGATTTAATATATAAATTAATATGATAATAATGAATGAGATGAAGGAAAATATACTAATCCTAGTGTAAAGCATATATATGGATAAATTCCTTAGTTGTGGGTCGTGATATAATGTTTTTACACTTAGGATAAAGTATTTTTGGGCTTCATGGGTATTTTTGAATAAGAGGGGAGTTAGTTAAAGGGTTTTAGTTTCCTTAAGTATAATGGGTTTTAAACTTAGGGAAAGGGGATTTTTGCAAGTGAAAATGAGTAATAATGGGAAAAAGGAAAAAATGAAGGGTAAAGAATGAAAATGAAGGGTAGAAGCAGTTTTTTACAATCATGGATAAGCAGAATTTTGGTCATTTCAGTCACTAACTTCCTTGAAAAATCATCCCCTTGTAAAAATTACTTCATGCCCTTCATTTACATTCTTTTCCCTTCATTTTTTCCTTTTTCCCATTATTACTTAGTTTCACTTGCAAAAATCCCCTTTTCCTAAGTTTAAAACCCATTATACTTAAGGAAAGTAAAACCATTTATCTAATTCCCCTCTTATTCAAAAATACCCATGAAACCCAAAAATACTTTATCCGAAGTGTAAAAACATTATATCAGGACCCAGAACTAAGGAATTTATCCATATATATGTTTTACACTAGGATTAGTATAGTTTCCCTCATATTATTCATTATTAACATATTAATTTATATATTAAATCCTTTATTCATCTTCTAGCCCATATTATATTAATTCCCTTTATTATTTCCCACCCATATTTTAATTTTAAACCTATGGTTTATTTTCTCTACATGACATATACTCCCACTCATCCCATAGGTTAAAACTATTCCCACTATATATGAACCCCACCAATGCTAAAATTACATACACCTGCATGTTATTTGTTATTAAAACAATACTATCCGCCTATCCAAACTATGTATTAAACTTTATGTTTAAATACATATTCCACTTCCCATTGTATTAAAACCCGAGCCCCATGCCATTCTACCCTGCAACTTCATCGCATGATCCGCACTCTTCGCTCCCCATCTCCCAAATCCAACGGTGGAGATCCTACATCGCACATTTCATTGTGAAATCGATAAACGAACCCAAAGCTTGCGATAAACACATTTTTCAGGTTTTCTCTCACCTCCACACTTCTTAATTTCATTGGATCACACGGATTGATCCAATCCTGCTTACCATTTTTCAACCGTGCAAAAACCACCTGACGATTTTTCCTTCCCCGGGCCTAAACCACCCTCCTATTTGAATTGACTTGCATTGAATGTGTTCACTGTTCACTTAAATTACTTATAAACCAACCAAAAGAATTGTTTATCCTTCTGTTACCATTTTTTTGCACAAAAATAGCATTCCAAACCAAAAACACCATTGTCGCCTCTGCTTTCTAGCCTAAATGAAACAGAACTCATCAATTCGACTCCTACAATCACTGCAGAAGCCATCAGAGTGCCTATAAATACCAACAAAAAGCTTTTGAAAGCTTTCCAACTCTAGAAACCCTCCTTCACAGCGAAATTCCAAATTTACTAGGTATTTTTAAGAGGAAAAAGACTCATTCATCAATCTAAAAGAGTTTTATAGTTAATTGAATTAGTTTGGAACCTGTAAACCTAAAAAGAAATCATGTTGCCTCATAAATTCATTGATTTTGTAAACCCTGAGTATTTACCCACAGATTCTGATGTTTTGACCTGTTTTAAAACAAAATTTGATTAACTTTAGCCATCTGCAGACCTGAGAAGGCCTTTGAGACCTTTAAAAACCTTTATTACAGTACTTAGGCATCCTTTTGATGTCCTAAAGATTGTTTTATTACAGAAAGTCCACTGTAAACCCTAGATATTATTTACAGAAGCTATAAGGTCTTAAAATTTCTTTTTGTTGATACAGAAGTTACAGTTTGAGTTAATTGAATAGAATTATTCCTTTGCATGCCAAAGATAAAACACCTGTCATATCTAAAAAAAACCTTATGCAAACTGTTTAAAGTTATAGAAGTGTTTTACAGGCCTAAATCAGTGTTTTAAAGGTCAAAGTATTGAAATTGATAAATCAAACAAATCTAGGGCTTCCAAAAGCACTCTTGCGATCGACCCTCTACAACCCCATGTTGTAGATGTAGAGCATATTCCCCTGGTATATGTAGACTTCAAAATCACTGATACTATAATTGAACTCAACCTTCTTGAGCTCCACTGTTGGAGCCAAGAAAAATCTCTAGATCAGGGTGACGAAGTATTCATCTGGGAATCAAATTTGCCTAAATATGTTGTCCCTCATACTCACCAATGCCCAGAAGCAATTAGAATCTTCCAATAATGCTATTCTCTTGATCAAAGAGCCATTGTGAACCCTGAGAAGGAAGTTTTGCTTACCATTACAACTGAGTCTATCAACCAGATGCTTCAGTTACAGCCTAACCTAATGAAATTCCTTTATCTATTGAAGCCCTCACTAAGTTCTATTTGGAGTTGGATTTTCCCAAGAGATTCCAAATTTTTCAAACCTTCATGCCATCCTATGTCGAAATTCTCAAACTCAATCCTCCATACTCCTATGCAAAATTCTCAAAAGGAACTAGACATATTATTTCTATGTTATATTTTATCCTTGGATATTTCACAGATGAACATGTTGATGTAGTAGTACTTGATTTCTTGTCCACCTTTAAACCTAGCCAGCCTCATGCGGTTATCTTTAAATTTTCCCAATATATTGCTGACAAAATCCATGAGAAACTAGTCAAATTTCCCTCTGAAGGTGTATTTAGGTATTCTTCATTCCTATTCCACATGTTCTTATCTTTACAATCTGAAAAGTTTCCTATAAGCCTTCAGAAGCTTTATGTGGAAGGAAATCCATAATCTGTTATATTATGGACTTCCTCAATAAGGAAGGATTCAAATGAGTTTACTTATTCAGATTTCACTGATTCTTTCATCCATCCCTTGGTCAATTTCTTAAACAGCAGTGTGCAGCCCAGGATTAGCAATGAAATCAAGAAAGTTTTACAATTGTTTGAGCACAACAGGATAGGTGATTGGTACTTGTACCAAAATCAAACTAAAATCAGAGTCTATGGGTCAAGCCTTATTACTTATAAATTACCAAAATACCTCCCTATGAGGTTATTCGCTCTATAATATATAAGGCATATTTTAAATTCAGATGTTGTCAATTTCTTGATTGCAAAGAAGAAGACACAATTCAAACTGAAGAACTAGGTTGGTCCATTCATATGTAATAACAGAGAAGCATGTCCAGAGGCAGAAAAGTAGTTTCAAGAGTTCAAGTTTAGTCCTCGTTTTCTTTGGTATTATGGTCCCCTTGGTATTAACAGCAAAATGAGATTTAAGTGTAAATTAACTTCATACATACATGAAAAGAAACCATATATTAAAAAACTCTCAAACCAATCTGAATGGTTAGAGAATACATTGGTAGAGGCTGAGAAGCAAAGTGATACTAGTCAAAATTTGCAAACTACAGCTCAAGAAGACAAAATTATGAAAAGAAACAAGGAGGAAGGGTCTTATATAGCTAAGACTACTATAGAGACCAAATTCAAACTAAGATACAACAAAAAGCCAAAAATTAATCCCACCAGTAAATAAAAGGAGAGAGTAGAGGTCATTGACACAGAAGTTGCAGAAAAATACATTGTACCTCCTACAATCATTGAAGAGGAACAACAACCAACCACTTCTAATACACAATTAATTAAAAAACAACCCAGTATATAAGTGTCTTCATCCAAGAAAGCAAAAGAAAAGGACATGGACATCAAGGAAAGATACAAGGAAATTAAGGCTAAAAATGAAGAAATCAAGAATGAGATATACTCTCAGTACCTAAAGCAGACTCCTAGCATACAGAACCAGCTACTTTCAGCCTTTGACTACAAGAACAAAAAAATGTTGATTTTTGTTCTTCAGCCTACAGTGCCAACTCCTAAAACGTCCTCTAATTATAAAAAGATTGATTTTGAAGTTCCAGTCCAGGATATTCATCCTCTGGAACAAATTGAATTCCATAAACAGGAAGGATAGATGATTTATTCCACAATGACCACCAAGGCCATGAGTGCACAAAAGCTTCAAAACACTTTGATAAATGTAAATGATCAGCTCAAACTAGAAAAAGCATCATCATATGCAAAGGATATAAGAATTAAATCCTTGTAGGAGCTAGTGATTGAATTAGGATATGATCCTCAAAATATAAAAGCTGCAGAGGAATTGATTAAAAAGAAGAATGTTGATATTTCTGCACTTAAGAAACAATTGAAACTGCCCCCTACAGAGCATCCTTAGGACAAGGAGATTTTATAAGATTCCAATCAAAAATATGAGATGATGAATCTCATTTTACATCTAACAACCCAGATTAAAGAAATGGAAATTGAAATGGACAATTTTTTCCAAGAGAAAGAAGCCAACAAAGCACAGGAAGTTCTTGCCACTGTGATTACTGTGGTTACAACAGTTGTACCATCTACTTTGGCAAAACACCAGCTCTTAATGTTCCAATGGTCACAACAGTTCCAGTTACTTCATCAACAACTTCAACTACTAAGTCTTCAACAACAACAGCAGAGCAATCATATGAGGCAAGTAAATTAGTAAAAGCAATGTAAGATATGTCTTTCTGGACAAAGGAGATAAACAGGTTAAAAGAACATATCAAAAACCTTGAAGATGCTAAGAAACTTGCACAAATAAATGCCAAGAATGAAGAACAAAAAGATAATAGGTTGAATGAACAACTAAGGAAGTTGGAAAAATAATTAACTTTGAAGGAACCTATGGATCATGTTAAACAACAATTATGGTCCAATATCATTGAAGCAGTCAATGACATTTGGAAATCCATATAGGTAATCTATGAGCAGAAATATTTATTGAAGTCAACAAAAGAAGCAATACAAAAAGCAAAAGAAGAGCTAGGTAAAAAGCCTAAAGAAGCTCTAGAAATTATCAAATTTCTCAATTCCAAAAATAAACAAGAACTGGATGAAATTGGAATTACATATAGAACAGAGACCATCCTTGAAGTTAGGAAGGCAATGTCCAAGAATAATTTGATGACACAACTAGAGGAAAAGTGCCAGCAAATGGAAATCGCAATTACAAGATTCATGATTAAATTTGATGTTCTAAGGAAAAAGGCCTTCCCAATCCTCTGGTGATCAATGAAATATTAATGAAGCAGGAGGATTATGACAAGAAGATAAGAGAGATTGCCAAAGAACAGGTAAATAAATCAACTTTGTAGGGAATCCCAACAGGGAAGGTATTATATAAGAATTTTGAAAATTTGTTTTACATGCAGCATGAGGTAAAACACTTATTTGTAAACAAACCAACATTTTCAAAATACACTGAAGCTGATGAAAACTTCAGAAGGCTCATGAAGATAAAATTGCTAGAAGTTGAGTTCTAGGAGAAGTTAACTGATCTATTGTAAGATCAGATTACAGTGAGCACAGAGCAATGAAAGTAAAAAACAGAGTTTGTTGTTTTTACACCAGCATTGACATTTTTTTGTAGTAAAAGAGTATCAAGATGTGTATCAGATGAAAGGTTGAAGACAAAATCAGAGTAAAGATGAATTTTCCAGCATAAATGACACCTCAATGTCCAGCTACAGCCTTCATTAAACAATAAAGAGATAAAGTAGTGATAAAATCAAAATAACATGCTATTTTATTTCAATAAAAATGACAGCTAGCATTAATTAGGGAGTTGTCACTATCTTCTTGCATGAAGATATCTCTTTTTCATAAAAACTTCCTAAGTTTATTTTAGGATCTTTTGTACAAGTTTTTGTATAAATACTTCATCATTTGAAGTATTAAGGGTGGATGAATTGTTGAACATTTCTATAGTTGTACTATTCTGAACCTAAGGGTTTTTGTATCAATTTCAAGTCAGCAAACTGGATCACGGGAAATAAAGCATCATATTACATGATTCATGTGTTGGGCCACTCCACTGAAGTATTTCACTTGTTATCTTGTCAATTTTATTAGGTTTTCCATCTATTCATGAATGTGTTCTAAAATCTTAATAATAAATCAGGAATTGTTATTTCAGAATATGTTAAAAGCACTAATTTTTGACTGATTATCATTTATATGTTTTCAACTGATATCCAAATTAGGGAACCCTTAATTGCTCTTTTATCTCCATCAAAACCATTTCACAATCAGCTTTGAAGATCTAAAGTAACTCAGCTTTCTTGCCCTATAAACATTTACCTTTAGACCTTGATCCTTATCTGACTACTTAACACATTAACTCCATTCTCCCAATGGGATACAGATCTATATGTATACATATAAGTAAGTTATTACACCACCAAATCAAATCCAAAACCCAAAACCAATTTGCCCCATATAACTAGCCTAAAATCAAATATAATCAACAAAGTTAAATCATATAGAGAGAGCCCTCTCTAAGCATTAGGAAGGCTAGATCCTAAGGCTTAAAAGTAGGTTTGTGGTTACCTCTAATATTTTTTAAAACTAAAATAAAAAAATCTCACAACTTTTAATAATTATTGGAGTGATAACAAAACATGAGTTTGTCTCTAGCTACGACTCCGACTCTAGTTCTAGCTAACTTTGGCTCTAGGCTCTGGTAGATGGCTCTATCCATGTCGTGGCTCAAGCTTGCTTGATATATCTTTGAAGCTAGTAGTTGACCATGAATTCCACCCTTGTTAGATACAAGGTGAGAAGATGAATATCTCTCCACTGCAAGACATATCAATACTCAAGAGTGAACTCTAAGACATGACCAATATGTCTTCTTGGTTGTCGAATATGATTTCCAAGAAGCAATCCATCCAAGATAAATGTTTGCTCTTGTAGGAGTCTTGTGTTTGAAACATTTATTTAAATGATGAGTATGTTTTCCAAAATTATCACAAGGGTGAAGATCAAACAATGATATTTCAAGTGGCCAACTAATGATCACAATGTTGGCAATTGATAATCTAAAGTGGTTAGGGAGTTGGAGCAGGTGAAGATGAATTATCTTGGAGAAATCCAACACTTTGAAACTGAATTGGTGTGGAGTAGTTTAGGATGTGAAAGTTCACTTCCTTTTCATATCGAAGACCAATTATGTTCATATTCTTAGTAACTTCTTCCCAAGTTCTGATGGTGGGCATGGGAAGTGCAGGTTGAACTTATGCATCATCATGTGAATTTTCTCCTAAAGTGGAGTTAGTAATTTGATCATGTATGGGTTATTTTTGGGAATCAATATCAAACAAAGAGTTGTTCTTAACCAGAACCGATTCAAAATGTTAATTCATTTTTTGTAGTTCATCTTATTAAAGTTGAAATTCAAGTTGCAAAATCTCAATTTTGTCTTTTGCATTTTGTAAACAGATTCAAATATTAGTTAGAATGGCCTTGCTAATTTTGACTGCGCCATCAACAATAGAGAATATTAGAATGTTCAATGACTCTAATAATCCATTAAGTCTAACTATTATTCTAAACATATGTGAAATGAAATCAACAAGCTTATGGGCCCTTAAATTAGAGAAAATGTCAATTGTCATTCAAAGGCTATAAAGTGAAATTTGGGCAGCATTGAAAAGTGGTTTGATATTTGAGAATTCCACACTACTGAGACTCAAATGGTAAAGTATACAGTAAAAACAACTACCAACTTGTAATGAATCTTGATAAAAAATCAACTTACATATGAACTTTCTAGGCTTAAGGTTTGCATACATTTTTTAGTTGGATGTCAATTTTTACATAATTAACAATCTGCTTATAGTAGGGCTCAATAAATATATATAACTATACTATATGCTATTAAGTTTTGCTGGGTGAAACCAATAAAACTATTCAATAAATATATATAACTATGCTATATGCTACATTTAGCTCATATATGGTTTAAGAGTAAGTTTTGCTGGGTGAAACGAATAAGACAACGATTCAAATCTCATTAGATTTGAATGTCTGGACTGTCTGGCCTGCTATGATTTGGGCTCAATGTGCACACTCTCCTTTTCTGTGAGTCAGTCTCCAAGACTAGCTGGCAGCCAACATACCGGAGCTGGGGTCAAAAATGGCAGAGCAACAGTTACTTCGACGGAACTGGGGTCAAAAATGGCAGAGCAACAGTTACTTCGACGGGCAGAAGTTGAGCTCTGCTGCAGTTTCTATTGTTTTGTCTAGAAATGACGTTTTTATGGGTCCTTACCGGCTCTTAGGACTTGCTCCACCTAATATATCAACTTTTGACCACCTTCTGCAGAGTAAGTGGCACCAGCTGCGAAAACCAAAAGCACACCATTTCTTCCAATTTGTTTCTTCGAACTCTGCAGCAATAAATTTGAAGGGAAAAGAGAATACTATCCTCCGCCGGAATTTTGCTGCAGCGCGCCCATATCTTTCCTATTCCTGCTCTACGGGAGGGGAACGACCCTTGCGCACTCTGTTGCAAATCCCGACATCTTTGGTGAGCTATGACGATCTGATGTATACACAATGAATATATATCGTTTGAATTGGTGGTGGGTATATATACAGTATGAGAAGCATGTGGCAAAGAAGGATCCGGAGCACGCTGGGAGGCACAAGATCGAAGAGGAGATCGCCGCTACAGCCGCTGTGGGTAGCGGTGGGTATGCGTTCCACGAGCACCACCAGAAGAACGAAGACAAGGAGGAGGCCGAGGAAGCTGGTGGCAAGCATCACCACCATCTCTTCTAAATTTGGCCTTGCCTGTCGCTACACCAAAATAGCGGGACTTTTATATAGCAATGGCCAATTATAGCTGTGTTTATTGTTACATGGATCTGTAATAAGTTAAGGTGATTTATGTTAAAAGCAGTTAAGGTGAAATATCATGTAGTTTCATGACAATAATAAGTATATATTAGTTAAGGTGTACATATGTTGATTTGATGTTTGCATTATTTCATTTATTGCATGTCCTCACTAGAAATCATTGGCCATCTGGTTGTTGTTGCAGAAGGCATCACCAAAAAGTAAGGAAAACGACACCCATTGTGGACCATGACAGTGGTGGGCTACCATCAATCTTTAAAGCAGATATGTCTGCCAAGGGAATTCAAAAAAATAATATATTTTATAAGTTGTGTAAAGTGAATAATACCTATAAATAAATGGTTGGTAAATGGTAAATCTCAATGTCCATCAATATATATTAAATATCAAACTATTTATTTTATTATATATCTTATATTATTAAAAAAATCATAGAGTTGATTAAATTATAATTAAATTATTATTTTTATTATTAATGATAAAAAAAATAATATTTAAGTTAAATATATAGTATTTTTAAGGGTTAAATTATAATTAAATTATTATTTTTATTATTAATGATAAAAAAAATAATATTTAAGTTAAATATATAGTATTTTTAAGGGTTAATTTTATTGGTTGAGTTTTTATACTTTAAGCATCTTTGTTATTAAGAAGTTAGAGGTTCAATTTTTTAGACACTCTAGGTAACTTTATAATTGAACCAATAAAAAGTAATCCTTTAATGTAAATGTGCAAATACTTCTTTCCGCAATTTCTAAAATATGTGAATTATGTAGAAAAAATAAGTTAAACAAACATAATAAAAAATAATGTTTAATATTAATTGAAAACACAAATTAATATAAAACTATTTTAATTTTATTTTTATTGTGAATAAGTTTCTATGTAAGTTAGTTTTTAATTATTTTAATAAATAATAATGTAAAATGAAAATCAAAGTATACCATTTTTTTTATAAATTTTATATAATATTTTAATTAATTTTATTTTAATAAATTATTTTAAATGTTTAATAAAATTAGATTTAAGAGGAAAAAAATAAACCCGCCTTATCTTTGAAAAAGAATAAAGAGGAGAGATTAAAAATAATAATAATTTAATTGATAAAAGTGTAAAAAGACTCATCATAATTAATAATTAAATTAAATTTATTTATATTTTTTTTGAATTTTGGCTTTTATGATCCAGCATAAAACTGTATAGAGTTTTTTGGTAATAATCACATTCAAATGAACTTTGTCTACCTATGTTTCGAACCAACCAGTGTGGTTCATCATCAGGACGTTGAGTTTAAATAAATGCAGAAAAGACTAAACTAACCCTTAGGATAAGGACTAGTTTGACTTTAAAAATTCAAATAAATTAATAATGGCTAGTTTTATTTAATTAATAAATTGTTTAATTATTTAATAAAATATATAGATCTTTTTATTTAATTTAATCTAATCTAATTAATTATTATTATTATTATTATATTCATTATTACCTATTTTATTATATTATATTTATTTAATTATTAATATTAATTTCCTTTCTTTTAAAAAATAAAAAATAATAATAAAAAATTAATTAATTAAATTAAATTAAATTAAATAAGATATATATATATATATATATATATATATGGAAACCACCAGACCACTAAGAATATAGAGTGGGGATCTAACACCTGCTTATATTCCAGCCGTCATCTTTATTGAGATTTATGGGTTTTTTTCAATTTTTAAGGCCTCTCTTAACTTACGATGATGGAAATGGTCAATCCTAGCTATGACCCTTGCCTCTTCGATGCAAATATGATGGTTAGTCTTTGCATGCTAAGGTAGGGCAGAGGTGTGGGATCTTCCATGTTTAATGTCAGCAACATGTTCATAGATCATTTGGTTTATAGATCGACCAGTTTCACCAATGTAAGGTGTCCCACAAGAACAAGGAATAATATAGACACGTTTCTCATCCCTAGGGTTTATCGGATCTTTAACCGATTAAAGGAGTTGTGAATCGTGCTAATAAACCTGAAAGAAAAAGAGACATTATGTTTCTTAAAGATCCTAACAATCCTAACAGTGGTTCCTTGAATAAATCAATCCATCATAATTAAAATTCTATTCCAACAATGATGAATGTATGTTAAACCATCCAAACTTTTAAGAATATGTTTTATTATTTTGAATACATATTTTATTGTTTCAAAGAATAAATTCATAAAATAATAATATTTTTCAATCTCTTATAAATTTACTTGTATTTTCTATAAGATAAAGGCTGGGCTTTTATATAATTTAGCAATGTAAGGTATGCAAAGTGGCATTTTAAGATACGGATTGAACTCCTACATTCTTTCTTTGGTGCATTTAGAGTAGTTGTGGGGGCATTTAAAGGTAAGGATTGAATTTATGGTGCCTTCGTGTCATGATCTACATGTAAATTTTATAATTTTGAACTCACTCTCATGATTTTTATAATATAAGAATAAGAAAAATGTGTTGTAGTAGTTAACCAATGTGAGTTTACCATAAATAATTTATATTCAAATCTGAATTCATATCATTATGGTGTTTAATCACAATTGGGTGGTTTCTAAGCTAATATTAATATTTTGAGAAATTGTTAGCATAGTTTTATATTAATTTTGGCTTTATAAGCATCAATAGATGTGAAAACGAATCTTAGGTGTAAACCTCTCTTGATACTTCAAAGATCTAGGGTTAATATGGATTTGTGATATCCTCTCACTTAGAGTTTATTTGTAAATATTGCATATGTCAAGTGTGTTTGATGTTATGACTTTAAGACTTATTTGAGACAAGTTGATCAATATTATGTCACTAATAATTATTTTGTGTAAATTTGTTTTATGAATTGTTAATAAAAATATGAAAATAGTTATGAAACTATAATTGGTTGAAGAGAAATTATGCACTACAAGTTAATAATGGAATTTAATTACCCTTGATGTAATAAGACCTAGGCATTTAATCTAATGTAAGTTTTAACCCTGTAAAGTAATTATCTGCAAACGAATTATTAAAACAAAAAATAAACAATGGTGAGATCATAAAACTTAAAACAAATATAGACAAATATTTTCCCTTGGATCCCAAAAGTAAGACTACCATATTGATTTTTCATTATATTCATTTCATTGTTACAACACACACATATATATACATGTCGAAGCATTCATAAACCCTAATCCATTAACCCTGGATTAGAATTTGATCGTAGTTCCCTTCACCGAATCTACAAAATACCATGGAAAGAAAACCATCATGCCCAAAACCATGTGCAAAACCCATGCACAAAACCATAGGTAGGTCCGCCCACCTAATATAGGGTCCAAACGAATTTCCTCTGGGCATTGCCCCAAACCCTGTGAAATGGGGCTACCACGCCCCTACAAACCCCCTAACAAGGGGGGTTGACATCCCCCCTGTGACCCCCTTGTTGTGCCAAACACTATGAATAGGGGGGACTATTGCCCCCCCACGCATGCGACTAGTTGCGGAAAGAATATAACACACACCCAACATTATCCCGCTTTTTGTTTTCTTTTCTACACTGGGGATCGTAGGAGAGCTTCATCATTGGTCTAGCTCTGTAATTCCAATTTTTTATCTACACTAATAAAACTTCTCAGTGCTCATAGGCTTCGTCAATGCATCTGCAACATTCTTCAAAGTGTCCACCTTTACCAGCAACACTTTTTTTTCCTCAACCATATCCATCAGAGTGTGATATTGAACATAATTGTGCTTTGTCTTTGAATGATAAGAATGGTTCTTTGCCAAGAAAATCGCACTTTAGCTATCACATTCTATCCTTATAGCTCATTGTACCAAACCCATACTTGAACACAATCTATGCAACCAAACTGCTTCCTTGCTTGAATGAGTGGATGCGATATATTAAGCCTCTGTAGTTGAAACAAACACTACATACTGTCTTTTGCTTATCCAACTGACTTCTCCTCCAAATAGGTTAAACACATACCCACTTGTATATCTTTTGTGATCTAGATCTCCAGCCTAGTCTGCATCAACAAAGCCACAAATGTCCAAAAATTTGTCCATTCCTGGTCTTCCTTGGTAGCACAAACCATAGTCACTGGTGCCATGCAAATACCTGAAAACCTACTTCACTGTTGTCCAATGCTCCTTCCCTTGTTTTGACATAAACTTTCTCAATACTCACGTTGCATGTGCAATGTCTGGTCTAGTACAAACCATTACATACATAAGGCTACCAACTGCACTTTCATATGGAACACGTGACATGTCCTCTTCCTCTTCTGGTGTCTTGGGACACTGTTCAGCAGATAACTTTGCACCTACAGGAATATGAACTTTCACTGGTTTACTATCCTTCATATTAAAACTCTGCAATATTGTCTCAACATACTTCCTATGGTTTAACCAGATCTTCCTCTTTGCTTGATCTTGCTTAATATCCATGCCCAAAATATATTTTGGAGCACCAACATCCTTCATGTCGAATTTGGATGACAATTTGGTCTTCAAATATTGGATGATTTCTTTGTCATTTCCAATCAACAACATATAATCGACATACAAGACCAAATGAATAACATGGTTGATCCATAAACTGATGTGGATATTCCACTGGACAGTTCGTCACAACAGATATGATAATATTATATTAAAATTTTGATATTCTACACTATTACAGTTTTATTAAACTTTAAGATCTTTAGATTTAAATATAATTAGTGCATGCATGCAAATATAAATTATGTAGAAAAATAGAGAACAAAAAAATAATCTCTCACACACACATAAGATATTCTCTCTAGGAAACTCTTTCGGGAGAAACCCAACTAGAAGGTGAGAACGCTTTTCTCTCTTTCTCTGTTTGGAAATATGGTAGCAAGTACAAAGAAGTAATATATGTGGCTCGTGGGATGCTACAATGCACATATCCTCTTTGTGTTCTCTATCTCCTATCTCTCCTCGCTATATTTGCTCAACTATGGAACAAAATGATCACGAAAGAATGGAATTCCTCTTCCTCCTAATGGCCTGGTTATAACACAACCTGATATCCTTCTAGTGGTTAATTTTGACTACATCAACTCTCAACTAGAGTTACAAAATAGAATCTTCTAGAGTCTTTTACATCAAAAACATGTGGCTAGCCCATTTTCCATGAACAATGGGGGTTGATGCGGCATCCTCCCAAAATATATGTGTGAAAACTGGAAGGTAAACTTCTGAGTGGCATAAATTTTGTATACGGACTTCGATTGACGTGATTCTTGCACCGTTGGAAATCTCTGTGTGTTGATTAGAATAAAAAACTTGCACCCAAAAGGGGAAAAATTTTACCCCCAAAAACTTCTTTTAGAGCCTCAAAATGTTCCCCGAAGGTTTCGGACCCTATTTTCCCAAACTGGGTCCCACCGGTAAAAACAATCTCATAAGATGATTCCTACACTTTTTCCACTCCAACTACTTTGATATGGATGAAAAATAATATAATGAGCCAATATGGATCACACCTCCCCATTTTGGGAGCCTTTTTCTCCCCAAAATCATTTACTGAATGAGGTGAGGAAATATTTCTTCCACCTTATCTCTAGTGTACCATTTAGCTTTGCTTGGAAGTTGTCCCTTCAACCTAATCTTCCAAAGGTATTGTTGCACCTGTCTTGTAGTTATGGACCTCTTCTGTAAAATTTTATCTTTTGTCAACTCTGCCTGAGCGTCGGTGCCAAATCCTCCACAAAAGGTAGGACATGTTCCTCTTCCTGATCTAGCATGGAAGGCTCATAGAGTTTCAAATTATCCACATTCACAACTAAGTAACTGCACATATATGGTGGTAAACTGAGTCGATAGGAATTATCACCCACCTTTTCCAGTATCTCAAAGGGACCATACCTCATAGCCTTGGTTTTCTTACTAGGCTTGTGCAACTTCTCCTTGTTCAACTGTAATCATACTCTGTCTCTCACCTTGACTGAATTCTTTGTTCTTTGTTGATCTTGCCTGGTCGTATACTTCTCCTATGACTTATGCATTGTTTCCCATACTTGTAGATGGATCTACCTGATATTTTCTATAATTTTTTCAGGCCTCAAAGCATCTCTTGTAATATCTTCCCTCTCGCCTCCTTGTTGCCCATATGAAATATCCAAAGGTGAAGGTGGAAATTATCCAAAAAAAGTCTCAAATGGCAACTATCCTACCAAAGTGTGGACTCCTCTGTTATAAGAATTTTTTATATATACCAAATTTTCATCCCTGGTCTTTGGATGTGTTAGAGTCCTATATTTTATAGGATGCATTTATTGTAGTTGTAATTTTGTGTATAATATGTTGTAAATAACTTTCCATTCTGCAAATTTATTTTCAAAAAGAAAAAAGAAAAGAAAAGAAAATGACAAACAAAATGGGATAAAAAAATAGATATCTGAAAATAATAAAAAATCAAAAAACAAAAAAAAAGAATAAAATACCCCATAAAAAAAAAAGAGTTTATAGGAAGCCTAAATTCCACTCAAAGAAATAAAAAAATGCATCAATTAAAACCTTAGATATTTTTGAATAAATGTGCTACTAGTTAAAATGTCATATTGTAATAGGAGAAGTATAATAGTTAGTTTAATCGGACTATTTAATTGTGATTAGGCTGAAATAAAATAGTTTAGGTTAGTGAATAAATCAATCACATAGTTTAATCGTGATTGAAATAGGTTAGTTTAAACAAGGATGAAATTGATCAAACCATTTAATCGTGATTAATTAACAAGTTTATAGGAAAAAAGCAAAAATTTCCTTACAAGTTTAAATGCAGCATTAGGAGATAGGAAAGTATAAGTTTGGAGGGTGATTAAGCTTGTATTAGATTAAGTTTAATAAGCAGTAGTTAATCATGATTTATCGCAATGTAATGAAGTTTTTTTATGATGCTTTTATGCAATGTTTAAACATTATGACAAAATTTTACTGTTGAGATCAACCCTCGCCCGGATCAACAACGAGGGATGGTTTTCGCCCCTCTCACCCCCCTGAACTCCTTCACGCTTTATCCGGGAGGCAGGGGGGGTCTAAAATGAAAAGACCCACCTCGTTACGTGGCACCACCGTATCACTTCGCACCCCCCCCCCCCCCACTCCTTTCCGCTCATCTCACCCCCCCTGGAAAATTTGTCTTCCCTTTGACTTCACACTCCCATTACTCACACACCAATGACCATCTGCCACGAAGACTCCCCCGACCCCACCATCACCTCCCACCACAATCTGTCCTCCTACACTCACCATCCTCTACATCACTTCTGCAGACCCCACTCCTCCACTTCCATTCTATTAGACTATTTCCCGATATCCATTCCTCTCCCAATAAGACGTTGCCATATGGCACTCCCCTATCCATGCCAGCTGACCATTACATGAATTAAATGCTTCCCCCTCTCGCAACAACGGACCTGCTCCTTGTTAAACGGTAAAAACCCAATGATATGTTTCTGATATCTTATATTAATCATCGTAAAACCGTAAAATTCTCTTCTTCGTTGTTTTAAACAACCTAGAAAAATTCACAGTCCTCCACTATGTCCCAATATCCAGTAAATTCCCAATAATAGTGATCAGATCGCCATCAAGGACTCGACTTCAACATTTGAATGTTAGCTTCACATTCCAGGTAATCCAAGCATCCTCATCCTTCTATTTTCAATAATGGCCCCTAAAAGAAATACCCCCCAAGAATAAAGGAAAGAAACCTGAAGAAAATCCTATGCTGCCCCCTGCCATCGACCTTGATCACCTACCTTTAGTCTAACTATAATACAAGATTGTTGAGACTATCTGTGAATTTGACATGTTCGAACTTCACAGTTTCTTGAAGAAAAAGTTTTTAGACCTGATCCAGGTGGATATTTGTGTCCACACGCCTTTTCCACTTGGGGCCCCACCATTGTTTCTTTCAGTTTTTCAGTTTCCTTAATTATAGCACAATTTACTATTTTTAGTAGTTTTTTGGGTCCTGAACTTCCGGAGCCGTTTAGAGGCCCTAAACAATGTTTTATGGGGAAACTGGGAGCAACTTGGGTGTGTAAATCGATGTTTCTCACAAAAAAGTTGTAGTCCTCAGATAGATCTTCCTAACGAGGCATTGAGTGTGTCAAACGAAGATAGTATGCCAAATTTACATCCCCGGGAAGTTGATGTACTAATTTACCCAAACGAGGCCAATAGTTTTGGCGCTTCATCTCCTAGGGTTAGGTTTTTCGATGTTTAGGGTTTTCCATTGTTTCAAAATAATAAAAAGGCCCTCGAACCTCATTTTAACACAATTTAGAGGCATGTAGCCTACCAACGCCATAGCTAGTTTAATTCCATTCTGTTTGTAAACAAATTTCAGTTCTTTGATATTAGTGAAATGAAGTGTTATTTTCGTTGCATTTTTGTATTTATGGTTATATGTGTATTATGTTGTGTTCTTGCATAAATCTAGATCAGTGGTATCAGAGCGGTCTGGTCTTTCTCGATCCTTCTTTGCATGTCCCCAACGAGGTCGGGGTATAAGGAGTTAGGGCTCGATCTCGTTGAACCTTTGCAAGATCAGCCTCAAAAACCTCGACGACAGCCCATGGGGGATGAAAATAAAGATGAGGGAGTAGGAGATCCTATCAAAATATTGCTAGAGGAGGCCCTCAAAAAACAAAGGAACACGATTATGGATAACTTTGCCCAGATTCTTCAACGCCTGCCCATTGGCGGTGCATATGCATCCAGCAGCGACTCTGGCGATGCAACTCCTTTTAAGGTACAAGTAAACTTTGACATTACCATATTTGAGGGCCAAATAGATGTAGGTGTCGTATATAGATTGTTGAATCTATTAGAAGGATATTTCTCAGTTCATGACTTTTCCGACCGGGAGAAGAATATTTTTGCAGTCCTCAAAGCTACCCCCCATGTCAAGGACTGGTGGGAAACCTATTATGAGAAAAAGGATGAGGGGGCACCCTATCTATTATTGGTTGTACCCACTTGGAATTATTTCCGAGATGCCATCAAGGAATAATGTTATCCCATGGGGAGCTATGAGGACAAGTACATACAATGGACTATGTTGTAGCATCAAAGAGATCAAGATGTGCATGAGCTGACGAATCTGTTCCATACCCTGCACACAAAGTTGGGTATCAAAGATTTGGAGAAACATTTGTTGTTGAAGTACTATAGTTTTCTACACAGATACATTCATGAGGAAATGGAGTTCTTTGACATGTCCTTGCTTGGTACGACATACCGGTATGCTACCAATATTGATCAAAAATTCAAACAGAAGAAGTGAGACTTTGTATATACGAATCAAAAGCAAGGGAAAGGTGCCCCCAAACTATAGAACAAAGGACCAAGCCAAGGCATGGTGGCCCAATATAACCTACCAAAGCCGCAATAAAATAACAACACTGCGAAGCCGAAGAAGGACACGAGAAAGTGGTGTGAGTTCCATAAGAGCTCCACTCACAACACAAGTGAGTGTCGGGCCAAGAAGTCACTGGTGGCCAAGATGAGGGCTTCTAAATCAGATGCATGCTCTGACTCTGAATCAAGACCTGACAAGGGGAATGACAAAGGGAAGTATATTAATTATGCAAAGCCCAACGCCACCGTTGCCACTGTAAAGATCCAGAAGGAGGAACCGGAACATCTAGCGGAGGAGAAGTGCCTCTTCCACTCCTAGATGTGGGTAAAGGGTTACCCGCTATAGTTCATTATCAACAGTGGGGGCCAAAAGAACCTCATTTCAGCAGAGGTCGTGAGGCAATTGGGCTTGTCGACGACAACACACCCACAGCCGTACATCATACAGTGGCATCACCAAGGATGGGATCTCCGCGTCAGCTAGCAGTGTCGCCTTCCCGACAACATCAAGCCCTTCATGGATGAGGTATTATGTGACATTGATCCTCCTTATGTTTGTGATGTATTATTAGGCCAACCATACTTGTGGAAGAGACATGCTGTGTATGAATCCCGACCTCACGTTGTTATTGTTACTTTGGGAAATAAGTTGTGCAGGATACCGAAGGTACCACCACCTGTGACTATCTCTTTGGTTACTAAAAAAATATGTAGTAAGCTCATTTCCAAAGCCGGGAATTTTTTTTCCTAATGATCGGCCCCCAGGGCAAGAAGAAGACTGTGGCCACAACCTCCAGACAGAGCTCCTTCGCATGACAACAACAAATGGAGAAGGTCGTGGATGAGTATGGGGACATCTTCACCTCACCCACAGGAGTGCCTCTACACTGTCCGGTCAACCACCCCATCGATTTGACCCCAGGTGCACCACTGCCCAATGGATCGATCTATCAGTGCTCTTTTCTAGAGAATGATGAAATAAAGAGGCAGATTTAGGAGCTGTTGCAGAAAGGTCACATCCGACCAAGTTCATCACCCTACGGGAACCCGATCATGTTGGTGCAAAATAAGGATGGGACTTGGAGACTCTGTATTGAATATCGGGTGTTAAACAAGATCACTGTCCAGAATAGCTACTCGATCCCATGAATTGATGACCTTCTGGATCAACTCAAAGGGGTGAAATATTTCATCAATATTGACTTAAATTTCAGGTATCACTAGGTACCAATCGAACCCTCTGATGTGTGGAAGAAATGTGTGGAATAAAGCCTTCAAAGACAAGGAGGGCCTTTTCGAATGGTTGGTCATGCCTTTCGAGTTGACAAATGCCCCTACAACCTTCATGAGGATGATGGATGACATCTTGTGGCCATTCACCAACTCATTTGTAGTAGTGTACTTGGAGGACATCTTGATCTTTAGCTAGACTTGGGAATATCACCTCCACCATATCTGATAGATCCTCTAAACACTGTGGCAACACAAGTTGTGTGCCAATTTGGAGAAGTGAACTTTTGGAATGACCCAGGTTCATTATCTGGGATACATTATTGATGAACAATGGGTGCATGTGGATCCAACCAAGATCCAAGTAATTCAGGATTGGTCGGCCCCAACCACTCTAACAGAGATTCACAGCTTTCTAGGTCTTGCTAATTTCTACCACAAGTTCGTGTTTGCATTCTCTCATATCACTTGGTCCTTGAGTCAAGTCACCAAGGGAGGAGTGAAAGACAAATTATTTTGTTCTAAATCTCAACAAAATATGTTCATAGATTTGAAACATCACCTTTTCTCTGCCCCAATGCTCACATTACCAGACTTGCAACAACCATTTGAGATCGAGATAGATGCCTCTGACTATGCTATTGGGGTGTTCTTACTTAACAGTGGCATCCAGTGGCATATCACAGTGAAACAATGTCTGACACAGTCTACAAGTATCCCACTTATGACCAAGAAATGTATTCCATTTTGCAGCCATGCTACCAATGGAAGCATTACATTTTTTGGAAAGAAACAGTCATCCACACAGAACACCAACCCTTGCAGTTCATACATACACAAGGGAAGTTGCAGAATGATCGCCATCATAAGTGGTCCACATATCTGCAACAATTTCATTTGAACATCAAGTATAAGAAGGGAAACACCAATAATTTGCAAACTACCTCAACTAACCACCGTTCTAAACTCTTGTGGGCACGAGACTTCTGACTAGTCACTTCTCTACAAGAGCGATCCGGGATTCAGCCACACATACAAGACACTCTTGGAGGGTACGCAAGTTCCAAATTTTCACCTCCAAGATGCACTACTATGTCACCTCGGACACCTTTGTGTTCCTTCAAGTGAGCGTGACAAGATGATTTTGGAAGAACACAACAGTCAAGTGGCTAGGAATTTCAGGGTCAAGAAAACAGTGGCAAAACTACAGAAGTATTTCTATTGGTCGAACCTTCGATAGGATGTTGGGAAGTACATCAGATCCTGCACTACTTCTACCATTACCAAACTTACCATCAAGAAGCAAGGCCTCTATACTCCACTAACTACCCCTAGTAGTCCTTAGGAATCCATATCCATGGATTACATGTTGGGCCTTCCTTCTACTAAGCATGGAAAAGACTATGTTTTCGTGGTCGTCGACAGATTCTCAAAGATGGCCATTATGTCGGCCTGCAAGAAGAATATCACAGCAGAAGCCACTGCTAAACTATTCTTTGAACGAGCATGGGTGAACTTTGGGATCCCATAGTCTATCATCTCAAATCGAGACAGCAGATTCCTTGGCACATTATGCTAGACACCAAGCTCACCAATTCCATAACTTTCCATCCCCAAACTGTTGGCCAGACAGAGATCGTTAGCATGACGATTGTACACATTCTGCGCATGTACAAATCAAAGCATCCATGCACATGGGATGAGAGCCTTCCCTATGTACAACACAGTTATAATTGGGCTCTCCACAGCTCAATCGGCCACAACCCCTTTCAGGTGGGCCTGGGATTCCAACCATTATGTCCCATTGATGTAGCCATGTCATTTGTGGCTACTCAAGTCGATTCGGCTCATGTCCAGTCTAAATTTGACATAGTGAACAAATTCATTGAGTACATTAAGCACATTCACCAAAAATTTCATGACATATTGGACAAAGAGAATGCTAATTACAAGTAATGACATGATCAACATTGGGTGCCACACAACTTCCAAGTGGGTGACAAAGTGTGGCTACATTTGCAGAAGGAGTGCCTCTCTGGACCCCACCGCAAGCTTCACCCGCTCCGATATGGGTTGAAAACCATCACCAAGGTTGTAGGTAACAATGCCTTCGAGTTCATTATTCCACCATTCCTTAGTCTGCACCTAGTATTCAATGTGGACCGCCTTCGACCCTACTTCCCACCTCTAGTGGACACCTTCGACATTGCAGAATAAATCACACCAACAGAGTTAAACCCAGAATGCATGGAGTATGCCGCCATAAATTGTATCATAGACATGAAAATCAAGAACACTCGCCAACAGAAGATCCAACTGTATCAGGTTGTCAAAGCTAGCCAACTCCTGCACCAAGGAAAGTGGTTCATGGGGGACCAAGTTTAGCAAAGGTTTCCTCATCTCATGGGGGGACTCAACGCAATGGGGACCATTTCTTCCTAAGGGGGAGGAATGATCCAGGTGGATATTGGTGGCCACCCACCTACTCCACTTGGGGCCCCACCATTTTTTCTTTCTATTTTTTAGTTTCCTTAATTATAGCACAATTTACTATTTTTAGCATTTTTTCGGGTCTTGGACTTTTGGCCATTTTGAGGCCCTAAATAACGTTTTTTGGGAAAAATGGGAGCAACATGGGTCTATAGTTTGATTTTTTTCACTCAAAATTTGTAGTCCTTGGATAGATATTTCGAACGAGGTATTGAGCGCATCAAACGAAGATCGTATGCCAAAGTTACATCCCCATGAAGTTCATGTACCAATTTACCCAAATGGGGCCCATAGTTTTGGCGTTTCATCTCCTAGGGTTAGGTTTTTGGATGTTTAGGGTTTCCATTGTTTATCAATAATAAATAGGCCCTTAAGCCTAATTGTAACACATTTTAGAGGCATGTAGCCACCACATCTCTTCTTAGAGATAAGCTACCAACACCCTAGCTAGTTTATTTCTATTCTATTTGTAAACAAATTTCAGTTCTTTGATATTAATGAAATGAACTATTATTTCCGCTGCATTTTTGTATTTATGGTAATATGCGTATTACGTTGCATTCTTTCATAAATCTGGATCAATACCTCACTGATGAATTGAGCCTATGGGAATCTTCCCTACCCCAATTCATGTTCCCACGGACCCATTATTTCCCTGAAATAATATCCTAGTGCCAAATCCACTCTATGCCTAGACAAAGAGAAATTTTTAGTAGGAATGGTGAAGTTCTACTCACTATTAAATTTGAATCCATTTCACAAATGCTAAAAGTGTAAAATATAGAATCCACGAAGCCATTATTAGTAGATTCTCTCATAGAACTCTACAAAAACCTAACCTTTCCAGAGAGAGCCAAGATCTTCGATATTTTTCTCCTCGAGGATACTCAACTGCCCAAGACAAAACCTCCACACTCATATTCTATGTTCCCTGAGGTAACCAAGCAGAAAATCGCAATCATCTCATACATACTCGGCTACCACTCTGATATGTGGGTGGATAAGGCCATTGTTGGATTCTTATCATTTTTTCCCACTTGTGAAAAGCCTTTAATTTTTAATTACAGTAAGTTTATTGCAGAGGAAATACATGTTCAGTTTCTAAATTTTCCAATAGAGGGAGCTTTCAAATACACATTTTTTTTTTTTTTATTTGTTTTTTTATCATCAAGCAAACAAATTTCCATTTTGTTTTTAGAAGTTGGATGAGAAGGGAAATTTACAATCGTTCATACAATGGACCTCCTTGGTGAGGAAAAATTCCACTGAGTTTACCTTTGCAGACTATATTGATCAGTTTCTTTATACAATTGTTTGTCTGCTAAATAGTGACATGGAACCTAGGATAGGAGCAGAGATTCATAGAGTGTTGCATATTAGTGACTAGGTGAAAATAGATGATTGGTATTTATACCAAAACTAGACAGAGATCAGATTTTATGGGTGTGAACTTCTCTATGTTTAATGGATTCTTAATCTTTCCTTCTTTACCATATCAAAAATCTTTTTATATCTAATGATTCTGCCTACCGTGCCTTGTTAAACTTGTCTGTTATTGCTACAATTAATTAACTTAAAGTTTAATTGACATCATTTTCCCAATGGCTTTCTCTTTTTGCTCCAACCAAACCATTTTAAAAACCATACTCTAAACTTTCACATCTAGCCTAAAATTATAAAAACAACAAATTTAAATCTGATAGAGATATCCCTCTCTAATGTTGGCAAGGCTAGATCCCATATTCCAAAGTGGTTTTTTGGTTACCTCTGGAATTTATTTTACAACCTTAGGAAATTACGGAGTGATAAAATTATGTCGACCATACTGGTGATTCGAAAAAATTCATTTAAAATCAATTTTCCCTGGTGAAATTTTCATTTAAGTGCTTGAAGTTATTTATAAGTTTGTCACTAGGAAATAGACCTGATTTAAGGTTTTTTCCCACCTAATGTTTTTGTAAATTAGATATATGTAAATATATTGTAGTAGTTCTAGCTTCTAAAATAATATACACTAAATCAAACCCAGATCCAAATGCCTCAGAAATTGTAGATAATCTTGAAAAAATAATAAGGAAGAAAAGTGCAACTGAGAGTGTGTTGTATCTTAAGAGAAAATCCCTCAGTTGTGAAAGGAATCGGTGCTTAAGACATTTTAAAAGTGTGTCACAGAAATTATTTTATCATGAGGTCTTCGTTTTATCCCTCTAGAAACTATTTTTCTAAAACCCTTAATGATCGGGAATAATAAAAGATTACAAAATGCCATTTACTGTTGATATCTGAATGAAAAGATGAACTGCAGGGGAAACTCAAAGTAATATTCTAAAAACACATAATATACCACTCTTAAGTTTCAGAGGGACTTCATGGAGAGAGAGGAAACTCGAAATAATTTGTTGTAAACACAGAATATATTACTTTAAAGTTTCATCAGGAATTTGTGAAGAGAGGGGAAACTCAAAATAATATGTTATAAACACAAAATCTATTACTTTTAAGTTTCAAAGATAATTGGTGAAGGGAGAAGAGATGGAGTGAAGGAGCGCAAATTAAGGATATTTAACTCTTACTCACTGATGTAATTAAGATACCGACTACTACATTACTTCACTTCATTCAAAGAATAAGGGACACAAAATGTCACAAGAAATACAAATCATCATCAACAGCTGCAGGAAAATTGATACTTCTTTCATTTACCCATCAGAAAAAGCAGTACAAAATGTAATGCCTAATAGGTCCAGAATTTGGAACCCTTCTTCCCTCTTTCTCTCTTCCTTAAATACAAATAAAAACAGTTTGTAACTGCTCCAGCTTCTTGAAATTCCTAAACTGCCTGAACTGTTAAAATACTTATTGCATTGCAATCGAAGACACCATTGTAGCTTCGAACTTAACAAAGAAAAAAAAATACACTTGGAATATAATACTTTTGCTGAGTCTAATTTGTTGTTGATGTGTCTCCTTCCGTTTCGACTGTGATTTCCTGACAGTCTACATAAGCACATCTCCACCTGACTCTGTCCATGCTTTTGTGTTTCGAAAGCTATCATTATGTCACCTGTTACTCGACTCTGCCTCTTTTGTGCGTGCCTGCTGTGTTCGGTCTTCTCTTCTCCTTTGCTCTGCGTCGGGTCACTTACCCAAGTCTCTTTGCTACGTTTTGCCTATTTCTTCATAAACACATCACGAAAATACATTTTAAACATTACCGTGGACATATATGCGGATAGTGGTTTTCGGGTCCCACAATATGGTGACCAATAATGGTGCATCGCAGATCGGCGAAATTAACATATAACTTAAATGGTATCAATACAAACGTCGATGTGAAGTTGCGACATAATCTCCATCGTAGATCTTCGCCAGATCTAATAGCCCTGATGTACTGTCTCACACTACCATCTCCCGTCCTTGTCGCATCGCTACCAAAATACTTTACCTTGCAAAGTCTTAATGCTAAACTCTAAACCCGCTGATGTACGATATGCGTTGGATCTCTATGCCAACATGTGGCTCCTCCCTTTATCACATTGCAAGTTTCAATTCTTACCACATCATAAGTTATTTTTTTTAACTTGCGAAGTCCTTAACACATAAACTCAATAATCATCAATGCGAAATTTTGCTATGCCGATACGTGGCCCTTCTCCTCATCGCATCGCAAGATATATTGTTTAACTTGCAATGTTATCTCCGTCGTCGGTCTCTTCCCCTTCAGATCTGCGATTCGATCCTCGCTGTCTGATCACCTCTTTTGGAAATCTTCTAAGTGTTTATGTCTTGGTTGATTTCTCTGCTTTCTACCATTGCCACTCTGCAACTCCTCTATCCTTCCTCAACTTTATTCAGTCTTTAAAAGCGTTGATCTCTCCTGAGCTTGTTCTCATTTTTGTTATTCACTTCAAGTTAGGATTATCACGCTTGCTCCACACCTTACTCATTATTTAAATCTGAAACACAGACCACCATTATGTATTACGTCTTTGAATCCAGAATTCGTGATTTGTTTCTTACTCGACCTGTAAGAGAATATTATAGGTCTTCTTGAAATTTTAACAGTTGTTCCTCAATAACCTTGAATTTCTCAAAACCTCTCTTAACTTTTAGCTGAGTCAAATTAGGCTATAACATCTAGCTCCAATTGGGGACAACATTTTGGTAGCAAAGTGCTAAGAACTTATAGATTAGTAGCCTTTATTGGGCATGGAGTCAAGGAGAACTTGTAGATCAACAACCTTTATTGGGCATGGAGTCAAAGAGCACTTGTAGATTAACAGACTTTATTGGGCATGGAGTCAATCCCAAATGGGAGATGATACAGTATGAAAACCTCTAGAAACCTACTACACTTTGGACTCTTCCTTTGTTCTTAAACTGAAAATACCAAAATGAAAATACTACAACTAAAAATGCTCAATTTTTGAGCTTATTTATGTTGGAAATGTTGGCATTGATGGCAAAGGTAAAGACAGGAGCAGCACCTAAACTATCCATAAGGCAAAGTAGAAGACAGGGAACAGAGGCAGCAGAGAGGTAGCAGAGGCAGAAAAAAGGAGAATTAAGGAGCAGCATCAGTCAAAGAAGTAGCAGAGGCAGCAGAGAGAGCATAATACAAGTAGCAGAGGCAACAAAGAGAGCAGCAGAGATAGCAAAGAGGAAGAGACAGGCACAGTGAAGGCGGAGGCAGAGATGAAATGGTTGAGCAGCATAGGCAGAGGCAGTAATCGTTTGTATATAACGAAGGTGGAAGAGAATGTCGAAATGCAATAGTCAAACAGCAGAATGGAAGCAGAGGTAAATACAAAGAAAGGAGACAGAGCATCAGAAGAGGCAGAGCAGAAGAGGCAGAGCTCTTATCACAGTAGAGGCAGAGGCAGAACCGTTATCACAGCAGTAGAGGTAGAGGTCGAGCGATAGAAGTAGCAAAGGCAGAGGCAGAGGCAAAGCCATTATTCTGAGAATCACTACCCAACTGGTAGAAACTCTAAACATGAATTCTAGGAACTGTAACCCATGCGGAAGGATACATATATATAGTTCCGGGAATCGCTTAACCCAAGAGGCAAAGTATATATGCATAAACAATATTCCGGGAATCTTAAACCCAAGCGGCAAGTATATATATATATATATATATATATATATATATATATATATATATATATATATACAAACCTTATTCTGAGAATCATTACCCAGCTGGGCGTCACATATAACATAAACACAATTACGGGAATCATATAACCCAAGCAGCAAATTATAGATATAAATCTCATTTCGGGAATCGTTACCCATGCTAGAGTATATATGCAGCGTATTTACATATATTGCGCAAGATTAAATGACTAAAGGTCCAAAGCATATATATTAATTTTTATAAGTGGAGCGCTTTATGATAACCAAAGTACCACAAGGTGGGACCAAATCGCATCGGAGAAAAAAAAAGCAGTGGAACATGCAAACAGGAAGTTGTGATTACAATTGGCAAAGCCGAACATGATAGTTGTATAAACTCTGTCATATAAAATACAATCGGGTCTGCACTTTGATCGCATCAGAGAAAAACTGGAAGCAGATCACTTGCAACTAAAATTTGCGATTGCGATTAATCGCATCGCATCAGGTCAATCGCATCGGAGTTAAAATGGAATATCGGAACATGCAACAAAGATTTGTGATTGCGATTGGAAGCCTGGACCCGATGGGTTTATAAAACATAATTGATATTATGTCGGAACATACCATTGAAGGTTTCAATTGCAATCAATCGCAAAGGTGTCAATCGCATCGGACAAAAGTAGAGCATCGAAGCAATATATTAAAAGACTTGTGATTGTGATTGAAGCCCGGACCTGATGGGCTTATAAACTATGATTAACAAGTATTTGAGTTCCAATCGCATCGGCAAATAACAGTGAACAGTGATCAATCGCATCGGAGCAAGGCAGCTTACGATTACAATCAATCGCAATCGGAAATCGCTGGAGGAGAAGTATATCGCATCGGAAAGCGTGGCAAGTGGGCTCGAAAGGGCATTTGTTAAGTATTCATATGATTCTTCATTGAAGTGGCGGTTTGTTTGTTAAAACTTTATATAAGGATGCCAACTGTATTGAAATGTGCCGCGTAGACAGTGGAAACACGGGCCTCAGCTTAAGGTGGAGGGTGATTATTAATAATTGCGATGTATGTATGTTCCGCTTGCGGAACTTTCCACATCAACAAGACACTTATTGTGTGTAAAGCGTTGGAATTGCCCAGATTTGAGGTCAGCAGTTACATATATATATAAAAATCGCTGATATAAAAAGCACAGTTACAAATGTATGGCATATGGCCGTTACCCTACGACAGTGAATAAGGAAACAAATAGAGCCGAAAGGGACAAAGACACAGTCAAAGAAAAGACAAATGCGCAGCGAGCCAAGAGGCTGAATGAGTGAGCTGGAGTTTTCATTGTAATTGAATGTAAATGATTTTTAATTTATATTGTTGTGATGCATTGGCAAGTCTCCGGAAGAGAACAGATATCCCACTGTAATGTTAAATTTGTACCTACAGTTATATTTTCTGAATGAGTGGATAAAATAAATGAGAAGGGAGAAGGCAAAGAGACATGGTTTTCCATTTCAAATTCCCAGTAGAATACAAACAACCATGAAGCTATTTTGTATAAAACAGGGTAATATCCAAAGGGAGAAGGTTGAAGAAAGAGAGTGAGAGAAGAAGAGAGTGTGCAGCAGAATTGAAGAGAGTTGAAGAAAATAAGAAAGCTACAAGAGGTTAGAGAGAGTGAGTGAAGAGAATGTAGAAATGAAGCAGTGAGGCAGAGAAGAAAGAGGAGTTGAGCAGAGAAGAAGGAGGAGCTAAGCAGAGAAGAAGGAGAAGCTGATAGAGAATCTGAGAAGATGCAGAGATTATACAGGGCAGATATGAGAATAGATGAACAGCAGAGCAGATGGAACAAAACAAAGCTGATATCTAAGGTAAATCAGCAAGTGTTTCTCTTTGAAAGAGTAAGGAATTTGGAGCTTCCCTATCAAGTTGTAGCTTGATAGATGTCAGTTGTAGCTGACTGAGGTAGGAGCCTCCTGTAGGTTGGTGCCTGCAGAAAATAGATGGGAGTTGGTGCTTCCACATCAAGTTGTAGCTTGATAAAATGTCAGTTGTAGCTGACTGAGGTTGGAGCCTCCTGTAGGTTGGTGACCTGTAGAAAATTGATGGTATTTGGAGCTTCCTTGCAAGTTGTAGCTTGCAGAATTGAGGTAGGAGCCTCCTGTAGGTTGGTGCCTACATAAAATCAGTGGTGAGAGGGAGTTGGAGCTTTCCTTTGCATCACAACAATAATAAGATGTGGTTTTTTCCCTTTATGAGTTTCCACTTATATCTGGTGTCTATGTGCATGATGTCTATGTGTTGATATGGTATATCTATTCTGCTTAATACTTGCTTCTCACATATTAAGCCTGTTGGTACATTATCTAATCTGCTTATTAATTGCTGCTCACAAATAAATATTGCTCACATATTATGTTGATCATGAAATGAAGGTGTTAATAAAGTTTAATGAAAAGTTTTAAAATTCTATGAATGAGTTAAACTGATTCACCCCCCCCCTCTCAGTTTAACTAAGGGTTCAACAATTGGTATCAGAGCAAGTTCCTTTGGTGCAAGCCTAATAGCTTGAAGGAGATCTGGTTAAGTCATGGACTATCAAAATGTACCTGTGTTAAGTACGATAAACTTTCCTGAATGGAGAGATAAGGTTAAAACAAGAATATTGGCTTATGAACCTGAAGTATGGAAGCTTGTATGTGATGGTTACTGCACAAACTCCCCCACGATGAAAGAACAACAGAGGAATGCCAAGGCAAAATGTGTGATATATAATAGTCTTCATAACAAGGACCTTGAGTTGATAATGGATTTAACCTCTGCAAAAGAAATTTGGGATAGATTGTACCTCATGCATGGAGTAAACAGTAAGGACTACACTGACAAGAAGGATAAGAGAATTAAGAAGAAGAAAAAATCATGTCAACAAGAAAATATTCAATCAAATGAAGTACCTGCTAGTGTGAATGGAGATAAGAACCATGAAGAAATTACAGCTGAAGAAAAAGCCAAGCTTGACACTGCTTTGACTGAAATAGAAAAATTGAAAAATGAAAACAAAGACCTTAAGATAGTGGTGAAAATATGTGATGAGAGAGAATATGAAGATAGGAAAGAAATTATTGGCCTAAAGACACAGCTTGAAGAGGCAAAGAAAGTAGAAGACACTCTGCTGCAACAAATGAGAGAGAAAAATCTGGAATGTGAAAAATTGGAAGAAGAAGTAGTGAGCCTAAGAAAGAATTTAGAAAAAGCCCAAAGAAAATTATTAATGAATACACCTCTAATGAAAAGCTCTGGACAGTTGGACCAAATTCTCAATGCTCAAATATCTCCTCTCATAAAGGCTGGGATAGGATATGAAGGTGAAACTAGTAAGTCCAAGGTTGAAGATAATAGGAAAATCATTTTTGTAAACGCTGTAAAGAAAAGTGAAGCAGCTCAGCAAATTTCTCCAGAAGCAAAAACCGGCAGGAACATGAGTTGCAGAGAAACAAACAAAAACAAGCAGCAACATGAGAGGATAGAGAATGAAGGGATGAAACAGTCAGCAGAAAAAGGCTCATACACTCATGAGGATGAAATGAATAAATTTGGAAGATGTCAAAGAAGGTTCTTTCCTCCTATGAAAAATAACACAAGTTTCTCTTGTCATAAACCAGGACATAATGCAGCATATTGTAAGACAAAGCCAATCCAGCAAAAGAGTAGAACCCCTCAAGCAAGCAAATGGAAAAGACAATCCTTCACCAGGTACACAAATTACTTCCATGGCTACTGTTATGCATGCAATAATTTTGGACATAAATTTGTTGAATTTAAAATGTATTCAAGAAGGGGAACAAAGTATTATACATCAACTCAAATGTACTATGATAAAATAAGATGTTATGAATGCCTCAAACTTGGTCACAAAGAAAAGGACTGTAAACTGCCATATACATTAAAGAACTCTAGGCAGATGATGGAATCTAATCAAATCAAACAAAGCTATGAATCAAAAATAAATACAAACATTATGAAGAACCCCAATAAAGTATGGAAGTAAAAGAGATAGGGGGAGCCTATTATCTCAATAACATAATGAATCCTCCATAGTCTCAGGGGGGAGTTGCTCTAGGAAGCAAAGAAAAAATCTATCCAGTAATATATATGAAGCAACATCCCAGGGGGAGAATAGTTCATAAATAGACCCCATGAAAGCAGTCTAAGAAGAGCTCCATGTAATGAGAATAGTTATGAGATCAGGAATAATAAGGAAATTCCTCTAAAAGAGAACTATAGAGAAAGAAGATGATCTGAAGCATTCAATAGCTGACAAAGTAATGGAATAAGAGAAGACAGCAAGAAGCCATGGTAATGGAAAGAAGACATCAGCACCTTAAATTTATGATCACACTATGCCTATACTGCTAGAATTAACAATGAATCACATTAAGAAGGATGAGTAAGAAAAGTGCCTATCATCAGTTCATTACATCTTTCAAAAGGTTCACTTGGAGAAATGCAGTTAAGTGAGTAATAAATCTTTGAGTAATCAGCCCATGAAGATTCATAGAAAAGAAATTGAAGATGTCTTCCTGAAGATCATTATGTTAGACAGTTGAATTGTACTTAAAGCATTAATGATTCTGGAACAGTCCTAGAAATGAAATGCAGTGACATTCTTTTAAATCAGAATGATAGAATAAGAAAATGGTTAATAACGACAAGATCAGATTCAGTATATTGATGATTGTTGTTGAAAACAGTGGAGAGCTCAATAATAGAATTTATGAAGGATGTCTTAATTAAGGGTAAATGTGCAAGCTAAAGTAAAATCTCTGCATGGTTTATCAAAGTAATATCAATTGGTGTTTAGGTACAAGCAGCATGCTTATCAACAGATTACTAAGCATTATCAGTGGAGCAGCAGTATGATACAGGTCCACAGAATCAAGAACTTGAATGTGCATTTAGAAGCGGAACTGTGATAGGGTGGAACCCCGAACATGCAATGGAAGGTTGATATATTATATATCATAGTAGAATTGAACATAGAATGGCATTGTGTTTCGTCGAGGTCGGAAGGCAGCAACCGGTGTAAAGAATGTGTGTTAAAAGAATCAAACAAAATTGTGAACAAAGCTTTAAACTTCGCGATGGAACTGTAATAAAAAGAAAAACATTAAAGCGGAGCTTAACTATAATAATATATTAAAGGAGAAGAGCGGAACCTTGAAGGCAGAACCTTACGAACGAAGTGAACAGTAAAGGAGGGATTCTGGTTTTCATCACACCGCTTTTGACGGGCAAGCAGTATTCAAGAAATCGGAGTGATTCCATAGATTGGGCAACACGTGGCCCTGAGCGAATTCGCAAAACCGCTTCCACAGCGCACCATCGCGCATTATCGTCCGTGCATCTTCACCGTGCGATATCCATTGGATCGTCAAGGCCAGTGCGACAGCTTGTCCACCGTTGGATGTGGAAGGTTGTCAGCATTGGGGCCCATGCGTACATGTGTGTTGATCATTATTAAGGTTTGCAGATATAACAAAGATTATTATTATGGTTTGAACCATTGCAAAAATTATTCGTACAAGATTTAAATATTAAGGGAGTAGGCCATGTAATTACGATTGTGAAGTCAACACCCTATGAAATATGGGGATTATGATTTGGTTGGATGCATAACAGTATTATTGCCGATACATGTATGATTAGCGTTACAATGGATAGACTAGGGGTAGTATCTCTGATATAAAGAGAAAGCACAAGGTCAGGGGGAGACAGAAACGAGAATATCATTCCAGGGGGAGATCAGCCAGCTAGGTAAGGATAAAACAAGTCCTCAGGATCAAAAGGATTATGGAAAAAGTACATCAAGATGATTATTGCCAAAGAAGACAGACTCTAACTACAACCTTCCTCAATAGATATGCATCGCAGATGAAGATTATAATATAGACTGAAGTATAGCTGAAGCAAGCTTGATATGTCACATGGGGCATTCACAATCTTTAAGGTTTGATCCAATGATGCATTTATGAATAGATAAAGCTAGTACAATGTGTTCTATGAAGTGTCATTATCCTCACTTTCAGCTTTATACAAATGAAAGGAGTCAGTGCCTTGGGATTGTATCAACTTGTAGTGTACATTCAAGATCAATAATCCTCAAAGTGTTCTCTCAACAAGTCTTGTACATCAGTCTAGAGTAGCATGGTACAAAGTCAGCAAAAGAGGGGCTAAACATAACTCAGAGAGAGGAAATGCAGAAAGCAAACTAGGAAATGAGAAACCCTTTGCCATTGATGTCAAAGGGGGAGGAAAAGCAAAAGGAGGCTTCTAATGTAGGTTTTAACCCTGAATAGAAATTATCTACACACGAATCTTATAACAGAAAATAAACAATAGCGAGAGCATAAAACATAAAACAGATAAACACAGAGATTTTCCCCTGGATCCCAAATCAGAATGACCAGCTTGATTTTTCATTATATTCCTTTTAGTGTTACAACACATTTATATACATGCCGAAGCATACATAAACCCCAATCCATTAACCTTGGATTAGATCATAACCATAGTTCCCTTGACCGGATCTACAAAATACCAGGGATCGAAAACCATCGTTCCCCAAAACCATGTGCCAAATCATGCACAAAACATGGGTGGGTCTGCATATGAGTGGGACCACATACCAAAAATAATTTTCGCCGGGGCACTACCGCCCCCCCTGTGACCCCCCTGCTGCACCCGGCGCAACGTACAGTGCTTGGGACTAGTCGTGGAAAGAATATAACACATACCCAACATCTAAAAGGAAAGTATTAATGTGTTTCCATCAATGCCAATGGGGGAGATTGTTGGAAATGTTGCCATTGATGGCAAAGGTAAAGACAGGAGCAGCACCTAAACTATCCATAAGGCAAAGTAGAAGACAGGGAACAGAGGCAGCAGAGAGGTAGCAGAGGCAGCAAAAAGGAGAATTAAGGAGCAGCATCAGTCAAATAAGTAGCAGAGGCAGCAAAGAGAGCAGCAGAGATAGCAAAGAGGAAGAGACAGGCACAGTGAAGGCAGAGGCAGAGATGAAATGGTCGAGCAGCAGAGGCAGAGGCAGTAATCATTTGTATATAACGAAGGCGGAAGAGAATGTCAAAATGCAATAGTCAAACAGCAGAACAGAAGCAGAGGCAAAGACGGAGAAAGGAGACAGAGCATCAGAAGAGGCAGAGCAGTAGAGGCAAAGCTATTATCACATCAGAGGCAGAGGCAGAACTGTTATCACAGCAGTAGAGGCAAAGGTCGAGCGACAGAAGCAGCGAAGGCAGAGGCAGAGGCGAAGCTGTTATTCTGAGAATCACTACCCAGCTGGTAGAAACTCTAAACATGAATTCCGGGAACCGTAACCCAGGCGGAAGGATACATATATATAGTTCCGGGAATCGCTTAACCCAAGAGGCAAAGTATATATGCATAAACAATATTCCGGGAATCTTAAACCCAAGCGGAAAGTATATATATATACAAACCTTATTCCGAGAATCATTACCCAGTCGGGCGTCACATTTAACATAAACACAATTCCGAGAATCATATAACCCAAGCAGCAAATTATAGATATAAATCTCATTCCGAGAATCGTTACCCACGCTGGAGTATATATGCAGTGTATTTACATATATTGTGCAAGATTAAATGAATAAAGGTCCAAAGCATATATATTAATTTTTATAAGTGGAGCGTTTTATGATAACCAAAGTACCACAAGGTGGGACCAAATCACATCGGAGAAAAACAAAGCAGCAGAACATGCAAACAGGAAGTTGCGATTGCGATTGGAAAATCCAGATGTGATATTCGTATAAACTCCATCATATAAAATACAATCGGGTCCTCACTTTGATCGCATCGGAGAAAAACTGGCAACAGATCACTTGCAACTAAAATTTGCGATTGCGATTAATCGCATCGCATCAGGTCAATCACATCGGAGTTAAAGTGGAATATCGGAACATGCAACAAAGATTTGTGATTGCGATTGGAAGCCCGGACCCGATGGGTTTATAAAACATAATTGATATGTGTCGGAACATACCATTGAAGGTTGCGATTGCAATCAATCGCAAAGGTGTCAATCGCATCGGACAAAAGCATAGCATCAGAGCAATATATTAAAAGACTTGCGATTGCGATTGAAGCCCAAACTCGATGGGCTTATAAACTATGATTAACAAGTATTTGAGTTCCAATCACATCGGCAAAGAACAATGAACAGTGATCAATCGCATCGGAGCAAGGCAGCTTGCGATTGCGATCAATCGCAATCGAAAATCGCTGGAGGAGAAATATATCGCATCGGAAAGTGTGGCAAGTGGGCCTGAAAGGGCATTGGTTAAGTATTAATATGATTATTCATTGAATTGGCGGTTTGTTTGTTAAAACTTTATATAAGGATGCCGACTATATTGAAATGTGCTGCGTAGACTGTGGAAACACGGGCCTCAGCTTAAGGTGGAGGGCGATTATTAATAATTGCAATGTATGTATGTTCCGCTTGTGGAACTTTCCACATCAACAAGACATTTACTATGTGTAAAGCGTTGGAATTTTCCCAGATTTGAAGTCAGCAGTTACATATATATATATATAAGCGCTGATATAAAAAGCACAGTTACCAATGTATGGCATATGGCCGTTACCCTGCGACAGTGAATAAGGAAACAAATAGAGCCGAAAGGGACAAAGACACAATCAAAGAAAAGACAAATGCACAGTGAGCCAAGAGGCTGAATGAGTGAGCTGGAGTTTGAATTGTAATTGAATGTAAATGATTTTTAATTTATATTGTTGTGATGCATTGGCAAGTCTCTGGAAGAGAACAAATATCCCACTGTAATGTTAAATTGGTACCTACAGTTATATTTTTTAAATGAGCGGATAAAAGAAATGAGAAGGCAGAAGGCAAAGAGACATGGTTTTCCATTTCGAATTCCCAGTAGAATACAAAGAGCCATGAAGCTATTTTGTATAAAATAGGGTAATATCCAAAGGGAGAAGGTTGATGAAAGAGAGTGAGAGAAGAAGAGAGTGTGCAGCAAAATTGAAGAGAGTTGAAGAAAATAAGAAAGATGCAAGAGGTTAGAGAGATTGAGTGAAGAGAATCCAGAAATGAAGCAGTGAGGCAGAGAAGAAAGAGGAGCTGAGCAGAGAAGAAGGAGAAGCTGATATAGAATTTGAGAAGATGCAGAGATGATACAGGGCAGATATGAGAATAGATGAACAGCAGATCAAATGGAATAGAATAGAGCTGATATCCAAGGTAAATCAGCAAGTGTTTCTCTTTGAAAGAGTAAGGAAGTTGGAGCTTCCCTATCAAGTTGTAGCTTGATAGATTTAAGTTGTAGCTGACTAAGGTGGGAGCCTCCTGTAGGTTGGTGCCTGCAGAAAATATATGGGAGTTGGTGCTTCCACATCAAGTTGTAGCTTGATAAAATGTTAGTTGTAGCTGACTGAGGTTGGAGCCTCCTGTAGGTTGGTGATCTGCAGAAAATTGATGGGAGTTGGAGCTTCCTTGCAAGTTGTAGCTTGCAGAATTGAGGTAGGAGCCTCCTGTAGGTTGGTGCCTACAGAAAATCAGTGGTGAGAGGGATTTGGAGCTTGCCTTTGCATCACAACAATAATAAGATGTGGTTTTATCCCTTTATGGGTTTCCACTTATATATGGTGTCTATGTGCATGATGTTTATGTGTTGATATGGTATATCTATTCTGCTTAATACTTGCTGCTCACATATTAAGCCTGTTGGTGCATTATCTAATCTGCTTATTAATTGCTGCTCACAAATAAAGATTGCTCACATATTATGTTGATCATGAAATGAAGGTGTTAATAAAGTTTAATGAAAAGTTTTAAAAGTCTATGAATGAGTTAAACTGATTCACCCCCCCCCCCCCCCTCTCTCAGTTTAACCAAGGGTTCAACAATTTATGCACAACTCCTATCTATATACATGGTTGAATTCAATCAAGTGAAGTCAGCCTTCCAATGGCACCAATCCAAAATATTTGTGATAGACTTAATACCCCCATACTATGGAAATTTGAAAATCAAAACAGGGATGTACAATGAAAATTTTCTAGGTACAGATCTTTGCACATACCCTTGCATAAATTCTTGTTTCTGACAAAATAAAGTTTTCATATAGTCAACCACTAGATCATAGAACTGATGGGACTATTTTTTGGCTTCCTCCTTTTCTTGAACATCTTACTGATGTATACTTCTTTGAACAAGGTAGTTTCCTTCACTGTTTGACTCCTCAATTTGAGGTTGTATGTGAGGATATTGATTGTTGTTTTCTGCTGCTAACCATTTAGGCCAGGAAGTTAAATCTAAGGTTTGTTCCTTGTAATTTTGATGTTCTTCATATAATGCCAATTCTTGACAAAAATCTTCCCCCTCCTACAAACACACCTGAGAAGCTCCGTTAGTTTCTCCTCTATTCACAAAATCATTAAAATTATGAAAATTGTGATGATATTCCAAGATTTCAGCGTGTATTTCATTTGTTGCAACTAATTTCTGACTAGAATACTCAAAATGCTTGAATTCTTGTGTTTCAACAATACAAGAATCCCCTGACCTATTTTTTTAAATCCTTATCCATCTCTGAATTTGCATTCTCTTGTAAAGAAATTCCAATGTTTTCTTGACAGGCCCTCTTGTCTTCAACAAAACTTGTTCTTTCAACATGACAGGAAAAATTTCTACAAGCCCACACATTATCTTCAATTTCCTGTGCATAAAGAAACATCATCTCTAGAGTGCAAGGCTTTATCTCCTTGAGATAAAAAGCCAAGACAACAGAAATAGCCTTCAAATAATAAACCATAGCTGCAACTTCAGGAGGTCGAATCTCTTTTGGAATGCTGAAATAAATTTTTTGAAACCTCTTATTAAACTCAGTGTTTATTGATTCATTTCTCTGCCTCTAGATAGAATATAATTCCAAAAGGTGTTTTTCATATAACTTATGCTCGTCCCAATATTTAAGAAATATATCTTGAAAACCTTGTCAAGAACTAATTGAACTTGCTTCCAAACATTGGAACCATTGCTAAGCACCCTGCTTTAATAAATGACAAAACATCCTTAAAGCCACGTCTTCAAAAATAATTTGAAATTTTTCCAAAAAGTACTCAATTTCCAAGATATGTTGTTCAGTTGAAATATCTTCCTCCTCTCCAGAAAAACTTGGCAAAAATTTGAATCCTTTTGAAGGATATCGATGGAGGATTGTGGCCAGCGTCAAGGGTTTGAAAATCACCTTCGTTCCAAGATGGAAATAAGTGGGTTGCTTATGAGGTAGAATGTTATCACCCAAAGGTGATGAATCCTCACCTTTATGCCCAGACTGTGACATATTACCTTCAGGAATAGCAATGCAACAGTCATCTCTCCTTTCATATTTAGGAGATAAAGTTGTGTCAATATCAATAATACAATTGGAAAAAAAATCTTCTTTATCCAATAAAGAATGTACATTTTGGGCCTTATAATCTTCTGATAAAATAAAGCAAAAAACAATATCCTTGATATGTAAGGGAAAATAGACCACCAAACTAATAGTGAAAAATAAAACTTCTTTTAAAAGATTCAAACTTTGATATCTGTATTTTCCATAGTGCTTTATCATTTTCCTGCTCACAGAATTCCTCATCTAATGAAACCTTCATCAGTGGAGTCGCCAGGTGAATAATACACAACCAAATTCATATCTAAATCTTGTTCACCATCAAGAAATAGATTTCAATACCCAAGGAAAAATAACTTCATTCCTTCGTCCCTGGCAACGTCACCAAAAAATGTTGTATCTTAAGAAACAGTCCCTCGGTTGTGAAAGGAATTAGTGCTTAAGACATTTTAAAAGTGTGTCACAGAAATGATTTTATCATGAGGTATTTGTTTTATCCCTCTCGAGACTAGTTTTCTAAAACCCTTAATGATCAGGAATAATAAAATATTACATAATTCCATTCACTACTGATATGTGAACGAAAATAAGAGCTGCATGGGAAACTCAAAGTAATTTGCTAAAAACACAGAATCTGCCACTTTTAAGTTTCAGAGGGAATTCATGGAGAGAGAGGAAACTAAAAATAATATTTTGTAAACACAGAATCTATTACTATAAAGTTTCATCAGGAGTTTTTCAAGAGAGGGGAAACTCAAAATAATATGATGTAAACACATAATCTCTTACTTTTAAGTTTCAGAGAGAATTTGTGAAGGAAGAAGAGATGGAGTGAAGGAGCGAAAATTAAGGATATTTAACTCTTACTCACATATGTAATTAAGAGACTGACTATGACATTACTTCACTTCATTCAAAGAATAAGGGACACAAAATGGCACAAGAAATATGAATCGCCATCAATAGTTGCAGAAAACTTACTGCTTCTTTCATTTACCCATCAGAAAAAGAAGTACAAAATGTAATGCCCAAGAGGTCCAGAACTCGGAGCCCTTCTTCCCTCTTTATCTCTTCCTTAAATACAAAAAACAGCAGTTTGTAACTGCTCCAACTTCTTGAAATTCTTAAACTACCTAAACTATTAAACTACTTATTACATTGAAATCGAGGACACCATTGTAGCTTTGATCTTAACAAAGAAAACAAAATACACTCGAAATATAATCATATTGTTGAGTCTAATTTGTTGCTGATGTGTCTCCTTCCATTTCAACTATGATTTCTTGACATTCTGCATAAACGCATCTCCACTCGACTCTGCCCATTCTTTTGCATTTCAAACGCTGTCATCATGTCACCTGCTACCCGACTCTGCCTCTTCTGTGCATGCATGTTGTTTTTGGTCTTCTCTTCTCCTTTGCTCTGTTTCGGGTCACTTACCCGAGTCTCTCTACTGTGTTTTACCTATTTCTTCTTAAATGCATCATGAAATTGCATTTTAAACACTATCATGGACATATACACGGAACAGTGGTTGTAGGGTCCCACAATATGGTGACCAATCACGGTGCATCGCATATCGGTGAACTTAACATATAACTTAAATGGTATAAATACAAACACCGATGTGAAGTTGCAACATAATCTCCATCGTAGATCTTCGCTAGATCTAACGGCCCCGTTGTACCGTCTCACACTACCATCTCCCGTCCTTGTCGCATCACAACAAAAATACCTTACCTTGCAAAGTCTTAATGCTAAACTCTAAACCTGCTGATGTGCGATATGTGTTGGATCGTTGTGCCAACACGTGGCTCCTCCCTTTATCGCATCTCAAGTTTCAATTCTTATCTCATCGCAAGTTATTTTGTTTAACCTTCGAATTCCTTAACACATAAACTCAATAATCGTCGATGCGAAATTGCGCTATGCTGACAGGTGGCCCTTCTCCTCATCGCATCACAAGATATATTGTTTAACTTGCAATGTCATCTTCGTCATCAGTCTATTCCCCTTCAGATCTGTGATTTGATCCTCGTCATCCGATCGCCTCTTTTGGAAATATTTTAAGTGTTTCTGTCTTGGTCGATTTCTCTACTTTCAACTGTCGCCGCTCTACAACTCTGCTATCCTTCTTGAGCTTTGTTCATCCTTTAAAAGCGTTGATATCTCCTGAGCTTGTTCTCTTGTTTTTTATTCACTCCAACTTAGGATTATCACGCTTGTTGCATGCCTTACTCACTATTTCAATCCGAAATATAGACCACCATTCTTTATTACGTCTCTGAATCCAGAATTCATGATTTGTTTCTTACTCGACCTTTAAGAGCAAATTATAGGTCTTCTTGAAATTTTAAAAATGTTTCCTCAATAACCTTGAATTGCTCAAAACCTCTCTTGAATTTTAGCTGAGTTGAATTAGGCTACAACAGATTGAATCAAGTGAAAGTATTCTTCCAAGAGTTAATTTTCTTCCTAAAAATTGTGTTACCTTAGAAGACATAGAATTTTATTTGGCATTTGAAAACACACTTTTTAGAAGTAAATATCATATCTTTGAACCTAAAATTGTTGTTGATAAGGACCTATTACCATCTCATAAGTCAGATCATACTAAGTATAAATCTCAGGGCCATCAATTTCCCAAATCATTAAATATTTCTTCCACTGCATCCTCTCCTATTCCTCAACCAAGTTCACATGTTGGTGCTCTTCCTCCATCAATTACTCCCAGTAGTTCTACTCTCATTTCAATCAGTTATATTCCTAGTTCATCTACCATTCCTACAACTTCCACTACAACACATCAAACTATTATAAATTCACCTTTCACACCAACTATACCCACACCTCCTACTACTACATCTTACTCTCATCCCTGTATTCCCTTTATGGTTGCTCATTATGCTCCCCTGATTTTACCTGGGAAACTCAATACCATGCCACAAGGTTACCAAACTCAGATACCTTATTTTGATAACACTGGACCAATTACTTCTCAACAACACATCGATCGAATGCAAGATTATTTTGACTTACAAGAATTTGATGAAGATGATGTTAGGATGAGGTTATTTGCAAAAATTCTCACTAGATAAGTTAAGAAGTGGTTTAAATCATTAAGATCTGCCTCCATCCCAAATCTAGCTCAATTTCATGAAGCTTTTCTTAGAAGGTGGGAAGTCAAGAAAAACCCTCTCCAGATCTTAGCTGAATATGAGAGTATCAAGAGAACTCCAGGAGAATCCATCCAAGATTACTATACTAGATTCAACAACATTTATAATTCAATTCCAACTACAATAAAACCACCTCCCAGACTCACTTTGATGAATTTTCTATATGGTTTTGATCCTAATATGGCCTACCAACTTAGGGAAAGAAACCTTTCCACCTTAGAAGAAATGCAGAGGAATGCAGTTAGTGTAGAAGAAAATCTATTAGAAATAAGAGATAGGTTGAAAACTGAAAGGAAAGTCCAAATTAAATAAGAACAAACTTCTTCTTCTTCAAATGCTAAGTTGGATGCATTACTAAAAACTCTGGAGAGAATGATGGATAGGATGAGCATAGTTGACAAAACTCCTCCAAGATAAAATCAAGGAGATCATCCTATTAGGAATCCTAATTTCAGAAGAAATCCCCCACAAATTAAACAAAGAGAATAGAGAGGCCTTGGTGATCAACAACAAATTAGGGCCTCCATTTCAGGAAAACTATGCTAATGAATAAAGTGAGAAAAATATATTTGGAATAAATGAGATAGATCAAATCTTCTTGAGTAAATAATAAGAACATCATTTTTTGTTATCTCAACCAGAACAAGATTCTTTAGAATCTAAAGAATACAAACAAGGATATCAAAATGGTATGATGGAGTTACATAAGAAATACAACTTAAGGAGAAAGAAAGGAGTTCAAAATCATCCTAACAAAACTAAAAAAAAACTAGATACTCCAACTAGTCGAACAAAAGTTGACCCTCAAAAGGAAACACCCAAGAAACCAGATGTAAATGTCAAAGAGGTTGATAAATCAAAAAATCCTTCAACATTGAAACTGAATTGGCTAAAGTAAAAATTCCTACTCCTTTGACCGAACTGGTAACTAGAGATGTTTATAAGACTCAAGTCATGAAAGCCTTGAATATAGAAGAAAGGACAGATACAGTCAATTTAAATGACGACCGACCAGAGTTGTTTTTTGGAACTAAGGTTAAAGGAAAATCCTAGGATGGAAGTGTTCCACCTTTTCACATTAGATTAAACATTCGTGACAAAATTTTACACAACTCAACACTCGATTCAAGTGCTTCCCATAACTTAATGCCCATGGCTATCATGGAAAAACTAGGACTAGACATCACAAGACCTTATAAATATTTATATTCTTTTCATTCTATCAAAGTGTTAGGTCCCGATATTACTAGTATATTCCCTTATTGTTGTTAGTGTAACCCCCTTATTGTTATTAGTGTACCCCTGTAACCCCCATATTGTTATTATTGTGCCCTTAAATTATTGTTGTTAATAGTGTAGTCCCTTATTATGTTAGTGTAGCCCCCCCATACTTGGGCACCAAAAGACCTTATAGTGTAGCAGCAAAAAATGAAATGGAAGTTTTGAAGAAAGGCGCGGAAGCGAAGATGGATGGTGTGAAAAATAATATGGATGGTTTGAAGAAAGGCGTGGAATCTAAGATAGATGGCATGGAAGCTAGCATGGAATCTAAGATGGATGACATGGAAGCTAAAATGGAAAACATGAAGAATGATATAAAAGCAGACATGGAAGGTTTGACAAATTTGATACAAGAAATGTTTCCTAATGGTGAAAAGATAGTAGAGGAAATTCATGATGAGAACAAAATAAATGTTAATCGTTATTTCATAAACTCTAATTTTGGTGGGAAGAACCACCATATTCCAAAAATGGATATGAGGAAGTTTGATGGAAAGGATCCTGTAACATGGATACTACAGATGGAGCAATATTTTGGTCTCCATAATGTGCAAAACACACAAAAGGTATGCATTGCAACTTTAAATTTAGAACAAAATACATTTGTATGGTATCGATGGCTTTGCTCCGATAAAAAAATTGTCACTTGATCAATTTTTACGGAGGAAATGATAGCACATTATGAGGATACAAAGAGCAACACCTTCTTTAGCCAGTTGATAAATCTCAAACAAAAGGGTTTAATGGGGAAGCACATTGAGGACTTCCAAAAATTGAATATAAGGGTAACTGATATTGCAAAGGAACACATGATTGATCTCTTCATAGGTACTTTAAAGGATAACATCAACAAGAAGTTCTCCAACTCATAAAGGATAACCTGAATTTGGCACAAAATCGAATGAAACAACAGGCAGATCAACATCGCAGTGAGAGAATTTTTTATGTAGGAGACTGGGTATTTTTACGACTGCAACCATACAAACAAATGTCCCTCAAGCAAGCTAAGAAGGATAATAAATTATTGCCAAATTATTATGGTCCTTACAAGTTGTTGCAAAAGATTGGTACTATGGCATACAAATTGGAGCTTCCTGCTTCTTCACGAGTGCATCCAGTTTTCCATGTTTCATGCTTAAAGAAGGTTATAGGTGAAAATATTCCAGTTCAAACAATATTTCCATAACTTTATGAGGAAGGAAAAATCATATTGGAACCTGAAGCGGTCACGGGAACAAGAACTCGACAACTACAAAATCGATCAATTTCAAAGTATCTCATCAAGTGGAAGAACTTACCCACTGAAGATTCTACATGGGAGGATGAGAACTTTATACATAAGCACCCAGAGCTACTCATGGACATTGTAGTAGCAAACATACCTCCCAAGTATGGAATGCTACTGTCAAGATCATGGGGTGCAAAGTTATAGGGTACTTTGCAAATGGATATGACCTATGCCACCATCCCTATCTTTGGTCAGCAAAGAAGGTTATACAGAGAAACTTTGATGAAATTGAAGAAATTATACAAACATATGTATATCAATGGATTCAATATTATCTAACAATGTACTAAATCTAGATACTGAATCCTTCTACAAATCAATTGCAGAAATTAAACACAATCGCCAATCACAACAAGAAAAGAAAGAATCCAATCAAACCACAACACAGATAATTTCCCAAGGAAAGCTTGCTTCTCAAAACCCCTCTATCTTCTACTGTATATTCACCATGGAATCATGAAACAATTACAATGCACTCTTTTCACAAGAATCTCATGCACTCTCGCAACTGTCTCACACTGGCCTGGACAAAACTAACCAACACTTAGCCAATTCTCAACCTATAAACAGCCTGCCCTTCTTGCGCAATTCCTGATGAATGCAATCCCTATTATTTAGGAATTTTAAACTTCCAAAACTGCACAAGGATCATGGGCACTCCAATGGATGTCTAGTTGCATGCAGGAAACCTACTAATATGTTATGAAACCAGCTCCAAAAATAGAAGAAAAGAGAGATCAACGCCTTAGAAATAAGCCACTTCGAGGGGTAAAACTCCTTTACATTACATAAATGAACAATTCTTGGATGATGCAAATGACAAAACCTCCTTCTATATATAGGAGTCCATGGGTTCACACCATAATCCTAGTCGACCTAATAATAATAATGTAAGGGCACAATAATAACAATATTGGGGTTACAGGGGTACAACAATAACAATAAGGGGGTTACACTAACAACAATAAGGGACTATACTAGTAATATAGGGACCTAACATGCCCCTCTCCTTCAAAAAAGTGTTATCCTCGACGCTTGAGTAGCTCTGCATGCTTTTGTATAAAATTCTCATCCTCCCATGTAGAATCTTCACTGGGTAAGCTCTTCCACTTGATGAGATACTCTGAAATTGATCGATTTCATAGGTGTCTAGTTCTTGTTTCTGTGACTGCTTCAGGTTCCAATATGATTTTTCCTTCATCATCAAGTTCTGAAAATATTTTTTGAACCAGAATTTTGTTACCCATAACCTTATTTAAGCATGAAACATGGAAAACTAGATGCACTCGCGAATAAGCAGAAAGCTCCAATTTGTATGCCATAGTACCAATATTTTGGAGCACCATGTAAGGACCATAGTACTTTGGTGATAATTTATTATTCTTCTTAGCTTGCTTGAGGGAAATTTGTTTATATGGATGTAGTAGTTATAATACCCAGTCTCCTACATCAAAACTTCTCTCATTGTGATGTTGATATGCCTGTTGTTTCATTCAACTTTGTGCCAAATTTATGTTATCCTTTAAGAGTTGGAGAACTTCTTGTTGACGCTCGATGTGATCTTCCACTGCTTGAACCTTATAATTTTCTCTTAAATAATGTGTGATGGACGGTGTATGATATCCATAAAGTTCCATAAATGGGGTCATTTTTGCTGCAGTATGGAAGGAAGTGTTATACCACCATTCAACGAGAGGTAACCACTTAACCCGTTGTGTTTTCTTATCATATACAAAACAACGAAGAAATCCTTCCAAACATTTATTCACTATATCAATTTGACCATTGGATTGAGGATGATAAGATGAGCTATGAGCTAGTTGAGTACCCAAACAAGAAAATAATTCCATCCAAAAATTTCCAGTAAAAATGGGATCTATGTCCCTCAAAATAATCTTTGGGTTTCCATGTAGATTTTCAATTGTTTCCATAAATGCAGTAGCAATTGTACTTGCTTTAAATGGATGAGATAATGCAAAAAAGTGTGCATACTTGGTAAGTCTATCAACTACCACCATGATGACACTCTTTCCTTCTGACTTAGGTAAACCTATGATAAAATCCATTGAAATATCCTCCCAACCTTGACTGGTAATGGATAAAGGTTGTGGAAGACTCGAGGTCTTAATTTTATCAACTTTATTTTGCTGGAAAACCAAACATTCCACCACAAACTTTCAAATATCAGATTTAAGGCCATCCAAAAAAAAATATTTGTTCACCCTATGGTAAGTTTTTAAAAATCCTGAGTGTCCTCCTAAAGGAGAAGTGTGCAATTCCAAAAGAATCTTTTGTTTTAGTTGGGAATTCCTACAAAATATATAAATGATCTTTATACCATAAGGAATCATTTTTCCAACTAAATGTATCAGATGTACTAGGATCTTGCTGCAATTTTTGAATGAGTGTCCACAATTCTTTTTCCTTCTTCCATTCATCCCTTGCTTTAGTTATCCAATCTGGTTGGATAATAGAAATGGCACAAATAAATGCTTCCACCTCTTCATCCTATCTTGAGAGTGCATCTGCAAAAACATTTAGCTTCCCTTTTTTGTAGACGATTTCAAAGTCATAACCCAACATCTTTGTGACCCGTTTTTGCTTCTCTTCTGAAGATATTCTTTGTTCTAAAAAATGTTTAAGACTATCTGATCATTTTTTACCTTGAAGTGTCTTCCCATTAGGTAAGGTCTCCATTTCTTTAGTGCATGTAGTATTTCCAACATTTAATTCTCATAAATAGCTTTATGTAAATACTTTCCTTTGATTGGAAGACTTTAAAAAGCAATGGGTCTTCCTTCTTGCATTAAAACAACACCAATTCCATTTCCTGAGGCATCACATTCCACAATAAAGGTTTTTGTGAAGTCTGGCATAGCTAAGACCGGTGCTAGGCACATTTCCTCTTTAAGATGTTCAAAGACCTTAGTTGCTTCAAGAGTCCATGAAAATGCATCTTTCTTCAATAATGTTGTTAGAGGTGCTGCTATTCTCCCACAATTCCTAACAAACTTTCGATAATACCCTGTTAACCTGAGAAATCCTCACAACTGCTTTATGGTTTTGGGGACTTTCCATTCCTTAATGGATTTAATTTTATTAGGGTCTACCTTAACACCCTCGTGAGATACAATATGACCTATATATTCCACCTCATGTACTCCAAAGAAACATTTGGATGTTTTTCATATAATTGTTTCTCCTCCAATATTTTGAGCACCTTGTCAACATGTTGAATATGATCCTTCCAAGACCTGTTGTAGATTAGTATATCATCAAAAAATACTAGCACAAATTTTCTAAGGAAGTGTTTGAAAATGGAATTCATCAACCTTGAAATGTAGAAGGTGCATTGGTAAGGCCAAAAGGCATGACCAAAAATTCATAATGACCCTCATGAGTTCAAAATGTTGTTTTTGGAATATCTTTAGTCTTCATTCTAATTTGACGATATCCTTAACGAATATCCAACTTGGTAAAATAAATTGCTCCATGTAATTCATACAATAATTCATCAATCACAGGAATGGGAAATTTATCTTTAATAGTGAGCTTATTGAGCTCCCTATAATCTAGACACATGCGCCATGATCCATCCTTCTTGTGCACCAATACTACTAGAGCAGATAAATAACTTTGACTAGGTTGAATTATAGCCGCCTCTAACATTTATGCAATCATACATTCAATTTCGCTCTTTTGGACATAAGGATATCTATAAGGCTTGAAGTTTGGAGGAACACTTCCTGCAATCAAATGAATATCAGGATCATGATCACGAATAGGTGGGAGTCCTTTGGGAGTTTCAAACACCTTGGAATGATTTTCCAAAACTTTTTGGAGATCTGGAGAAATAGATGAAATTGAAGTTGGAACTTCTAGTGAGCATAATTGTGCAATTACACCTTGTTGTTCTTTCTTCATAAGATTTTTCATGACATTAGAGATTATTATCTTTCTCAGCTTCCCTGTGATACCCCATAATTTGATTTCCTTTCCTTCCCAAAAAAATTCAAGAAAAGTTCTTGAAAATTAAAATCTACCGTCCCCAAAGATTGTAACCATTGTACTCCTAGTAAAACATCAGCACCTACCATTGGAATGGAAAGCATTGGACTATTCAATATATATTCCCCCATGGTTAGCTTGATATTGTGGCATTTTCCAGAGCAATTTATAGTTCCTCCATTTGCAACCATCACTTGACATTTTGGTGCCGGGTATAGGAAACAATTCAATTCCTTGGCCTACCTTACAATGAATAAAATTATGGGTACTACCTGAATCAATCAACACTATTACCTTTTTCTTCTTGATATGTCCTTCTATCTTGATAGTTTGAGGAGTGGTAATTCCTGCTAATGCATTACGCGATATGGTCGGACTAATTTCTTCTTCTTATAGTGTTGGTTCCTGGATTATATCCTCTTCTTTTGAAGTTTCTTGTTCATTTTATTCCTCCTGTTCACAATCTATGTAAAATCATTTCTTCTCAACACACTTACGAACTTCATGTATTTTATACCACAACTGTAGCAAAGCCCTTTTTCTCTTTTTTCTTCCAATTGTTGTGGTGTCAACCTTGTAGGTTGTAGAAGTCTAAGAGTAGCAACACTTCCATTTTCATAGATGTGAGTGGTAGGCTTCCTTGTTGCTGTAGTTTTGCATTCAATTTTTCTTGCCAACTTGAATGTATTCTCCAATGAATGAGGTTCCCAAACGTGAACTTCATGTTGGATGTTATCCTTTAAAGTCCTTATGAACACATCAATCTCGTATTCCTCTGGAATATCAGTTACCCTTATATTCAATTTTTGGAAGTCCTAAATGCGCTCCACCTCTGAACCCTTTTGTTTGAGATTTATCAATTGGCTAAAGAAGGTGCTTCTCTTTGTATCCACATAATGTGCTATCATATCCTCCATAAAAATTGACCAAGTGACATTTTTTTTACAGGATTAAAGCCATCGATACCATACAAATGTATTTTTTTCTAAATGTAAAGTTGAAATTCGTACCTTTTGTGTGTTTTGCACATTATTGAGATCAAAATATTGCTCCATCTGTAGTATCCATGTTATGGGATCCTTGCCATCAAATTTCCTCATATTCATCTTTGGAATATGGTGGTTCTTCCATCCCACATTAGAGTTTATGAAATCACAATTAACATTTATTTTGTTCTCATCATGAGTTTCCTCTACTATCTTTTCGCCATTACGAAACATTTCTTGTATCATGTTGGCTCGACGGGTCCTGACCCAGGTTCAAAGATTAAGTTTTGCCAACAAACCCCGATACTATTGGCCCTTTCGGCAGTGACCTACTTGCGCAGGTCAAAGTCTCACCCAAAGTAGTATGGGTGAGTGCTGGAACCAGGTTTTCGCACCCTGAGAAAGGATAGGTAAGGCAAGCAAAGCTGCGTCTGGCTTAATAATGACCAGATCACCTATTTCAGAGTCATATCTATAGGCCTTCTTCACATCTATGTGCACAAGGTCAGCTATGCTACGGTGCTCAAAAAATTATATACTTATAAGACAGTAGCGCAGTATTGCATAAAACATAACAAACAGATCCAGATGCAGTAAAACACTTACACAGTATTATCACAGCTTAACACAGAATACGCATAACACAAAAGTTACCACAGATTCGCATAAAAATTGCACATAGATTCAGTACTCAAAACAACCTTTCTTATTTATCAACCCGTCAATTCCCTCTTACAATACCCAAGCCCTGCCTATGCACACAGCAGCAGGGTCCGCACACAGCAGGACTTGGGCTCTCCATGCACATAGCCAGCCGAATTCCCTTCCCAAAAACCCAAACAGATCTATTAAGCTGAAATTTGCATCAAGAGCTCATCATATTCTTCTCTTACAATTCAAAATGTTCCTCTATTTATAACAATGTATCCTAATCTTTCCTATGGTCCGCAAACCATGGTTTGCGGATTCCAAATCTACCCTTTAACCCATTACAATGCTTTCAGGGCTTTGTCCCACCCAAAACTCTTGTGTTAGACTAAATATAATCAAAATTATACAAAATCGGACCAGTTTCGTAGCTTGTAGGAGACCCTGTTCCAACAGTCCCCCAACACAATCTTGTGACTCGTCCCGAGTCATTGTGGTGATGCATTTTCTACTTGTGCACAGAGGGCATTGATGGCTGCGATCATTGGAGGTAACACTTATTGACTTTGAGCAGTAGCACTTTGGGCAAGGTCAACAAGTTTCTGGGAGGTCGGTCCTTCAGTTGCCGCAGTGACACTCTCTAGTGTCTGAGTTAGTCACTTCATTGCGCCATCTACATTCTGTGAAATCTGGAGGGTTGAGGTAGCCCAAGGTTTTAGACGTTCCACAAGGACATGATGTTTGTGCTGGAATTCCTCAATCTCATCCTGGAGATCATTGCTGGTCTTTATCGTGCCAAGCGTTGTGCAGGCACCAAGGTGGGCAGCATAGCTTTGACCTGCTCGAAGGCCTCTTCCTTCTGTCGTAGGTCCTGATTGATTTTTCAGAGGACCGGGTCATGCTAGAACTTAGTCCAGAGTTGCATGGATGACTCTATCAATTGGGCACCTTAGGCAATCTGCCCTGAAATAACGTTCGTTGCATCAGTTACTAGTGCAGCGCGTTGGCTGCATACTTCCGGAGGCATTTCGTGCTGCGGTTTGGCCTGTAAGTCAGTGATTTGCTACTCCAACTATGTTTTGACAGCGTGCATTTCCATCCTAGAAGATTTTAGTGCCACAACCAATTTTTCCACTTTAGCCCAAGGCATGGCTGCGGTCGGGATCTCATCTGTGACCTCCATGCAGAGCTGGTGGATCATTGTTTCGAGCTCCGCCTACTGAGAAATAGCAAGGAGAAAATCTGCGGCCTGCTGCATGATGGTCTTCTCGGCTGTACCAAGCTGTTGATGTATTTTCTAGTCACGATGGTTAATCTCCTGGAATACAGCGTTGTGGAGGCCTTGTAAGGCTTCATGGGGCAGCTTATCCAAGTCCAGTTGGATCCCTGTTCCTTCTTGGAGATGAGTTCCTACCAGGGCAGCACTAGGTACAGAATAGACACGACTTTCTTTCGTAACTAGCGTTGTACTGCTAGTTACCAAAGGAGTTCGTGTCTGGCCAACACTGGTCTGTAGCGTATTCGTTTTTAACTTAAGGGTGTAGAGCTCAGCCTGGAGGGCATCGAGCACGGCCTTCTGTTGTGCCCCTATATATTCCCACTTGTCTTCTGTAGCCATTATGACTGTGTCCACAATTTTCTCGAGGTCACCGTCAGTTAGGGTGACCGTCGCATCATATTGTGCACAGTGGGCATGTTGTTTCTTTGGAGATCCTGATGCCGGCTCACCTAACCACTACGTACCATGGGGAGGGGTGATCTCTTTGCCATGCCCTACCTAAATCTTGGTTGCGGTGGTCTGTGGGGGCTATGTATCCTTTTTCGTGGCTATGTCCAAGCCTGTCTAGCTGGGCTTCGTGGTCTCCCCATGAGTGGTTATGAAGCCTTTTTTCCATGCAAGGGGCCATAGCAACATCAGCAGGTCAATTTATTCATCTTCTATCATATACGGAAGTGTCATCCATGTCTTATTATTTATGCTACAGATCTGAATATGGTGCATGGTAACTTGGAATGCTACAACATTTTTGTATTTTTCATATACCGTAGGGGACAACCGAGGTCGGGAATTTATGGTTGTTTCCATGCTACTTTGGAAGAGAACCCAGAAAAAAATTTTATCCTCAACGCATTGTGCATCCTTAGAGTCCCATAAATGAGCATACCAAGCTCCTTCACACATTCCTGGGGGGAGCTCAGGGAGGACCGACTCCTCAGGGGTATCCCAGGCGACCAGTATTATCCAAAGTAATAACCATGAATAATAGAAGGACATCCCCTGTTCCTGGGATTCGCAGACATTCGCAAGAAATTCATCGAATAAATATTGGGCCCAATTGAAAGAGACTCCCTTTGCACACCAGCCAGCTAACTGAATAACATAGGCGAGGACAGTCACAACCTAGCACTTCCTCATTAGTTTATAGGCTAAGAGCCTAGTACCCATCTGGGTAGACGGGTCATCGACAGTCTAGATCACAAAGCCTCACTGATTGCGACACACATTGAAGGTCTTTCGCACAAATGTAGCGGTGACTGTGTCGTACTTCTTGCCCACCTTCTCCAGCGGGTGTGGTCCTTACATCGTAAGGCCCGTAAATTTGTGGATCAACGCAGCATCAATAAGGACTATGTTCTGAATCCACAAGCAGCCATCGTGAATTAGGGCGAGCAATTGACAAGCCAACCAATCTGTGACATTGTAATGGCCAAAATGGGGCATCCAAAGTAGATTGAAGAGTCTAGACCCAGCCAAGCCACATACCCAGCTCTGCGGAACCACTGTGACCCCGTCATTTGTTCGGATCGTCTCGAAGTACAACGCAGGGGCCAACTTGGGGAGGGTTTCATAATCCGCCAAGCCGTGATCATCCAGCTTGACCTCATGGAGTCTTCCACAAGGATCATTGAGGACAGGGACTTCTCTTGGGGTTGGGGGAGTTTGCAGATAGGTGACCAAGCCATCCAAGTTTTTTGGCGTTCGTGTGGACCCTCTACGTGGGCGAACGAAGGGAGGTAACCAATTGATCGGATTAGCAGGCAGAGCACCTTCCTGCGCATCTTGATCTAGAGGAGATATAGGCGGGGACTTGGCATGACTTGGAGAATTCCTAGGCTTCCCAGTAGCCCATTTTTCCGCTTTCATGGCTTTTCCTGAGCCTTGTGCCTTCTCTTTTCCTTTCCTTGTGACCGGTGTAGAGGGAACTTCTTCCAGATCCAACTCAATTTACAATATCTTCTCAACATCAGGCCCTGTCGGGGCCGAAGGTTCGGCAAGGTGAGTGGTCACCATCCTTGCGCGAAAGATAAATCCCAGACCTGGGTGATCACGATTAGATGGAGCAGGTTGACCAGACATGAGAGGGATAGTGTAGATATGAACAATCTGATGGCTCAAGTTCTTCTGAGAGAAAAATTGTGAGTGCAAGCTATGCAAGTGAGACGGAGCCTTGGGCTAAAATATCCTGCCCCTTCTATAATACCCATAATTGTGCAACAATAGGGTAAACTTTATCGAAGATGTGTCCCCCAAGAAATGGTAAAAAATCCCCAGAAGTTGTTTCATTAAATGCTCATAGGCCGCTCCTTTTAACTGTAACTTTTTCTTTTTACCAATTTTCATCATTCCAATGGCTAGTTTTCACATCCCCTGTGTTCTTGGCCTATCTGCTACGCTAGGGTCAATCATCTACATCTTCTACGCGTCCTCCCCCAACACAGTCTTGCATTCTAGGTAACTTATGATTGACGACAACGTTTCCTGACATCCGTTAGCCCTAGAGAACCTTACCGTCAACGTAAGCGAGGTTTTCATAGGAGCTATAGTTAGAGCATATTTCCGAACGAACTGCCTGTAATAACCGGCGTGGCCAAGGATTAACCGCGGCTGTTATTTTGTTGTCGGGGCTACCGGATAGATGGGAGCTCTACTTCTTGTACCAATAGTGGGTGTAGAGTGCATTGCAGTGCTACATGCCTATGTGTGCAGCCTTGAGTTGGAAGTAGCTCGCGGGTCAACCTAACCTCCTTTTGGGGTTAGGTCATAGTAGTCGATTATCCCTGGCTCGTTCAGGTCCCTTGTGGGTAGTTCAGGGGGCATATACCCGTGCGATCTACTCCATGCTCTCGTGACAGTATCCTGCAGAGCTAATGGTCCTTCGAAGTGCATGGTCATCATAGCGCGACATTCTTCCCAAATCTGGAACGCTTCCTTTTGGGTGTCCCACCATCGCGGAGGGTTCTTACGTATGACTAGTTCAGTGGCCCCAAACCTTTATTCCCTTGGGACCGAGCTTCAAATACTTGTAAAAATTCCTTAACATTACCTGAGCCGTCAAGGTAAGGTAGGTCCCTTACCTCTGAGGAGATGCAACAGAAGTATTTTGTGACCCAACGACAGCGAAGCGCAGAGACAATATACAACCGGTTCTGACAATTCTCTATCTCCTCATCGGGATCAAAAAAGAATTCATTATTCTCCTCCTCGTAAGTTACTCCATCCATTATCGGGGTGACAATGTCCTGCGTAGTTAACTTATAGATATAGTCCATATCTTCCTCCTTGGGTACTGGTTCAGTGTAGCAGTTACCTTCAGCAGGGTATAATGGTACGATCACCCTTGTATCGTTGTTTTCGAACACCATGCTTCTTTTTTTTATATTAATGATACCACCCATATCGATGGCCCAATCCAATCCTAGTAGCGCAGGGTAGGGATTCACATCTTCTACAATCTGAATGACTTCAAAGTCATCCCAGGCCTTAACCCCTACGATATCTACCATAATCCCTGATAGCCTCCCCAAAAGTACGATATTTTGTTGATTAGCCATGTGTAGCTGGATAGTGGACCATTCCAACTTTGGTTCGCCCATCCATTTCCACGTTTCTTTTGGTAATACATTGGCATCCGATCCAAGGTCCAAAATAACCTGGTCCATCTCATAATCACCAATTTGTGCCGTCAACAACATCTCCCTCCCAGTGTGTTTCTTAAATCTGTATAATTTGTTCACATCCTTAATATCGGGGGACATGGTAGAGCGGGTTGCGTAGCTATCTATTAATGCCTGAAAATTTTACATTGCCTTTGGGTTATGCAATAGCTTCATACATGCCTATAAGAAAGGTTTGACCTCCTCATTTGCCTTAAGGTTCGCAGGGAGTAGGGACGTAGGTGCCTCTATCCTAATGAAGTCCTTTCGAGCCATTATAAATGTTTCTCGTTCTTTGCCTAGGTCCAGTCCTTCTTGTTTTCTAACTGCCTTGCGGATCAGCATTTCAGTTTTAACCTTCTCCTCAATCCCCCTAGTAACCAATACACTACGCGTAACAACCTTTACGCTTGGATCCTTATCCCGCATCTCAGTCTTAACCCTCTGCACATTCTACATAGGTGGTAGTTGCTTCTCCCATATTCTTGCTATCAAGACTAGATAGTCTTCCAGCGTATGGTCCAAATGTCTGTAGTATCTATAGGACTATCTTGTAGGGTTCGAGCAATCCCTCACAAAGTGCCCGGTGTCTCCATAGTTATAGCAGAGAAATATCCCCCAACTCTGACCTACACTTCCACTTCGGCTTCCTCCCTTGCTTCTGGAGGGGGAGCCGACCAGGCCTGCGCGGGTTTTTGGTGATGCGGGGTCTGACTGTACCCTACCCAAGCTCCCCCAATCTATCATTAGCTCATAGGTCCGAAATTTTTGTTCATCATGCCCTACTGACCAACAGAACTGACACCATTGTTACTTCCGCTCTGAGATGTATGCGTCCAGACGGGGGCAATGGTTTGTATCATGCAGTCCGGCTAAGCGGCAATCTTCGCACCGTAACACAGGTCTGCTTGGGCCTAGTCATACTGGGCTTGGTTCCCTGCTTGATATAGGGCGCATCGGGATAGGTCCTCCTATTTGCAGGTATTTTTTCAACAACAAGCACAGATCCTTCGTATGTCCAGTTACTCGACATCATAGGCACCTGTTGAAGCCCCGAAAATTGGGTCTACAACAAGGGGGATACCCACCCAGTCCGAACCTTGGTTAGCAGCTCCTTTTTCGTTTGGTGTAGTGGGTCCGACAGGGGATAATGGGACCAGTTTCCCAATATGTGTGTGTGTGTTGAAAATAGATATTTCCTCTCTAAAAAGGTTCCTAAGTGAAATGATTTTATTCTATTTCTAATCTAATTATATGCAAATTGTATTTTAATTTAAACAGAAATATCTAATTCTAAACTAAACTCGGGATGTAATCTTGTTTATGCGATCTAAAATAATTTCGAATAACAACCGATAATAAAGATTGTTCAACTGTTATAAGAAAAGAATTCAATAAAGATAAACCATTTCATATAAAAAGTTAGATGAAACAGTTATGAAAAACATATCGCATAATAAGCTATTCATACACTAAGCATAAATAAATAGCTATCACCGTACAAAAGTGCCAAATGATAACTTAAGCATTCAAGCTTCAATATATAAACAACTGAACATAAATATTACTTTAACACAGAAGCAAAAAAAGTTAAGAGATAAAAGTACCATTTATAACTGGTTCTACTCATGAGCTAGAAGTAATAATGATTTATCTCTTCTTAATCCAACATCTACTAAGAGTACAAAAATGCAACATCAGTAGCAGATATTAGACACAGATATCAATAAATCTCTTTTCATTCATTCATCAAAACCTCCTATGAGGGTGCAGAAGTGCATGTTCTGAGGACAAGTTTTTGACAAATTTCAGGACCCTTCTCTAAATGCATGAGAAGGGTTTAAATACTACTAACTAAATCTAATTATAGTTTATTACAAAAATTTAGGATTCGGTTTAAATGACCATCCTTTTTATAGGCAAAGATAAAGTAAAAGTAACACTAAATCTAAAACTAAAATTAACAACTAACTACTTGTGAATTTGGTCTTTGAATTTGCAAGCATCCAGCATTGAATTGAGAAGAGGGGGCTGGCCAACTTCAGATTTTAATTGTACCAAAAAGACGGAGTCAGCAAGTGTTGGCGTGATCTTCTCAGCAGAATTAATGATGCAATTAAGAGTACTGCATTGACTGTGTGGTTTTACTAGACAGGTCCAATAAGAATCCCAGTTTAATTTTGTCAATCCTTGAATTGATTTTGCCTTCTCTTCTGCTTTCTGTTTCCATTCTGTTTGCAATTGCTGTGCTTGTGGTAGGTATCCCGGAATGGTTTCTGAAATTAAATTAACCTTGTGCAAATTCTCATTTACACAATCAATAATGTGGCTCGCCGCTGTAGCTGCTTCCTCTGCTGCTTTTTCTGCCTCTCTGATCTGTGCATCCCATTTATTGAAGAGCATTTATTTATGATTGTCATTGATAATTGGTGCTCCTGCTCTTTTTCCTTCCTCTGTCTTTTTCCATGCCAAATAATTAGTAACTCTTTCATTAGTTAAATCATAATCATGTCTTAATTCTACGACATGATTAGTGATTTTATCACTTTCTTGACAAAAAGAGTTCCATTGCGAGATTTTCTGGCATAATATATCTTGTTGTTGCAGTAGTTGATTATTCAAATAAATAGATTCTGAGATAAACTTTGTAAGCTTGGGGTCGTCTTTATGAATATCTTACATAATCTGTATTCGTTTCTCTTTTTCAGCCAAGCTTTTCTGATATCCGATCTGCATTTGCTGAAACTCTTGCTGCAACTATTCAAATTGTATCTGTGCTTCACTGTTGGCATGTGCTTGTTGCAATTGTTGTTGAAGAACTTGTATTTGATCCTCTTTTTCATTTAATAACAGTCGTACCTCAAATGCTTTGTCAATAGTTGTGGAGGCATAAACTCCTGTAATCTGAGATAATTTAGTAAGATTTTCAGTGGGATCCGTAGTAGGATCTTTCCATAAAACATCCAATTGTTCTGCATCGGCAGAGAGCACACTTTCTAATTTTCTCTTATTTCTTTGCTTCCTTACTACTGCTTTATGTTGTGGGCTATATAATATATCTAGAGGAGGAATTTCCTTTATTTTAAGTACAAGCTCAGAGGAAGGAGTAATGGGTATATGTTCTTTTTCTGTGACATTGCCACTTATTTCTGTAATCAAACCTTTTGTTGTCTGTACAGGAGTTTGTATGTTCAGTCCTTCAACATTAATCAAATCATTAAATGTTTATCATTCTTTATCTAACTAAGTACTGATGAATGGTTTCTGTACATTAAGAGGTGGAAGATTCAACTGTGGAGTGGTTGAGGTCTGTTGTTGTGAAAGCTCTTTTGATTGAGTTGTATCCTTGACTGAGCCTTCACTTTTATCATTATCAGATTTTTTAGAACGTTTAGAAGTTTCTTTGCCAGACTTTGATTTAGACCTTTCTGTATCTAAGCTGCCATTGAGACTGACACTAGGAGTTGGTTCCCTTGCGGGTTCCAAGTTCAAATTATCCAAAGGAATAGTGGTCAATCTTCTTTCTCTGTATACTTTATAACTCTTGAAATTCTTCTGGGGAGAACCGTGTTTGAGCTAAATGCAAAATTTATTTAAATGAACATTTTTCTTGAAACATATCATCAAAAAGATCTTCTTCTCCAAAAAATACTCTTACTTGACTACAGTGGTGAAATCCTTGACAATACCATATGGATCAAATAGCCTTCTCAGAAACTTAAACAATTTTAAACATGTAACATTGTTTACTTCCTTAAACGCATGACCAACATTGAATAATGAAAATGCTCCGCAGGACACAGGAAATTGTGGCCAGATGGCTTTCTTTTTATCCTTTAATTATTTTGTCAAACCTCCATCTCCACAGGTTTCATATGCAATTTCTCGAGCTATGAGTTTATCCAGAACATATAAGGGCAAAACATGAGGAGAAGCAAAGCTTCCAAAAACCCTCACATAAGTAAACAATTCTTCTCCAAACCATCTTGCGACAGGGAGAATGTCTACTTCTGCTTCAGGGGATAACCTTGGAGCATCCTTATTATACAATACTCTGTACAAAGGCAACATTATGCCATGGTAAATTTTGTAAAAATGAGGAATGAATTTTGATTCCCACAATTCTTTGTGATAAACATGGATGGGTAGGGGATCCTGAATTGTCCATTGCCAACCCATTAAAGGGAACTTAGAAACAAAGAAGATTGAATCCATAACATAGGCAGATAGATAAAAAGGAGGATAAATCCTCTGAGAGATAGTCCATTTAGACCGGTAATTGAAAATAGCCATGGCTAAATTATCAGACAATATTTTAGCCCAGTCCACGATGGTAGCATTAACAGCAGCATTCAATAAGGGAAGCCATTCAGGCAAAAACATATTAATGTCAGGCTTTCCAAAAAGCCTACATAGCATAGCAGCAGCAAAACAATATGGAGAAGTGAGTGAGCCAGTATCGTATATACCGTGTTTATCTTTTTTCAATGGTTCATCTCTTCTGGACCATTCGTTAGTGCATTCCACCAAATTTGCATTTTCCTTGGAAAATTTCTCCATAAATTGTTTGTTGTAAGTTGCCTGAGGCTCCGGCAAATGATACATAAGCCTCAAATCTTCTGGAGTAAATGACCCGATGAGCTCTTGACCTTGAGTTTTGAACCATCTATCCGTAATATCAGTGTTATCAAGCACTCATTTTACCATGTCTGTATATGGAATAATTCTTGCTCTTGCTGCTACCCAGTGTAAAAATGAACAAGCCAGCTCTGTAAGAGACGCTTCAGAAGAATTACTTGAGCCTGCAGTAGCCACAACATCCATTACCCTTGGGTTCTCTTCTTCAAGCAAATTAAACATACCCTCCCAAGTGGTGATGCCAACGTCCTTGTTGCAAGCAATGTCTGCGTACAAGGATGCCATCTCTTTCTTTCCAGAATTTGGAGCTTTCTCTTTCTTTCCCATAATACTCTAAATATTGCTTTGTATAGTCTCCTATTCTCTGCGCTTGTGGTTTTATGAATTAAGTGAGAATAATAATATGAGAAAGGTGAAGGGATATTTTTTAATGCTGAAAGCGTATGAAATATATTATTTTAACGTGAAATAATCTTTCAATCAAAACAAAATCCTTTTCATTAATAATTGAAAATCCATTCATTAATTTGACATCAAAGCGCATAACGGATATCGATTTATGGAAATATTTTCTTCGTACAACGAGCTTTAAGAATGTGTGATCCTGCGATCTGCGATTTGCTTTGCAATATCGCAAAACCGCAATATTGCAAATCACAATATCGCAAATCAGAAAATCTGCATCATCGTCATATCACAAATAGCAACTTTCATAAATCGCAATCTCGTGACATCGCGAAATCGCAATATCGCAAAATGTATCATGTAAAAAATAGTTGTTAATATATTTTCTACGATATGCGATTTGCGATAAATATTTTAATGTGTAATTTTTAAATCGTGCTATCGCAATTTAGAAGATTTTGCTTTGCACAAGATATATTCTACTTTTTTGCGATGAATGCGATATTTTCTTCAAAGAAAGATTTTATTCTAGTCTATCATAAACTTAAGTTTATTTAAAGATTTTCCAAATAATTTTCTTAAGCTAATGATAGTAAGTTTTATTAAAAATGAAAACAAATATCAATTAATTTTTTGGATTTTTAAGCTAAGGGTCCCCACTTATTTAGTATTATTACTAATACCAAATAAGAAGGGGGGTTGTTGCTGGCCACAACAATTGGCGATTCACTTGGAAGAACTAGTTATCTCTGCTTTTCTTTTGGATTTTCTTTCCAGAAAATCAAACTTTATTATAAAAAGACAAAGTACATTATGTTTTAATCTATAAATGATATTTCATTTCTTCTATGTTCATCTTTGACTATTCACTTCCTCAAGCTATTCCTTCTATCTATATCATTCATTACTTGGTTTAAAAAGATAAAAACAAAAGGCTTCTCTGTAAATCAGTTTTTAAATATGTTCATTTGTCGTATATAGAGCCACTACTGCCAGAAAACCTCTATAGCCTCGACAGGGTTACCTATTACCCAGTAATGATCCTGTGTCCCACTTAGAGAAATACACAATTTTCAAAGAGGAATCCATATTCACACTTATTGCTTTTTATTTTCTTTTTTACCCTTAAAGAACAATGTCTTGGTTTGGTAGCCAATTTATGACAGTTCCATTCACTTGATATATAACTTTGCTAAACAAGCTGGCTCGTGATGAGACCCCTTGCCTTTTGATTGTAGTAATCTTGAGTCATTGCCCTATTGTGGTATGCAGTATTGGCAAAGTCAGCAAGCTATAATATCTATGATCATGATAAGTCGGCTCGTGATGAGACCTCTTACTCTTTAAGTTAAAGTGTATCATTGGATTATTCCCTAAACATTGTAATTTTCTAAGTGGGGAGGAAGTCATTGTTTCCTTAAGATAGTTCTAGACGACAATGATAAAGTTTTTGAAGAGAAATTTTCTACAGAGAATCTTCATTTTGTTATATATACGTTTCATTGAACTGATATAAAACATCTTCCACTAAAAGTTTATTTTCATCAAAAAATTTCAAAGTTGAATCTAATATCATTTTCAGACTAAAGCTTTTAACTGTATCTTTGAATAATAATGATCAATATTCTAAAAAGAATTCTATTTATATAAGTGAAGAAATAAAATCTAAAACAGAGAATTTGTATCTTTTTCATGAATTCCAAATGTAACCGTTAACCACTGGTTTTATTTAAAAATAAAGAAAACTAATATACAAAATAGAAGAATAATCTCCTATGGAAAATATTTTTTGAGGATCTGTCCATTAACAGGTAAAGACTCTCTCTTTCCTGTTAAATCTTGTAACATAAAAGTAGATGGACGTAATATCTCTGCAATTTGGAAAGGACCAAGCCACATTCGTTGAAATTTTGTATGTTTTCCTTTTTCTTCATGAGCCTTGTCCCATTTTGAAACTAGATCTCCTATATGAAAATCATTTCTGGTTATCATGTTTGAATCAAAAGAAGCTTTAACTAATTCTTGATGATGAGCACGAGTTACTTTGGATTTTTCTCGTTGTTCTTCTAACTTAATTATTTCCATCTGCCTTAATTGTAAAGAAGAAGTTGGTACTTCATCAATATATTGGACTAAGGCTAGAGAAAGAATCGCTAGATGAGTTGGAAGAACCACTTCTCTCCCATAAACTAAATTAAAGGGATAAGTGCCAATAGAAGCCTTCTGCGTTATTTGATCTGCCCATAAAGCATATATTAAAGACTTATGCCAATTTTTATGACTTCGATCAATGGTTCGCTTGATTATTCTGATTAAGTTTTTATTTGTTGATTTAGCTAACCCATTTCCCTGTGGATAATAATTGGCAGAGTATTTAAGTTTGAAACCTCTCTTGAGTGCAAATTCAATCATAGCATTACCAGAAAAATATGATGCATTATCAAACATTAAAGCAGAAGGTAAACCAAACCTGGTGATTATGAACTGATCTATGAACTCGATGATGTGTTCAGCATTAGCAGTCTTGAGAGGGACTGCTTCTACCCATTTCGTAAAACAATCAGTTGTTGTAATGATATACCTATTTTGTTTAGAAGAGTGAGGAACGATCTCACCTATTATTTCTAATCCCCATTGATCAAAAGGCTGCTCAATGTTGACTGGTTGTAATGGCAATGATGGTTTATGTTGTCTTCCAGCTGCAGTTTGACAAATTTGACATTTCCTTGCGTAGCTATGTGAATCTTTGAATAATGTGGGCCAATAATAGCCTACACGGAGGATTTTATGTGCAGTTGCATCTCCAACATAATGTCCACCTCCTGGCCCATCATGAATTTCCTGCAAGAATTTTCTAGCTTCAGATTTCTCCAGACATATAAGAAGAACAGAATCATAATTCATTCTAAAAAGAACATCATTTACAAGCTAATATTGTTTAGCCTTCAACCTTAGAGCTCTTTTCTTGGTGTAATCGCGATTTGGAGGAGCATATCCATTCTTCAGATAAAATTTGATATCAGTATATAGTGATTCAACATCATTTAGGCTTACCTCATATGTTTGTATTTCTTCAGATGGTTTTTCAGAGATAAGCGATGCTCCAGCTAGTATTTTGCAAAAACCTTGACCTCTTACAATACTTGCTAGTTTAATTTCAACATCATATTCTTGTAAGGCAGTAATCCAATTGGCTCTTTTCTCACCCACATCCTTTTGGATCAAAAGATTTCTTACCACTGGAAACGGTACTATGATTTTTGTATGGGTTTTAAGTAGAAAGGGTCTGAAATATTTAATTGCTTTGAAAACAGCATAAGCTTGTTTCTCCACATCTGAATAATTCAATTCAACTCCTTGTAAATTTGAACTGAAAAAAGCAATTGGAGCTTCTACTTTGTCTTGATCTGTTTGAGTGAGTATTGCAGCATAAGATTTATCAGAGGCAAATGTATACAAAATAAAAGGATCGGAAAAATTTGGAGTTGCTAAAGATGGAGCATTAATAATTTCTTGTTTGATCAGATTGAATGCCTCATATTTGTCTTTGCCCCATTTGAAGTTTGAATTCTTTTTAATCATTGCTTGCAAAGGAGATACAATTCTCGAAAAATCTGGCACAAATCTCTTTACAAAATTAATCTGGCCAAGAAAAGATTGCATAACTTTCTTGTTGTGAGGTAAGGGTATTTCAGAAATTTCTTTGATTCTATCAGGGTCAATATGAATTCCAGATTTTGATACTATGAACCCAAGAAGGTTTCCTTTACTTAATGCAAAAAAAGATTTTTTCGGATTAAGTGAAATTCCATACCTTTGACAACGTTGAGAGATCTGTTTCAAATCTCTAAGATGATTGCTTCATTTTTTGGAATATACAGTTATATCATCCAAGTAAATTACCACTGATTTTTTAACTAATCCCTTGAAAGCAATGTCCATGGCTCTCTGAAATGTGGCACCAGAATTGATCAGACCAAAAGGCATCTTTTGATATGCATAAGTGCCCCATTTGCTTCTGAATGTAGTTTTCAATTGATCATCAGGATGGACTAACACTTGATTGTATCTAGAGAAACCATCTAAGAAAGACATTAATTCTGATCCTACAACTGCCTGTAATATTTGCTCCATAGGAGACAAAGGAAAATTATCTTTTTGGCAGGCTTTATTAAGATTTCGAGAGTCAATACAAATTCTAATATCTCCGTTCTTCTTTCTAATAGGAACCATATTGGAAACCCATTTAGAATTTCGGACGGGAAAAATAATCTTGGCTTTCAAGAACTTATTGAGTTCAGATTTGATCTGATTTTCTAGATTGAGGTGGATCTTTCTCAACTTTTGTTGGACAGGTTTCTCATCATTGATCATTGGGATAGTATGTTGGATGATAGAAGTGTAATAAGTTTTGAGTTCATCATAGTTCCAAGCAAATACATTTTTATAATGTTTCAAAAGACGAACATACGCTAATTTTTCTTCAGGAGCTAGGCCAAGGCCTAGGTTGATATTCTGTGGTTTGGCATCAGTTCCTAGATTTACTAATTCATAATTCAAAGTTGAACTTTGCAGTTTTGAATTGGTAGATCTTTTAAATTGATCTTTTAAATCGTAAATGTCTTCTAACTTGACTACGGATTTTGGCATAGCATTATTGGCGCTATCTTGGAGAAATTGTCTATCATATTGGTCTTCATCAATTATCTGATTGGTGTAAGATCCTTTAGATGTGAAAAAATTTACAATATCAGGATCATCATTGAAAATCCTCCAATTGGTAACGTTATCAAGAATCGAGGGTCTAAAGATTAATTCAATTGAAAATCGATCAGGACTAAATTCTTCTGCAGGAATGAGCTTGGAAGCTACATTAGCTAGGAGGTCTGAACTAGCATTCTGAATTCTGGGAATTAATGAAATATTAAACGCTACAAAGTGTTCAGTCAGATCTTGGACTAAAGATTGATAATGCTTTAAATGACCTGATAAACAATGTATAGTATTGCGTACCTGTTTTATTACAATTTTCGAATCTCCGAAAACTTGTAGATATTTGATGTCTAATCCGATTTCTTTGTATAATCCTTGGAGTAAAGCCTTGTATTCTGCGATGTTATTAGTGCAATCAAACTCAAGTATACAAGTTAACATAATTTTGTTTCCCTCTGGACTAACCAAAATGCATCCTGCTCCTGCTCCTTCATTAGACTTAGAACCATCAAAAAATAATTTCCAAAATAAAGATTTATTTACAGGAGTATCTAAAAAATTAATACATTTAGAAATATCTGTTTGGGAAAAATTTTCTATTTGAGATAAAACAGAATGTTTTAAATAAGGTGAAGTATGAGCATTAAAATTTCCTAAGAAAGAATCAACTGAATAATTGCCAATGATATTACTGCTGTATGCAACTGGTTCGTTCTCTCCTTCAAGTTCTGTTACTATGTATTTCTGATGTTTTTCTCGTTCAACCTTTATCTGATTTGGTTTACCATTGCAAGGAAGCCACATATGCGACCAATCAGTTGCAAAATATCCATGAAGTTTTTCTGAACAATCTCTGCTAAGAATTAAGCCATAAAATTCTGGAATATTTGCAACTAAAATATCAATGACTTGACATACCTTTGGATTTGATGACAATCTTATGGTAACCTGATTTAATTCGCCAATCACTTCAACTTGCGATCGATCTAGCTAGACTATGCGCATAGCAGATTTTTGTGGTTGAATGTTCAGCTTTGCACATATTGATTTTGGTAGAATATTAGATGAAGCTCCAGAATCCACTAAACAATTATGCAAATTTTTATTGAAAACTTCATAAGTAAGAAGAAATGGAGGAGTATGAGATCTTGACCTTCCTCCAATTAAAGCGATATTTTCTAGATCAACTTTACTGATCGTATTAGCTGGAGGTCTTCCCATATCGTTGGAAGCTTGAGAAATCACAGGATCAGGTAAAGGTTTTTCTGGTACAGCATGTAATTCTTTCAAAAGTACCTTTTGTTGGTGTTTTAACTTGCTCAATTCATAAAAAGTGATGTTAGCCCTAGTCTTCTTCATGTCTTCTATGATATTGTACTCCATCTCATCTGGAACAATTAGTGTTCTTGATGGATTTGATGAATCTGTTTGGACTGGGCTGGTTTGAATTGCTTTAGATGTCGTTTTCTTGTGTGCAAATTTATCCTTAGTCAATGATCTTTCGCTCTTTGACTTAGGAGTAGGTTGAGGAGGATCAAAATGATTTCTACTTCGAGTGCTAACTGGGGATGCTTCTTGATCTTCCTCATCTGGGAGGATGAAATCCCACATACCTTGTACTTCTACGACTTCTTCTTCATCGGTAGTTTCTTCTGTAGTAGTTTTCTCTTCTTCTTCTTCTGATTCAGCATTAGTAATAGCATTTGGTGGCTTTGGATCAGTTGAAGGATTTCTTCTAAAAGGCTTGAAAGAATTTTTAGAAGATGTTTCTGCCACTTTTTTCTTAATGTCAACCATTTCGTTAGACATGGTTTTCAAAACTTTCTACAATCCTTCTAAATCAAATGGATATTTTGATTGTTTTTTCTTGGGGTCTTCCTTAAAAGTAACCTTCTTGGATTTTCGTTCTTCTATCACATTTTTCTTATCTAGAGCAATGATACGTTTCTCTACCACTATTGCCTCCTTCATGTTTTCTGCTAAAGTTGTTTTGTTAGCCCTATCAACAAAGATTGCTATGTTTGATGGTAAAGCAGAAATGTACCATTCACTTCGCACTTCTTCGCTAGGCTTGGAAGCAGTAGGAATTTTGTTTAACAATTTATTGAAACGTGAATTAAAATCCTTGACAAGTTCTTTTGAATCAGCTCTAAGATTAGACATATCATTGATTAATGTCGATGTAGACCTGTCATCAACAAATTTAGTCAAAAATTGATCTTGAAAGATATCCCAACTAGTGATGGATCCAGATGGTAATGAGAAATACCATGATCTAGCTACTCCTTGTAGAGTATAAGGGAAAAGTCGGACAACATCATCTTCATTAATAACTCCATTGAGATTTATGGACAGCATAAAATTGTTTATGTGTTCTTCTGCTAGCATGCCTACTTCAAGGTTAAACTTAGGCAACCATTTTTCAGGATGGGCTGGTAATTGACTCAAGGGTGCAGGCATTAAGACTGCCCCTAGATTATTCCATGGCATTTGGGCCATCACTGAACTACTAACAGAGGAAAGTGTAGAAGATGATTTTTGTGATTGGGAAGATGAAGATATTACAATTATAGATGATTGAGAAGGTGATATGGAAGTTCTAGTGGAGTGAAGGACAATGGTCTGAAGTGGAGGGGTGGATGGCTGACTTCACGGTGAAGAGGTTGAGATGGATGATGATGATGAAAGAGTCTCGCTATCAGACCCTTTAGGTGATTTCCTTGCTCTTTTTCTTGTAGGTAAAGACAATTCAGTTGGCTGAATGCCAAGCTTCTCACTCTGTAATATGGTAAGAGGATGAGCAGGGTTATATTGCGAAGTCACACTGCCTTGAGATTTATCAGATCTTTGAGGTGATATTGAAAATCGCTGAAGTTTATGAATCAAAGATTCAACTTCAGGAGGTTCAATAGAAGATTCTTCTGAAAAGTCAGGGTTTGTAGCAGTGTATGTTCTTCTTTCGACTTCTGAATCTATATTTAAAATTTCTGAGTGTGATGGAGAAGTCGGGGGAGATGGTGAGGGTTATTCACTCTCAGAATGGTATTTAGATTTAGATTTACTTGCCATTCATAGTTCGTGGCCCTCCTTCTAGCGCCAAATATGTTGAAGCCCCGAAAATCCGGTCTACAACAAGGGGGATACCCACCCGGTCCAGACCTTAGTTAACAGCTCCTTTTCCGTTTGGTGTAGTGGGTCCGACTGGGGATAATGGGACCAGTTTCCCAATATGTGTGTGTGTGTTGAAAATAGATATTTCCTCTCTAAAAAGGTTCCTAAGTGAAATTCTTTTATTCTATTTCTAATTTAATTATATGCAAATTGTATTTTAATTTAAACAGAAATATCTAATTCTAAACTAAACCCGGGATGTAATCTTGTTTATGCGATCTAAAATAATTTCGAACAACAACCGATAATAAAGATTGTTCAACTGTTATAAGAAAATAATTCAATAAAGATAAACCATTTCATATAAAAAGTTAGATGAAACAGTTATGAAAAACATATCGCATAATAAGCTATTCATACACTAAGCATAAATAAATAGTTATCACAGTACAGAAATGCCAAATCATAACTTAAGCATTCAAGCATCAATATATAAACAACTGAAAATAGATATTACTTTAACACAGAAGCAGAAATAGTTAAGAGATAAAAGTACCATTTATAACTGGTTCTACTCATGAGCTAAAAGCAATAATGATTTATCTCTTCTTAATCCAACATCTACTAAGAGTACAGAAATGCAACATCAGTAGCAGATATTAGACACAGATATCAATAAATCTCTTTCCATTCATTCATCAAAACCTCCTCTGAGGGTGCAGAAGTGCATGTTCTGAGGATAAGTTTTTGAAAAATTTCTGGACCCTTCTCTAAATGCATGAGAAGGGTTTAAATACTACTAACTAAATCTAATTATAGTTTATTACAAAAATTTAGGATTCGTTTAAATGACCATCCTTTTTATATGAAAAAATAAATTAAAACTAAAACTAAATCTAAAATTAAAAACTATTAACTAACTACTTATGAATCTGGTCTTTGAATTTGCAAGCATCCGGCATTGATTTGAGAAGAGGAGGCTGGCCGACTTCAAATTTTAATTGTCCTGAAAAAATGGAATCAGCAAGTGTTGGCACGATCTTCTCAGTAGAATTAATGATGCAATTAAGAGCACTGCATTGACTGTGTGGTTTTACCAGATATGTCCAATAAGAATCCCAATTTAACTTTGTCAATCCTTGAATTGATTTTACCTTTTCCTCAGTTTTCTATTTGCAATTGCTGGGCTTGTGGTAGGTATCCTAGAATAGTTTCTGAAATCAAATTAACTTTCTGCAAATTTTCATTTACACAATCAGTCATGTTGCTGGCTACTGTAGCTGCTTCCTCTACTACTTTTTCTGCCTCTCTGATCTGTGCATCCCAATTATTGAAGAGTATTTCTTTATGACCGTCATTGATAATTGGTGCTCCTGCTCTTTTTCCTTCCTATGTCTTTTTCCATGCCAAATAATTAGTAACTCTTTCATTAGTTAAATCATAATCATGTCGTAATTCTACGACATGATTAGTGATTTTATCACTTTCTTGACAAAAAGAGTTCCATTGTGAGATTTTCTGGCATAATATATCTTGTTGTTGCAGTAGTTGATTATTCAAAGAAATAGATTCTGAGATAAACTCTGTAAGCTTGGGGTCGTATTTATGCATCTCTTGCATAATCTGTGTTTGTTTCTCTTTTTCAGCCAAGCTTTTCTAATATCCGATCTGCATTTGCTGAAACTCTTGCTACAACTTTTCAAATTGTATCTGTGCTTCACTATTGGCATGTGCTTGTTGAAATTGTTGTTGCAGAACTTGTATTTGATCCTCTTTTTCATTTAATAAAAATCGTACCTCAGATGCTTTGTCAATAGTTGCGGAAGCATAAGCTCCTGTAATCTGAGATAATTTAGTAAGATTTTCAGTGGGATCCGTAGTAGGATCTTTCCATAAAACATCCAATTGTTCTACATCAGCAGAGAGCACACTTTCTAATTTTCTCTTATTTCTTTGCTTCCTTACTACTTCTTTATGTTGTGGGCTATAGAATATATCTAGAGGAGGAATTTCCTCTATTTTAAGTACAAACTCAGAGGAAGGAGTAATGGGTATATGTTCTTTTTCTGTGAAATTGCCACTTATTTCTGTAATCAAAACTTTTGCTGTCTGTACAGGAGTTTGTATGTTCTTTCCTTCAACATTAATCAAATCATTAAATGTTTCCCATTCTTTATCTAACTGAGTACTGATGGATGGTTGTTGTACATTAAGAGGTGGAAGATTCAACTATGGAGTGGTTAAGGTCTGTTGTTGTGAAAGCTCTTTTGATTGAGCTGTATCCTTGACTGAGCCTTCACTTTTATCATTATCATATTTTTTAGAACGTTCAGAAGTTTCTTTGCCAGACTTTGATTTAGACCTTTCTGTATCTGAGCTCCCACTGAGACTGACACTAAGAGTTGGTTCCCTTGCGAGTTCCAAGCGCAAATTATCCAAAGGAATAGTGGTCAATCTTATTTCTCTGTATACTTTAAACTCTTGAAATTCTTCTGGGGAGAACCGTATTTGAGCTAAATGCAAAATTTCTTTAAATGAACATTTTTCTTGAAACATATCATCAAAAAGATCTTCTTCTCCAGAAAATACTCTTACTTTGACTACAGTGGTGAAATCCTTGACAATACCATATGGATCAAATAGCCTTCTCAAAAACTTAAACAATTTTAAACATGTAACATTGTTTACTTCCTTAAACGCATGACCAACATCGAATAATGAAAATGCTCCGCAGAACACAGGAAATTGTGGCCAGATGGCTTTCTTTTTATCCTTTAATTCTTTTGTCAAACCTCCGTCTCCACAGGTTTGATATGCAATTTCCCGAGCTATGAGTTTATCCAGAACATATAAGGGAAAAACATGAGGAGAAGCAATGCTTCCAAAAACCCTCACATAAGTAAACAATTCTTCTCCAAACCATCTTGCGACAGGGAGAATGTCTACTTCTGCTTCAGGGGATAACCTTGGAGCATCCTTATTATACAACACTCTGTACAAAGGCAACATTATGCCATGGTAAATTTTGTAAAAATGAGGAATGAATTTTGATTCCCACAATTCTTTGTGATAAACATGGATGGGTAGGGGATCCTGAATTTTCCATTGCCAACCCATTAAAGGGAACTTAGAAACAAAGCAGATTGAATCCATAACATAGGTAGATAGATAAAAAAGGGGATAAATCCTCTGAGAGACAGTCCGTTTAGACCGGTAATTGAAAATAGCCGTGGCTAAATTATCAGACAATATTTTAGCCCAGTCCACGATGGTAGCGTTAACAGTAGCATTCAATAAGGGAAGTCATTCAAGTAAAAACTTATTAATGTCAGGCTTTCGAAAAAGCCTACATAGCATAGCAGCAGCAAAAAAATATGGAGAAGTGAGTGAGCTAGTATTGTATATACTATGTTTATCTTTTTTCAATGGTTCATCTCTTCTGGACCATTCGTTAGTGAATTCCGCCAAATTTGCATTTTCCTTGGCAAATTTCTCCATAAATTGTTTGTTGTAAATTGCCTGAGGCTCCGGAAAATGATACATAAGCCTCAAATCTTCTGGAGTGAATGACCTGATGAGCTCTTGACCTTGAGTTTTGAACTGTCTATCCGTAATATCAGTGCTATCCAGCACCCATTTTACCATGTCTGTATATGGAATAATTCTTGGTCTTGCTGCTACCCTGTGTAAAAATGAACAAGCCAGCTCTGTAAGAGACGCTTCAGAATAATTACTTGAGCCTGCGGTAGCCGCAACATCCATTACCCTTGGGTTCTCTTCTTCAAGCAAATTAAACATACCCTCCCAAGTGGTGATACCAGCGTCTTTGTTGCAAGCAGTGTCTGCGTACAAGGATGCCATCTCTTTATTTCCAGAACTTGGAGCTTTCTCTTTCTTTCCCATAATACTTTGAATATTTCTTTGTATAGTCTCCTTTTCTTCATGCCTATGGTTTTACGAATTAAGTGAGAATAATGATATGAGAAAGGTGACGAGATAGTTTTAAATGCTGAAGGCGTATGAAATATATTATTTTAACGTGAAATAATCTTTCAATCAAAACAAAATCCTTTTCATTAATAATTGACAATCCATTCATTAATTTGACATCAAAGCGCATAACGGATATCGATTTATGTAAATATTTTCTTCGTACAACAATCTTTAAGAATGTGCGATCCTGCGATCTGCGATTTGCTTTGCAATATCGCAAATCAGAAAATCTGCATCATCGTCATATCACAAATCGCAACTTTCATAAATCGCAATCTCGTGACATCGCGAAATTGCAATATCGCGAAATCGCAATATCGCAAAATGTATCATGTGAAAAATAGCCGTTAATATATTTTCTGCGATATGCAATTTGCGATAAATATTTTAATGCATAGTTTTTGGATCGCGCTATCGCAATTTAGAAGATTCTTCTTTGCACAAGATATATTCTAATTTTTTGCGAGGAATGCGATATTTTGTTCAAAGAAAGATTTTATTCTAGTCTATCATAAACTTAAGTTTTATTTAAAGATTTTCCAAAGAATTTTCTTAAGTTAATGATAGTAAGTTTTATTAAAATTGAAAACAAACATCAATTAATTTTTTGGATTTTTAAGCTAAGGGTCCGCACTTATTTAGTATTATTACTAATACCAAATAAGAAGGGGGGTTGTTGCTGGCCACAACAGCACCATAGATCTGTGCCAACTTCCCTCCCTTGTTCCTTTCGTAGGTCCTGAATCTCCATGTGCATTTCCCCATGCTGCTCCTAAATTTGTTGTACCCCTAACGAAGTATCTTCCCTGGGCACAGCTTCCAATTTCATAGCTACTTCCAAATATTTGTCTTGTGATTCGAAATTCTGGTGACCCATAGGTACGCGTAGGTGAGGTAGCAGCATATCGATGAACCACTCTGTATGCTGTCTGTCATCATACCTAAATTTTGCTTCTCTGATAGCTTTCTTTAGGCGTTGATCAGCTTCCCACATAGACTCAGTCGTCCCTTGCTTGAAATCTTTCACCTCTGCTATGATCTGTGAATAGGACTTAGGCTTTCGGAATTGTTGTTTCAAAGGTCCTTAATATCTTGAATAGATGTGCTTCCGCTTTGAGATATGTATCGCATATACTAGTCCAGAGCTCTCTCTTCGAAGGCTAGGGATAGTTGTGCCCTTTTCACAGTATCGCTTTTCATGCCTTGCGTAGTCCATACTGAGTCTACAAAAAACCAAAATCGCTCCATGTCCTCATCTCCCATTCCTTTGAAGGTGGGTAAATTCAAGTGTACCACCATATCTTTTCCTGGCGGGTTTTTCGGACAAGGTTTTATCCTTATGTGGCCCTGAAGGCGGTGTAGTTGATGGGTTTTGCACAGCTGTTCCTTCTACAGACTTATCCCCTTCTCAAAATGTGTCAATCTAGGCAACGGAACCATTTGTTGGCTCGAGGGGTCTTGACCCAGGTTCAGAGGTTAAGTTTTGCTAAAAAACCCCTATACTACTGGCCCTTTCAGTAGTGACCTACTTGCGCAGGTCAAAGTCTCACCCGAAGTAGTATGGGTGCTGGAACCAGGTTTCCGCACCCTAAGAAAGGATAGGTAAGGCAAGAAGAGCTGAGTCTGGCTTAATAATGACCAGATCACCTATTTCAGAGTCAGATCTATAGGCCTTCTTCGCATCTACGTGCGCAAGGTCAACTATGCTACGGTGCTCAATGAATTATATACTTATAAGAAAGTAGCGCAGTATTACATAAAACATAACAAACAGATCTAGATGCAGTAAAAAACTTACACAGTATTATCACAACTTAACACAGAATACGCATAACACAGCAGTTACCACAGATTTTCATAAACAGTGCACATAGATTCAGTACTCAAAAAAATCTTTCTTATTCATCAACCCGTCAATTCCCTCTTACAATACCCAAGCCCAACCTGCGCACACAGCAATAGGGTCCACACACAACAGGACTTGGGCTCTCCGTGCACACAGCCAGCCAGCGTCCCTTCCTGAAAACCCAAACAAATCTATTAAGCCACAATTCACATCAAGAGCTCATCATCTTCTTCTCTTACAATTCAAAATGTTCCTCTATTTATAGCAATGTAGCCTAATCTTTCCTATGGTCCGCAAACTATGGATTGCAGATTCCAAATCTACCCTTTAACCCATTACAATGCTTTCAGGGCTTTCTCCCACCCCAAACCCCTACATTATACTAAATATAATCAAAATTATACAAAATAGGACCAATTTCGCAGCTTGTAGGAGACCCTGTTCCAACATATCAACTTTGACAAACCTTCCATGTCTACTTTTATATCATTCTTCATGTTTTCCATGTTGTCTTTCATTTTTTCTTCCATGTCATACACCTTAGCTTCCATTTCAGATTCCATGCCATCCATATTAGTTTCCATGCCTTTCTTCAAACCATCCATCTTAGCTTCCATGCCTTTCTTCAAAACTTCCATTTCATTTTTTGTTGCTCTTTGCGAGAGCGAAATTTGGTGCACTTGCTCTTGTAATTTTGATATGTCATGTTGCACTTCTTCATCTTTGAGTCAGAGTAGAGCCTTTTGAAGGCTTAATGGGTGTTGAATTAATTTTTAGGGGGAATTTTAGAACCCAATACTGATATCTATTCTACAATATGCCCTTGGAATTAATTCAAACTGATTTTTCACACAAGACTTATGTAATTCGAAAAAAAATACACACCTTTTTCTTGCTTTTGAGGAGCTCGATATTGAAACTGACTTATCTCTATGATTTCGGATCTTCAATATTTGAAATTCATCCCTGTAGAAGCCCACAAAATCATATTTCGAATTCCATAGGACTGACCTAATTTGGATTCTTCAAGGCAAATTGATGCCCAATCTCCCACAATGACCTAATTAAGGACTCGTTTAGTAGAGAAAACTTGTACAACGTGCCACGTGTCATTGTTTTCTCCTTCGGATCTGAAATTGATAAACATGAAACTACAGTCTGTGTACTTGCAGACTCATTTTACATAATTCCAATCCGATGCTCAGAGAGAGATCTATGATGATTTTCCCACGGTCACTTCTTTGGGATGAAATTCGGGAGCCTGAAAAAACCCTAACTTCCACAAATCATATCTCTGAAAATATTGCGAACCAAGATCTTAAATTTTTATAAGAATTTCCTCAGGATTTCAGCTTCGCGTGATAAAAATTTCAACTTCTGAGCCTTCGTATAAAAATATTTATAGCGAAAATTTGACGATGACCTATTTGGAGCAACGAAACCCTAGAATCTAAAACTATGATACCAAAATTTATGAAACCAGCTCCAAAAATAGAATAAAAGAGAGAACAACGCCTTATAAATAAGCCACTTCGAGTGGGGAACCTCCTTTACATTAAATAAATGAACAATTCTTGGATGATGCAAATGAAAAAACCTCCTTCTATATATAGGATTCCATGGGGTCACACTATAATCCTATCCAACCTAACAATAATAATGTAAGGGCACAATAATAAAAATATTGGGGTTACAGGGGTACAACAATAACAATAAGGGGGTTACACTAACAACAATAAGGGACTATACTAGTAATATAGGGACCTAACATAATCGCACAACTAATAGTTAACATCCCTTTAACCTTTGTCTCTACTGGGTCTCCACTGGAACTAACATGCATGCAGCTATTAATAGTAAATCATCAATTGCATGAAATATCACTGATTTTTAATTAAATAATATTTAATTCATTTGATCTCTCACTAGTGCAACAAATAGTTACAACTAGTTCAACTGACTCTAACTCACTTAACTAAGTTAAATGATTACATATGCATTAAACTAATGCACCAACTGCAATTTCAAATCCATAACTAATAAAATTACTCTACATGCCTCACCAACCACCCTCAACTTGAAATACATGAGATAACTGAGTTTATCACACTCAGTAAATTGTTACAAGTGATCATGAGATAAGATTACATTTTATTGTCCAATTTAATTAAGGGAAAATTAAATTAGGCATTGCACCAAATTAATTAATTAATTTGGCCTTCACATTAATGTATCGCTAAGACCTATTGGTCCCACACTAGTGTGTGTGCTGCAATTTCTTGTTGGACTTCAACACTCCCTCTCAACAAGAAAGGGATTATCTGCCACCCCGATCATTCCTCTATAGTTTTTCGAATTTTCTCCTGGTGAGCGCCTTCATCAGAATATCTACATCCTAATCTTCCGTGGGAATGTACTAAAGTAACATAATGTGCCTCTAAACACAATCTCTGAGGTTTCAGTACCAGATGTCTATGTGCTTAGACCTATCATGGAATACTAGATTAACCAAGAGTTTAATGCAACTCTGGTTATCTGGATCCATCTAAGAACCAATCAAACCAACTAGGATCTTTCTCATCCATATGGCCTCACATGCATCTTGACTTGCTGCCATGTAGTCTACCTCGACTAAACTGAGTGCCATAGATCGCTGCTTCCTGATGTATGAAGAAACTGTTGTCGATCCTTTGCTGAAGATCCCTCCTGATGTTCTCTTTCTGTCTGATGGACTTCCTACGCAATATACATCTGTGAATCCCTTAAGCTTCACTCCCTCTATCCGTCTGTACCATAATACATACTCTGTAGTTCCCCTGATATATATCAAGACATGCTTCCCCACCTTCCAAAAGAGCTTGGTTGGCTTAACCATAGATTGACTCAGCAAGTTAATTGTGTAGCAAATTTCTAGTCTAGTATTCACCAAGTACATCAGTGAAGCCACTAACTGCCTATAGATAGTAGCATCCACTACTTCTCCTAAAGTAGCATCCTCTTTCCTCCAATTTCTTGGAAGAGGAGTGTCCATGGGTTTATGGCTCTCCATGTGAAACTTACCCAGTATCTCTTTGGCATACTTGCCTTGAGAAACAAAAATTTCACCATCTACTGCCATATTTCCAAACCAAGGAAATAGTGAAGGAGTCCCATGACCTTCATTTCAAAATCCCTTGCAATATCCTCCTTGCATGAAGTTATCAACTGCTCATCATCTTTCAAAATCAGATCATCAACATAAAGTATGATAATTAAGAGCTTACCATCAAATACAATCTAGTACAGGTTTTCATCCACTTTACTTTTGGTGAAGTCCAACCCGGTGAAATAGTTGTCAATCCAAGTGTACCAAGCACAAGGTGCTTGCTTTAGCCCATACAATGCTCTCTTGAGTCGACACACGTGCGAATCACTGTCAAAGATATCAAAACCTTCTAGCTTCTCTATGTACACTTCTTCCTCAATAACTCCATTGAAAAACACATTTTTCACATCCATATGATGAATTTTCGACCCCATCTACACTGAGAGTGTAAGGATAGATTGAATGGAATATTACCTCGTGACTAGTGTGAAATTCTCTTCACAGTAGATCCCGTCAACTTGTGAGAATCCCCGGGCCACAAATTTGGCCTTGTACTTCTCTACACTCCCATATGTTTCTTGCTTCACCTTATAGATCCATCTAGATCCAACTACTCATTTTCTGATAGGTCTAGGGACAATCTCCCATGCACTGTTCTTAACAATGGAGTCATACTCCTCTACCATAGCATCAACCCACATTGGTTGTTGCATTTCTTCCTAAAAGGAAGATGGTTCTATCACAATACACTTGCTCATAAAATCCATGTATCCAGTAAACATGTCTGGAGATTGTCTTTGTCTGCGTAGTGAAGTAGGGGCTCCTACATTCTCCGCTGCATCAAGTCTCAATCTATCAACTTCTGTGGTGTGCCTTGTACTATTTCTGGTGCATGGCTCTACATGAGTGTTTTCTACCACTCCATGATCCCCCGCATGTGGCTGCTCCACATCTTGAAGTTCTTTCTTTGGAACCAATAGTTCCTCCTCTACAAGAAAATCTAGCTCCCTCTCAAGGGACAATCATATGGATTTCTCCTCATCAAATTTTATATCCTGTCACACAACAGTAATTATCCTATTTGGAAAATACACCTGATAGTTTTGAGGAGTTTCAGTGTACCCCAAAAATATTCCAATCTCAGTTTTTGGTTAAAGCTTCTTCCTGGCATCTTTGGTCACATGCACATAAACAGATGAGCCAAAAATCTTAAAATTTAAATCATTAGGTTTCTTACCAGTAAAAACCTCTTCTGGTGTACTCATGCCAAGTATCCACTGAGGACAACGGTTTTGCACAAATATCGTTGCGTTGTATGCCTCCAGCCATAGATGCAACGTTAGGCCATGATCATGCAACATCGCTCGTGATGCACCCAAAATTATTCTACTCTTTCTTTCTACAACCCCATTCTGTTGTGGGTTATGAGGCAGAATTAACTCTCTCTGATTTCCTTATTTGCTGCAGAGGTTCCTGAATTCATTGGAGATGTACTCACCACCATTTTTGCTCCTAAGACCCTTCACGTGCTTCTCTGTGTCTTTCTCCACCAGTGCTTTGAAATCAAGAAATTTTGAGAACGTCTACTCTTTCTTCTCCATGAAGTAGATCCAGCACTTTCTAGAAAAAGTCATCAACAAATATCACATAGTTCTTATGCTTTGTTGTTGAAGCAGTAGAATATGGTCCACACACATCTGAGTGAACTCTCTTAAGGATCTCAGAGGCTCAGTTATCCTTCTCGTGAAAATTGGCCTTTGCATACTTCCCCATAGTACATCTCTTGCATGTGTCTGACTGCACAAGAGTACCCTTGGGAAGACCCATAGAAATATTTTTCATGACCTTCAAGGATCTGTGGTGTAGGTGGCCCAATCTCCTGTGCCATAACTCACCCTAATCCTGGCTCACCACTTTTTCTACCTTACCCATCAATGTTGTGCAGCCATCTACATCAATTTTATAGAGATTCTTCACACGAATCCCAATCTTCTTGGCTTGTCCTAGTGTTTTGTGTCACAAGAAACCTTTTCCCTCACTAAAAACAACATCATAGCCTCTATCCTCCAACATTGCGACTGAGACTAAATTTTTCTTCAAGCCTGGTACATGCATTACATATTTTAATTGAAAGGGTTTACCAGACTGTCTCTAGAAGGTAATTGTACCAATCCTGGTAGCACTGTACCGCCCATCATCCCCCATTTCAATATTCATCTGGAGGTCCTTCTCCTCCAAGCTACTGAAAAGTTCTTTGTCTCACATCATGTGAAAGGATGCACCACTATCTAAGTACCACACCGATCCCATTGCACTTGACACCATGCATGAAATGAGTGAGAATTAAAGCTCAAATTTTCAGGCCAAAACCTCACCAACTGCAGATCTTGAAGTCTTCTTTTTCTTCTTATTTTTTGGACAATTAGTGGCATAATTTCCATGCTCATGACAGTGAAAACACTTCACTCTGGACATGTCGCACTTCTTGCCATATTTGCTAGACTTAGATTCGGAATGAAATTTATTTCCTTTCCCCTTCTTCGCCTTGGTAGCCAAAGCACAATCTTCTTCATCATCATTCTTATATGAAGTTCCATCCCTAGTATTCTGCCTGAATTCTTCTTGCGCCAAATCTGACCAAACTCATTCCCAATCTCGCAGCTTTTCCCTTCCATTGACAGAGTCCTGATAACTATGCCAACTCTTGGGAAGTCCTAGAGGAGCTAGGCTCACCAATTCATCATCCACGACAGTAATGTCGATGCTCCCAATCTCATCCCAACATTGGACAAACTTTGTTAAATATTTCGGCATGGTGTCACCTTTCTCCATTTTGATTTTCCTCAGTTTATCCTTCAGTGCCAATTTTCTATGATCATTTCTACTCTGAAATAGATATGTCAAATCTTTCCACATTGTATATGGTGCCGCTTTTCCATCGAGACTTGAGACAAAGTGGTCTCATACAGCCTCCAATAAGATACTCCTTGCCTTTGCAACCTTCTTTTTCCAAGCATCAAAATTTTCAGTATATGCAACAACGGGTTTGGGAACATCATTTTCAATGAATTATTTCAACCCATTGTCCTCTAGTACTACCTCCATGCTATCTTTCCAAGAAATATAGTTAGATTTTCCCTCAAGTGCATACTCCAATCTCAAGCCATTGAAATCCATTTTGATCCTGAATTGCTTGTCGCACCAAGAATGTCTTTTACAAATTCAAATTCTATTCAGTCACAACTGTGCTTCTCCTCCACTACAGTGATTTCATGTTCTTTGATACCATGTAAAAATTATACAAACATATTTATATCAATGGATTCAATCTGATCTAACAATGTACTAAAGCTAGATATTGAATCCTTCTACAAATCAACTGTGGAAATTAAACACAATCGCCAATCACAACAAGCAAAGAAAGAATCAAATAAAACCACAAAATAGATAATTTCCCAGTGAAAGATTACTACTCAAAACCCCTCTATTTTCTATTGTATATTCACCATGGAATCATGAAACAATTACAATGCACTCTTCTCACAAGAATCTCCTGCACTCTCACAATTGTCTCACATTGTCCTGGACAAAACTGACCAACACTTAGCCAATACTCAACCTCTAAACAACTTGCCTTGCTTATGCAATTCCTGATGAATGTAATCCCTATTCTTTAGGAATTTTTTCCTTCCAAAACTGCGCAAGGATCATGGGCACTCCAATGGATTTCTGGTTGCATGCAGGAAACCTACTAATCACACAACTGATAGTTAACATCCCTTTAACCTTTGTCTCAAATGGGTCTCCACTAGAACTACCATGCACGCAACTATTAATATTAAATAATCAGTTGCATGGCAGATCACTGATTGTGGATTAAATAATATTTAATTCACTTGATCTCTCACTAGTGCAACAAACAGTTACAACTATTTCAACTCACTCTAACTCACTTAACTGAGTTAATTGATTACACATGCATTAAACTAATGCACCAATTGCAATTCAAACTTCATAACTAATATAATTACTCTGCATGCCTCACCAACCACCCTCAACTCAAAATACATGAGCTAACTAATTTTATCACACTCGTTTAGCTGTTACAAGTGATCATGAGATAATATTACATTTAATTGTCCAACTTAATTAAGGGAAAATTAAATTAGACACTGCACCAAATTAATTAATTAATTTGGCCTTCACACTAACCTATTGGTCCCACACTAGTGTGTGTGCTGAAATTTCTTGTTGGACTTCAACAGAAATACATGGTTAGTAGCCAATTTAAACCAAACAATTACCCCCTTTACTATGTGCGCTCTGACTTAGATTCCTTCATTATGTACAATGAAAAACCAGTTGAAGAATAAGTTTCACAACAAGAGATCGAACCCACCAAAATAGATCAAATAACTGAAAATGAAAAACAAGAAGTAAACAAATAAGCTTTTTGGAATATGGATTTCAATGAAGTTGTGTGTAAATATGGTACAGAAGCTGCTATTTTTTTCATGAACTCATCAACCAATTTTTCTAGAGGACATGGTTATAAACTAAAATTTCAGTGTACCAATAACATAGCAGAGTATGAAGCTTTGACCTTAGGACTGCATATTTTAAAGAGATTAGGAGTTAAAATTATTTCTGTGCACGAGTATTCTTAGCTCGTTATCAAAAAAAGGGTGAATATGCCGCTAAACACCCTAGATTAAGAGCCTATAGGAATTAAGTTTTAGATTTTCTACAATGTTTCAATTAATATGATTTGTCTGTTATACCTAGGACCCATAATATTTTATCTTATTCTTTGGATGTTTCAGCCAGTACTAGTAAAATGCCTTTGCACCCCAATAGAAAATATGTAGTGGAAGTTAAACATAGGCCAGCTGTCGCAGACAATGTTAGGTATTGGCAAGTTTTCAGGAATGATGAGAAAATTGTTTTTTTTTTTATAGATGAAAGATGGATTTGATTGTGTAAATTCAGACATAGATAATGATAGTGATAATGATGTAAATAAAAAAAAAATAGAAATAGAACTAAATGAAATTGATGATAACCAAGAAGAGCTAGAAATTTTACAATTAAAAGACAATGTGTTGCCAAGAGGAATGGTACCATTGGAAGAACTTTTTGATTTCAATGATGTGGCCAAAAAACTAAAAATTGAACATCTAGGTGATAGTGTAGAAGGCTATAACATTGGAATGCAAGAAAATCCGAAAATTGTAAAATTGTCTAAATCCTTACCTCCTAAATAAAATCATAAATACATTGAACTTTTTAAGGAGTTTTCTGATGTGTTTGCATGGAGTTATGAGGACTTAAAATATTATGATACTTCTATCATTAGGCACACCATCCCCATCAAAGAATACCAAAATCCCTTCAAGCAAAAATTAAGAAGAGTAAATCTAGTATTGTTGCCTTTGATTCAAAAAGAAGTGAAGAAACTATATGATGACAAAATCATAGTTCCATTGAGGTTCTCAAAATGGGTTTCCAGCCTAGTACCAACCAAGAAGAAAATAGGTGAAATTAGACTCTGTCTGGACTTTAGGAATTTAACAAAGTCTCACTAAAAGACAACTATCCATTTCCTAAAATGGATCACATATTACAAAAGGTAGTTGGTTCTAGTATAATCTCCTTGTTAGATGGTTTTTCTGGTTACAACCAAGTTCTATTTCATCCTAATGACCAACACGAAACAACATTTACTAACCCATGGGGCACTTTTATGTATGTGAAATTGCCCTTTTTCCTTATGAACGTTGGGGAAACATTCGAAAGAGCAATGGACATAGCCTTTGCTAATGAAATTGACAAGTTCATTGTAATATACCTAGATGATATCACTGTATTCTCAAAAACAAATGAAGAACACATACTACATTTGAGATTTTTTTTTGAAAAATGAATGAAATTTGGTATCTCTCTAAAATCTAAGAAAAATCTATTTGGTTTAGAACAATGAAAACTTATAGGTCATATCATTTCCAAAGAATGCATTAGAATTGATCCTAGTAGAGTTGAATCCATACTCAAAATTGATCCTCCTATAAATAAGACAGAAGTTCAATCCTTCATTAGTAGAATAAAATTTCTTAGGAGATTTATCCCTAACTTGGCTGAAATATTAAGATCAATTACAAACATGTTGAAAAGAGAGATTGAGATTAAGTGGAATATTGAAGCCAAGAAATCTTTTAGTGAAGTAAAATTAGCTTTAAACACTGCTCCTGTGTTGATAAGCCCCGACTTTACTAATGATTTTATGATTTATTGTTTTTCATCTGAGCATACTATTACAGTTGTCTTATTGCATAAAAACAGTGAGGGACATGAACAACCCATAGCCTTCTTCAACAAAGCTTTGAGAGATGCATCACTAAAATACATCATCATGGAGAAGTAAGCCTTTGCTTTGGTGAAATCATTGAAAGACTTTAGAGTTTACATCTTACATTCTCATATCATTGAATTTGTCCCAAGTGTTGTGGTAAATGATATTCTCACACAAAGTGACCCAGATGGCAGGAGAGGGAAATGGATTATTGTGATCCTAGAGTATGACATAGAGATAAAACCAACCAAGCTCATTAAGGGTCAAGGATTGGCCAAACTAATGGCAGAATCAAATTTTCATGTACTTGATAGAAATTTTGTTGATGCACTTGATGAGCAAGAAGAGTTGGTGACTCCACAAGTATCAGAAGAATTTTCTACATCACCATGGTATGGAGACATAATTTTTGTGCTACAAAATTTACAAGCTCCTTCTAGTTTAACAAAGACTAAAGATAGATTTCTCAAATTCAAATCCATGAAATTATGTATTTTAAATCAGAGCTATATTGGAAAGATGTTGAAGGCATCTTGCTAAAATGTTTGTTGAAATATGAAGTAGATAAATTCATATAGGAATTCCATGAAGGAGACTATGGAGGACACTTATATTGGAAAACCACAACCAATAAAATTTTAAGAGCTAGTTTTTATTGGCCTACCTTGTTTACATATGTGCATAAGAAAGTCACCTCTTGCCACCATTGTAAAATTTGTGAAGGCAAGAAAAAGCTTCTACCTTTACCATTAAAGCCTATTTCACTTAAAGTCCCTTTCCAATAGTGGGGTCTAGATTTAATAGGTGAAATTCATCAAACCTCCTCAAGCCAACATAAGTGGATCTTAATGGCCACTGATTACTTTACAAAATGGATTGAAGCCATCTCATCTAGACAAGCAACAGATTATGTCATTATCTAATTTCTAGAGGGTAAAATTTTGTCTAGGTTCGAGTGTCCCTACAAACTTATCACTGACAATGTTGCAGCCTTTAAATCAAAGAAAATAGTGGACTTCTGTGATAAAAACAATATCAAACTAGGACATTCCACTGCCTACTACCCCCAAGGAAATGGATTAGTCGAGTCCTCAAACAAGAGATTAGTCAACATTATCAAACATTTGTTACAGGAAAATAAAAAGCATTAGCATAAAAAGTTGATTAATGCCCTATGGGCTGACCGAATTACTACTAAGATATATTGGAATGTCTCCATTTCATATAGTGTATGGGATTGGTGCAATTTTTCCTACTTCACTAGGAATCCCTGTACTAAATTTGTTGTAGGAAGCACAAGTGGAAACAAATGATTTTCATATAAGAATTAACATATTGTGAAACTGCAATAATCCAGAGAGGAGGCTTACAATAAGACATAGCTGATTCAGGAGAATTTCAAAAATATTTATAACAAAAGGAAAAAAGCTGATGATTTCCAGATGGAAGATTTGGTGCTTAAATGGGATTCAAGGAATGAAGATAAAGGAAAGTATGGAAAATTTGACAACTTATGGAAAGGACAATACAAAATTGAAGCTAATGAAGGTAATAATGCATTTTTCTTGAAGGAATTAAAGGAATGAGCACTGCCTGGTGGACCTGTGAATGGCAGACTTCTTAAACATTACTTTCTTCCAGAATATATCAGTTTCAGTTTAGAATCATTGTATATATATCATTTTACTTTTATTGCAAGAGTGAGGGAGTTTTTGTCATAACACAAGCATGGTAAGAAAACACAAATAGGAAAGATAAGTGTGGATATCAATATTATTTACAATGATACATTTTTATCATACATTGTGGGTGACCGTTCGATTCATATTCCAAGGTCTCTTGGACTCCCTAAGTCTCTTGAGCTTCCACACTAACCCTAGAAGGATTAGGTGTCCAACATTCCCCCCCTTAATCTAAAGGGGTGTGTGTGAGTCCAAGAAGAGAGTTGTAATACAAAATGGTAGCACTAGGCTGAATGAGATCTCTGAAATGTTGGCATAAGGAGGTGGTTTAAGGATGACCACCAACACTTGAATGCTTAGTGTAGTTCCCGAAACTCTTCCAAATATGGCAAGAAGTTGAGGTATTTAGCTAGAGGAAGTGCTCCTAATGTTTTAAAGAGGGATACCTTCAACCTGGAAAAGGGAGTTTTTCAAACTACAATGGTTTAAGGATGGCCATCAACTCTAGATTGCTTGATGAAATTCCTGGAACTCTACCAAAACTAGCAAGAAGCTGAAGTCTTCTGCTAGAGGAAGTGTCCCAAATTATTTGAATAGGAATAATATCAACCTCACATAGATGGTTTAAGGCTGACCGCCAACCAAAGGCATGCTCATGGGAATATGTGTCTTTGGATACAACTCTGAATCTAGAATTGTAGGTTGTGGCTCAAGCTTGTTTGAATTTTTGTGTCTATGGATACAACTCTGAATTTGGAATGGAAGGTAGTAGCTCAGGCTTGCTTGATGTGGCTTTGAAGCTTTTATATGAAGATAATTTCCACCCCTGTCAAATACAAGGTGAGATGATGGCGAAAACTCAACTACAAGATTGTTCAATACTCTTGAACAAGTTCCCACATATGACTGAAACATCTTCTTATCTGTTGATGCCCATTTCCAAGAAGTGATCCATCCAATATGAATCTTTTTTTCTTTTAGGAGGCTTGTTTCTAAAGCATCTGTGTGAAGAATGAGTGTTTTGACCATATTTCTTGCATGGGTGAAGATCAAAACAATGATATTTCATATGGCCAACTCGGTCACAGTGTTGGAATTTTACAATTTGTTGTTGTTGTTGTGGAAGAAGAGTAGAATCTAGAACAACTGAAGGTGAGCTATCGTGAATAAATCTAGCACTCTGTAATATTCCTAATTAGCTTTCAGCTAGTTGGAATATTAATTTTTTCTTTTGTCATTAAGATGGATGAATAAGAGGGTTGAGATATCCATAAATCTCTTTAGAAGGAATAAAACCACTTCTAATGTGAATTCAGATCATTGTATCAATTGAATAAAGAAATATTAGGTGTGAATTGGGGGGCTAAATCATGTAGATGGGGTTAAAGTTGACCAAATAAATGGTGTTGTTATGGAGGTAGTGGAGAGTTATTGGAGGACAACGTAGTCATAGTGGGAGGGAGTCTCCATGATAGTAACATCTTTAATGAGTGGGAACAAGGGTGAGGAGGCTCACAAAGCATATAAGGAAGGGGATGGAAGCCATAGAAGGCATTATAAATATTGTATATGTTTGGTCTTTTATGACTTTCTGCACGCTTCAACTATTTAGCGGAGTCTGATGTATTGTTTATCATAAGGGTGTTTCCAAGTGGAAATCCCACCCTCATCCTTGGGGAAATTCGAGTGCCCACTTAGGAGAGGTTCATTGAGCTTCATTTCCACCATCCGGCATCAGGCCAAGCTTCAACCATCATCAGAAGTACAGTCTCGTTTAGGAATTGCATTATTTTGTAGGGCAGTTGTAATGGAGGGTCAAGTACCCAAGTTTGTGAGCTTTTTTTCCAGTGAGGGAGCAACCCTTCATCTAGAGGACCTATTGGGAGGTTCCTTGAGATTCATCTCCACTATCCAGAATGAATCCAAGCTTCATCCATCTTCAACAACGCAATATCATTCAGAAACTGCATTATTTTGCAGGGCAGTTGCAGTGGAGGGCTTAGTGTCCAAGTTTGTGAGTTTTTTTTCCAGTGAGGGGAGAAGCCCTTCATCCGGAGGACCTAATATTGGGAGGAGTATCAACCAATTTTACATCATATCAGCCACCTCTTGGCATCTATCCAGTTGTAATACGTTATTCAGCCCTAGGTCTGCAATTTCCATATTGTGTATTTCTGAAAACCCCTTATGGGTTGTCTTGGAATGGTGCTAGAAAGACTATATCTCTTATCCTAACATTTTCTAAGAAATATATTAGCAGTTCTATGTATTTTTAGTTTTACCCTGTAGTTTTTCTCCATAGGAATACGCAGTCATCGTCTTCTGCCATTTTATGTAGCAGCAGAATTTCATATTTTATGTACTAGGTCATTTGAGGCTTGGTTTTCCTAGCTTGAGTGCCTTTTCCTCAAGATCTTATACTCATTTCTCTACTATAATGTGTAATAAAAAAGCTCTATGATCTTCTCCTATTGATGTATTAATATTTTACTGTATTTTCCAATTTTATGTTCTATATTCCTATTTTTCCTAATTTGGAATATTACAGTGGTATCAGAGCATAATCTTGGCTCAGCCTGTGATACATCACATCTATGTCATCAGAAGAAGAAGATCCACTCACAAAAAGGGAGAAGTGTTACATCAATATAAGAATAAGGTTTGATTATACAAGCAAGGAAGAAGACAAAGGCAAGGCTCCAATATCAGGAGAAATGGATGAAAAGGAGTTTCCAAAGATTCTTCTCCAAACAATGCAGGATATTTCCAAAGAAATCAAGGAAATGAGGATGGAGAGACATAAAGAGACCCCAAGAAGGTTTCTACATGGAGATAGCTCTGACACTTCACATCACTGGGGCAAGAAAATAGTAATGCAACCAATTTCCCAACGCCCCACTATGCCTACATTCCTAGCAGTAGGAAATGGAGGTGGAGGACTCCAAGAATAAGAGACTCTTGAAGATTATTTTCTAGAGTATGAGTCTCAATCTTAGAGATTCAAAAATAATCTGAACTTTCAGGATTTTTTTCAGATCAAGGACAATAGGAGACCCCAGAATAACAAAAGGAGTGGATGGTACATGCATAACAATGATCTGCAACATACTATGGGTAGATGTTTTATGCCTGATTTTGATGGGCCATCCAAGTGCACAGCCAAGTCTTGGATGGAGAAACTAGACATCTATTTTCAGTTGAACCAAGTGCAAGAGATTGAAGCCATTAAAATAGTAGCGCTGCACCTTGAAGGTGAGGCACATGATTGGTGGTTTCATGGTATTTCTACATTGGGGCATGCCAATGTGATTGCATATGCAGAATTCACCCGGAGGTTAGTAGAAATATTTGATCGAAGAGACCCAGAGGGACCTTTTTTTGAGCTAGCCAATCTCAAGAAGTCAGGTAATCCAGAGACCTATATCTCTGAATTTCTTGCTAGATTTATTTGCAACTAGGAGGGTTTAAATGTTCATTGATGGGCTAGCAGAGCCTCTGCATGGGTTGGTTAATTACACTAGGCCAACTATTCTCCAAGATTCCATTGAGAGGGCTAGGGACATAAAGGATGCTTTTCCAAGAGAAAGAGCTCCATTTCAGCAAAATCCCACTTTCCATTCCAAGGGGAAAGATGTGAAGGTTATTCCTCCAAAGGAGAACCAGAACAAGGGGCCTCTTAGTGATGATTGTTGGACTGTATTAATCACTATTAAATTTCTAAGACGGTACACATAAATTATCAATCTAGGGACATCTTTTATTTCAATGATAGTTGCACTATCTATGCCGTTACATCAAACCATAGGCAAAATCAAGATAAATAGGAATCGTTTCTGAACCAACTGCTGAAAATTAACACTCATACAGGAATAAAAACAATCTACATGAATGTATCCATGCCTCAATTAAACGATAATCACATCTGTGTAACAGCATAATAGTATAGAAACTGAAGAAGATCTAATTACAGCTAGAAAAGAAACAAAAACACTCCACCAATACACAAATAAAATAAGAAATATAGTACAACTACTTTACCATTACAGTCCCTGCTAAAGAGGAGGGCCCTTCCTCCCTAGCAGAGTGCAGGAAGAGATGGAAACTAAATAGAAATTAAAATATGCAACACATGTAACAACAGCAATGTGATATCTTTGTACTATGGTGACCAAAATTACAGAGCCAAAAGGATTCTCTGCTAACCCCCTAACCTCAAGGGTCGAGAGTTATATAATGGTTACATGTTTAGAAAAACGAGGAACAGATCAATCATTTCCTCATGCTGATCAAAATAAGATGCATATAGTTATAACCAATTCCCTTATAAAATATTTATACTACAAACAGTGTCATACATCCATAAGGCAACCCTCCAGGTGATTGCACAAGCTTAGAAAAACACAAAACCTACTCTCAATGATATCAATTTCTCATGAATGTGCTACAGAAGAAAATGATCAATTATCTGGTATTATATCAAAGAGAATAGTACATACATTAATTCAATAAGGGTGATGACTAAGTAATCTATTATTTCTTTTAGATTTAATCCATATGCCTCGCTTGTAACTTAGAAAATGCATATGAACACGTAGAATATCAATGTGTTATTCTTCAGAATATTTTATTTATGAAGATATCAATCTCAACCGATGCTAGTTATATTGTCATCTAATAGTCCTAGTATAATTTGTCTTTGTGCTTGTTCCATATGATGAGTTGATCGCATCTTTGACTTCACCATAGTGATGACTCAATTGCTTCTTTGATGAACCATATGGGTGGATCATTATATTGTAGTATTTTTCCACCTATCTGTGTGCTTCATTTAACTTCGTTTCTTCAAGATTTGTGCTAACCTTGGATTTTGTTATAGTTTAATAGAGGAGCTACAAAAATTGTCAATTTCTACAATACTTACAAATTAGTATGTTTTCACAAACAAACAAACAAACAAAAAACTATAAATAATGGACTTATTACCTCTATGTAACCTTTTTTAGCTCATATGGAAAATGAACATATGGAATGTGTCAAAATAATGTAGAAAGGGTGATTATGAAGGTTTGTATAAGATAAAATTTGTCAAACTAAAGTGGAAAATTAACAAAAAGATGTTAATTTCTAGGCCGGAAAATGATGACATTACCATGATAATAGCATGATATTAGAAAAATTTTACCCTTAAGGGCATGGTTGTGTGACATGATCCTATGGGTCAAGGAAATAATACCTGAAGGGAAAAAGTGAGTGGAACCATGCATAAATCATGAGTTCAATGTCAGCTTTACCAAAGGTAAGAATCCATGATATTAAATTACCTAAGATAGTAAAATTCTTTGGTCGGCCCAATTCAAACTATTGCAACATAACCAAAAACTATAAATGCATCCCCAAAAGTGATGAGTGATGTGTTTTTTAGCTTATTTTGCGTGCGCTAGAATGGAAACGAAGATATAAGACACAGAGTTATAGAGAAACGTTTTTTTATTATGTGATAGGGCCAAGTTTCTTTGTTTTTGGCAAGGACAAGTTTTTTTGTGACAAGGTTGAATTCCTTTTATATTTATTTCTTTGTGACTGGGTTAAATTCACACCATTTTTGAAGAACAAACTACAACAGGAACGAAGACCAAAGAGGATGTTTAGCTTACGCTAGGAGTTTTTTTATGTTGGAATAAAGTTTGCATGATGATTGGTTGTTGTTATGACTATCTATGTACACAATGTTGAGACTGTTGATGAATTCTACTGAGATAATACATTTATATCTACCAATTGAATTAGAATAAAGGTATTATTGCCGAGATCATAGTTGAATAGAGAAATATTCTTTCCAGTTGAGGGTCATTATTATTATAGAGATACATGAAGTTGCAGGTGTCATGGGACAGTATTACAAAGATCAAAATTAAGATTATAGATTGTTGAAGAAGAAAATTTTGTAATAGAAAATTGAAGATTTCCTTTGATGACTAATGGATATAGTCTAAAAATGATATGAGACAAAGGTCCATGGTGTAACTATTGGGGGTTGGTGTCTCTAGAAGGTTGACATATGTAAACAGATTTAAGAAGTTGGGGCCTTGAGCAGGTTGGTGCCTACACATCAAGGAGTTGGTGGTTCCTTCGGGTTGGAGCCTATAAAGATCAAGGAGTTGGTGCTTCCTTAAATTTCAAGCATGTAAATATCAAGGAGTTGGTGTTTCCTTCAAGCGGGCACTTGTAAATTTTGGGGATAGGTGTTTCCTTCTATTTGGAGCCAGAAAAGATGATGTAATAGTAGGTTGTATCCTACAACAATATTCAAACATAGTGATTTTTTTCCTTTAAGGGTTTCCACATACATCTAGTGTTTATATGTGTTCTTATGTGTTGTTTACATGATTTATTGTTGAATGAGTTGAATAATGGATAATTGTTAAAATTGACCATAATAGTAATTCACCCCTCGTCTTAGTATTATCCTATTTTCTAACACATCCATTAGCATTTAGGGGTATGCAAGAGCTTATACCAAACATATGAAATGCATGAAACATCACATTCCATAGATGAAATACATAACTACAAAACACTTATCTAGGTATGTTAATATGGTTGGAAACAGAAGGAGGGAATTCAACTCGCCATCCTACAATAGGCTAATTGCACTATAACTTTATTACAACTGACCACCCTCGAGCTATATCCAAATTTTGAGGGGGTGCTTGCTTAGGGAAAATTCACAATGGTGCTTGGTAAATACCCACGATACAAATTTCACTATAATGGCAGTTTAACAACTACTCTTTGGAAGTAAGAATCACAATGACTCACTTTTTCTCTGATTTCAATCACAGGGCTTCACCCAAAGTTCATATGGGTTATTTCTAAATTCTAGGAGATTGAATCCAATATTTAGGTGGTTTTGTAGTTGTCCTTTTGAATTGATAAATCAAGTGTCTCCAGTCCATCATATAGGTATTTTGACATCTCTTCCACCAAGAATCATAATGGCTCAAATTTCCATGTCTAAGCATTTAACAAATATACAAAAATCACCACAGTGATTTAGTCATCCATTGAGCTTCCCACTAACCATAAAATCTTATACAGATAGTCTAGTGACCTTAAAATCACATCAATTTATGGATTATTTTCCCAAATCACCAAGAATTGGGCTTAGTCACAACTCCAACATGGCTCCTTCTTGCTTTCGCTTCAATAGTCCCTACATTCCCCTCGACGTTATTTTCTTCTACCCACTCTTATGCCTATGCATTGACCCCCATATTTTCTCCTGAGACAATGGCTCTCCCTGGCCTTGATCCATGAGGGGGGAATGGGGATGGGCATATTCCTCTACCCATATTGTTATACAGAATTGTGATCTACAGATAAACCCAATTACCTAAGTGTGGTGTTTATCACTTAGAACAATAGAGGAAATAATAACTATCACTTTCTCTAAAATAAGCAAATATACAAAAATGAAAAAGGAGCCTACTTGTGATTCTTTCACTTCTCCTTCTCAATCTGTCGTTGTTGTCGTTGCTCTCAATCCAACTCAAGTCACTAGATCGATTCATGTAAACAAAAACAAGAACATCAAACAATATACAATATACATATATCTGCTTATCTCACTCAAATCAAACCGATTAGATCTAAAATACATGCATCATTCAAGAATATATTGCACAAGAAATAGAGACATATGTATGGGAAAATGAACATCAATCTTTATTAAAGAGTAGGAGGAGAATATTACAACCAATATAGATCGATTTTTCATCAACCTGCTCCAACTTCATTCCAGCCTCATCACATCCAACATCATCTTAGCAGCATATCAGTATTTTGACTATCTTATCAAATGAGAATCCAATAGCATAAATTTTCACAAAATTATTCCTCCCTAGAACTAGGATGAGTGCTCAATTTATAGGGAAATTGATGGTAGTTTCTCAATGAATGACTTTCTAATAATATGCAAGACATGTTTCCAAGTTCAAAGGTGTTCGATGGACACTTGGATTCGAAGTATGACACCTATGGAATCTTCTAGAAGGCATTGGCCATGTGGATATTCCCGGAACAATGAGAATTTCGCTCCCAAGTGACCAACGCACCCTTGAGTGTCAAGATGTGCACTGCAGTTCACCCTTGCATGGAGGAAATGGCAATGCAACACATTTAGTCCCTTGTAGATGAGCGTTGGTGAGTCAGTGGGTCATATAACATATCCTTCAAACCTTGGAAAAATCACAATAGAAGCCATGAATGAAATGTTCTTCACTTAGGGCATATAGCAACTGAAATATAAGGGGATGATAGAACCTATTTCATTGGTCCTAGGGATGATTTCCAGTTTGACCAAATCTTGGGGGATGATGCTAAAATTGACCTATAACACATATGCCCAATCCCATCTATTTAATTTCTATTAGTGTCGGTAGTTTAGTGGTCGAGCAAGGTTTTGAAGAATTTAATGGGGTTGGTTATGATCTTCTCATGTCACGCAATAACCCACCCCCCTCCTTAGGCTTTGGATCCATGCATCCCCTCATTTATTCAGCCTCCAATCACACCCCTTATTTAATTTTAAGTTCTTTCAGGCTCATTTCCATCCAGTCGTAACTCTCAAGCTACGAATAGACAATTATGTCTACATACATGGGGATGAAAAAAATGGTTGCTACATACCACCCCCTTAAGAAAACCCCATCCTTGGTGTTCTATAAACTAAAAACAAAAATAAATACTAATATATATATATATATATATATATATATATATATATATATATATAGATCTCTTACATATGTTTCTACATTAAACAAAAATGGGTAGAGTACCCTATGTTTCTACGTTAAAAAAAAGGGTAGAGCACCCTCATTTAATATGTCATCAAGTTTGCTTCATCTAGTCCAAAGTGCTTCCATTACACTATGACTTTCTCTATTACTCAATTCCATAGCACAATCTACCTCTGATCCAAGATACCTAGTGGTTTTGGTTGGAGTTCTCCCTCGAATTCCACCTATATCACAAACCAATCAACAACTTGGTTAGTGTCATGTGCATACTTTTTAAGAAAATAAATTTAAAATACATCGTGTACTTTCACAGTGGGTGGTAAGGCCATTCTATAAGCCATTGGTCCCACTCCTTCAAAAATATGAAACGGTCCAAAACTTGGGTGCTAACTTAACAAGTCCCCACTTTTAGTAATCTCTTATTTTCTTTATTGTGAAGATATATTTGTTGTTCCTCTTGGAATTATATAAGAATTATTTGTTTATCTTCATAACTATTTTTCCAATCCTAGGAAAATGTTGACTGTGTTGGATACCGCCAACATACGGGGGGGTCTCCCCAACGTGAATTCCTAATTAGACCTCACACCATTTCGAGTAGTAGCCCCATCTGGAGTGTTGGTCTGACCACCATAACACAAAGGATTGCCTTGGTTTCAACGGATAACATAAGATATTATATACATATACCTTGAACAAGAAAGTACGCTGACATTGTGAAACATTGATTGCAATGTGTAAAAGGAGACCTTCACGAGCGGGATATGGGAGTGAGTCTCTAGAATGAAGTAATAGTATTAACATAAGAGAGACACGTATACAAGAGCATGAAAAGAAACATTATCAAAATAGTTCACATAACAATTATTAAAGTAAATATAACACGCATTCAACAAGATGAGTACCAGAGCCACTGAAATAGTTCAATTTATCCAGTACATGTGAACACAACATATACCGCAAACATCCTAAGAATAGTATTAAAAAAATTTCAATACATGCATGAAAATGTGTTGGCTCCTTGAATTTCAATTAGGTGAAAGATCCAAGAACATAGTTACAATGATGAGGCACTAGTTCCAGCAATGGAACATTAAGTCACTTCTTGCTTCTCAAAAGAATAGTTTTCTCTCGTGCCGAGTAGAGAATCCAAGACTATATCTCCAAATCGTAAGCCTCCAAAATCCATTTGCTTCAGTTATGAGGTTTCTTTTATAACAACGGGAATGACCTTTCATAGCCCCATGACTCTTGAGTTACCCTCATGACTCTTGGACTTCTAATGTGTCCTCTGGAATTCTAAACAACTTTTGAACTTTTAAACTACCTTTGGACTTCTCTGTGTGACTTTTGGACTTCTATACAACTCTTTTGTCCATAAATGACTTTGTGACTCTTAATATTCCACATGTGACCCTTGGACTTCCACGCATTATATTTTGTCCTTTTCTTGATAACACATCATTACATTCCACATGATGATGTGGCATGACACATGGACACACATTTACTATTATGATGACACATGTACAAGTTAAAACTTGAAAATGATGACATGGACTTCATGATGAGGTGGCAATTCCAAGTTGTCTTCATTGCTACTTCATTTTTCATTCTTGATGGCAGATATAATATATGGTTCATCTTCATGAAGGATTCACTTTATCTTTCTCCTTCACCGTCCAAAGGGTTTTTTATCAATATGGGAATCCTATCAGTCAGCATGTAGTGTCTTATTTTTTATGAATGTGACCAAAAGGTGTGCTAAGTTGTAGGAATGTTTCACTGTGTGTGTCACTGATTGTCCCCATGAGTTGAACATTGCACAGGCACTGTCTTGATGGATGGTGCTATGTCTATTCAAGCTTGCACAAAGGAAGTGTGCTCATGAACTCATTAAAAATTGAGCATGTGTGTGCAAGTGACTTGATATTTTAAAACTAGGAAGAAGACTTAAACCCTTTACAAAACATTAATTAACCGTGAAGGGATTATGGAACGATAGATTGTACGATCCTCAATAGGATGCAAAATTCAAGTGTAGGAAAAATTTTGTAGGGTGTTGATCTTAGTGTCAACACTTGGCGACACACGAGTATAACTCCAGCTTCTCTATTTAGTTTTAATTCTCTAAGTGCAAGATCTGAGTCTTTCTGAAGTACTAATTCATCTTGCAGATTACCTTGGCTTCCCCACTTAAACCAGTTAAATATATAGTCCTCTATATTCCCTTACTTAGTTGAACATGTTATCACTCATAAAATTGTGAAACATTTTAGATAAGGTCATATAGGTCACTCACTAAATGGATGAGGTCTCCTAAGCCATTTCAAGGTGGTATAGGAAAAAAATTTCATTTTGAAGCCTATCCTAAGTTTTGAGATCACCTTCATTTATGCCATTTCATGTCAAATTAGTCCCATACCATGTCAGTTTTCATTCCCCATGCATTCAGAATCAAAAGGATGAATCTGCCAATTTTTCAACTTTTTGTAGCGTTTTACACAGGAAAACAATAGAAAACGCTACAAAAACACCTGATAATTTCGTAGCGAATATGAGGATTTCTCTGTTTTTTGAATTTTGAGCAGTCAACTTTAAGGGTGGTTTGTGGAAAAAAAAGAAGTATTTTAAGAAACTGAGAGAGATTATTTTCAAGCACATATCCAATAACAATAACCTCTTTCAATTTTCTCAAAGGTGCTACAAATTGGGAGATACAGGGATGTCTTTTGGCCCTATTTTCAGAAAATAGAATTTTCCTGTTTTGTACATGTTTTGCAAATGCAGATTCTGGACAGCTGGAGATGGTATTTAAAAAACCAAGAGAGGTTTTTCTTCAAAACATGTTGATCTACAAAAAACTCCTCTAGTTTTGCAAAATCTAGAAATAACTAGGAAATATGAGTTCATTTCTAAACTACAAATTCTGCCTTTTTTAGGAGTTTTCATAGCGTGCTTCAGGCTTGAAGCCAGAAAAACGCTATGAAAATTCCTATAGGTGATTTTTTGCTTTAAAATCTAGTTTCGGCATGTTTTATGGGGGGATATTGATGGTTTCAAGGTTTCATGACATAATTAAGGTGTTGGAATAGCAAATAAGTCAAGAATATTGATGGAAAAACCATTTTTCCCACACTACGAAAATTGTTGTACATGATTGTTTTAGCAGTCAACTTCAAGTTTGATTTCAGACCAAATGAAAACGTATTTTGGAAATATGAAAGAGGTTTTTCTTTAGCACAAGTCCATATACAAAAACCTCTCTCCGTTTTTGAAAATCCATCAGGGTTTGGAAATTATACACTTATCTTTGAAGCCTTATTTTCAGAATTTTCACTAACCAGATTTGTGAAAAACTTGTAAATGTTCGACTTGGAGGAGACCTAGCTCAACATCCACGTGGCATAATGACACATCAGCACTCTATTAAAATCATCAAATTAGTTGGTTGCAGTTGATAAGGGTTATTAAATTGATTTGTTGAACTATTAATGAAATAAGAGTCCTTTATGTATTCAAACTCTGCAAAATAGAAATATCCCTAGGAAGTATCCAAGTGATAGAATCATGTTTGAAATAGGTCTCTGAGGTGGGAATTCGAGGTGAGTAAGGTGGCATATCATTTGGATGAGTCATCATTCTATAAAGGAGATATTTTTAGAGTTAGATGGGGTTGGGAGATGTTTACTTAACACTACCATTATTGTAATAGTTTGATATCAAAAATATACAGTTGCAACATGCTTATTTCAAACCTGAGATTATTGTATGTATTCTTATGTAAGTTTTTTCTATCAGTACTTTAATTTCTCTCCATTTTTCTATTTTTATAATCACATGGAATTCATGATCACATGCTCCAACTTCCTGTTTACACCTAGGCTGTTGTTTTGTCGAGATTTAGTAGTTTGCTTATTTATAATCACTTGGAATTCATGGTGACATGCTCCAACTTCAAGTATGCATATAGCTTGTTGTTTTTTCCTTCATGTATGTTTTAATGAGAATAAAATTTCCTCAACTTCCATGAGATAATTTTACTTGTGACTTAGTTTTCATATTGACTCCATGCCCAGTAATGGTTATCGGTTTACATCTTCCACCTATACAAAAAAATTACATTCAATCCAATTCAGAGTTATCCATCTGCTTTAAACTTCATTGAAAATCATTTATTCTTCTTTTGAGAGAGCCCTCTCAGACTGGATAGGCTAATTTCCAATTGCAATTGGTTTGGAAGAGTTACTCCAAGTTGACCATTGCAGTAGCCCAACAGGACTCAATTTGGTGATAACATAACACATATCAAGGCTTTCCAAATCACAATTATTTCAATCCAGGAAAGGGTAATATATAAATGTGAGTTTAAGATAATCAGAGTATGAGTTTTCACCTCTAGTGTCGCCCCGTTGCGAGCAGGCCTAGATAGTACCCAAGCGGATTCATTACAGGAACACAAGCATCGCTTCACTTCCAACGAGCCTGAATATTGCCATGGAAAAATTACTTGTTTCACCTCTCTACGTAAGAAGCCTTTCTCTTATTTTACCCTTTATTAATTTTATTTATAGAACTGTGCTTAGGCACTATTTATTTCATGGGTGGATGTGGGATCCAAAATTATTGAGAGTATACGAGGTTGTTCCTTTATAGAAGGTAATATATACCTCTGATATTGGTTTTCTCGTTAATTTATTTTCCCCTTACCATTATCTACTTAACTGGATCAGTAAGAAAACTTTATTTACCTACAATACCAAGTTGAGGAATGAGGATCCTCGAATAGATACAGGATTTATAGTTCGACCAAAGGCCTTCCCTTTGAGTGGATCAAATTTTCCAATCAAACATCATTGACTTTAAAGATATATAAACCTAATATAGAGAAGAGGGAACAAATTAGCCAAGCATTGTTCATCATCACAATTTCCCTTTTAAAGTTTTTTCACATTATATTTTAAGCCAAAAGGAACATCTTTCATACAAATTATTGTTAAAAAACATGAAAGAAAATACATGACAAAAACAAAATCAGAAACAAGAGACAAAGAAAACCAAACTAACAGGTAAAGAAATCATGCATAATAGAGAACAAGGAAACAAAACCTATGCATAGGCTAGATGGGGAGCCAATGCAGGACACATGTAAAGGGAAACTAGAATACAACTAAACCTACTCCTAACCTAACTAGCTAGATGTATAAAAACCATCATTAAGTACACTAGTGGGAAGATGATCAATTGAATGATAGTTGTTATAACAAGAATCATGATCAGATGGAAAGATTAAAGCATAATATTCTTTAACTGTAAACAAAAAATATACATCAGTTTGAACAGTTGTGTTCCTCGCAAGTTGAATGTGAAAAACCATTTCCTTGTTTCTATTTAACATAACAATTATTGAAGGAAAAAATGAATGCAAACATGGAAAACATGTGAAACCATTCAAGATGTAGTTGGTGAAAAAGAGGAACTTGATTCACTAAATAATTCAAGCATTCACTCACACTCAAGAGGATATATGATGCCAAAATGAAAATTATTAACATCAATATATTCACAAGAAAGACTAGGAGTTGATTAATTTTGAAGGTATTTGATAGGTAAGAATCCTTCAGCCAATTATAATCTTTAGAATCAATAACTTCAAAACTGCGTACATCCATGAAAGGTATGCATTCCACACTTGAGTTTGATATAAGAGATTTGCATGAGAAATGATCAATTGAAACATAATGCTCAATCCGACCAGAAACAAAACATTGAAAGCTTTCCAAGTTATAATCAAAATACCCCACAAATTTCAAGGAGGAATTTACATCTAGTAAAACCATGCAAAGGAAATAATTTTGTGATCAAATTCAAATTTAACTTATTTCATGGATCTTACCAAATTCGCGAGAACCTGAAATAACCATCAACTATAGTTGAAGTGCCTCAACTCCCTGATGAGTCCTAAAACTTTCAATAATTGTGGAATTGCATTTTAAAGATTTAATCATATCATGCATGGTGTGTGGACAACTACCACAAGTAATTGCAACAATATTACTATTATCGAAAAGGCATCCATCTACATCACTGATTTGATCAAAATTTACATCTTCAAAAAAAATATTTCCCAAGTCATAAGGTCCTTTTGATTTCACATATAAGGATGAATAGATTGAATGACTTTCATGAGTAACCTTAATAGAAGAATTTTCCTCATGCGAAATTGAAAATGATAAGGGATGGAAAGGATACTCAATTATTAAATTACCTTCTTCTTAACCATGTATGATCCCACTACCTTGTGTCAACTCAGAATCCCACTAATTAGATGGAGTATCTCCATCACAAGTTAATTCCTTACAAAAGACGGAACATAACAGATAGTGAGGTGAAGTGGAAGTTTCAATAATAACATCTTCTTTAATTTAATTAGATTCAAGATCTAAATCTTTCGAAACAAATTTTTCTTGAGAGATTGAAATATCAAAAGGTGCAATTGGGAAACCATAATTACATACAGTAAGGGAGTCGGAATAAACGGAATGAAGGTTGTCCAAGACTTTAGATAGATTACGAAAATCAATTTCATTTGATTTATCACCTGTATTTCTAGATTCAAAATCAACCAAGGATGGAAAAAAACTATCTTGACATGGAGGATTTTAATAAAGAGAATAAATATGAAAAGAAAAATATCTTTATTGCACCTCTACCAATTAAATGTGACTATGTTGCACCTAATCCTTTTTTATATTGGAAAACTAAAAATATGGAGAAGGAAATTGATCAAGTGGATCAAGGGATAAGGGGTTATGAGAAAAAGATGACAGAGGATGACAGGAATTCAAATCATATTCAACACTATAGTTATGAGTGTTAATATCATCCTGAGGAATGGAAGGACTAGTCTTCACCATACACTTCATGAACCCTTCTAAAGTTTCCTCCATCAAATAAAGATCATAGGAAGTGGGTGAAGGTTGATAAGGTGGATTAAGAATTTTATTTTCATATTTCCCATCTTGATCATTAATACGTATAGGCACCCTAATTGGAATTGAAAAAGGAGGAGGACAACGTACAAAAGGAATAGTAGGATCCTGCTCTGAGATTGGAGATGTCTCATGATCATCTGGGAGTTTAGATTCACCGCGTAAATATATTTAAACCAAATTTTCAAACTTCCTTTTAAGGGAATCCCAATATGTATCTTCTCCAGGAAACTCACAACATAAGTGAAGGAACCAATTAGAAAAATCCTCAATTGATTCATTAGACTCCATTATAATTTGATTAATTATTTTATAAACATATTAGTAATCATGCCTATCAAAATATTGTTGAAGATCCTTGAGAAATTTATCAAGAGAATGAATAGAGGTAGATGGTAAGGAATGATACCATCAATTAACACAAATTTCAAGAGTGAGGAAGAAAAGCCTACACAAGAAAAATCTTCATCATCGATTTTGTAATATTCACAAAATTTAAGAAAATCATAAATGTGCTCAGCTATGGATATTCCATCCTCACCATAAGATTTCAATTGAGACAAGTCATAAATAGGCTCATCGAGTATCAAAATTTGAGCATTGGATATATTAGAAAAACAACCCAGGAGTATGATTTGAGGATGATCCATTAAAGATAAAAGATTCGACATAGACTCAAAGGACACAACTTTTCATATGGCCCTCCTTATAGCACCAGAATGTTAATGGTGTTGGATACCACCAACATACAATGGGTTCTCCCAGACGTGAAGTCTCAATTAGGCCTCACATTGTTTGGAGTAAGAGCCCCATCCGGAATATTGGCCCAGCCACCATAACACAAAGGTTCGCCTTGGTTTCAATGAATAACATAAGATATTATATACATAGACCTTGAACAAGCAAGTAAGTTGACATTGTGAAACTATTACAATGTGTAAAAGGAGACCTTCATGAGTGGGAGATGAGAGTGAGTCTCTAGAAGGAAGCAATAGTACTAACCTAAGAGGGACACATGAGAAAATTAAAATATTCGTTAGCAAAATAGTTCACATAACAATTATTAAAGCGGATGCAGCACACATTCAACAAGATGAGCACCAAAGCTATTGAAATAATTCAATTTCTCCAGTACATATGAACACAACATATATTTTAAACATCCCAAAAATATTCCTAAAACATTTGCGATACAGGCATGAAAATGTGTTGCCTCATTTAATTTCAACGAGGTGAAAGATCCAAGTATGCAATGATAGTGATGAGGCTCTAGTTCTAGTAGTGGAACATTAAGTCACTTATTTCTTCTCCAAATAATGGTTTTCTCTTCTATGCCAAGTAGAGAAGCCAAGACTACCTCTCTAAATCTTAAGCCTCCAAAATCCTTTTTCTTGAGTTATGAGGTTTCTTTTATAACAAGGGGAATTACATTTCATATCCTCATGATTCTTAAGTTACCCTAATGACCCTTGTACATATAATGTGCCCTTTGGAATTATGAATAAATTTTGAACTTCTAAATGACCTTTGGAATCCTCTATGTGAATTTTGGACTTCTATATAACTCTTTTTTCCATATATGACTATTGACTCTTCATATTCCACATGTGACTCTTGGACTTCCACACATTACATTTTGTCCTTTTCTTGAGAATACATTGTTACATTCCACATGATGATGTGGCATGACACATGGACACACATTGACTATTATGATCACACTTGTACAAGTTACAACTTGACAATGATGGCATGGACTCATAATGAGGTGGCAATTCCAAGTTGTATTACTTACTACTTCAACTTGCATTATTAATGGTATATCTTATCTATGTTTAATATTCATTAAGGGTCCACTTTTTTCTTTTCCTTCACCATCCAAAGGATCTTTTATCAATATCAAAATCCTCTGGGTCATCCTATAGTGTCTTCTTTCTATCTTGGTCCATGATTTGATTCATGTCTCCATGATAGCCCTCTTTTAGTCTTCTTATCCACAAGTGTTTCTTTATGATTTCTCCATTTTATATGCTTTGAGCATTACCTTTCCATGCTAGGAAGGTACTACTTCCAATGACAATCATTCATGAAAAAGATAAATGAGTCTTAAAAACATCTATTCTATCACTACCTATCTCATGGAATTATGATCTCATCACAAGCCTATGAGAAGGTTAAAAGAAGAAAGCTTTATTAGGAGAGCATAGTAAAACTCGTCATTAGATTGGGAAGGCTTCACTATTCATTTTTATTTTTCCATTCACTATGAAGAGGATCTATCATTTTTCCATCACAGTGGAAAAGCTAAATGGACAAGGTGAGAAGGCTTCATGCTTCAAGACCGCACCACGCACCCTAAATAAAAGAGAGGGAGACTTGAAATCATAGCTTTACTAGTCAAGGGATGAGAGGAGGCCTCCCTCACCCTTCCCTATTGTGCCATGCACTGAAGAAGAAGGGACTAATCAAGGCTAGAGTGTAGAGCACATTGGGGAAGGGGGTGGGTATAGGCTTTAGCCTTCAAGACTGTGCCATGTGCCCTATAGAATATGAGGCCTCTTGGAAAGCATAGTTTGATTGGTCAAAGGCTTAAAGGAGGCCTCCTTCATCCTTCCCTATTGTTCCATGCACTAAAGATACCTATTAAGTAAGAGGCTATGGTGTAGAGCAGATTGTGGAAGGGGGGAGGGTGAAGGCTTCAGGCTTCAGGACTGTGCCATGTGCCTTAAGGGAAGGAAGGCTTGAAAGACAGGGTATTTTTCTTCAAAAAGGGGTCACTGCTGATTTGGAATGTCGTTTTCCTTCTAGGATAGCACATTTTGGCCTAGAAATGGGTGCTTGAGCATTTGGAATCTTATTTTCATTGAGGGAGGCCAAATAAAGGAAATCGCTTTGCCTAGGAGGGTTTTCATTGCACTGGGAGCATATGAGAGTATTTGCATTACATGTTTTTCCTATACAAAAGGGTGGAAGAGGTCTATACTATTTTTAAGGAGTGATATATATTTCATGCAAGGAATAGGTGACCAAAAATCAGTGTAGTGAGTTAGTATAAGCAAGAAGGGTTAGGTGACTTCCCTTGGGAGGTTCATAATGTGCAGCAGTTTAAATGACACCTTACGAGACTCAAAACACAAGTTACGAAAAAAAGTGAAAATTGTGACCAAAATGTGTGCTAAGTTGTAAAAATGTGTCTCGTGCATATTATAATGATATGTAAGGGCATATAATTTATAAGAGTGCACCAGAACTAATTTTGGTGATATGAAAAGGTGTGACACATGCAGGAATGAGAAAAACAAAAGAGACGCTTGTGACAGGAGGAAAACATGAAGAAAACACTTGCAAAATGTGAAGAAACTTAAAAGTGACATATCCCAAAGCGAAGATAACATGAAAACGACACCTATTAAAGTGAAATCAAGAAAAATCAATAGTTGAGAACGTAAAAGAGATACTTTTGAAAGTGATGGTGTGCAAAAGCGACAATTGAAAAAACTCATTGAAATGAAAGTACAATCGCAACCAAAGTGAGGGGGACTGTCAACTAAAGTGCACACTGAATTTTGACATGAGTTTAAGGTTGCATCTAGGATCTTTCTTGATGGATGGTGCTATGCCTTTTCAAGCTTGCATAAAGAAAGTGTGCTCATGAACTCATCGAAGAATGAGCATGTGTGTGCAAGTGAATTAACAATTTAAAACTAGGAAGAAGACTTAAACCCTTTACAAAAAATTAATCGAATGTGAAGGCATTATGGAACGACATATTGTAAGATCCTCATAAGGCTCTAAAATTGAAGTGTAGGAAAAATTTTGGAGGGTGTTGATTGCATCGTCAACAAAAGCCTTAATTTTATGTCTAATATTGAACACTTCTTACTCCATTTATTTTAGCATGTTGGTCCCAAGAACCACTCTGTTCACTGGCTCATCCCAGCTAATGGGAATGCTGCATTTTTTACCATATAAGGCCTCAAAAGGGATAATATTTAGTTACTCTTGGTACACATTTTTTTATGCAAAATTAACTAATGGTAAGAAATATTCCCACCTTTTTGGTTGATGCATGACATACATCCTCAACATGTTCTCTAAAATTATATTCACTCTTTCAAATTGGCCATCTGTCTGAGGATGATATGTTATACTAAAAGCTAGTTGGGTTCCAAAACTAGCAAAAAATGCCTTCCAAAAAATGGAAGTGAACTTGGCATCCTAATCTAATATGATAGTTTGGGTATGCCATGAAATCTGAATATTTCCTTCATAAAATAGAAGTTATGTCAAAAGTTTTAAGGGTTCCCTTAACAACTATAAAGTGATATTCCTCACTCAGTTTGTCCAATACCACCATAATGGCATCATGTCGCATGGATTTCCTTGGAAATCCTATGATTAATTCCCTAGATATGACTTCCCATTTCCACTCAGGCATTGGGATTGGTTATATCAATCCTCATATGTTTCTACATTCCACTTTGACTTGTTCTCATTCTAGGCACCTGGAAATTTAATTATCAATATCCTTCTTCATTCTCATCCAATAATACATTTTATTTATGGTTATTATCATCTTATGACAAATAGGATGACTATAGTAAGTGTTATCCATGATAACCATTAGGTTTCTGTTGAGTCAATTAGGTTAAGTGTCTTAGGTTATAATAGGATTTTTAAATTTATGATTTTCAAATTTTCACATGTATCAAGGTCCTTTAGTTATGTTCAAAGGTCATAATTAGTGGTTACAGATGTCATTTTCATAGAAAAATCCAAAATTTCAGTGTGCTTAAATTTATTTGGTAATTATGGTGAATTTGAAACTTTTACAAACTTCTGTAGCAAATTCAGTTTAAACAGGTAGGGTTTTGCTATAGAAGTTCTACGCACTTCCATAGCAAATCCACCCTCCTGAACATAGGATTCGCTACAAATTTCATCATTTTCGCTAACGGTGGGAAAAAGAGTAGCAAGTGTCATAAAAAATTTAGTCGGAATATTTTCATAGCATATTGGCTCATTATTTCACCCTCTTGTCATCATTTGTAAACGTATGCATCACAGTTGCTCGGTCATCATATTCCATTTGCATGCTTTCATTTCAATTTCTTGTTTCGAATACACTCATTTCTCATCATTGTGAGTTGTTTGAGCTACTTTGAGTATCTTAATATTAGTTTGGAGGTCTAGGAGCTTTTCTAGATGTCTCAAATTAGGTTCTATTAGTGTCACAACTCTTTGTGTTATCTCAAAAAAAAAAGAATCAGGTGTCAAGGAAGGGGTTTTTCAACGCATATTGAAGCCATGGCATCACAAAAGAAGAAGTATAAAGGAGGATCTATTGTTAGGTACGATCCCGTCGACATGAGGCTACTCAAAGAAGACCCCACCTTCTCACAAGAATTTTCTAAAGTGGTTTGCCTCTGGTTTTGTCAAAAATTGGAGGGGTGTCATGGACAAGTTTCAAAGTACTTTGCAATCAATTTTATAGGCACAGGGTTGAAAGTGGGAATGTTAATTTTTGTTGTGTATCCTGACACAATTGCACAAGCCACTGAGATCCCAAGGTCAGGAGAGTCATGGTTCAAGGTAAATAAATTTAAATTGTAGAATTGTGTTGAATTCTTGAAAGAAGAGCATAGAGGCATAGATATGACTTCAAGGATCCCTATAACATGCCTTAAGGATTATTTTGTTGGGTGTGGAGCCTGATTATCTTGTCTACTTTTTATCACAGCATTGGACCCCTATACCTTCAAAGGGGCGGCAACGCCACCCGTAATTAATCGCTGCCGTGGGGGGTCCAGGGGGGGCGGCAGTGCTTTTCGGAGCCCCCCCATGGCGGGTGTTCGGGGGCAGCGCCCCCGAAGCTAAAAATAGATGTAAAATTTCCTTGTAAAAGTATAGTAATTTCTAGTCAATCTGGGTCGTTCATTAGGCAAATGATATGACGGTAGAAGTTATGTTTAGATTAGGGTTTTTTGCCCTAGAAGGCAAACCCCTTGTATATATGAGGGTATTGTATTGCGGCTGTGTATTATGTATGTGTATTCTCGGAGCGAGAAACTGAGAGGGAGACTGTGAGAGAGAACAGAGGATATTACAGTGGATCTGCTGTAGGTTTTGTCTCTTCATTTTTGCTGGATAATAAAAAGGAAGGACTGGTTGTTCGTGGTGGACGTAGCCCAAACTAGGTGAACCACGTATATCTGTGTCTCTCTGGTTTTAGTTGTTTTGTGTGCTTGTATTTTTCTGCATATTTTATGTGTTGCATTGCTCCATAATATATAATTTTCTAACAACTGGTATCAGAGCCGAAGGTATATTTGGCTGATAAACTTGCAGGAAAGAAGGGTTCTCAATTCGAAAGTGGGAGAAATGGAGATGATGGTAAGTTTAGGGTCGAAATTTAATGGCTAAAACTTCCCTCAACAGGGAAGATGCAGTTGGAAGATTATCTGTGATTGCTTTGGTAACATTCATATCTACTATTGAGCCGAAAATGAAGAAGCCATATTATGACAAACACGCTGAATGGAACATTCTGAGAATGTCGCAATTTTAACAAGATTGTTGTGCTCATGCTATTCACTAATATTTCAAGGAAACAACAGAGGGTTTGATGCAGACGTTGGCAAAACTGTATGAAAAGCCCTCGGCCTCAAACAAGGTATTTCTTATGAAACGACTATTCAATATGAAGATGTCGGAAGGTGGATCTGTTGCAGACCATTTAAATGAATTTAATACAGTTACCAGTCAGCTAAGTTATGTAGGGGTAAACTTTGATGATGAAGTTAGAGCTTTGTTATTCTTGTGCTCATTTCCAGAGAGTTGGAATGGTTTAGTAATGGCCATTAGTAACTCTGTCTCTGGATCTAGTACTTTAAAGTTTGATGATGTTGTTGGTGCTATCCTTAACGAGGAAATGCGACGGAAAAGCTCCGGTGAGACATCGGGTAATGCTTTGAGTGCAGAGTCTAGGGGAAGAAGAATGGAAAGAGGAAAGAGCTCGGGATATCGCAGTAAATCAAGGAAAGGAAGATCCAAGTCCAGATCAGGAATAGTGTGCTGGAATTGCGGAAAGAAAGGACACCTAAAGAAAGACTTTAGATCTCGGAAGGGAAAAGAAGGAGACACGCAGCAAGAAAAAAATCATGAAGCAAATGTGACAGGTGATGTGTTACAAGATGCTTTGATTCTTTCTTTCGAAAATGTTATTGATTCTTGGGTTGTAGATTCAAGGGCTTCATTCCATGCCACACCTGATAAGAAATATTTTCATGACTATGTTCAAGGAGATTTTGGACAAGTTCGTTTGGGTGATGATAAACCCTATAAAATTGTTGGAATGGGTAAAGTTCTTGTAAAACAACAGAATGGAAACCAATGGCTACTAAAGGAGGTAAGGTATGTTCCAGATTTGAAGAAAAATCTGATTTCAACAGGGCAGTTAGGCGGTGAAGGTTGTGTGACAACTTTCACAGATAAAACTTGGAAGGTCACCAAAGGAGCCCTGGTAATAGCAAAAGGCGAAAAGGTTGGTACATTTTATTTATGCAATGGTATTTCTAACTCTATTAATGCTTTAACTTCCAAAGGAGCAGATGCAGCATTATGGCATCATAGGCTCGGACACATGAGTGAGAAGGGGATGAAGATTCTTCACTCAAGAAATTTGTTGCCAAGTTTGAAGAATGTTGATTTGGATTTCTGTGAAAATTGCATTTATGGAAAACAAAAGAGAGTCAAATTTCTCAGAGTTGGGAAAGAAAAGAAGAGCGAAAAATTGGAGCTTGTGCATATAGATGTATGGGGACCTGCTCAGGTATCATCTCTCGGTGGCTCTCGCTATTATGTTACATTTATTGATGATGCAACTAGAAAAACTTGGATTTATTGTATTCAGAATAAATCTGATGTATTTGATACTTTCAAGAAATGGAAAGCTTTGGTCGAGATTGAGACAGGAAAGAAGTTGAAGTGTCTCAGATCAGACAATGGAGGTGAATATTGCAGCAAAGAGTTTGATAGGTACTGGTCAGAGCATTGAATTCACAGAGAGAAGACAGTTCCAATAACACCATAAGAAAATGGTGTGTCAGAAAGGATGAACAGAACAATCATGGAGCGTGCAAGGTGCATGAGATTCAATGCAGGATTGCCTTTACAATTTTGGGCAGATGTTGTAGATACTGTTGTTTATCTAATAAACAGAGGGCCGTCAAGTTCCTTGGATGGTGGTATTCCAGAGGAAGCATGGACAGGTAAAAAGGTAAACTACTCTTTTTTAAAGCCTTTTGGTTGTGAGGCCTTTGTCCATATTAATAAAGAAAACAAAACAAAGCTTGAGGCAAAATCAAAGAAATGTACCTTTATTGGATATGGTGCTAATGATTTTGGTTATTGCTTATATGATTATGAAAATCACAAAATCATTAGGAGCAGAGATGTAATATTCAATGAAAAGGTCTTGTATAAGAATCAGTTGCAGGAAAAGAAACAGGAAAAAGAAAGCAAGGAATATGTGGTTCTTGATGAGATAACTGAAAAAGTAAAGGTGCCTGAAAATAATAATAATCAACAACCACAGCAGCAGCAACCACCACAACAACAACAGGCACCTCAAACACCTGAAAGTGGTGTTAGAATATCTACCAGGATAAGTAGACCCCCTGAACGATACTCTCCTTCATTATATTATTTATTGTTGACTGATTCTGGTGAACCTGAATGTTATGAAGAAGCAATGCAGGTTGAAAGCAGGAAGAAGTGGGAGCCAGCCATGGAAGAAGAGATGGACTCCTTAATGCATAACCAGACTTGGGACTTAGTCAGGTTGCCTGCAGGTAAAACTACATTGCAGAATAAATGGGTTTACAGGCTGAAGGAAGAAGATGGAGGAAAACAGAGGTACAAAGTTAGACTTGTGGTGAAGGGGTTTGCACAAAAGAAAGGTATTGATTTTGATGAAATATTTTCTCCTGTTGTTAAGATGAATTCAATCAGAACTATCTTAAGTCTTGTAGCAACGGAATATTTACATCTTGAACAGTTAGATGTAAAGACAACATTTCTCCATGGAGATTTGGAGGAAGAGATATACATGTAGCAACCAGAAGGATATGAGGTCAAAGGGAAAGAAAAATTGGTGTGCAGGTTAAAGAAGAGATTTTTTGGCTTAAAACAGGCTCCAAGGCAGTGGTATCTAAAATTTGACAAGTTTATGTCTGAACAAGGTTATACTAGATGTCACTCTGATCATTGTGTTTATCTAAAAAGGCAAAATGATGGCAGCTATATTATATTGTTATTGTATGTAGATGACATGCTTGTTGCAGGGTCTAACATACAGAAAATAAATGTGCTCAAAATAAAATTTGAAAATTCATTTGCAATGAAGGATTTGGGAGCTGCAAAACAAATCCTTGGTATGAGGATAACTAGAGACAGAAAAAATCGTAAATTAACACTGTCTCAGAATGAGTACATAGAAAATGTGTTGAAAATATTTAATATGCACAATGCAAAACCAGTTAGTACACCTTTTGCTAGCCATTTCAAACTTAATAAGGAGATGTGCCCAAAGACCCAAGAAGACATGGATTATATGTCTAAAGTTCCATATGCATCAGCAGTTGGAAGCTTAATGTATGCAATGTTCTGCACAAGGCCTCATATTGCACATGCAGTGGGAGTTGTAAGCAAGTACATGAATAATCCAGGAAAAGAACATTGGATGGCAGTAAAATGGATTCTCAGATATTTGAGAGGTACCACAAATCAAGCATTATGCTTTGGTGGTTCAAACATTTCTCTACAGGGATATGTTGATGTAGATATGGCAGGTGACAGAGATAACATGAGGAGCACTACATGATATGTATTTATTGTAGATGGAACAACTGTCAGTTGGGTTTCAAAAATCCAAAGTGTTGTTGCACTTTCAACAACAAAAGCCGAGTATGTTGCTGCTACAGAGGCTAGTAAAGAAATGATTTGGTTACAAAGGTTTATGGATGAATTGGGTAAGAAGCATGATATGGGCACACTATATAGTGATAGCCAAAGTTCTATTCATCTTGCAAGGAACTCAGCATTTCATTCCAAGACTAAACACATACATCTCAAGTACCATTTCATATGGTCAATATTGGAAGATGGAGAGTTGAAGCTGGAAAAGATACACACTAGCCAGAATCCTGCAGATATGCTAACAAAAGTTGTAACCAGGGAGAAACTGAGAACATGCTCAGTTTCAATTGGTCTTCAAGGATGACGATGAAGATGAGGAATAGCCAGATCCAAAGAGGAGTCATTGTCCAGCAAATGAAGCAGCGATGGAGTTGCTACAATCAGTCTCCAAGTGGGAGATTGTTGGGTGTGGATCCTGATTATCTTGTCTACTTTGTATCACAACATTGGACCCCTATACCTTCAAAGGGGAGGCAACACCGCCCGTAATTAATTGCTGCCGTGGGGGGTCCAGGGGGGGGCGACAGCGCTTTCAGAGCCCCCCCCTAGCGGGGGTTCGGGGGCAGCACCCCCGAAGCTAAAAACAGATGTAAAATTGCCTTGTAAAAGTATAGTAATTTCTAGTCAATCTGGGTCGTTCATTAGGCAAATGATTTGAAGGTAGAAGTTATGTTTAGATTAGGGTTTTTTTCCCTAGAAGGCAACCCCCTTGTATATATGAGGGTATTGTATTGCGGCTGTGTATTATGTATGTGTATTCTCAGAGCGAGAAACAGAGAGGGAGACTGTGAGAGAGAACAGAGGATATTGCAGTGGATCTGCTGTAGGTTTTGTCTCTTCATTTTTGTTGGATAATAAAAAGGAAGGACTGGCTGTTCGGGGTGGACGTAGCCCAAACTGGGTGAACCACGTATATCTGTGTCTCTTTGGTTTTATGTGTTTTGTGTGCTTGTATTTTTCCGCATATTTTATGTGTTGCATTGCTCCATAATATATAATTTTCTAACATATTTTTCTAATTTTTTTACGATGATTCAGAAGTATTTCACCTATGAAGGTAAATTCCATATGGTATATCAATAACACTTAAAATTATTTCTACACTTTATAGGTAAGCAACCCCTGGATATGCCTTTTTATTTGTTTAGGAGCTTGGGAAAAATGGCAAACAAGGTTCAGGCCAAACCTGAAACTAGTGATACCTCAACTTTTCACCATGCTCTAATCAAGTTGCTGGTTGTTGAAGAATTAAAAAAATTGAACAGATATTGGTATACATTCTTTTTTTTGAGTGGATATGAATTTGATGTTCTTACTCCTAGGAAAACACCAATATCTAAGTCCAGTACACATGGGAAAGACAAGAAATCTAAAGTAGAACCAATGGTTGACCATGAGGTAGAGATGCAGCCTATGGTAGAGCCTATGGATCTGGGGGTTGAACAAGTGCAAAAGACTACAATGCCAAAGAAGACCTCTACAAGCAGTCAAATGAAAGCATATACAAGGACACATAGGAGGGTTACAAGAAGTAAAACTGAGGGAAGATGCAAATTAGAAGACATACAAGAGGCAATTGAAATTTATTAAAGTCCTATTGTAGATCTTGTTGAGATTGTTATCACTCTGTAATTCCAAGGTTGAAGATAGAATCCCAGAGGCAACATCAAAACTGCTTTGGGCCTAGGATCTAGCCCTCCTAGACCCAGAGAAGGATCTCTCTTATCCGATATAGCTTTGTTGGATTTGGAATTTAGGCTAGTTAATAAGTGCAGGGTTTTGGATTTGATTTTGGTTTGGTGGGGAAAGGCAAGAGAAAAGGGTCATTGGGCAATGGATTCAAAGGGCTTGGGTGACCAATTTGCAGAAGTAATCAAGCAGGGGTGAAACAAGGCAAGCTAGGAGTACCACTCTAGATCTCTGAGAATAAAATTGAGTAGGAAGATACAGGAAAGTGGAACTCAACAGAAATTGAGGAGCAGTTAAGAATTCCTCAACTAAACAGGAGTGTAAGGTTCAGCAAAAACCAAGGAGAAATTAAGAAACCCTTAGTTTGAAATCAGTGGAAAACATGTACTATTGTAGAATCAACTAGAATAGGGTGCTACATAAACAAATCCTATTCATCATTTTCTGTTTTACAAATTAGAATGCAGAAATACTAAGACAACAGAATAATGAATAACATATCAAACAGTACAAACTTCACCATTTGGTGCACAATTTGAATCCTCAAAGCTTCTCTTGTATTACTTTTCACTAAGTCACCACATTATAGACTGGGACTCAGTCCCTCATTCTGATCCCCCCCCTCACTCTCTTCGACTCAATGAATCCTATATATTAAATCTACTCACTGATTACAATCCTTCTTGTAATTAACAGTTACTTTATTTCTCACTACATAATAGAGAAGGACATAATATCATTTAACATGCGTAAATAAAACTGCTAGAGTTACAAAGGACATATGGACATTTGGTACAGTTTTGATTCCTTTCAGTCAGGTTTGTCATATATTTTCCAGTGTGAATTTGACATTTGTGCTATTTTGATTGTCCCTTTGAGTGCTAAACTCTGGAGTTGGCTCTTCGTATGGCTTGGTGTTGTGCTATAAAAACAACCCCCATTTATTTTAATAAATGGGGACCCGTTAGAAATAATTAGGAAATTCATTTTCATTTATTTTTTAGCTTTAAAAAAAAACGTAGGAAATAATTTATTTATTTTGTGCTTTTCCGTTTTTGCGCATCGCAAACCGCATAACTTACAACCCAAAAGATTTGAAATCAACCAAGTCACATAGGCTGCGAAATGTGCTAAGCCTTTTTTGAAGTTATATTAAAAACTTGAAAACACTTCAATCACCATTATATATTTTTTATTGCATCGCACCTAATTTAAATGATCAAACTTACAAAAGTAATTTGATATAAGTTATGATTACGTGGACCCGACGAGCCAACAAAGAAATAAACATAAAGCTCTAAAATTCCCATAAAGTGTATCCACTTGACTTCTTGAATGCGCAATTCGCATTTCGCATAACTTAACCAAAATCAAATTCGTTTACCGCATAAGGATTGTGACATGTGATTTGCACAGTTTGTGTTTTGCAGAATTTATGAGTAACATCATAAATTATAAAATTTATAAGTTGTGATATGCGAATGAATGGCATTTAAATACTCAAGCATGTGAAATGACTTATGTCATATCAAACCAAAATCCGAGATCCAACGTCTTAAGTTAATTGATAGTTGTTTCGTGTAAAGGTGTAAGAGATTTGATTTGAAATGATTATCGGTGATTAATAGCATTTTTTATAAGATTCATATCTATTCATGAATGTTTGATATAAACAACATATTTGTCTTTATGTTATCTATACTTTTAATTCTCGCTCTGTTTACTTGAAATCAGGAAACCATTTAACGGAGTGAGGAAGATTGAAATGAACAAGAAAGGAAAAGAGATTGCTCAAACACCATCTACTGAAGACTCAGATGTCTCTCCCTATTTTCAGACACCATCTACAACAAGGATTGTAGAATTTCATCATGGGAGGCAATGTATAAAAATTTTGAGGATGAAAATCCAAGGGTAATAACGAAAGTCGCTACAACAAGCACGTCAGTTTCTTCAGACGCGACTTACTTTGATGTTGCATGTTCATCGTCCATAAGGTAGCTGCAAGGCCAAAATTCTCCCTTACACAGACATGGTTAAGTGGGTAATTGACCACTTAAACATAGAAGACATAACATTCAAAGATTCAAGGGGAGAAAACATTGGTTCTTTCAAGGCAGAAGATTTACAAGCAACGTACCACTTACCAGGCCCACAACAAATATATGACAAATATTTTTTCCAAGGCTTTAGAGAAAATAATCATGATCTAACAAAATTCATAAAAGAATTGAAGGAATACCAGGGAAAGCTGAAACGAGATAAATTCAGTATGTATCCAATTGCCCAACTTCCTTACCCTTAGTGTTATGATGTCGGTATGTTGTGTAGATTATTTTCAAAACCTTATACCACTAGGTTTTCAGTAGCTTGGGTCCCATTGATTGACGCAATCATCAATTCCTTAATTATAAATTGGAAAAATATCCTATCTGAAAATTTAGCCAAACACATCATAGAGTATAGGAATAAAAGGAGTGTTTCATCTAGAGAAATACCTCCCTTTTTGTATGAGTGCCTACTTCATGGACGCAATCTACTTTTCTTCTATTTTTCCTACCATGGGATGGAAATGGACTACCCAAGACCCTACCCCAATCCACATTTACCACAGAGCCCTTTGGGATTCAGACTTCCATCTGCATTTTTATAAAAAAAATCATGGAGTTATGTTTCTTATGCACGAGATGATATTCAATGAAAAAAGCTCCTAGGGTTTCCAAAGAAGCTAGTACGGATATTCTTTCTGTGGCTAGATGGTTTGCAGAGGATAATTTTACATATGTCAGAGTATTTGGGAGTTATGCTTCTCCCCACATCCTACCATATCATGTTCCTGATAAGTTACTTGCAAGAGAGATAGCTTACCAACTTTTTAATGGTATTACTAAACAGCTGAAAGATATTAAGAAGGTTGTTTGGCCTAATTTTCTTTTACAGTGCGGTACTTTTGCACTTTTTGATATTGGCCATACCTACAAGGAAGTTTCAAAGATTAATCTATTGAATTTGGTAGTAACACCAAAGAGGCTATATGATATGAATCATGTAATTAAAAATTACACCACTGAGCTCAAAATGAAGCATTTTCTGAAAGAAATAGATGGATTTGGTGATCTCTTTCAAGGTATGGAAAATTTTTCAGATACAATTAAGTTTTCATCTAGTAAACTCAACCAAGATGATTTGGAAGCTTTCCAAATATACAGAAATAAGTGACAAGAGAGAGTTCCTCTTAACTTGTTAACTATTGAATATGTAAACATACCTACTCCAATTATTAGCTTGGATAATGAAGCAAAAGACATGTATGAGGATGAATCGGGTTGATCAGAGCATCAATCTCACAATTCAGATCATTCTAAAAACGAATCCGAATCCAGAAAGGATAACTCGTAAAAGATAATTGATCAAGTAATATAAGAGATAGAGATGTTGCAGAAAAGAGAAAGTAATGGAACATAGTCAACTTCTCAAGAAGTTCAGCACAGTCATGATACACTTGATCAGTCAGAAAAGTACTAGCCAAATAATTTGAGTAGTGAATGGGATGAGTTTTCTGAAGCAATAAAAACTCCTAAAACCAATCCCAATGTTGATCAAGCTACTAGTTTCCAAACACCTAAACATTCCCAGAAGATAGCGGAAACTGTTAATCCGCTACAAAAAGTTCCAGAAACTCATGATTGAGATATCATACCAGCCTACCCTACAGAACAAATAGTTTTACGAATTGAGGAAATTCCTTCACTAGATATCTTCTATAGTCCTAGTCATAAGGTTGTAGTTAAGAGAAATAAAAGGAGAAGAATTGATGAGACAGTCTCAAACCTCACAAACGAATCTGTTGACGTTTTTTGGAAGGATCCCTTAGATGATCCTATTAAACATTTAACTAAATTATCACAGTATGTAGGGGCATATGCTACTACCACTGTTCATAAAGCTGCTGAGGTTAAAATGTTTCTAAAGTAGAAGGAAGACAGAATACAAGAACTAGAGAGACTGTTAGATGAAGAAAAATCTAACTCCAGTGAGAAAATGAAATCAAAGATAGCCCAATTTCAAAAATATTTCGAGAGTCTTAAATTGCAGCATCAAGAAGAAATCACTGAGAAACAAGTACAACTGGAAGTAGCAATGACCAGGTTACAAATCTAGCCACAATTAGAGAAATTCATAAAAGAAGCATTGGATGTAAATGCTAAGTTAAAGAAACAACAGGAATTATTTTGCCAACAAGCTTCTATTATTGACTCTTATTGTGACTCAAATGAAATATTGATCCAAGAAGTAGTTATCCAGAAACTTGAATGTGATAAGCTCGAGAAGAAAATTAACGAACACATTCAATGGCAAGCATCAGACTCAGGCAAGGAAGCTAATCTACCCCAGGTAGATAAGTTCCACAACGATATCTTATTCAAATATTGGGAAGCACAAATAAAGAAGGCAGAGAAAGCAGCAGTGAAAACATCAATATTATCAAAGGAAATTACTGAATTTTTATGTGAACAGCTGGTGAAAGCAGAACTTATCAAAGGTTACACGTCTGAAGTGTTCTCAGAAGTCAAACAGATAGGAACACAGTGGAAGAAAAAGGCAGAAATGGAGGATGAAATAATTAAAAAGGTAAATAAGTTTCATCAAGAAAATTATTGGAATTTTCTAATCAAACCTTATCATCAATACTAGATCCTGCAGTCTTTAACAAATTCAACAGGAAGATCACATTCAGTACTCTCAAACGTAGTATTCAAGGGACATGTCATATCTAGGATTTCGCAGCTAACTTAGCTCAAGCCCATGCTAGATATTTGTCAACTTCGTGACCAAATCCAAAAGAAATGGCAGAATTCATAAATCATATTGTTACTTTATTTTCCTATATTTTAGTTTAAGTTAGTCTTACGAGGATGGTTGTTTGAAACCTCATCTATATTTTTGTAATAATCTATTTTAGAACATAGTTATTTTAGTATTTAAACCCCTCTCATGCATTTAGAGAAGGGTCTAGAAATTTGTCAAAAACATTTGCAAAGAATGCACTATTGTAAGTTTGTGAATGCTTTGATAAATTAATGGAACACATTTGTTATCTTCTGACAATTAAAGTTGTTTAACTAATGTTGCACTATAGTGCTCGTTAAATTGCTTGAAGTGAAGAGGAGCAGATCAATTATTGTCAGTTTAAGTGAGTAGAACTTCATACATATGGTACTTATATTCACTTGTATTAAGTCTTACTTTATAGATTGACAGTCATCTTTTTATTGCATTATCTATTTGAAACGTTATTATAGATGAACGTTACATGAACTTATATTCTAATATTTGTCTATGATTTCTTATTAAATATATAATCACACATATGAATGCGATATATTTTTCACAATTCTTCTAGTCAAAATACTTTTTTAGAAGAATCATCTTACGTAGTTTTCACCTCTGTCAATTGTTAAATGATCTATATTACTAATAGTTGAAGGATACCTCTTTAGATCGCATAAAGGAAGAAACACCCTGGGTATATAGTAGAATAAATATTTTATTATATAGATGCATATGATAGATTAAAATAATTCTCCATTTGAATGGTGTATAATCAAAACACCCTCAAAATCATCCTTATTGGGAAATTGGTCCCATTACCCCTAGTTGGAGCCAATACACCAAATGGAAAAGGAGTTGCTTTAAGTTCTGGACCAGGTGGTTTTCCCCCATGTTTTGGCAGTGGGATTCCGAGGCCTCAAAATTCTGGCGCTAGAAGGAGGACCTTGTGAATGGTAAAAAGATCTGATCAATATAAAGGTCAATATAAGAGTCTCTCTCCCTCTAGATCCTCATCTTTAAATCTAAAATTGATCATCCTTCTCCTAAGTCTCCTAGTGATACCCAACCCATACTATCTCCTGATTCCCATCAAGCTTCCCCAGAAGTGCAGTCTTTGATAGAAAATTTAGAGAGAGTATCCATTTCTACTGAAAATCCTGAATCTTCTCAAATATCGGATATCAGTATTTTGTCTTATTTACAACCTCGAAGAATATTAACTCGATCAGAAAGTCAAAAGACAGGAATTCTTCCTTTTGAATTTCCCATTGATAGTACTCGAAAGAGACTAAAGAGGACTCAATTAGAGCCAATCACCAACGATATTTTATCCCATTCACCTTCATTACCTCCTCTCACTTCCACAACTTCCATTCCAACAATCAGTGTTACTTTGACTAGTTCCAGTACTCAAACTACTATCCCTTCAACTAGTCCTAGCACTTAGCCTACCTCTTCTTCAACTCAAACTCCACCTATCCAACCTATTAAAATCCAATGGCAGGAAATCCATGGAAAAATCTAGGGGCTGTAAGTATTCTTGCTCCTCTTCATGCTCTACCAAAATCACCTGAAAGATGGTTACCTAAATTCAATCCTGATGATGGTCTTCTGGCAGAAGAACACATTCACAATTTTATGTTAGCCAACAATATAAATGGAGCAGTTGAAGTGGATTGCGTTGCAATATTATTTCCATATACTCTAATAGGATCCGCAGGATCTTGGTATTTTTCACTACCTGCATGCTCTATAACTACCTAGAATATGTTCGAAGAATAATTTCTAGCTAAGTTTTGGGATGACAGGACCACTGCTACGCTCATCAATGATTTGTCAAATATAAAAGCTAAATCAGGTGAGAAGATAAAATATTTTAATTCAAGATTTAATAAATTACTCAATAAAATTCCTGCTACATCAGTTCCTGGTGTAGAAGTTCAAATTGAGTGGTATATTTCATCTCTTCCATCCAATATAGTTATTTTTGTTGATAGAGAAAAACTACCAACACTTGCAGAAAACATGAAAGAATCTCTATCTGTAGAGAAATGCATAACCGCTCTTGAGAATAAGAATTATCAAGAAGATCAAAAATCAAAGAAGGTATCCTTCAAATATGATTCTAAAAATAAGCTGCCAAAAGATCCTTTTGATGTGGAAGGTCTTCAAAAAAAATTGAAGACTATGACAAACGAGATGGAAGATATCAAGAAACAAGTCACTAAAAATTCTTGCTCAAAAATGAATTTAAGAAACTTCAAGAAAGGACAGTCCTCTAATACTCAACCTCCAAATATCATATCCAATGCTGAATCTTATCAAGATACAGAGGAAGAAGAAGATGATGAATAAGAAGAAGTTGAACTAAATGGAATGTGGGATTTCATCCTACCAAATGAAGAACAACATGAAGCTTTACATGTGAGTATAGGGAGAAAAAATACTACTAAAACAACGTAACCAAATCAACAACAAAATATTTCAACTCCCGCTAATGATAAATCAGTAAGAAAAAATTCTATTTCAAAGGCTACACAAACAAGGCCCGTTACTACATGTTGGAACAAGGTCTCCTACAAGCTGTGAAACTCATCTAATTTTGTATATTTTTTATTATATTTAGTATAGCACAGGGGTTTTGGGGTGGGTCAAAGCCCCGAAAGCATTGTAATGGGTCAAAGGGTAAACCGGGGGTCCGAAAACCATGGGTTGCGGACCATAGGAAAGTTTAGGCTAGATTGTTATAAATAGAGGAACATTTTGAATTGTAAGAAGGGAATGAAGAGCTATTGATGCAAATTGTGGTTTATTAAGTCTGTTTGGGTTTTTAGGGAAGGACTCCTGCTGGATGTGTGCGCGGAGATCCAGAGTCCTGCTGTGTGCGGACCCTGCTGCTGTGTGCACATGCTGGGATGGGTATTGTAAGAGGAAGTTGATGAATTGATGAATACGAAAGGCTGTTTGAGAACTGAATCTATGTGTATTTCTTATGTGAATCATTGGTAATTGTTGTCTTATGTGTATTTTATATTTAACTGCGAAAGTTCTGTGTAAGTGTTTTACTGCATCTAGATCTGTTTTGTTCTATTTTATGCAATGTTGAGTTACTGTCTTGAAAGTATATGATTATTGAGCACCATAGTATAATTGAACTTACGCACGTGGATGCGAAAAGAGGCCCATAAGTCCTGCTTGGGGAGATTTGGACATCTTGAGGCAGGACGCAGCTCTGCTTGCCTTATCTATCCTTTCTCACGGTGCGAAAACCTGGTTCCAGCACCCACCCATACTACTTCGGGTGAGACTTTGACCTACGCAAGTAGGTCACTGCCGAAAGGGCCAGTAGTATTGGGGTTTGTTGGAAAACCTTGCACTTCGAACTTGGGTCAGGACCCCTCAAGCCAACAAATGGTTCTGTTTCCGGGACCCAAAGCATTTTGAGAAAGGAATTGGGTAATGACAAGAGAGTATTGGAAGCCTGAAAGGAAGGAAATTGAGGAGTGGTTCGAAAAGAAGATCCAGGAATTTGTGGTAAAAGAAAATCGCAGCGCAAAGTTAACGGCGGAAAAGTGGAAATATAGGTACATTCTTACAGAAAGCTACGAAATATTCTTTGTGACATTTGCAATCGAGCTTCAGGAGTGGCTAGCTAGGCTCGTAGAATTCCAGAAGTGTTGGAAGGACGAACGAGTCACTCAGTGGACCCCAGAATTGATCCAGCAATTGGAAAGGACTGATAATACTATCACACGCATGGTAGATCACTAGGTGGACAGTGTGCTAGGAGGATTTATGACAGAATTTTCCATTGATCAGCTTGTCTCCTACTCTGAGGCTGAGCAAAGATTCTTTAAAGGGTTCTAGGGAAAATTTCTGAAGACCTTACCTTTGTTGATTAAGATATTACTATGCGAAAAGAGTATTCTGTGTAGTCATACCGACTGAATGACCTCAGATACAGATGGGTGCGCGACGCGCAATGGTAAATACTACCGGACCAACCTTGAGGGGGGAAAATCTACCTATAACCCTCTACGCGAAAACCCCCCAGCTACACCGTCGTCCAAGCTGCATAAAGGTAAGAACTCACCCATACCTCCACCTCCATGGGATAGTGATATGGCTGCGCACCTGAAGCTACCTACCTTCAAGGGGGTAGGGGACGAGGATATGGACCGATTTTGGCTTGTTGCAGATTCTATATGGACTATGCAAAATGTGACAAACGATACGATGAATAGGGTGCAGCTATCCCTGGCATTCGAAGATAGAGCATTAGACTAGTATATGAGATACGTCTCTCAGAACGGGAGTGCGTCTATTCAAGACGTTAAGGACGCTCTAAAGCAACAATTCCGAAAGCCAAAATCTTACTCTCAATTGGTAGCAGAAATGAAGGACTTCAAGCAAGGTGCATCTGAGTCTGTATGGGAGGCTGATCAGCGATTGAAGAAAGTGATTAGGGAAGGGGGATTTGAGTATGACAATAGACAACATACGGAATGGTTCATTGCTATGTTGTTGCCCCACCTGCGTACACCAATGAGTCACCAAACCTTTGAATCGCAGGAAAAATTTGTGGAAGTCGCTATGAAACTGGAAGCTGCACTCAAGAGCAACTCGAAGCTATGCACATGGAAATTCAGATTCTGCGAAAAGAACGAGGAAAAGGAGCCAACACAGATCTATGGTGCATACGATGTTGGGTATCTGGCCATATGAAGGATCAGTGCCCATTATTAGCAGATTACATGCAGGTAGGAGGGCCTAGTCCGATCCGCCCGGGAGCGAGTGGGGGACCCATCTTGTCACGATCAGGCTCGAGCGGACCTGCGCTATGGTGAGATGACTGCCGTGTAGCATGGCTGCATGATACCGACCATCGCCCTCAGCTGGGTGCGTATGTACAAGAACTAAAGCAACAGTGGTGCAGGTTCTGCCAATCAGTAGGACACGATGAGCAGAACTGCCGCACTTACGACTTAATGATGGATCGGGGAAACTTGTATAGGGTAAAATCATACCCTGCGTCACCAAGATCTCCCATGAGCTTTGGCGGCTCTCCAGTAAGGGGCAAGGGAGGTCAGGGAGGAAGCGCAGGTCGAGGGCGGGGACAGCCTATCTGTTATAACTGTGGAGAAATAGGGCACTTTGTAAGGGACTGCCCAAATCCCACTAGGTAATCCTGCAAATATTGCAGACAGTTGAACCATGTGGTCGAATATTACCTAATCTTAATAACAAAAATGCAGGAAAAGTAGCCCACCACTACGCAGAATGTGCAAAAAGTTAAAGCCGAGCTAAGAAACATAGACCCAAGTGTGAAAGTCATAACATGTAGTGGGATGGTCACCTAGGGATCGAAGGAAGAGGCTGCCAGGGATCTGTTGACCTGTCAAGGAGGGTTGAACATAAAGAGGGGACAAGAGACCATGGCCCTAGCTTACCAGGACCTCTCTCAGAGAACAGTAACTACTGCACAGGTAACAACACACCCCAAGATAGATGAGGGGGTTGAGCCCTTTCTGCAGGCATGTCTGAAGCTGCTACGTAACCCAAAGGTTGTAGAGAACCTTCAGGCATTAATGAATAGCTGTGCAGTGTGGCCCGATCTGACCTCCAAGACAAAGGATGTACACAAACTATACAGGTATAAAAAATGCACTGGTAGGGAAATGCGGCTGACTGCATAGATTGGTGACTACGAGATGCATCAAGTTATTTTGGACCTTTGATCAGATGCAAACATTTTACCTAAGAAAACATGGCAGCGAATGGGAGAACCTAAATTGGAATGGTCCACCATCTAGCTGCGCATGGAAAATCACCAAAAGATCATCCCTCTGGGAAGGCTGCCAAAAGTCGTGGTAGATATCGCAAGAGTAAAGGCCCAAGCTGACTTTGAGGTAATAGAAATTGTGGAAGATATGGATCCCTACCCTGCACTCCTAGGACTGGACTGGGCTATACATATGGGGGGTGTCATCAATCTCAAAAAGTGCAGCATGGTGTTTCAAAATAACAGTACGTGAGTAATAGTACCACTGGATCCTGCGGAAGGTGTGTGGTATACAGAGCCAGTGTGCGATGAGGAGGAAGTAGATCACATATACAAGTTGACTACGCAGGACGAGGACTGGATTAACCCCACGGCGGAAGGAGTGCTCTGCTAGGAAAAATATAGTGAATGCTTTTTTGACTCTGATGGGGAATTGGAGAATTGGCAAGGCCTGTTGCATGAGGTTTCGGCGCTACGATGCCTTCGGGTCACAAGAATCTTCCGCTGCATCTCCGCCAAGGTAAGAGACCTGCCCTACTTTGGGGACTCGGGTGACATTAAGGAATTTTTACACACAATCGAAGCAGAAGTTCCCAAGGGACGCAGGCTAGGGGTCCTTCAGCTAGCCCTATGTGGAGCGCTTGCGCGTTGGTGGGATACGCATGGGACAGTATTCCGCAATTGGGAGGAATGTCAGGATAAGATGATCCAGTGATTTGGAGCCCCAACTGGAAGACGAATCCAGAATTTCCTTGGGTCAGAAGACCCACGTAGATATTTTCTTGCATGGGAAACGCAATGGGGTGATAGAACCCCAAACGAATGGGTTCGCCTATTTATCCTTGACCTAGGACTGCGTCCAGCTGCATGGTATCTAGATGCGGAGTAGCATCAGTGCACGCGCCATTGGGATCATTTGTGAGAGGATTTTCTACATAAATTTAGGGTGGAAGATGGCACAAGGGCGCTTGATGCAGCTCTGCAGCACATGACTGCCTTAACTGAGGGAAGATCACACCTGGTCATCGCACCCGAATCAAGGGGAATGCCGGTACCACACACGATTGAATACTGGAGCCTTAACTTGACAGAAGGGAAGACTAATCCCCTCACTATCCCAACCGCGGCACTAGGCGAGATGCGTATGGTGGCCAAGTTGTTGGAGTGGTACCTGAATCACATTACAACACACCTAGCATCGGCTTTAATTCAGGGTACGTGAGCAGTGCGAAGGCATCATCCAAAGTCATTAAATCCATGGGAAAGCCCTCAGGTGCGAATAATGACCATCAGAACACTGCACTTTGGTAAAAAGGGAACATTACCATTACAAAAAATAGGCAACTGGCAATCAATGCGGCAATTTATGGTGAGTTGTTACCAGTTGATTGATGGTCCGTTTCAAGTTAGATTTACTCTACCGTTGGATAGCCTCGGACAGTATAAGGACAATAGGATAACTCCACTCAGGGCTCCATATTTTCTCTGTACTCTGCCTCTGTTATTCTCCTGCTTGATTGTTTGGATCTTTAGCGTTTTCTGCGAGTTTCCAAATTGGGAAGTCTATCCTTTTTTTGTTATGGCAACCCCTAACCTACCGAATGCTTTGGCACCTACCAGTTCATCACCTACAGACATTGTGTTGAGAGGGTCTTGGGATGCTAAGATTGATAGGATGATTTCCCTTTGGCTCCCTGCAGGGAAAATTGACTTTGAACCCTGTGCAGAATGGCGCCAAAGCTACATGACAGGAGTTCCCAACCTTTACAACCCTGGAATGATTGTAGGCCCCAGCTGGACGGCCTCAGAAGATGCCACGAAGGATGGTACGCAATTTCCACAGTTCGATATCAAAACTGACACAGTCGAGTCGCAGCTATTCCTGCGCATGAAAGGGATGACTAACAAGAATACTCCATCCCCCCGAGAGATGAAGCGATATAGAGATACACTGCGACTTCTCTGCAGTTCCGGACTACATGCCAGCGAAAGCCATATTTGTTTGCTACCTCGCACTATCATGGTCGGTGACCACCTCCCGATAGCTACAGAATTACAAGTAGACTTGGTGCAACTGCCCCATGAGGCGTTACAGGATTTACACACCGCTATGCTGCAAGAGATCCATCATCGCAACTGGACTGCACAGCAGCAACTCGAAACAGTGGGTCACCAGCTCGACACAGAGCTCCCTGATGAAATCCTGGCATCATCTCCATCCCAGGCTACCATAGAAGGCTTGGTTGCAGTACTCAAGGCATCCCAAACCGAAGTCCAAACCCTCAAGACCCGAATGCCCTGCCAATTCACCGAGTGTCAGGCCCAAGCACAGCCTACCATACCCCCGGAGGTACGGGCACAACGGGTTGCGTTGATCATAGAAGCAACAGATATTATTAAGGGACAGCTTACTCTCGGCACTCAGTTGCTCGAGGTGGCCATGAAGCTCTGGACAACGGTCCAGTTCAACCCGATGCTTCAGCGTGTCAAGAAGGACTTACAACAGAAGGAAGTTTCTTTCAATCATATCGAAGCTACCTTTCCCTCCCTCGTCCCTGTGCAGCATCTAGCCCTCTTCAAAACCAGCAATGCCTTCATAGACACAATTACGGAACTCTGACACACCAAGCATGTCATCAGAAATCGCTTGAAGCCATGGGGCAATACCACCTTCCAGATATCTGAGGGTGCTCATGACGCCATCACGTGCCTCAACCAGATATTGGAGCAGGTTACCATGGCTCCTGAAGGCCCTGCCTCCCTGAATCTGGTCACTATCGTACAAAGAGCTGCTGCCCAAAGTTAGGAAGTGTTACCTCCGCTCATTGTCACCTTCAATACATTGTGTGCGCAGATAGAAACTGCACTTCCACAATGACTCAGGACGAGTCACAAGATTGTGTTGGGGGACTGTTGGAACAGGGTCTCCTACGAGCTATGAAACTGCTCTGATTTTGTATATTTTTTATTATATTTAGTCTAGCACAGGGTTTTTGGGTGGGTCAAAGCCCCGAAAGCATTGTAATGGGTCAAATGGTAAACCGTGGGTCCGAAAACCATAGGTTGCGGACCATAGGAAAGTTTAGGCTAGATTGTTATAAATAGAGGAACATTTTGAATTGTAAGAAGGGAATGAAGAGCTATTGATGCGAATTGTGGTTTAGTAAGTCTGTTTTGGTTTTTGGGGAAGGACTCCTGCTGGATGTGTGCGTGGAGATCCAAAGTCCTGCTGTGTGCGAACCCTGCTGCTGTGTGTGTAGGGTGGGACGGGTATTTTAAGAGGAAGTTGATGAATTGATGAATACGAAAGGTTGTTTGAGAACTGAATCTATGTGCACTATTTATGTGAATCATTGGTAATTGTTTTCTTATGTGTATTCTATATTCAGCTGTGAAATTTCTGTGTAAGTGTTTTACTGCATCTAGATCTATTTTGTTTTGTTTTATGCAATGTTGAGCTACTGTCTTAAAAGTATATGATTATTGAGCACCATAGTATAATCGACCTTGCACACGTGGATGTGAAAAAAGGCCCATAAGTCCTGCTCAGGGAGATCTGGACATCTCAAGGCAGGACGCAGCTCTGCTTGCCTTACCTATCCTTTCTCAGGGTGCAGAAACCTAGTTCCAACACCCACCCATACTACTTCGGGTGAGACTTTGACCTGCGCAAGTAGGTCACTGCCGAAAGGGCCAATAGTATAGGGGTTTGTTGGAAAACCTTGAACTCTGAACCTGGGTCAGGACCCCTCAAGCCAACACTACAGATACTCCACCTACATCCAAGACAATGGTAGTCTCAGACACCATTGAGTATAATGTAGTTGAAGATAAGAAGAAAACTAGGGCCAACATTTCAATTCATGAGCTTACTAAATTAAAGCAGCAACAAAAAATCTTACTTAGAGACTTAAATTTGGTTCCTGCTTCAACCTTACCTACTCCAGTAATAGTACAAGCTTCTAATGAAATGGGTAAGCCACCTTCCCCTTCAACTACAATAGATGCTATAGACTTGATTATGATAGGTGATCAATCCATCTCTCATACTTCTCCATTTCTCTTAACCTATGAGATCTTTAAGAAAAAAATTTATAATGTTTTAATAGACTCAGGGGCTTCCTCTAATATAATGCCAAAATTATTCTATGCTAAGTTGAACATATATCCTCAGAGTTCCCCTGTTCATATAGTACAACTTGATAGAACCAGAGTAGAGGTGGTAGGAGAAATAAATTATGTTTCCATCATATTGTCATCAAATCCCAAGGTTACTCAAATAATTAATATACTGGTGGTTGATATTCCTGAGTTTTACAGCTTATTTTTAAGTCGGGATTGGTCTGAAAAACTTCATGGATATTTTTCAACAGACTGGTCGCATATGTGGCTACTATATAATGGAAAGCCAAATCAAATTCGGGTAGACAATGAAAATTTCATGAAGCATAAAGTCACCGATATTGAAGGAGTAAATGAGCTAGTAGCATTCAATAACAACATTATTGGAAAATACTCAGAAGAATCATTTTTGGAAAATTTCAATGCTCAACCATTAGCTTTCTTTGATAATGCAGTTGTTTCTCAGATTGAGAATTTTTCCTTACTAGATAGTTCCAAATGTAAAAATTTTGCAAATAGAACAATAGTTAATTCTTTATTTTGACGGTTCTAAATCTGAAGATGGTGCAGGCACAGGCTATATTTTAATAAATCCAGAAGGAGAAAAAACCATGTTAGCCTGCAGAGTAAAATTCAATTGTTCAAATAATATAGCTGAATACGAAGCATTAATCCAAGGTTTGTACAAAGCCATTGATCTTAATATCAAATATTTGAAGGTTCTAGGAGATTCAGAAATCATTTTTAGACAGGTAAGAGATACCATTCATTGTAATTCTATACATTTAAATCATTTCCAATTATTAGTCCAAGAATTAACCATTCATTTCTTAGCCTTCAACATTTCTTATGTACCTAGAATGTAGAATGCTAGTGCAGATCTATTGGCTAATGTAGCATCAAAGTTAATTCCATCCCAAGAGTTTAGTCCCGATAGATTTTCCAGTGAATTAATTTTTTGACCATATATTCCTAATAATATTACCAATTGTAGAGTATTCAATAATGCTTCAGATATCATAGATTTATTAATATCTAAAGGATCTTATGATAATCAACTTTTGGATGAAAATGAACATGATATTCAGATTAATAAAGAACAATATGAAAATCCTATTCCTAAGTCTATTGTCAAGTTAGAAGACCTATATGATCTAAAAGATAGATTTAAAAGAGTTATTAACTCAAAAATTCAAAGCTCTACCTTAAGATTCGAGATAGTAAATCTAGGAACTGACGAAAAACCTCAAAATGTCAATCTAGGTCTTGTTCTATCTTCCGAAGAAAGATTATCATTTATCATATTGTTTAGAATGTACAAAAGTGTCTTTTCTTTGGATTAAATCGATCTTAAAACATACGACACTTCTGTGATTCAACACACAATTTCTATGATCTTAGAAGAAAAACCTATACAGCAGAAATTGAGGAAAATTCATCCAAATCTGGAAAATCAAATCAAAACATAATTGAACAAACTCCTCAAGGAAAAAATTATCTTTCCAATTAGGAATTCTAAATGGGTATCAAATTTGGTACTTGTCAGGAAGAAGAATGGCGATATTATAATTTGCATTGATTTTAGGAATTTAAACAAAGCTTGTGAGAAGGACAAATTTCCATTACCAACCATGGAACAAGTACTGCAGACAGTATTTGGTTCTAAACTTATGTCCTTTCTAGATGGATTCTTGGGATATAACCAAATTCTGGTACATCCAGATGATAGATTAAAGACTACATTCAGAACTAAGTGGAGAGCTTACACCTATCAAAATATGCCATTCAGATTAATTAATGCAGGTGCAAATTTTCAGAGAGCTATGGACATAGATTTTAGAGGGCTCATAAATAAATTAGTAATTATTTATTTAGATGACATTACAGTCTTTTCTAAACAAGTAACCAACCATGTGAATGACCTAAAACAAGTCTTTGAGCGATGTCAAAGTTATGGCATCTCATTAAATCCAAAGAAATCATGTTTTTCATTAGATGAAGGAAAAATTTTAGGATTCATTGTGTCAAAAAGAGGTATCTATATTGATCCTGAAATAATTGAAGAGATTAAAATAATTCCTTTCCCTCATAACAAGAAATCTATGTAGTCGTTTCTTGGGAAAATTAATTTTGTTAAATGGTTTGTCCCTGACTTTTCATAAATAGTTTTACCATTACAGAACATGATTAAGAAAAATTTAGTCTTTAAATCGGGACATAATGAAAGAGAAGAAATTGATTTGATCAAGTAATCCATCGTCAATGCTCCATTCCTGACTACCCCCAATTTTCTTAATCATTTTACTTTATACACTTTTTCATCAGATACATCATACGTTGTTGTTTTAACACAGCTTAATGACCAACAAATTGAAGCAATATCATTTTTGAATTCCAATTTGCAAGGTGCAAAACTAAACTATTCATCTGTCGAAAAACAAGCATTTGTTGTCTTTAAGGCTATAAATCATTTCAAGCTATTTCTCCTAAAAACTCACACCAAAATCATAGTTCCATTCTCTACATTAAGACAACTATCAACTCAAAGAGTATTAGGAGAGAAAAGGGCTAACTGGGTTATTTCTTTACAAGAATATGATGTAGAAATTAGACCCTCTAAACTTGTTAGAGGTCAAGGTTTTTGCAGAATGCTTACAAGAGAATCTCATCTATCATTAGAATAATATTCAGGTAACAATGTACAAATATCAGAGGTAAGCCTCAACGATGCAAAATCTCAATACGCTGATCTTATATTCTATTTGAAGAATGGATATGGTCCAACTCAACTCAGTTACAAAACCAAACGAGCTTTTATATTAAAGGCCAAGCAATATGAATTAATCAATGATGTATTGTTTAGGAGAAATTTTGATTCTGTACTACTAAGATGCTTAGAAAAATATGAAGCAGAGAAAGTCTTGCACGAACTCCATGATGGACCAGCTGGAGGACATTTTGGAGGAAATACGACATCACACAAAATCCTGCATACAGGTTACTATTGGCCTACACTTTTCAAGGATGCTCATGAATATGCAACAAAATGAAAAGTGTGTCAAAGTGCATCTGGAAGACAAAGGAAGCCAGCCTTCCCATTACAGCCAGTCAATATCGAACAACCATTTGAACAATGGGGATTAGATATAATTGGTCAGATTGTTCCTAACTCTTCCAAACAACATAGATATATTCTGATAGCTACATATTACTTTACTAAATGGGTGGAAGCAATTCCATTAAAGGTAGCCAAATCTGAGAATATCATTGATTTCATCGACCAATATATCATAACTAGGTTTGGCTTACCTACTGCTTTAATGTTTGATAACGCATCTTATTTCTTAAGAACTGCTATGATGGAATTTGCAATTAAAAGAGATTTTGAACTTAAGTATTATGCGAATTATTACCCACAAGGAAATGGTTTAGAAGAGTCTACAAACAAGAAATTTATTAGAATAATCAAAAGAACTGTTGATCAAAACCAACGAAATTGGCACAAGTCATTAATATTTGATCTTTGGGTAGATCGAATAACTCAAAAAGCTTCTATTGGCACTTATCCATTCATTATTATCTATGGAAAAGAAGTTGTACTTCCTACCAATGTAGTTATTCCCTCTCTTTCCTTAGTACAATTTATTGATGAATCTCCTTCTTCTTCTTTACAACTTAAACAATGTCAAATTCTTAAGTTAGAAGAAGAAAGAGAAAAAGCTAAACACACTCATGCACATCATCAACAGATATTAAAGGAGTAAAGCTTCTTCTTCTTTACTCCAAAAAAAATTCAAATTGGTGATCTAGTATTGAAATGCGACAAAGCGCATGAGGGAAAAGGTAAAAACACGAAGTTTCAAAACCTTTAGCTAGGTCCATTTCAAATAATTGAATAAATAGGCCCATCAACATTCTTATTGCAATATCTATCAAGCAAAAAGGATTCTTTGCCTGTTAATGGGAAGATTTTGAAAAAATAGTTTTTATAGGAGGTAACCCCTTTTATTCCTTGTATACTAATGTCTTTTTCTTTTCCTTAGAAAGATAAAAGTTTCTTAGTATAAATTTTTGGCGATTCAAAATAAAATCTCAGATGATCCTTTTTTATTTATCGCTTATAGAAATAATAAGTGTTAAGAAAGCAATCGAAAGATTTGAAAGACAAATAGATTTTATTTTTACTGAAAGATGCAATTTCACTGAAGTTATTTATTATTTGATGAACTCTCATCCTTATATAGCATGATTATTCTGTTATCGGTCAAGAAAAGAATATTTAACATAGTAAATACTCTTTTACAGAAAAGAAATCTAAAACTTAACATTAACATCCAGAATCCTCAAAAGGACCAATGATTCACCCTGTCCAAGAAAACTTATTAATATTAAAAATAAATTCAAAAAAGATTATATAAGAAAAACTTAAAAGATAATAAGTCTCATCACAAGCTTGTTTACCATGTTCATAGGGAAATAGTTAAACTGGCATTACCAATACTGCATACCAAAACAGGGTAATGACTTGAGATTATATCAAGAGGACAAGGAGTCTCATCAAGAGCCAGCTTGATCAGTTTAACTACTCGTTTACAGGATAAGAATTGCGACATGTGATTTGCACAGATCGTGTTTCACAGAATTTATGAGTAACATCATAAATGGTAAAAGTTATAAGTTGCGATATGCAAAAGAATGGAATTTAAATACTCAAACATGCAAAATGACTTATGTCATATCAAACTGAAATCTGAGATCAAATGTCTTAAGTTGATTGATATTTGTTTCATGTAAAGGTGTAAGAGATTTGATTTAAAATGAATCGGTGATTAATAGCATTTTTGATAAGATTCATATCTATTCATGCATGTTAGATATAAACGATGGGTTTGTCTTTCTGTTCTCTATACTTTTAATGCTCACCTTGTTTACATGAAATAAGGAAACCACTTAACGGAGTAAGGAATATTGAAATGAACAATAAAGGCAAAGAGATTGCTCAAACACCGTCTACCGAAGACTCAGATATGTCTCCCTTGTTTTCAGACACCACCTGCAACAAGGATTGCAGCATTTCATCATGGGAGGCATGGTATAAACTTTTTGAGGACGAAAATCAAAGGGTAATAACCAAATTCGCTAAAATAGGCACGTCAACTTCTTCAGACGCGACTTACTTTGATGTTGCATGTTCATTTTTCCATAAGGTAGCCGCAAGGAAAAAATTCTCCCTTACACAGACATGGTTAAGTGGGTAATTGACCACTTAAACATAGAAGACAGAACATTCAAAGATTTGAAGGAAGCAAACATTGTTTCTTTCAAGGAAGAAGATTTACAAGAAATGTACCACTTACCAGGCCCACAGCAAAAATATGACAAAGTTGTTGTCCAAGGATTTAGAGCAAATAATTCAGGTCTAACAAAAGTCATAAAGGAATGGAAGGAAGACCAGGGAAAGCTGAAATGAGATAAATTCAGTATGTATCCAATCGTCCAACTTCCTTACCCTTACTACTATGTTGCGGGTATGTTGTGTAGATTATTTTCAAAACCTGATACCACTAGGTTTTCAGTAGATTGGGTCCCATTGATTGACGCAATCGTCAATTCCTTATTTCTAAATTGGGAAAATATCCTATCTAACAATTTAGCCAAACACATCATAGAGTATAAGAATAAAAGGAGTGTTTCATATAGATAAATACCTCCCTTTTATATGAGTGCCTATGTCATGGACACAATCTGTTTTTCTTCTAGTTTTCCTACCATGGTATGGAAATGGATTACCCAAGACCCTACCCCAATCCACGTTTACCACAAAACCCTTTGGGATTCAGACTTCCATCTGCATTTTTATAAAAAATTTCATGGAGTCATGTTACCTATGCACCAGATGATATTCAATGAGAAAGCTCCTAGTGTTTTCAAAGAAGCTAGTACAGATATTCTTTCTGTGGTTAGATGGTTTGCAGAGGAGAATTGTGCATATGTCAAAGTATTTGGGAGTTATGCTTCTCCCCATGTCCTACCATATTATGTTCCAGATGAGTTACTTACAAGAGAGATAGCCTACCAGCTTGTTAATGGTATTGCTAAACAGCTGAAAGATGCTAAGAAGGCCATTTGGCCTAATTTTCCTTTAGAGTGCAGTACTTTTGCACTTTTTGATATTGGCCATGCCTACAAGGAAGTTTCAAAGATTAATCTATTGAATTTGGTAGTAACTCCAAAGAGATTGTATGATCCAAATGATTTAATTAAAAATTACACCACTCAGCTCAAAATGAAGCCTTTTCTGAAAGAAATAGAAGGATTTGATGATCTCTTTCAAGGCATGGAAAATTTTTCAGATATAATTAAGTTTGCATCCAGTCAACTCAACCAAGATGATTTGGAAGATTTCCAAATATACATAAATAAGAGACTAGAGAGAGTTCCTCTTAACTTGTTAACTATATAATATGTCAACAGACCTAATCCAAGTATTAGCTTGGATAATGAAGCAAAATACATGTCTAAAATGAATCGGGTCAATCAGAGCATCAATCTCACAATTCATATCATTCTAAAAATGAATCTGAATAAAGAAAGGATAACCCAGAAAAGATAATTGATCAAGTAATCCAAGAGATAGAGATGCAGCAGAAAAGAGAAAGTAATGGAACATAGTCGACTTCTCAAGAAGTTCAGCACAATCATGATACACTTGATCAGTCAGAAAAGTAACAACCAAAGAATTTGAGTAGTGAATGGGATGAGTTTTCTAAAGCAATAAAAACTCCTAAAACCAATCCCAATGTTGATCAAGCTACTAGTTCTCAGTCACCTGAACATTCCCAGAAGATAGTGGAAACTGTTAATCCACTACAACAAGCTCTAGAAAATCATGATCGAGAGATCATACTGGCCTACCCTATAGAACAAATAGTTTTAAAAATTGATGAAATTCCTTCGCTGGATATCTTCTCCAGTCCTATTCATAATGTTGTAGTTAAGGGAAACAAAAGGATAAGAATTGATGAGACAGTCTCAAACCTCACAAATGAATCTGTTGACATTTTGTGGAATTATCCCGTAGCTAATCCTACTAAACATTTAACTAAATTATCACAGTATGCAGGGGCATATGCTATTGCCATTGTTGATAAAGCTACTGAGGTTAAAATTTTGTTGAAGCAGAAGGAAGATAGAATACAAGAACTATAGAGACTGCTAGATGAAGAAAAATCTAACTCCAGTGAGCAAATGAAATCAAAGATAGCCCAATTTAAAAAATATTTCAAGAGTCTTAAATTGTAGCATCAAGCAAAAATCACTGAGAAACAAGCACAACTGGAAGCAGCAATGACCAAGTTACAAAGCCAGCCACAATTAGAGCAATTCATAAAAGAAGCATTGGATGTAAATGCTAAGTTAAAGCAACAACAGGAAGTATTTTTCCAACAAGCTTCTATTATTGACTCTTATTGTGACTAAAATGAAATAATGATCTAGCAAGTAGCTAGCCAGAAACTTGAATGTGAGAAGCTCAAGAGGAAAATTAACAAACACATTCAATGGAAAGCGTCAGACTCAGGAAAGGAAGATAATCTACCCTAGATTGATAAGTTCCATAAGGAGATCTTATTCAAATATTTGGAAGCACAAATAAAGCAAGCAGAGAAAGCAATGAAAACATCAAGATTATCAAAGGAAATTACTGAATCTGTATGTGAATAGCTTGTGAAAGAAGAACTTATCAAATATTACACGTCTGAAGTGTTCTCAGAAGTCAAACAGCTAGAAACACAGTGGAAGAAAAAGGCAGAAACACGAGATGAAATAATTAAAAAGGTAAATAAGTTTGATCAACAAAATTATTGGAATTTTCTGATCAAACCTTATCATAAATACCAGATCCCGCAGTCTTTAAGAGATTCAACAAGAATATCGCAACTAGTACTCTCAAATGCAGTATTCAAGGGGTAGGTCAGATCGATATTTCGCAGCCAGCTCAGCTCAAGCCCGTGCTAGATATTTGTCAACTTCGTGACCAAATCCAAAAGAAAGGACGGAATTCATAAATCATATTGTTACTTTATTTTCCTAGATTGTAGTTTAAGTTAGTCTTACGAGGATGTTTGTTTGAAAACTCCTCTATATTTTTGTAATAATATATTTTAGAACATAGTTAGTTTATTATTTAAACCCCTCTCATGCATTTAGAGAAGGGTCTAGAAATTTGTCAAAAACATTTGCAAAGAATGCACTATTGTAAGTTTGTGAATGCTTTGATGAATTAATGGAACACATTTGTTATCTTTTGACAATTAAAGTTGTTTAAATGATGTTGCACTATTGTACTCTTTAAATTTCTTGAAAGTGAAGAGGAGTAGATCAATTACTATCAGTTTACTTGAGAATAAATTCATACATATGGTACTTCTATTCACTTGTATTAAGTCTTACTTTATATATTGACAATCATCTTTTTATTGCATTATATATTTGAAACGTTATTATAGATGAATGTTACATGCACTTTTGTTCTAATATTTGTCTGTGATTTCTTATTAAATATATAATCATAGATATGAATGCAATATATTTTTCACAATCCTTCTATTCAAACTACTTTGTTATAAGAGTCATCTTACATAATTTTCATCTCTTTCAACTGTTAAATGATCTATATTACTAATAGTTGAAGGATATCTCTTTAGATCGCATAAAGGAAGAAACACCCCAGGTATATAGTAGAATAAATAGTTTAGATAGATGCATATGATAGATTAAAATCATTCTCCATTTGCATGTTGTATAATCAAAACATCCTCAAAATCATCCTTATTGGGAAACTAGTCCCATTATCCCCAGTCGGAGCCACTACACCAAACAGAAAAGGAGATGCTTTAAGGTCAGAACCGAGTGGTTTTCCCCCATGTTTTGGCAGCGGAATTCCAAGGCATCAACACCTGGTACCTTGAAACGTTCAACTTGATCAAATCTCTCATCTCCTCTCTAAAAATAGACAAAGTACTACAAAGCTTAAAACTGGGCCGAATTTCCTGAGAATGGGGCACACTTAGACATTTTTTTCTCCCCAACGGTGACACCTATTCAAAATATAAGAGATTTAATTGTTATTTTCCCCATGCTAGTGAAAAATCTCTCTCGGTTTTTTGAATTTCAACCCCATCTCTCCACAACCACTACCGCAAAATCATAGCTAAAATATGGAAACTGAAATCTTGAAAACATAGCCCTCAGACATGTCTTCGATTATCCCTTCTCCTAACACCTATGCAAAATATGAGACCGTTTATTTTTCTTTACCCCGTTTGGGTCAAAAACCTCTTTGGATTTTCAAAATTCATCTCTAGCTCTCCATAACAGTAGCCGCAAAATCATGCCTAAAATAGGGAAATTGAAATATTGAAAAATGGCTCTCGGACCTGTCTTCGATTCTCCCTGATCCTGACACAAGTGTAAAATATGGGAGATTTTTTTGTTCATTTCCCCATGCTAATCAAAAACCTCTCTTATATTTTCAAATTTCATTACCGTTTTCCTGATGTGTGCTTTTGAAATTAGTGTCTCTGACTGCGGACAATGGGAAAATCTTCAATTTCTTGCTTTGCTTCATCACATCCTTTGAAATCCTTAAACTTTTTGGAGTTTCTTCTCTTGCAGCACTCCTTTATTATACTCCTTGGGAGCATATGAAGCACCTGTACTTATACTATGAGATGGACCAATTGCTCCTAAGTTTCTAACATACTTACGGAGTGATGTTGCACCCATGACCCACATCAAACTAAAAACAATCATAAATAGGATGGAATAAAACGCATTGATTTATTGGATTCTTTAGGATCCACCATGACTACATGAAGAGGATGTTTCTCTGCAATGCCAGGGTTTGAAAATGGCTCATCCATACTTCCACATGCCCGCTGCTTTAATTCTAACAATAGTGCAGCAAGGCTAGAAGGTTTGCCTAAAAATTCATCTCGTAAATACCTTGATATTAAATTTGTAACAACGCATGCTCGAAGATATTCTGCAATGGCCCAACTATCTGTGGCATGATCTCTTTGTTCAAAACACTTAATAGCAGCTTCAGGATCGTGCTTATTGAGTTCTTCCAGAAGAGCACTCTGCTTGGAAGCATCTCTTGGATTGGCATTCGCCTACACAAGGAGTTTCCCTAACCTCTTCTCCCACTGCCACAGCGGCCACCAGCTGAGCCAATCAGAAAAAGGATAAAGCAGACATCTTCTTCCAAGCAAGTGCTAGAAATCTAGCCGAATACAATGGAAAAATAAATTTCTCACTATCTCTCATTTTCTCCACTTTGTCTTTGCTACTCTCATGCTCTGAAACTAATCTATTTTCTGCAAGAGATTGTCTCTCAATAAGTGGGTGTGCTTGATTTTCTTCAATAACAGTCTTCCCATCGCATTTTCAGAGTGACCGCCTCACGCTTTGATCTTGTGCTATAGAATTTCATTCAAATATTTATTTTGTCGTGCCTAAGCCAAGAACATGGCTTTGTGCTTTCGCCACCATGCCAGTAGCACCCTGTTCATGTGAGAAATTGAAGTGGAGGCCATTCTGATTTCGACCATGAAACCCAAAAAACCATTGCCATTGGGGCTTGTTCTGCATAACCCTAAAACTAGATTTCGGAGGGCCTCTTCAATGATGAGCAGTATTACGAGCGGGGGGGTGCGAATTAACCTCCCTTTTCCACGTGGCTACTGAAAACATCCCATTCCAGACCCCCCCCCCCCCCCCCCAAATCCATTAAACTTCGAAACGCATGGGGGGTTCGAAATTGATTTGAACCGTCGACTTCGACCTTCAATCATCATTCATGAGTGGAAACATGCCTATGCTTTAAAGAAAATATTAAATTTATTTAATAATGTAGAATTAGTTAATTCTATATCATTAAATCAAATTAGCTTCACTTAATTTCACTACGCATTTAGCCTTTTAAATATGGATTTATAAACATAAACCATGACACTTTTGTTCCTGAGCTCCGAAATATGAAGAAAATTTCGATCCATGCAACACCAGAATAATAAAGGAATATGAGGTATCCTTATGTTGCGGCATTCTAGAGCAGTGCGGATGGATTTTTTATCACTTTCTCCTTTCAAATATGCTCCATGAGGAACTTGATTCGGGGTGATTTTTGAAGGTGGACCCCACTTTGCAGGATAAAACATGGTTTTCTCCCTGCAATCTGAACCACTATATATAATTTAGTAGCCCTAATTCCCTATAATTAAAAGGTCCTAACAGTGGCTCCTTTTGGGGAATTTTTTCCTCCCAATGAGGTAGCATAGAACCGCAGGTCTCTGAACTTGACGACCAGTGCCTTGGTGATTTAGGTGATAATGATTTTGTTTGCCATAAAACCCCTGCAACTGAACACTTTATTCATCTACACCTTAGACAAAAACCTGAACTGTGTACCACAAACCATAAAACTGAAATCACTACTGCACCTTGAAAACTATGTTGAAATCAAAAAATGAAAGCAATCTTAAGTTGACAACTGAAAAAATTGCTCAGAGTGTTGAGCTTATTTGCACTCTAGTCTGAAAAATTAACCCATCAAATAATAATCAGATTTCCAATGTAACCAGTCAAGAAAGTGAGTGCCTGATTGATTCTTGTTCACTTTCTTGAGCAGGAGGAAGGAGGAAAATAGCCACTCCCCTCTTACCTATTGTTCAACATAAGTGTTCAACTTTCTCCTTGAATGCTGCAGTAAACCATCCATGGCATAATACACTCCTTCTCTAAATGATTTTAAGAGTTCAACAAAGGGATCTTGGACAAACACTTGGTATTGAGGATTCAAATGACCAGCTTCCTCTCTGACTAATCTTTGCTCCAATTTGTTATGCTTAGGCTCCTTCTCAAATAGGACATCTATAGGTTCTTCGTGATTATCTGATATGGCATCTTCAGGGTACACCATTCTGTTGTCCTCCAACAAGCCTAATATATCTTGACTGAGATTGTTGAATTCTATTTTAAGACCCCCATATTGATGAGTAAAAGTAATTTCCATCAATAAGATTTCTTGAGGATGTAACGCAACCTCAGCATCAATCTGTTCTACATCTGCTTCTTCTGGAGGAACGACTTCAATAGATAAATCAGTAGTAGAACAAATAGAATTAATCTCCTAGTCACATAAAGATTAGGAAGTTGGTTGCATGCCAAGAATTTGATTAATCTCCTCTTCAGTTAAAGGAGGAGGCAGCCTTTGTTTTCTTTGGATCAAACATTAATTTTTTTTTTTTTTTGTGAATATTTCTCATGATACTGAATCTTTTCTTCAGCTTTATACAAAAGAGCAGATAGCTTATCATTTGTCTCCATAGATAGATTATGTGAATCTACTTTCATTTCTTGATTTATCTCCTTTTCAAATATATTCCCTTGATTATCATGACGGTTATCTTGAGAATGAAATCCGTACATTTCTTCTAAGATATCCTCATCATTCATATCTTCTAGATCTTCATCAATACTTTCAATGTATTGTGTGAAATCCTTAAACTGATTGCAACAGTTTTCCACTAATGACAAAGATGGGGAATATTCTTGATAATTCTCATAAAACACTGTGGAAATACTTCAAAGAAAACAAGCTATTGGGGTTTAAATCTTCATACCATTCCCTCGCTTTTCCTTCTAATGTTTCCATGAACATCTTCATGTGGCAGTCCTCATGCCATTCAACTTTCAACTTCCATGAATGTGTATGAAATTTAATGAGATGTAACAAAGCATCATCAACAATATCATCTTGAAAAATAGGAAGATTTCTTTGCCAATTTACTTGAGGCATTTTTTCTGGGAAGCTTGGAATGTAATCTCTATTAATTGGAGCATAGCTCCTTGCAACTGATCCCATTTTAAGCTTTTGGAGTCGCCAATGAGTCTCTATTTCTATATTTTTCTGCCAATGGAGTCACCAGGTGAATGGAATAGTCTTCAGGTATTTGAATTTTGAAAATCCAAAACTGAACTTGATAAGTGTTACTGAGGAAGATAAACTCATCCCTAGTATGGTCACCATTATGTTAGCTCCCCATAATTTTGAAGGCTTAAGATAGAACTACGGAGGGGAACATCAAACCGCTTTGCAATCCAAGACCTAGCCTTCCTAGATTCAAATAGGGCTCTCCCTGTTATATATAGCTTTGTTTATAGGGGAATTTTAGGCTAGCTATTAGTGCATAAGGGTTTGTTTAAAGATTTGGTTGAGGCAGTGGAAGGGGGCCATTGGGCTATGGAGTCAAACAGGTGCAAACAGATTCAAATGGATGAACAACTAAGGTCAGGTGCAACCAGGTAAGCTAGCCATGTCAATGGATCTTAAAACCTTGTGAAATAGAAAAGAGGAGGAGATTAAGGTTCAACGGGAATTCATAGCAAACCGTATTTGAATTCTAAATTCTAATCTCAAAGGAAAACATAATGTATTGTTTCAAGACTAAGCAGGGTACCCTATGGTAAATCCTACACAAAAATTTATATCCGCAGTAAAGAAAATAAAACAATATGTGAAAAACAGGAGAATGACATATTACATGAGGGAAGCACTTCACTGAAAATCATAACACAAGAATCTGGAAAACAGCATAATCCTTCATTCATCCACAAGAGAGTGCTTACAACCAAATGAGTCTATTACAATGGTTTTTCCCTTCTAGGGCCTCCTTCCTACTGCTAATGTATGCAATATTTATATAAAAACTTAAGTCGGTTCCTCTGTTTGTTACAATGATAGTTCTTAATTACAATCAAACTAAACCTTTTCCAAATGGAAACATGTAGATGGTGATAAGACAGTTTTTCCATAACAGTAGCTTTAGCAATTCTTTATTTATTACAGAGTGAGGAATAAATTACCTCTCAAGATCCCAAGAACACTATGATGGAGTAACACTTTGACATGTGGAACCTCGCAAACGGTTATAAGACACTTCTAGACAAGAACGTGGAGGCAACAGTCTATTATGATTAAAATCTAGCTTTTTCCGATGCCGAAGAGGTGAGGAAGGCTCTGACACCTTGGCTATTCATCTTCAGAAAACCGTTGTTGGATTATTAAATCGATGAGGTGCTTGGATCAATAGTTGTGCTGATGTGTTCGCTGCCCCTTTGGTTTCTTTTGTTATGTCCCAATTAGTTCTACACAAATGCCCAACTGGACCTTTTCTATCTGTTTCCTTGTGACATTCAACCTTGCCCTAGCTTTTTCTCCTTGTCAGGTCTTATTCTACCACAAGTCCCTTTGCCGTGTTTTTCCTGTTTCTTCATAAAATGGCGCACAAACCTCATACGTCCAGACCTGAAATCCTTTAGATTTCATCTCACAACAACATCACATCCACGCCAACATCACACTTCACATTTCGTTGTTTTTAAATTTTCTTTAGCACTTATCTTCTAAGACTTACAAGGTGTGTTATGCGATCGGGTCCCACCTAGCATCGCACATCGCAATTTGGCGACTTTAACATGAACCCTTTGCACTATATTTTAAAACTTGCGATTTGTGATTGCAATCGGGTCCCATTTTCATCGCATATCGTTCTTTGAATTATAACTCAAACCCTTTGCTCTTAACTTTTAAATCTTGTGATGTGTGGTATGCGGGCTAGAGCCACGTCATCTACCATGCCAACTTGCCACGTCATGCCACGTCATGATAAATCAACTGTGATCTATGGGGTCGGGGCCACGTCACCTTGCCATGTCACTACCACGTCACTTTCCAAGTCACCTTGCCTCGTCATCGCATATCGCACTTCAGTGAATTTAACACTTACCTCCGCACTTATTCTTTAAAATTTGTGTTTTGTGATTGCGAGCGAGTCCCACCATCATTGCATTTCGCACTTCAGAAAATTTGACACTTACCTCCCCACTCATTCTTTAAAATTTGTGATTTGAGACTTGCGATGGTTATATCGCAAGTTAAAACATTTAACTTGCGGGCGCTTAAAAGGTAAGTTATAGAATGTGTGAAGTACGAAATGCGACTCGCTAAACGTAGGAAAGTGTGAAAAGGCGAAAGGTAAGGAAAATGTGGAAGGTGGATTTGGGTAATGTAAAAAGTTTGGATGGATCCCACCAAATCGTATCAACAGAGTTTTATGTTTCAGCGATGAGTTAAGAAGAAAAGGTTAAAACTTGAGGGGTACAAAGTGCGGGCAAGAGGTAAGATGTTGTATAAAATAATTGTTCGATGGGTGGCCAGAGCTATGGTAAGTGGTAAGTCTTACATGATACGGCTTTTTTAATGGATGGGCGTAGCTGCTCTTTTATAACTATAAAATTTTAATTTTAATAGTTAAAGAAGGGTTTCGAAAGAAATAAGGTGTATAAATTTAGAATATGGAGAAAATGAGGGGCAAATAGGGTGAATGAAATGGAATGAGGGCAGAAATGAATTTTGATCACCATCACACCTTATCAGCAACATTTTCCCCTTTCCACTGAACTAAAAGGCAGATTGATTCCTTTGATGTTCCAGCCAGTCAAGATTTTCCCTTCTTTCTTGAAAATAAATGATAGCCATGGAATATTATTTTTAGTATGAGAAATCTGAGAAATAATCAGTCACCTTGTGATACTGTGAAATACAGGAGTCTAACAGAGATCAAGGAGACAGTCACTCAAAAGAAAAACAAAAGAGCCAAGAAATTGGACTTTTCACAAGAAGACTCAATTTTTATCTTCAAGCCTACAAAACCATTCACAAGATCACAGCAGTCAAAGAAAAAGATGCCTGAGCAACCATGGATGCATGAACAGTCACTAAGGAAAAAGCTACCATCAGAAGAAAAATTGCCGAAGGAGCCTCCAGCAAAGGTAGAATCAGTGAAGAGAAGTAAAAGTAAAGAATAGGTACAAGAAAAGATTGAGGTAGATCTTATGAAATAACAGTTAAAGGATGATAGAAATGAGGTAAGAGAATCAAAATTGTTATTAGAGGAATTGAAGAAATACATTTCTAACCAACTCGATTTTTACAATGAAGTGGCAGATAGGTCAGGAAAGATGATAAAGAGGACATTTCTTCTACATAGGATCATGAAGCATCTATGCAAAAGAAATAGGTGGTTGTAGGAAGAGTGGAGAAGGTTGCAAGATCAAGCCATAGACCTAGAATCACAAATGAAAATGATACAAGCTTAACTTTTGAAGAGAGGCCTAAAATTCATTACTGTTAATGACGATGTTGCTCCATAAACATGGTAATATTACACATTTTTGGGCTATATTATGGCTTATGCTATTACACATGCATGTATGGGCTTCTACAAGTGTTTTTGAGATGATACAAGTGTTTTGGAGGTGATAGAAGAAAGAGAGTGCAAAATCTCAGGAAACTAGGCACTTTCATAGCAACTCCCAGGTTTAAAGACAGAAATTTTCTATGAACGTGTTGTAGCTTTCCATGAGGGTAAACATCATCAAAAATTTCAGAAAAAAGATGGCTCAAGGCATATTTTTATCCCATTAGCCACAAGGAAGACCCTAGAATAGTCATAAAGGTTAAATATTATGCAAAAGGTGGATTTTTGCACTTGCTACGAAAGTTCACTACTAAAGTACCTGTACCCTGTTTTTTGTCCAGCGTTAGGAATTTTTGATGATTTTGGGCAATTAGTGCACTTAGGAAGTGGATAAATCATAGGATAAGAGCATACATATTATTATGCCACTTGTTGAAGGGGATTACTCAGTAGTCAACCTTCATGTGGATGACAACTCATCAAGCCAACAAATGATGCCAGCTCATCAATACATCTCACCATCTCAATTCAAGTTCACAAGGGCTTGACTCCAGTTTTTCAACTAGCCAACACCTCAACATGTCAGTTTGGTTCGATAAATATGACAAGCATAGTTTTTTAAGTTTTTGTTGGAGTTATTAATGGTCATACAATCCTTTTTGAATACCAACTCTATCAAAACAGAAAATATCCCTATTAAAACTCAATGTGATGTAATCCTACTTGAATTAGGTCTCTAGGTTAGGGTATCGAAGTCTAGCCCAAGTGGCAGACCATTGTAAAAGATACCTCACTCTATAAATGAGGGAGTTTTTAAGTTTGAAATGGTTGATGAATGTTATCATAAGGCTATTATGTAATTTTTCTCTATCAATCTAATATCCAGTTTACAGCAGTTGTCTTTCAAAACCTAAAATTTCTTGTTGGCTTATGTATTTTTCTCTTTCTAGTTTGTACATTGTCATCGGCTTCATGGTATTATGATCACTTGGAATTCATAATTCTATGCTCTAATTTTCTTCATATGTTGTGTTTTTTTTTTAAGTTATGTTTTTTAGGCCAATTTGATTCAGCTTCCATGAATGCATCTGCTAGTAATTGAATTCCTTTAGCTGACTCCATGCCCAATGGTAGCCATCATACACTTTCCACCTACAAAATCACATAAACCATAACAATATTTAGCCATCTATAATACAAGTTTTATCTTGAGTATTTCATTTTTCCTTTGAGAGAGCCCTCTCTGATTAGAAGGGATAATTTCCAATCCAAAGTGGTTTGAAATAGTTGTGCTAGGTAGTCAGTTGAACATCCCAATTGGTTCCAGCTTAGTGATAACATAATGTATCTTATGAAACACATCCATTATGATCTTCTTCAAGTTGAATACACAAGGAACCTATCATCAATCTTTGAAAATCAGCATACCATCGTCAATGAGGTTGTAATTATCTATCATTATTCCATTTGCTTCTCGTTGTAAGAACACCTTCACATGTTGGAAGTGTTCATCATGTATCAATGCCTCTTTGATCCTTTCCTTGATGTCAACTTCATAAGTGTCCATGGCTTCCAGGTGACCCACTTACAGATTTATACTAAGTGCATATGTCACTCTATTCTCTTCGCCCTTAATATGTTTGATCTCAAAATAAAACTCACTAATTAGAGCTAACCATCTTGTTTATCTCGCATTTATTTTTTGTTGATAAAACAAGTTTCTTAACTCTCCATGATCTAACATAAACACAAAATTCCTCCCAAGAAATTAGTGCCTCCACATCTTTAGTGCATTCATTGTTATTGCAAGCTCCATCATGAGTGACATATTTATTTTCATGCAAATTTATTTTTATTTATTCATAGCATACTAAAATTCCTTCCATAATGCCTCTTCCTAGTCCTTCTTTACAGGCATCTATGCAAACTAGAAGTCCTTTTTTGGGTTTGTTATCCTTAAAATATTTTCACATGTGATCAATTTCTTAATTTATTCAAAACTATTTGGACAGTCAAATGCCCATTGAAATTTGACTCCTTTCCTCCATGAATTTGAGTAGCGTTCAAAAATATGAAAAGAAAAAAAAAATACCATACTCTTCCATACAAAGATACAAGTCAAGAAGAAAAATATTGATACTCTATTTGACTTAGAATCACATGAAAGTATCATTGCAACAAAGATGGTCAACAAATTGGGATTATAAGTTCATGATCATTCAATCCCATATCCATTGGGATGGTTAAATAAGGATGCAAAAATAAAGGTGAACAAACAGTGCAAAATCAAATTTGTTGCCAATGTTGATTTTATTGATGAAGTATAACTAGATGTAGTTTCCCTTTATATATGTGTGTTGTTTGAAAGTATCTATATATACATGCAAGATGCAACCTTCATTTGAAGAGCCAACCAGTGTCACCTCAGCAAGGATGGAAAATCCTTCACCATCAACTCGCACAAGGGAAAGTCCAAAAGTATTATGGTGAGTGATAACCAAGCTAAGAAACTGATTATTTCTAGCAAGAAGTATGTTTTATTATTTTTAAATGAAAATTAGCGTGTAGAAGAGTCGGTGATAGAAAATTCATTCTTGGAGGGATGTACTAAGAAGAAAAAACTACAAATAGAAGAGCTTTTATCAACATACAAGGGTGTTTTCCAAGAGCCTAAACGGCTATCACCAAAGAGGGAAGTGGAGCATGAGATTCAATTATTGTCACATTTCCAAACATTGGGCTATACAAGAAGTCCATTATATATGAAATTGATCTACTAGAACAGGGTGTCATTCAACCAAGTACCTCACCATGTGGGTCACCCATCATCATTGTGCCAAACAAGGATGGGACTCCCCGGATGTATATCAATTATAGAGCATTAAAAAAAATTATGCTTAGGAACATGCACCCCCTACTCAAGATAGATGATCTATTGGATTACTTGTAGTAATTAAAATAATTCACTAAGCTAGACTTAAAGTATGCAAATAACCAGGCTTGAGAAAGAGAAGAATATACATGTAAGACAATATTCAAGAAAAGGAAAGGTTTTTACGAGTGGTTAGTCATGTTGTTTGGCCTATGTAATGCATCATCTATGTTTATGACGTTAATGAATGATATATTGCACCCATTTATATATTCATTTGTTATTGTCGATTTAGATGATAAATCGGTATACAATGCTACCTAGGAGGAGCACATCTCACATTTGATGCAAATGCTAGAGACCTTAAAGAAGTAGTAACTTATGGTAAATCTCAAGAAGTGTGAGTTCACACAACATTCTTTGGTGTATATAGGATTTGTCATAGGTGGAGACGAGTTGGGGATAGATCATGCCAAGATGGAGGTCATCATGAAGTGGTTGTTTCCTACTAATGTTTTTGAGGCCATGGGTTTCATGGGGGGAGCACAATACTTAAAGAAATTCATAGACTTTTTTTCAATAGTAGCAGCACCACTCCACTCTATGACAAATAGTGGTAAGAGTTTCCAATGGGGAAAGGGTTAGCATAGGGAATTTGAGGAGTTAAAGAAGAAGATTAGTTAAGAATTAATTATGGAATTATCCAACTAGTAACAAGTCTTCGAAGTGGAGATAGATGTGATTTCATATGTTATGGGAGAAGTCTCAGTTCATGTAGCAAGGGTTATATGCTACTATTATGAATTATTTCAAGGGGAATTTCTTAACTACCCTACCTATGGCAAGGAGATTTATTCCCTAGTGAAACCTGTGAAGAACTGGAAACACTATAGGGGAAGGAGACCGTAATCTGCATAGATCATTAGCCACTAAAATATATACAAACCCAAAGCCTAGCTTCAACAAACTAGGCATTATAAGTGGATGGGGTTTTTATAGTAGTTTCATTTAGTGACTAAATACAATAATGTTAGCACAAACAAGTTGCATAACATGCTTTCAAGGCCACCCACATCAAAGATGACAGTTTGAGAACTTTGATTCACATGGATCCACTCACCCATGATGCATACAAATAGGCATATTCATAGGATGAGGACTTCAAGGAGGTGTTTCAGTAGTTACAGATCCATATTCATGTGCACAATTGTGATAATAGAGTTTACTTCCATCTCCAGGAGGGGTTACTCTATAGGTTGTATAAGTTATGTGTTCATAAAGGTGATAGTTTGTAGCTAATTAGAAAGGTTTAAGCCTCCAAGCTTGTAGGGCACTTTGGTGTAGGGAAGAAAGTGGCCAACTTGCAAAGGCGTGTGTATTAGAAAAAAATGAAAGAATGGGTAGTTAGGTTGATAAGAGGATGCATGCTTTTTTATACCATTAAGATTAGTAATAAGAAGCAGGGTCTATGTCATCCCTTGCATGTACCCACTCGTCTTTAGGAAATAATTTCCATAGGATTTTTGGGGGGTTTACCAACAACCAAGAAGGGACATGGCTACATGTTCATGGTAGTTGAAAAATTTAGAAATATGCATATTATAATGTCCTATAAAAAGTAAATTAGTGAGTAGGAAGTAACAAACTTCTTCTTTGGACAAGTTTGGGTGCACTTTGGTATACTAAGGAGCGTTGTTTAAGACAAGGACACAAGATTTCTCAATGCATTTTGGAGTAGATTGTGGGAGAAGACGAACTAAAATTGAGGAGGTTTATAGTATTTCATCCATAGACAAATGGTCAAACAGAAGTAATCATTAGGACTTTGGAGCATTTTTTTATGGGTTACAATCAGAAACATTTAAATACTTGGGACAAAAATAAATAAATACAACACTCTTATAATAGACAAATCCACACTCCCACTTGTAAGTCCCCATTTAAAACTCGCTTTAGATATACTCCATCTTCACCTATGGATATTACATTTGGGTAGAAAGGATGAGTGAGGGAGTATCTTAAATTAGTTAACTCATACAAGTTGTCATGTGACGTGGAATTACAATTTTATTCTAATTTAATTCAAGGGAAAATTAAATTAGAATATTTCTTAGTTCCATTTTAAACACTCCCTCTCAACAAGAAACGGATTATCTGATACCCCGATCCTGCCTCTATGGAACTCGAACTTTCCTCTTGATAGTGCCTTTGTCAATATTTTTTCTTCCTATTCCTTTTTAGGAATGTAATCTGGCATCATGATTCGCCTATACACACAATATCTGAGATGGTGATACTGGATGTTGATATGCTTGGACCTATCATGAAAAAATGGATTAACCAAGAGTTTGATGCAACTCTAGTTATCACAGTAAATTAGTGTAGGATACATTTGTTGACCAAACAACCCAACAAGGATCTTCCTCGATATCCTCACAAGATGCTTGACTAGCAGCCATGTACTATGATTTTGATGAACTGTGTTCAACTAGTCTCTGCTTCTTGTTGTACTAGGAAACTATTGTTGACCCAATACTAAACATTCCGCCTAATGTGCTCTTCCTATCGAATGGACTCCCTACCTAATATGCATATGTGAAGACTTATATTTTCACTCCCTTTGTGTTTTTGTACCAAAGACAAAACTGAGTGGTGCCTCTGAGGCATATCAACACATGTTTGGTTTCCTTCCAATAGAGCTTGGTTGGCATAACCATTTCTTGAATAAGCTGGTTAACCACATAACACATGTTTGGTCATGTGTTCACCAAGTACATAAGTGAGCCCACAATCTTCCTGTAAATGGTAGCTTCTACCAATTCGCCTGAAGTAGAATCTTCCTTCCTGCAATTCCCTGCTAGAGGAGTCTCAATTGGTTTGTTTATCTCCATGTGAAACTTATTTAGTATCTCGTTGGCATACTTTCCCTTAGAGACAAAAATTTCCCCATCTCTTTTCCAGATTTTAAACCAAGGAAATAATGCAAGAGCCCCATGTCTTTCATCTTGAATTATCTTTCCAAGTCTTCTTTGCAGGATTTTATTAGCTTTTCATCACCTGTTATAATTAAATCATTGACATATAATAATATAATCAATAATTTACCTTCAACCACAATATGGAAAAGGTTTTCATCTGCTTCACTTTTGGTGAATCCCAACCTGGTGAAATAGATGTTGATCTTCGTGTACCAAGCACGGGTTGTTTGTTTTAGTCCATACAGTGCTCGCTTGAGTCTGCACACAATGCACATGTGACTCTCTATCGAAGGTCTAGAATCCTTCTAGCTACTCTATATACACCTCGTCCTCAATCACTCTGTTGAGGAAGATTGTATTTAAATCCATTTGGTGTATTCTCAAACCCATCCGTGTTGAAAGTGAAAGAATAGATCTGATTGAAGAGAACCTTGTGACTGGATCAAAGGCCTCCTTATAATCTATTCCCTCCACCTAAGAGAACCACTTGGCCACAAATCTCACCTTATGTTTCTCGACACTCTCATCTATTACTTGCTTCACCTTGTAGATCCACCCAGGTCCTACAAATGACTTGTCCTCTAGCCTTGGGACAACCTCCCATGGATTGTTCCTGATAATGGATTCATAATCCTATACCATGGCATCAACCCATATTTTTTGATGCATTTCTTCCTCAAATGAGGATGCTTCAGTCGCTACACTCTTTTGTTCTCATCATGAGTTTCCTTTACTATCTTTTCGCCATTAGGAAACATTTCTTGTATCAACTTTGTCAAACCTTCCATTTCTAATTTTAGAACATTATTCATGTTTTCCATGTTGTGTTTCATTTTTTCTTCCATGTCATCCATCTTAGCTTCCATGCCATCCATCTTAGCTTCCACGCCTTTCTTTAAAAATTCCATTTCATTTTTTGTTGCTCTTTGCGAGAGCGAAATTTGGTGCACTTACTCTTGTAATTTTGACATGATGTCATGTTGCAGTTATTCATCTTCATGAGTCATAGTAGAGCCTTATAAAGGCTTAATGGGTATTGAATTATTTTTAGGAGGAATTTTAGAACCCAATACTGATATCTATTCTACAAAATTCGCTTGGAATCAATTCAAACTGATTTTTCACACAAGATATTACTAATCCTAAAACTCTCAAGATAGAAGGACATATCAAGAATAAAAAGGTAATACTATTGATTGATTCGGGTAGTACCCATAATATTATTCATTGTAAGGTAGCCAAGGAATTGAATTGTTTCCTATACCGAGCACCAAAATGTCAAGTGATGGTTGCAAATGGAGGAACTATAAATTGCTCTGGAAAATGTCATAATATCAAGCTAACCATGGTGGAATATTTATTGAATATTCCAATGCTTTCCATTCCAATGGGAGGTGTTGATGTTGTACTAGGAGTACAATGGTTACAATCTTTGGGGACGGTATCTTTTAATTTTCAAGAACTTTTCTTGAAATTTTTTTTCGAACAAAAAGGAAGTCAAATTAAGGGGTATCGCAGGGAAGCTGGGAAAGATAATAAGCTCTAATGTCATGACAAAGCTTCCGAAGAAAGAACAACAAGGCGTAATTGCACAATTATGCTCATTAGAATTTCCAACATCAAAATCATATATTTCTCCAAATCTCCAAAAAGTATTGGACAATCATTCCAAGGTGTCTGAAACTCCCAAAGTACTCCCACCTATTCATGATCATGATCATGCTATTCATTTGATTCCAATAATTGTTCCTCCAAACATCAGGCCTTACAGATATCCTTATGTCCAAAAGAGTGAAATTGAACGTATGATTGCAGAAATGTTAGAGGTTGGTATAATTCAACCTAGTCAAAGTTCTTTCTCTGCTTCAATCGATGCACAAGAAGGATGGATCATGGCACATGTGTCCGGATTATAGGGAGCTCAATAAGCTCACTATTAAAGATAAATTTCCCATTCCTATGACTGATGAATTATTGGATGAATTACATGGAGCAATTTACTTTACCAAGTTGGATCTTCGTTCAGGATATCATCAAATTAGAATGAAGACAGAAGAAATTCCAAAAACAGAATTTCGAACTCATGAGGGTCATTATGAATTTTTGGTCATGCCTTTTTGCCTTACCATTGCACCTTCTACATTTCAAGGGTTAATGAATTCCATTTTCAAACCCTTCCTTAGAAAATTTGTGCTAGTATTTTTTTGATGATATACTAATCTACAACAGGTATTGGAAGGATCATGTTCAACAAGTTGATAGGGTGCTCAAACTATTGGAGGAGAAACAATTATATGCAAAAAAATTTAAATTTTTCTTTGGAGTACAAGAGGTGGAATATCTGGGTCATATTGTATCTCATGAGGGTGTTAAGGTAGACCCTAATAAAACTAAAGCCATTAAGGAATGGAAATTCCCCACAACCATAAAGCAGTTGCGAGGATATCTCAAGCTAATAGGGTATTATCGCAAGTTTGTTAAGAATTATGGGAAAATAGCAGCACCTATAACAACATTATTGAAGAAAGATGCATTTCCATGGACTCCTGAAGCAACTAAGGCCTTTGAACATCTTAAAGAGGCAATGTGCCTAGCACCGGTCTTAGCTACGCCAGACTTTACAAAAATATTTATTGTGGAATGTGATGCCTCAGGAAATGGAATTGGTGTTGTTTTAATGCAAGAAGGAAGACCCATTGCTTTTGAAAATCATCCAATCAAAGGAAATTATTTACAGAAGTCTATTTATGAGAAGGAAATGTTGGCAATACTACATGCACTAAATAAATGGAAACCGTACCTAATGGGAAGACACTTCAAGATAAAAATTGATCATGATAGTCTTAAACACCTTTTGGAACAAAGGCTATCTTCATAAGAGCGACAAAAATGGGTCACAAAGATGATGGGTTATGACTTTGAAATCATCTACAAAAAAGGAAAGCTAAATGTTGTTGCAGATGCACTCTCAAGAAAGGATGAAGAGGTGGAAGCATTGCTTTGTGTCATTTCTATTATCCAACCATATTGGATAACTGAAGCAAGGGATGAATGGAAGAAGGAAGAAGAAGTGTGAACACTCATTCAAAAGTTGCAGCAAGATCCTAGTACATCTGATACATTTATTTGGAAAAATGATTCCTTATGGTACAAAGATCGCTTATATATTTGTAAGAATTCCCAACTAAAACAAAATATTATTTTGGAATTGCACACTTCTCCTTTAAGAGGACACTCAGGATTTTTAAAAACTTACCATAGGGTAAAGAAAGAATTTTTTTTTGATGGCCTTAAATCTGATATTCAAAAGTTTGTGGTGGAATGTTTGGTTTGCCAGACAAATAAAGTTGAGACAATTAAGACTTCGGGTCTTCTACAACCTTTATCCATTCCATGTCAACATTGGGAGGAGATTTCAATGGATTTTATCACAGGTTTACCTATGTCCAAAGGAAAAAGTATCATCATGGTGGCAGTTGATAGACTTACCAAGTATGCACACTTTTTTTCATTATCTCATCCATTTAAAGAAATTATAGTTGCTATTGCATTTATGGAAACAATTCAAAAGCTATATGGAAACCCAAAGATTATTGTAAGTGACAGAGATCCCATTTTTACTGGAAATTTTTGGACGGAATTATTTTCTTGTTTGGATACTCAACTAGCTCATAGCTCATCTTATCATCCTCAATCCGATGGTAAAACTAAGATAGTGAATAAATGTTTGGAAGGATATCTTCGTTTTTTTTAATCTGATAAGCAAACACAATGGATCAAGTGGTTACCTCTCGTTGAATGGTGGTATAACACTTCCTTCCATACTATAGCAAAAATGACCCCATTTATGGCACTTTATGGATATCATCCACCATCCATCACATCATATTTAAGAGAAAAATCTAAGGTTCAAGCAGTGGAATATCACATACAGCATCAACAAGAAGTTCTCCAACTCTTAAAGGATAACCTAAATTTGGCAAAAAATCGAGTGAAACAACAGGCAGATCAACATCGCAGCAAGAGAAGTTTTGATGTAGGAGACTGGGTATTTTATGGCTACAACCATACAAACAAATGTCCCTTGAGCAAGCTAAGAAGGATAATAAACTATTGCCAAAGTACTATGGTCCTTACAAGGTGTTTCTAAATATTGGTACTATGGCATACAAATTGGAGCTTCTTGCTTCTTCGTGAGTGCATCCAGTTTTCCATGTTTCATGCTTAAAGAAGGTTATAGGTGACAAAATTCCAATTCAAACAATATTTCCAGAACTTGATGAGGAAGTAAAAATCATATTGGAACCTAAAGCAGTCACGGAAACAAGAACTCGACAACTACGAAATCGAGAAATTTCAGAGTATCACGTCAAGTGGAAGAACTTACCCACTGAAGATTCTACATGGGAGGATGAGAATTTTATACGAAAGCATTCAGAGCTACTCAAGCATTGAGGACAACACCTTTTTGAAGTAGAGGGGCATGTTAGGCCCCTATATTACTAGTATAGTCCCTTATTGTTGTTAGTGTAACCCCCTTATTGTTATTGTTGTACCCCTGTAACCCCACTATTGTTATTATCGTGCCCTTACATTATTATTGTTAGGGCAACTAGGATTATATTGTGATCCCATGGACTCCTATGTATAGAAGGAGATTTTGTCATTTGCATCATCCAAGAATTGTTCATTTATGTAATGTATTGGAGGTTTCCCCCTCGAAGTGGTTCATTTATAAGGCGTTGATCTCTCTTTTCATCTAATTCCTTCTTATGCATAGAAGTTCTTGAATTCATTCACCACATATTCTCTGCCATTTTCACTCCTGAGAGCCTTCACTTTCCTACCTGTGTCTTTTTCAACAAGTGCTTTGAACCCACAAAATTTTGAGAACGTCGTGTATTTCTTCTACATGAAGAATATCCAACACTTTCATGTAAAATCGTCTACAAAAAACACATAATAAATGTGCTTGGTTGTGGAGGCTATCAAGAATAGTCCACACACATATGAGTGAACTCTTTCAAGTATCTCTTGCGCTTGACTGCCCTTATCATGAAAGGTGGCTTTTGTGTACTTCCCCAATATACACCCTTTGCATGTATCATGTTGCTCAAGTGCACCCTTGATAAGTCCTATAGAAATATGTTGCATGATATTCAAAGCTCTGTGGCATAGATGACCAATCTTCTATGCCATAACTCACCAATGTCTCGGCTCTACACCTTCTCTACTTTCATGCTCAAATCGGCACAATATTCTACATCTAATTTGTAGATTTTCTTTACCTGAACCCCGATCTTCTTCACTTTTCCCATGGCTATGTGACAAAGTAATTCCTTTCCTTTGATAAAAAACACATCGTATCCATAGTCTTACAACAGAGAAACTGAAACTAAATTCTTCTTCAAACCAAGAACATACATGACATATTTTAATGTGAGATGAGAACCAGACCCCCTCTAACAAGTAACAGTACCAATGTCAATCTCGTTATACATTCCATCGTCTCTCATCTTGATGTGCATCCAGAGGTTCTTCTCCTCTAGGTCGTTGAATAACTCTTTATTTCCAGTCATATGGAATGAGGCTTCACTATCCAGGTACCACACACTACTAATCACCAATGACACCATGCATGCGATGAGGGTAAAATTCAACTCAAATTATGAAGCAAGTGCTTCACCTACCGTTCCTCCTGAGGGCTTCTTGTGAGGACACTTCATGGCATATTGTCCCATATCGTGACAGTGAAAACATTTAATCCTTGACAATTCCTTCTTTCCTACTTGACCAGAATCTGATTTGGAATGGGATGAATTCCCTTTCCCTTTCTTTTCCTTTCCAGCCATGGCATCATTCTCCTCATCATCATGCTTTGATGAGGATCCATCTATGGTGTTCCATCGAATCTCTTCTTGCACCAACTTGAACCACAAATGCTCCCACTCTGGTAGCTTCTCCCTCCCATTTACCAAATCTTGGTAGTTGTGGTAGCTCTCAGGAAGGCCTATAAGTGCTAGGCTCACTAGTTCATATTCGAAAACTCTAACACCAACACTTCCAAGCTCATCCCGAAATTGGTTGAACTTGGTCAAGTACTTTGGTATTGTGTCTCCCTTCTCCATCTTAATTTTTTGAGCTTTTCCTTCAGTGTCAACTTCATGTGGTCACCGTTGTTCTGAAAAAATATATATATATATATGTTAAGGCCTTCCACATTGCATGTGGAGTTTCCTTTCCATGTAGGTTCGAGACAATATGATCTCTAACTCCTTCTAGTAGAATCCTTATGGCCTTTGCTACACATTTCTTCCACTCTGCTACATCTTATGCATCAGTTGGAACTAGTTTCATGATGTCCTTGTCAATGAACTCCTTCAATCCATTGTCCTACAAGATTGTTTCTATCCAGTATCTTTGGGCAATGTAATTCAAGCCACCCTCAAGGGCATACTCAAGCCTCATACCATAGAATGTCATCTTGATCCTACTGCTAGCTATGGAGAATAAATCTACAAAACTCGTTCCTCCTGTAAGTACAAACTCATTCTATTTTCTTCTATAGTGTTTTAAGCTCTTATACCATGTATAAAATCCATGTAGATTCAAACTTTTAATTATAATATGTTAAAACAATAGACTTGAATCTACTCTACCAATTTCGGAAACAAATACGATTACGAAATCATAAAGCATAAAAGAGAAATAATTCAATCACACATTACACAATATTTCCTGGGGAAAGACTCAGCTAAAAACCCCACTATCTGTATATTGCATTAGTCAGAAAATATGAGAAGATTACAATTCTTTTCTTCAACCTAATAAACCTTTACACTATCTCTATCTGTGTCACTGCTTCCTAGACAAGCCTAAGCCAATACTTAACCAATTGTATGTTTGCCATGATCCCTATTTCCTTGCATTGTTTCCTTGGATAATTAGCCCCTATTAATTAGGAGTTTTCCAATTGGAATTGTGAAATACATCTATGGCCTTCCTCTGACTACATGCACCACCTATACAATTTGGATGATTATACGACTAATAGTACACTACCCTTGAACTCCAATCTCAACTAGGTATTTCTCTGATCTGGCATGCGTGAGTTATTTATGTTTGATTTATCAGTTATATGATTGACCACTGCATGTGGTTTGAGTTCAAGTTCCACACTTTGACCTCTCACTGGTTCCTCCAATGGTTGGTACCAGTTAAACTGAATTCAACTCACATAAACTGAGTTAATTAATTACAACTCAAAATAAACTCAACTAGGGCTACTATTTTGTATGAGCCACTCTACATGACTCAAGTTAGACCCTAAAATCCAGTTAATTGAACCAAATAAGTAAATCTAACTTAGTTAACTTAGTTTTCATGTGATGTGGAATTCCAATTTTATTCTATTTTAATTCAAGAGAAAATTAAATTAGAATATTTATTGGTGCCATTTACAACAAAGGGTAGTATGACATGTGGCATATATGATTGAAAGGATAGCTTCCAATCAAAGCTAAATGGCACACTCGAGAGAAGGTGAAGAAAAAATTTCCTCACCTCATTTACTAGAAGCTTTGAGAACCAAAATCTTCCCAAAATGAGGAAGTGTGATATGGATTGGATCATTATTATATTTTTCATCCATCTCAATGCTTTCAAAGTAGAAAAAGTGGAGGAATTAGCTCATATAACCATTTTTACTAGTGTATCCCAATTTGGTGAATTGGGGTATGAAACCTTCTAGAAGTAGTTTGAGGCATTAAACGACGTTTTGTTAGGCATAAAACTTTGGCACTCAAGTTCCATAGCTTTCTTTGTTATTCTACACATAAATACTTTTCCAACAAGACAACAATCACCTCAATCGAAATCTACATGAAAAATTTATGGCGCCCAACAATTAACCTTCCTATTTTTACCACCATAATTTGAGAGGATGTTACATGATCACCTATTATTCATGGACAATGGGATAGGCATGTGATCATGATGAAAAAAACTCTAGAAGAGTCAATATTGTAACTCTAGTTAAGAGTTAGATTCAAACATAACCACTGGAATCAATATTAATAATTAGTATTATTTTATCAGGCATCAATATTATTTAAATTACATCATCATTATCATAATCATCATTATTAATTATTTAGAATCAATATTATTAATTTCTCCATATATTAATAGTAATAATTCTCCCTTCCACCCTTATTAGTCATTATGAAGTCTATTACTACTACATTATATTTTATAAATTTAGTTATAAACTATTATTATTATTATTATCTTTCCTCTGTAATATGTTTATTAAGTAACATTCATTTTTTATTAATATTAAATTAATCTCGAGACAATTATATAATTCTACTTTTCTTATTGGTCTCTTAGATTTAATGGTTCCTCCCCTATTTATTTTCTTGGCTTGATCCAATTTTCATCATTAATTTATCCTGAATATGAACCGTGCTTGATGGTTCGAAACATAAGTAGGAAAAAAATCAATGTGATGGATCCAAAAAAATAAGCTCAAGTCATTTCAAATCACAGAAGTCTCAATTTTGAAAAACTAGTAGGCTAACAAGTTATGTTATAACTAGGTCATTAGGAGGAAAACAGGTTCAATTCTATTCAAGTATATTTTATTCCATATATGAGCAGAGTAGCTATGAGTGGATAGTGAGAGAGAAAATTGATAGTATTTTTGCATTGTAGAAGCCCACGAGCCATAAAACTCACTTATTTGTACTTGCATCCATTTCCCATTTAGAGAAAGAGAGCAGAGTAACTTCACCTTCCAATTGGATTTTCTCCAATTTCCCAAGTTATATCTTATATTAATTTGTGTTTTGTGAGTTTTATTTTGTTTTTATTTTTTCTGCATAATTATAATTTGCATGCATACGCAATAAACAATAATTAATAGATCCAAAAATCTAAGAAGAAATAAACCCTCATAGTGTAGATTTCAGATTTTCTAATATATATATACACACACACACACAGAAATTTTTCAAAAGAATATCCACAAAAATTTAAAGATCAGTGCTTATTCTTCAAATTAAAAAATATGAACAAAAATGGAACCACAACAATTTAAAGATCAGTGCTTATTCTTCAAATTGAAAAATATGAACAAGAATGGAACCACATGTACGTGGAAATTGTGTTTGTACTTGCATAAAAAAAATGCTTACTCATTTTCCTTTCTAATTTCACAAGCATCTTTATTATTTGTAGCTCTAAAATTTATACTTCAAAATAAATAGAGGTTCTAAAATATATGTGCCCAAACCCGCATTTCCAAGGCTTAAAGATCCTAGAATGTGTGCATCCAAACCCACATTGTCAAGGCTCAAAGGATCCTCATGTGCAAAGGAAAATCCATAGTGCTAAGAGATATTAGGGAGAGGTTCCCTGGTATTTCCAATGGAAAAATTAGGTGTAGCCGCAAATTAATAATATAAATAAGATGACGATGAAGAGACCATGAAAGATGCTCCCATGATGACCCCTTTCTTTAGAAATAGTTTGTTATTGCTAGCTAGCAATTTAAATTAGTACCTGCTCCATCATGTTATTATCACAAATTATCTCAAATTTCATTAGTGATAAATATCATTGAATATAAATATATGGAACACAAATTTAAAACTCTTATCACATATGCATAGTAAGTAAAACTTTGATCGTATGATCACATAAAAATATAAAAAATAGATCATATTACACATCCATCAAAATATCAATAAATCACCACCATTTTCTTGAAAATTTATACATATGCTTCAAGGGTTAAAATGGCACCACTTCAAACTATACCCTACCAAATTCATCATCGCTATTGTCTAGTTTTATATGTTATCAATTTTTTCTATGTTATTCCCCGATGGGTGTGATAATATGGAAACAAATTTCCAGCGAGAGAATTAACAGTTACGATGTCAAATAAGATGATGAGTCCCTCTCACAGCGTCATTTTTTTTATCAGCTTTATAATCTGCATGCATGTTTTTTGTATGGGTAAAGGAACGACGACCCTCGGTGACAGATCCAGGCTTTACACATGCCCTCACATGAAATGCACGTGGCATATCCATGCTTCATGTATTTTGGGTCACCTGCCCAAATCCTTTCAAATTAATTGTTTGTATTTGGGACTTGGTGTTTTTGTCACTACGGGATTATGAGTAAGGTCATTCCTTCTATCTACTTCAATATGGTGTGCTCCTCCCATGGCGGATTGGTCGCAAGAAGGGAAGGGAAATAGGGAAATATCTGACAGGTGGGGAAAGCTCATTTATGAGCTCATCATGAGCCAATGCCTTAGGATGGTCGAGCTTTGGTTCAACCTGTACACTTGGCCCTTGTCTTGCAGGTTGTATGGTGATCACCCCATTCATCATATATGTCTCATCACCTCTGCAATGTATAATATAACATCTACTCTACTGTCAGGGTGGCGAAAAGGTGGTCGTTCCATCGTCGTCGTGTCTGTGCATCGCCTTGAGACTCATGCATCTCTATTCATATGGTGGCTACAGGATATGTGGCTCAGAACGCTTGGAGGTCAGTTTCCATTCATGTCCCCTCAACTATTCATACTAGGGTCACGTTATTGTCTTCCTCACTGCTGGGTTTTACAATCTCATGTGGTCATTTTCAATCAGGAGTTGAGAGCTATCCAAGGTCATTTTCTTTCTCTAGACTTAAAGATCCAATTTTCTTTGTACTCTTTTTACACAACTCAAGGACCGGTTTTTCCTTCGAAATGGTCACATTCTTTCTTTCACTGGACATCTCTCCAAACTTATAACACCACTGGTATTTTTTTTAATTGTCCAATACTTGTATGTGGGGTGTGGTACCCTAGCACCTTCTCCATTTGGTTTTGAAACTTGTTACAGTCTTTCTCAATATTTGGTTTTGCAAGTTGTGTTAATTTTGGTTGCTCCGGGTTCACAAACATTTAGGGGCTTTAGGAAGCTTGGACAGTCATTAGCTTGGGTTTGTGGCAGTTATCATTTACTCCTCTTCTGCTTACCTACATGTGCCTATTATCTTACAATAGTTTTGCATCTTGAACCCTTGTGTCATTGCACTCTTAGCGGGTCGGTCATAAGGTAGTTGTTTCTTTCTCGTTGTTTGTTTTCGTGTGGTTTGTTTGTAGGTACTATATGGCTCCACTCCAAATAATACCCACCTGTCAGGGTGGTGCTCCTGGGACATCCTCCTCAAGACACAAGCATCATTTTAGGTGGGAATCAATTGTGAAATATTTTGATGTCTCCCCTCTTGAGGTTAGAAAGGAAATTTTAAATCTAGAATCCAAGGAATTCAGGGATCAAAAATATTTCTCTGATTTAGATATCGGTGGCAGTAGTTTCAAATGGGTTCCTAATCTAGGAAAGTTTCAGAGAAGAAGACTTTATTTTCTTCATGGTATCACCCAGCATCATCAAATGGATATATTGCTCAACATGGTCATTTTTGACAAGCAAGTGGATAGCTATAAACTCTTTGTTGGCGAGGAGGAGAAAAAGAGAATAATATGGGACATCAGGTATAATCTTGATGATATCGTGATAATATTGAGGCGTGTGGAACTTTTTGTGGTTTCAGTATTGGACACTTACTCAAATGATCATTAGGAAGAGGCAATAGTCATTAACACTCCGCCTCTCAACACCATTCAGGAAAAATTTGATCTTTCTATGAACAACACCCATGCAAACTCTTCTCTGTGTTCGCCAGTCATCATTTTGAACTAAAATTTCCACCAAGAAATTAGTTTTAGTTTTTGATGTTGGAAGGAATTTACCTTGTCTAGTGATCTTATTTTATTTTTTAATTTTGCAAGAGATTCCATTTTGTCTCTGATATTACCTTTACTCTAGCTTCTTGTATGTCTACAGTCTACAATCATCAGTATACTATGTAAGATAGATACTTTTTGTCAAGTTTGTTAGTGGTGGTTTCTGCGATGTGTATGGTAATCCTGGTGGAATCATAATCCTCCAGGTCAGATGATGAAATGAAGGGCTTCCAACGTAACATATTTTGTAATACTTTTTGCCATCAATAGAAATACATTGACAAAATTTACAAAAAAAAACATAAAAAAAAATTTTCTATGTTATGAATTTGTTTTAAAAAAATTGTTTAAAATAATTTCTTAAAGTAAATGTCTTAATCACACCAAAGAAAATTCTACCTACCACCTAAGTTTGGTGTGTACAAATATAACTCTCTTGCCTTGAATTTATAGTGATGATGGTACGGTTAAAGTGTACAAAATTAGTTCTCTTGCCTTGAATTTATGGTGGTGATGGGTTCCATTCATATGTAGAAATAGAGATGTTGTTAGTATCTTGTAGAGTAAAAATCCATGTCAAAGAACTCATGTCATACTAGACAATATTGGCGAAATTTGTAACATGTGCAATGTTATATATATTCGCCAAGATTTTCTAGTATACATATTAATGGCTAACCATTGGTGATTTGCAAGTGTGCATTTGAATAGATGATATGTGATGATATTTGGTAAATGTGACATATCTCAACAACACTTATTGGCACTGAATGTAACATTATGCATTTCGGAACAAATGCATCTTCGATGTTTCTAAATGAATGCAATCTTTTTTAAGATAAAACTCGATGAATGAGGTGGGGTACATTTGAATTAATGATCTTGGACCATTCTCAGTAAAGGTGACACATCTCAATCAACACTTTTAGGTGAATATAATGAGTGAAATTCATCTCAACAAATGATCTTCATGGATCTAAATGAATAACATTTGATGAATGTGGCATGTTACATTTGAATGGACATCCTTGGATGGTTCTTAATGAAGTTCATACATATATACCCCTTAACCCTTTGACTTGGTATTTTGGGATTGATTAGGGAATTGAGTGGACACTCATGGATGATATTAGATGGATTTCATAGAGTGAACACTCCTTAGTCATTCAACTTAGAACCATGACATTGGGTGGATAATCTTAAATGTAAATTTCATATAACCCTTTGACTTAGGCCTCAAATATGGATTAGAAAATCAAGTGGACAATCCTAGATGATATTGGATAAATTTGACAAACTAAATACTCCTCAATCCTTCAATCTAAAACTATACATTGGGTGTATGACATCAAATTTAAATTTAATAAAAGAGATACTCCTCTCTACTTCTATTTCAACCTTTAATATTGATTTAATGACCCTATATTACCTTTAGTATTTAGTTAGAATAGGTATCCCTCAATGCATCAACTTAGACCACTAAGAACTAAGGGTGATCCTAGATGACTTTGAGAATGCATGAATGAACGTATTACCTTTAAGCCTATGTGAAAATATTAATAACATTCACAAGCCATGAAAGTGATGTAATACAATAACCTTCATAACCCACAAATGCAATGTATTACCTTTAATGTTAAGTCAAAGAAATCTTAACCAGCTTAACAACCCACAAATGTATTGTTAAAAAATGACCTTAACATCCCATAGGTACAATGATGCCCAATAGCCTAGACAATGCTCGGAGGTAATCTATGTCAACATATAACTCTAAAATAAATATCTCTTGATTCTTTCACTTTCCTACAACACTTCCTAAAAATCAGAAGCACCTTAAGAATCCACAATTGTTAGATAAATACAAATCTTTGATTAACTTTAATGAATTAGATATCCTCAATCATAACATTTAAACAAAAAATAACACTCGTTTATTGAAAGTATATGTAATGTACCTCTTTGATTTAATAACACAAAATAAAACCATTACTTTTAACTCTAATAAAATTTGTTATGAATGGCCAAAGTTAATGAAGAATCAAAGTTATGTTTCCACCTCTTTTAGTTCATCTAGTATAAATTACCCTTTCAATATACAATTTAGTATCATTACCTCTTTAGTAGAATTAAATTAATGGAAAATTTGTGTGTACTTAATAAAAATTTTATGAAGCAAACTAAGCATTATTGATAGTTACCCTTTCCCAATTGAAATAAATAATCTTTCCATGTGAATTGTGCAATCTAAAAGTTTTTATTTTATTCATATAAATTATTTTATTATGATTAAATATAATATTGACTTTATATCATTTTCTTTTTATAAAAATTAAAAATAAAAATTTGTATTTTAGTAATTATATATGATAATGATGACAATTAATGTTTATTAAGATTAATATTGTTTGTCGTACGTTAAGAAGGTAGGAGATTACTCATTATTATTTAGCACTTTACATTGTATGCTCAAAAAGTATTCAGAAGCATTCTCATTTTACTTCTATGCTCAAAAAGCATTAACGAAAATGTTTCAAAATTACAATAGTTTTGTTGAATTAAAAGGTCCAAATTCTTGGTGGTGTGACAAATATTATGAAAACAAAAGCGAATAAAAGTATAAGATGGACAATCTATGAGTGTTTTTCATCTTCAACCCTCCTAGTATAGCATAGGTAACACTCTTTCATTCCATGCTAAAAATTTGTTTTTATTTTAGCAATGTCCATTTTCTTCTTAACACTACTCAAAATATATATATATATATATATATATATATATATATATATATATATTATTTTTTATTCTATTTTTTTGAGATTTGGGTTGATCACCTCCTCATCATATCTTAATTGATTTTTCCCTCTAACTCTTTATCTTTTTTCCAAGGAAAAAATCTGCAACTTTCTATTAATGAAAAAATTAAACTTACATTTTGTAGATGCAATTAAGCGTTCAAGATGCCAAGAGGGTCCATGTGCTCAAAAACAAATCGTAGCAAAGCTACCCAAAGTAAGGATAATATTTAAAGAAATTTACATAATGCCAGTAGGATTGGGATTTTCATGCTTGCCTTTTCTCTTTTGGACAATCTGCCAAGTCCCTGAGTACGAGGAGGGAGAAACCAAGGCCAACTCATTATTCCTTGTAGAAACCAAGGCCAGCTCATTATTCCTTGTAGAGTTTTCTTTGTCGGAGTCTGATCTTTCAGACACATGCGATATTTTGCTTGCACCTGTACTTACTACTATTTGAGCTTCCATTGGCGAAGGATCAATCATGGTGTGTGTCGACTAAATCGTCGAAATCAATTCAGCTGGATCTTGCATTTATGTTCTTGTACCCCTGGATTGGTTGTTGTATGTTTACTCTCATTTGGGATGGATACATCCACTTCTTCTTCTATCTCATGCTCTAGTCCACCTGAGGGGAATTTTCATCCTTTGGTTTCTTTCCCTGCCTTCTTCTTTTTTATGTTTTCTCTTTTTGCATCCGGGCATGTATTTTGTAAATCACTGGTTTTCTTGCATGTTCTTTATCTAAATGCAATGTTTTCAAAATCAAGGTGTTGTGTCCATTTTTGTTGTTTTTGAATCAGTTGGATGATTTCTGGTAGCCCCTTGTTGAGATCCACGCGGATTCGTGCGAAAATAAAAATTCTCTCCTCCATTCGTTAGGTGTCTGTTTTGATGTATCTACCGATGATGTTCCCAATACCTTCTAAAACACATTCATTCCAGAAATGAAGCGGGAGATTATATAACCGGACCCATATTGGCATTTTGGTTACCTCCATTGTGGTTGCATTGAAGTCCAGAAACCATGGTGTGATGAAGCATCCGATGGAGCCCCAGAACCACGATCCAGCCCTGAGAATGTTATCTCTAGCTTCGGAGGATGGAAACCTGACTATGAAAAACCCCTTGGAACATAGATGGATTTCACAATCCATGGTCTAGTTGGTAAAAATCCAATGAAAGAACTCCATTGGTTTGGGCCAGAAGCAGTGAAATTTACATATTATTGCTTGGGAATTAAATGTAGAGCAGTGATCTTCAATCTCTAGTATGTCTATGTTCAGACCTTTGTTCAGTTGCTCCACAATGTATGGTTTGGGAGTATTCTTCGCTAGTTCGGATAGTGTTTCCGCTTTGTTTTTCCCCTATAATATGTTCTTGTAAGAGGGACCTTTTGAAATGTCATGTTTGGAGGTGTTGGCTCCCCTTGTAGGTCCATAAGCTCTGTTATGTTCTGCTTTACCCCCCCCAACTCTAGATTTTCCCAGGTCCACAGCACCCCCTCTTAGGCGAAGGTTAAGGGCAATTCTCGACCTTGTAGCTATAGAGTAGTCCTTCATAGACCAGTTTTCTAGAAGCGACCAGCCTCCATTGAACAGTTACTGCCACTGGACAAGGTAACCCATCCTCGCCATAATTTTTTGTTTCAAGTGTAATACTCTATCAACCTTGTGTACCCATAATAAAATAATTTTACCCACAGGGAACCTAATAAATATTTGAAAGCCAGAGGGGATTACCTGTTTCAGGGAGTTTGGATCTATTTGATGTCTTCAATCCAATCCATTTCTGGCGTCCAATAATGGAGTGGATTCAGAAATGAGTTAAATCTGTGCAAAAATCATTGGAACGACAAGTACAGGCTTCCAAGGGGAAGGCGAGGAACCAAACTCCACTTACACCCCTGATTAACGAGGACAGTAATAGATATGAAGAGGGTTTTTGCCCCCGGCCAAACCCCGGAACTAGGGGCCAGAAAACTGCGCCCTGCTCCAGGCCAAAAACTGGGTATGCCCGCCATGAATGAAGCCATAGGTCCAACCTCCGGGGTTGTAAGTATGTCTTCCAGCTGCTTGAGATCGCATATGCGGCAATGAACTGCCAGATTCCAGGTTCGTCGGGAGGATCCGCGAGAAGGGACCAGCAGCCAATCAAACATCGTTTCATTCCCAGGTTTGTGAGAGTTCAACAGGGTGAAACCCTTCTGCCTTATTTTTTTATTATATATATATATATATAATTAAAAATAAAAATTATTTCAAAAATTATTTTTATATTTAGATTAATATATATTTCTAATAATGATAATTTTATGAACTAAAACATTTTATACATACATCTTGAAAAAATACAATTATTCTTACTATTTAATATATTTAAAATTATAATAAATCTAAATTACAATATTTCCTCAAATTAAATTTTTATTCAATAGATAATTGTATTTGGTCGTAATTTTGCTTCTCCTTATACATTTAATTTAATTTAGGTGCAATATTCTTTCTTCACGCTAACATTTTTCATATGAAGGGTACTTAAGAAAAAACGATATTAATATAAAATGAAATCACATCCTATATCATGTTAGTAATACATGACTTGTGAAGCACAATTTTAATATATAATGAAATCATATCCTATAATAAACATATGATAACTACATAAGTTGAAAGGGTTTATATATATAACGAGACTATCTTAAAACATGGGAATTATGGATAGAATATACCAATAATAATAACTATATAATTTAAGCAAAAAAACATTAAAAAAAAATAATTTTCGTTTTTGCTCTGCGCGCCTGACCTAGCCGCGCTGCTCTGAGCTTGTGGCTGCAGGCCTTCCATGGCCCCTCCAGTCGACTCCACGGAGGGGGCCGACACCCAAACTGCGTTCTCAGCTTTGGTGAAGTCTCTCCCGATTCAACGCCCTCGCCCATCCCTTTTGAAGTTCGTCAAGAAGCTGGACGGTCTGCAAGAGGTTATTCTGCCTCCTGCTTTGCGAAGAATGGCTGCTCTCTCACTTGCTAAACGGGGGCTTATTGGGCAATTCACCGGCTTATGCCCATCCCCCAAATCTGTTCAACGCTGGATCGAGAAGAACTGGACGGACAAAGTTAGTGGTAAAATCTCTATTCGCTTCTGTGGGAAAGGATATTACACATTCCATTTCGAAACAAGAGCAGACAAGGACTTAATCTTCAGAAACGGCCCTTATTTTATGGACTCCAGAGGGTTGTACTTGAACAAATGGACTCCAGACTTCGATCCCGAGCTGGATGTTCCTAGTGCTGTCCTAGTCTGGGTCCGTCTTCCGCATCTCTCGCTCCATTGCTGGGGTGATGACTCGGTTCGCGCCATTGGAAATGTTGTTGGGAAGTACATCGATCGGAGTGAGCCCAAGGACAATATGCAAGCTTGTGCGCGTATATGCGTTGAAGTTGATCTTGGCAAGGGTCTCCCAGAGGCAATCAAGCTAAAGGTGGACGACTGAACACACATTCAGCAATTGGACTACGAACAAATTCCTTTCAAATGCAAAGTATGTCACGAGTACGGTCATTTCGCTAATCGCTATTCTAAAATTGTTAATGATGAAAATGCTCAACCTGAGAAACAATGGGAAACCGTCAAGAGGAAAAAGACTGCTACTGCATCGTCAGCAGAAGCTCCTCCCAAATCAACTCCCTTCAAACCCAACCCTTCCTCCTCATCGACTCCTCCGCCCTCCCCTCCCAAGAAATCCTTAGAGTCTGCCAATCCCTTCTCCTCCATTTCCCTTGAAGATGACCCCCCCATTCCAACTCAGGAGGGCTCTCTTGCTCCTACTCCCCCTTCAAACCCATCTCCATCATTCTCTCATGATCCTCCTACATCAAGATCAACCAGAAGCTCTCCTAAAGAACACGGTGCCAATCTGGATACTAACAGGAAACAAGGACCAGGCAGGAGATCCACCAAATAGCAGAGGGAAGAAAATGCCCAAAAAGATATTGCTATGGGCACTCAAAACCCCATAGAAACTTACATCTTGGGGCAAAATAGCAAGGAAGCGGCACATAAAGATCAGGGAGGGCGAGCAACTCTCCGTACCCCTCTCACCCAATGATGAAAGCCCTATCCTGGAACAGCAGGGGATTAGGGAACCCCTCCAAAATCAAAGCTCTAAATGATCTGATAGCTCAGGAAAAACCAGGTATACTTATGCTGCAAGAAACAAAACAAGGTTACCAAGAAATGAGAGGGATTATTGACCGCCTTAAGCATTATGAAGGAAGTATCTGCGAATCAAGGGGAGCTTCAGGGGGCATCGCCACCCTCTGGAACCACACTGCTTGGAAGCACAAAACTGATATAGTCAACCAATTCTGGATTAAATTTTTACTAGAGAACCTCATGAACAGCCAAACAATTGTCATCTATAATGTATATGCTCCAAATCACTACAGGGACAAAGCGCAGTGATGGAATTCACTTCAAACTGACATCGATGATGAAGAAAGCAGCAACGTTATTCTTGGAGGAGATCTTAATCTCATACTCCACACCAACAAAAATAAGGGGGGCTGTTTTACACACGATCCCTGCAGAACGCAGTTGGAGATTATTATGCAGGACCACGATCTTATTGACGTTTCTCCCAAAAATCGAAGGTTCACATGGAATAATCGCAGATTGGGCAAAGCTAACATTATGGAGCGGCTAGACAGGTTCCTGGTGAATGTCTCCCTCCTCTCCTCCTTCTCAATGGCATACTCTGTTGTTCTCCCCTTCGCAGCTTCAGATCACTGCCCCACAGCGCTAACACTTAAAACTCACTGCTCTCTAGGCCCCATTCCGTTTAAGTACAGCCCACTATGGAGCAATTTTCCCATTGTTGAACAGATTGTGAAACATACATGGTGCCAGCACATTGAAGGATCGTCGGGTTTTATTTGGGAAAGAAAACTAAAAAGGACCAAAAGCGCCTTAAAAGGCTGGGCACGTAATCACTATAAGGAGCCGAAGAAAGTGAAAGCTGAAATCAAAAAAAAATTGGAACAAATCCACAGCACTATAGAGGAACAAGGTCTGTCCCAAGAATCCAAAGCTAGAGAAAGTGACCTTTATTTCCAGCTTTATCGTGCCAATCGTATGGAGGAGCATAAATGGAGAATCAAATCTCGTCAGCTGTGGCTGCAAGGAGGGGACAAAAACTCCACTTTTTTCCATAAGCAGGCTACAGTCCGAAAAATTAGAAATAATATCACCTCCATCATTGATGATGAAGGCCAACTTCAAATCTCCCAATATGCTATTAAAAAGGTTGCCTCAAAACATTATAGCGTGCTCTTAACTGAAACCAAAGAAGCTGAAGACTACTCTAATCTGCTTCAATATCTTCCCACAGAAATCAGTGCAGAAATTAATGCAGAACTCACCAAGGATATAGAAGAAGAAGAAATTCGAAGAGCCATTTGGGCTCTTCAGCCAGACAAGGCCCCTGGCCCCGATGACTTCCCCATCAGTTTTTATAGATCTCACTGGGAGACTATCAAAAAATATCTTACCAAGATGATAAAATGGATCCAACGCAAGAATAAAATTGGAGACTTCACCAATGCCACTCACCTCGCCCTTCTCCCTAAAGAAAATCGACCCTCAACCTTCTCTCATTTTCAGCGCATTTCCCTTTGCAACTCCTCATATAAAATCTTGTCAAAAATCATAGCCACCCGCCTCAAACCTATCCTTCCCTCTCTCATCTCTGAGAACCAAGGAGGCTTCTTAGCCAACAGATAAATTTCTGACTCCATTCTGCTTGTGTAAGAGGCTATACATTCCAGCCATGTTAGAAAAAAAAAAGGTTTCATTCTTAAACTGGACTTAGCCAACGCTTTCGATCGAGTAAGACACTCTTTCCTTCTTGTTGTTCTTAAGAAAATGGGATTTGCCTCACCCTTCATCGACCTAGTCCAAGCATGCATCTTTGGCCCTTGGATCTCCCCCCTTATCAATGGCAGGCCAGGGCCTTCCTTCCAATATTCTCGAGGATTACATCAAGGCTGCCCCCTTTCTCCCTTCCTCTTTATCTTGATGGTTGAATCCTTCAGCAGGGCTCTTGACCACAAACGCCGCACCGGTCTTATCACCGGCATTAAATTTGGGAATGGAGTCAAAAACATAAACCATTCTCAGTTTGTTGATGACACCTTGTTAATGGGAGGAGCCTCCAACATTATAGCTTGCCGGTTCAAAACACTCTTAGACAGATTTATGAGTTACTCCAGAGGCATGATCAATCACCTTAAGAGTTGCATTTATGGTTGGAACGCAACTGCTCAAACTCTTCAGAGCATTGCCAGCATCTTCGAGGTTCCCTGTAAATTAGATTGGGGGCACTTCTCTTATCTGGGCATGCCAGTGAGTGTGGGTTCTCTGAAAGCTAAATTTTGGGACACTATTATTGACAAAATGAAAAGAAAAGTGCAGCAATGGGGCTCCCTCTGGCTTAACCCAGCAGGACGCCTAATCCTCTTGAAATCTGGCCTTTCTTCACTGCCCTTGTATCAATTCACGCTACTGCAAGCTCCAGCTAGTTTTCACCACAAAGTGGAAGCCATCCTCCGTCACTTTCTCTGGCAAGGGGGAAAAACTGAAAGAAAGAAATACAACCTCATAAATTGGAAACAGGTTATTCAACCATATGAATATGGAGGGTTGGGGATCAGATCTCCACAGCTACTAAACCTGGTCTTCGGTGGCAAGATTGTCTGGAGACTCATCAATGGAGACTTTGCTTGGTGGAAGAACGTGCTGGAAGTCAAATATCTAAACTCTCAGAGGTTGCTTCTATTAGATCATGATATACCTCTCAGAGACTGCACCAAAATCTGGGGGCTGTGTAAAAAAGTAATACCCATTCTCGTTTCAAACATCTCTAAGGTTCCCAAGGGGGGTAGCAGCACTAGATTAGGAACTGATAAAATAATGGGCCATCAACCCATCAGCAATGGGCTCAGAACCCAGCAGATACTCTCTTATCTTGCCAACAAAGGGATCCACAATTTGAATCAGATATCCAAATGGGATATTCACACTCATCTCTGGACAGGTTGGCAATTCCCCGATATTCCTGAAGAGCTTTGTTCTAGCCTGGATAATCTGCAGGCTCATCTCCATGGCATCGCACCCACCAAAAAAAATGATGTGGATTGCTTCTGCTGGGACCCTACAGGCACTAGCTATACAGTCAAAGTCACCTACCAACAAATCTGTAACAGAGATCATCCGATGCCCAAATGGTCACAATGGAAAACTGTTTGGAAATCAGAGACCCTTCCCAAAGTTAAATTCTTCATTTGGGTTCTCTTAAAGGGGAAAGTGCTTACTTCTTACAACCTAAAAAAACGCGGTGTTTTTGGTCCTTCCCGCTGCCCAAACTATCATGCAACCGAGGAGACTATACAGCATCTTTTCATAAACTGCTCCTATGCCACAGCCTGTTGGAAAGAGTCCTTCCAACAGGATCATCTCCCCTGGGGTTCACAGAGCACCATTGCTGAACTCTTACACTCATGGAAGAAGAATTACCCTTGGCAGCGCAAGAAGAAAAATGTGGCACGAAGAGTCTGGAACGCTCTTCCTTACACCATGTTGTGGCGCATTTGGCTAGCACGCAATCAAATTATCTTCAAAGATAAGAAAATCGACATCAGAAAGCTATATAACAAGGCACGAGGACTCGCTCTGGAAACTATAGCTGTCAACTGCCAACGAAACATTGACACGGTTGGTCTCTTTGTGGAAGAACGAGACTACATAGGAAGCATGCTTGATCAGAGCAACAGGGACTTCTGCAATGGACAACACAGAAATGACACCAACAGCAGTCAAACTTCTAGTAGCAGTTGGAAAATTAGAATGAAGGATAAGGAGTTTGCATTCTGGTTAAAAAGCTGCAACACTCACTATATTTTTTTTTTATGGAGCCTCCAAGTTAAATCCTGGTAAGGCTGGGGCAGGAGGAATCATTTGTAACGCCAATGGAGACATTATCCTTGCTTACGAATGAGGATTAGGTTCCCTCTCCAATAATAAAGCTGAAGCTATCGCTCTGTACCAAGGTCTTATTTAGCTCCAAATCCTTGGCATTCGCACAGCAACAGTGATCGGAGATTCGGCAATCATCATCAGCTTAATGGTACACAAGCCAACAGCCACCAATCTACCACTCCAGCAAATTATAAATCGATGTCATGATCTCACTCAGCAAATGAAGGAAGCTCGATTTATCCATGTCCTTCGTTCCCTCAACAAGGAGGTCGATGCTTGTGCAAACAGAGCTTGCTCCAAACCTTTGGGCACTCTCAGTAGAAACGCCTCCGACTCCTTTTGTTTTCTGCCATGATTTTGGAAAAATCAGCTTAGTTTGTTTGCAGAGGCAGCAGTAGTAACCATGTCCAAGAATGCGATGGCAATCAGAAATTCACTATGGGCAGCAATGAACCTAGTCTATTCTCCGCAAATTCAAGATCTACAAGCCTTGAAGGTGACCTATTGCAGGATTCACAGGTTCTGAAGACAACATCGCATTAGCATGTTTTACAAATGTAGTGTTCTACTGTCTCAATTTGTTCGAATTTATACTAGATCAGCCTTCTCAACAGTCAAGTACAATCGGAGTGCTCAGGAACTTGGTCTCGCTGATGTTCCCCTCTTTCTCTTCTTTCATTCTTATAGCCCTGTAACAATGGAGCTTAGACTCCCAGTTTCTCCTTTTTGAATACAAACAGCACCTGATTATGTCAAAAAAAAAAAAAAACTATATAATTTAAAATGGATTATATATATATATATATGAGATTATCTTGAAACACGAAAATTGTGGATACAAGGTTGTATTTTGAAGGCATGTCTTAATGTCAAAAGCTAGAGAAGATCAGGAAGGAAGATATGTAGTGTCTATGTGCAATTACTAAAAAAATTTAAATGTTTTGTTTCTATAATTAAACTAATTGAAATTGAAATTGAATTAAAATATATTTTTCATGAGATTTTAAATATTTTTACTTATATTTCACAATATTTTTTATTTTATTTTTTTTATTATTTTGTTTAACTTTTGTTAAGCTTATAACAAGTTTAGATCTGTTTTAATTTTGAATCTTTCAAGTGTTGAGAGGGATTAAATCTCTCAAGGTGCACACTTTTTTTTTAGCACAAAATTTGAAGATAGGTTTGCATCACGAGAGATTTGATCTCTCTTGATACTTGATAGGTCCAGGGTTAAAAATGATCTAGTGTAGTTTCATTCATGTGCAACCATCGAAAATTTGTTGAACATCTAATTATTCTGATCATTTTAAGTACACTAAATATGTCTAAGATTAATATGGTCATTTTAATTGTAAATTTTCTTAGTTACCTCAATTTGTTGAGATGATAGAGACTTTTAATAACTTGAATAATGAAATAAAAGTTTTGAATGCAAAGTGACATTGTAACAGTGTTGAATGATAGAAAATGTGAATAATAAGAATGTACTCAGTTATAAATAATCTTCATGGCGATCAATCTCAAATTATTTTCTTGTATTGTTCTTATTGTCACATGTTATTTTGCCATATTTTCATATGGTTCATATGAAAAAGACAGTTGAAATTATCGACCATTCAAATCTTTAATTCAAGCTATCGTAGTAAACGAAATACCTTGTCTCTCTTGCTCTCCAATATTAATAGTAGCTTTCTCCAAACTCAATCATTGTGACTTATGGAGTGTTAAACCCCAATAAATTCTAATCATGGTTGTTTTCTATTACCTTGTTTGAATGAAAAGTGACTAACACTATTGAAAGATGGAAAATGGGAATAATAAGAATGTAGTCAATCACAAATAGTTTACAGTTTCAAGAAGAAAACATTTCAAGTAAGTGAACATGTATTTTATTTATGGTTGAATTATTGTAACACTTAAATCAATGCACATCATTAATAAATTGTTGTGTACTTACGCTAAAATCAATGCACATTATTAATCTAATTACTTTGAAATCAATGTACATCATACATCTAGCTACATCAAATCAGAAATCAATATTTACACTAAAATTGATGCATCTAGTGTAAACATTCAAATAGAACTAGAAATCAACATCTACACTAAAATCAATGCATCTAATGCAAGCAATCAAATAGGATTAGAAATCAAAATTTACATTGTAATCAATGCATCTAGTGCAGGCAATCAAATAAGATTAGAAAACAACTACATTGAAATCAATGCATCTAGTGTAATCAATCAAATAGGATTAGGAATCAACATCTACATTGAAATCAATGCATATACTTTAATTAATACCATTGTATCTCCCCCTCACTCTCTATATATTCATCCCTCTCTCTCCCTTTCCATTTATATCTATATCTCCCTCCATCTATCCTTATTTGTCTCTCTATCTCACCCCCCAAACACACATGCTCTCTCTCACTCCCTCCCTCTCTTTGTCTCTCTTCTTCCCTCTCTCCCCCCTCCATCTATATCTCTATCTCCTTTATCTCTCTATCTCACCCTCCAAACATACTCTTTCTCTCTCTCTCCATATATATATATATATATATATATATATATATATATATATATATATCTTCTTCCCTCTCTCCCATCTATGTTCATATCTCCTTGTAATACCTCCTTTTATCTCTATCTCAAATTCCAAACATAATCTCTCTCTCTCTCTCTCTCTCTCTCTCTCTCTCTCTCTCTATATATATATATATATATACCTCCCTCTTCCTCTCCCCCCATCTCTCTTCCCATTCTCCCTCTCTCTCTTCCCCTTCTCTCTTTCTTCCCTAAATGCACATCATCAATCATTTTTTTGTACTTGCACTTAAATCATTTCACATTATTAATCTAATTACATTGAAGTTAATGTACATCATACATCTAGCTGCATCAAATAAAAAACCAGTGTCTACATTGAAATAAATGCATTTAGTGCAAGCATTCAAATATAATTAGAAATCATCATCTACACTTAAATCAATGCATCTAGCACAAGCAATCAAATAGGATTAGAAATCAACATGTATATTCAAATCAATGTATATAGTGCAATAAATCAAATAGGATTAGAAATCCTCTGCACTGAAATCAATGCATCCTATGTAATCAATCAAATAGGATTAAGAATCAACATCTACACTGAAATCAATGCATTTATTTCAGTGAATAACATTGTATCTCTCTCTCTCTCTCTCTCCCCTACAATCTGCATCTATATCTCCCTCCACCTCTCCCTATTTGTCTCTCTATCTCACCCCCACAACACACACGCTCTCTCTCCCTCCAAATATATCTATCTCTTTGATGCAAAGTGACTAACACTATTGAATGATGGAAAATGGGAATAATAAGAATGTAGTCAATTACAAATAGTTTACATTTTCAAGAAGAAAACGTTGCAGGTATGTGAACATTTATTTACGATGAAAGCTCGATTATTTTATTTATAGTTTAATTATTGTAACACTTAAATCAATGCACATCATCAATAATTTTTTTTGTACTTACACTAAAATCAATGCACACTATTAATCTAATTACTTTGAGATTAATGTACATAAAATAATAAATCAATATTTACACTAAAATCAATGCATCTAATGCAAGCAATCAAATAGGATTATAAATCAACATCTACACTGAAATTAATGCATCTAGTGCAAGCAATCAAATAAGATTAGAAAAAAACTACACTAAAATCAATGCATCCAATGTAATCAATCAAATAGGATTAAGAATCAACATCTACATTGAAATCAATCCATCTATTTTATTGAATACCATTGTATCTCCCACTCCCTCTCCCCCATCCCTCTCTCTCCCCATCTCTCTCTCTATCTCTTCATCCTTCTCTCTCTCCCTCTCTCTATCTCTTCATATGTATCTCTCCCCTATCATTTATATCTATATCTCCCTCCATCTCTCCTTATTTGTCTCTCTATATCACTGATCTGAAATGACTATATTATTTTTGTTGTGTTAAGTGTCTTTTCAGTTTAAAAACATGTGCATATTTGTCTCATAAATTTGCATAAGGATTGAGGATTTTGTCCATGAATTGTAGATGATTTTTAGTGAATTAGAAGCATAAAACAAGCTTAAATAACACTGAACAGCAATATAAAACATAGAAATAAGTCACCACATGAAATTTACACAGCAGACATGATGAAGCAGTTCACCCCTCGTGGGCTACATCTGCTGGTCCAACTCCCAATGGCATGTCCATCTTTCATTATGCTCAAATTTTTTCTATTACATGTAGTTACAGTGATCTAATGGTTGTTTTCTCTACACCAATGGCTCCAGAACGCTCCAATTAGCCAAAAATGACTCTTTAGTCACTCAGAATGGTCGAAAATTGGGCATCCTACACTTTTGCCCAGTTTCACCTAGAAAAGCTCCACTAAAAGTGTAGAACTCCACATAACTGGAGATAAATTAGGCATAGGCTGCCAATTTTGGCGCACATGCTAAACTACGCACCGACTTGACCACTTGCATTAAATGTTAGTGGTTTGGGGTGGCCACATGTGCACCCAACAAACCCCTTACCTAACCGTAAATGTCGGAGTGGAACTCGGCATATAACTATAGTTGAATGGTTTGAAACTTTGGTTGGGCTATCGAATTTGTGATAACCACGTGGAGATAACATTTAAACATGGCCATGTGATACATAACATGAAACTGCTGGAGGGTTGTTGCATTAAACCGTGGCTGTTAACGTTTTTGTTTAACATGACATGTGATAACACTTGTGAAACCGTTCGCTGGTTGGGACCGACGGCAGTTCCCAAACCCCGAATATGAATGTAACAAACAATAAATTTAAACCGCGACCCATATGGTTAAGAACTTCTATGTAGTGTGGACGGTAGAGCATGCTCGTGCCCAGCGGGAGGTCTCAAGGTCGAGCCCTGTGGACCCTCAACAAAATTTTACCACACCATTTCAGGGACACGTAGTAGCCTCAGGGCCAACCACGTGGCACCCTTTAATTGGCCCTCCAAACTTTGTTCAACGAATAAAATTGAGACACTTGTCATCCATTTATTGGCCCGGTGGGAAGGAATATTCTTCAGAATATTCCTTTATAGCTAACTGTACCTCCACCTTGTTGACTATGCATCCCAGTCAAACCTAGTCAGACTGTCGAAAATTAACCTGTTTGGCATTTCGATCAGAACGCGATATCTCTCTCATATGACATCGGTTTTTCGAACCATTCACGGCGCCGGAATTAGGAAGAGATATCTACGCAACCATCTTGGCTCCATCCCAATCCTGTAATTTTGAATTTTGAGAAAAATTTATGAACTCCTAATGACTCCTCCCCATTGGAAAGCTTTTGGACCCCAAAAGACTAGATTACCTGTTTAGTAGATGAGGGTACAGCTCCCTCACCTTTCCAACCTCCATCCATTTTGCCTTCATTTAGTGCCTTTGAGCCCAACTCGGAGGTAGTCAACACTTCCCCTCTTGGATGTTCTTGTCCTCCTGTCAAACATTGTATCTTCTTTGAGCTCATTCAAACATTATGGAGAAATATTCAATAGAAGGTAGCTAAAAATCACTTCCTTGATCATCAATCAAAGGTGGCTCATACAAATGTAAGTTTTCAACATTAAAAATTGAATACATTTTCATATAAGAAGGCAAGTCAAGTTGGAATAGTTGGAATGCATTATTACCAACTTGTTTGATGATCTTGAAAGGACCATAGCGAATGGGTTTGAGCTTTTTAAATTCCCCTTGCATCCTTTCTTTTCTAATGTGCAACCATACCTCATCTCCCTCTTGAAATTTGACATGATCAACCTGGTGTTTGGCATGCCTCTCTTTGTATTTGATTTGAATTTTCTCAAGCTCTTCTTGAACTTGTTGATGTATAATATGAATTTGCTCAATGAACTTTCGAGCCTTATCAATGTCACTATGGCCATCAATTGCAACATCCTTCCCAAAGATTAAGTCTAATGGATATTTTGGCAAATACCCAAAGCATACTTCAAAGGGTGAGGTTTGTGTATAAGAGTGCTTTGCCCAGTTGTAAGCGTGCTAAATATAATGCAGTTGCTCATTCCACAACTTAGGATGTTTGCTACAATATCCTCTCAATAGATGCACAATGGTTCTATTCACCACCTCAATTTTTACATCTGTTTGTGGATGAAAAGCGGTACTCTTTTTCAACTTTGTGTCCATCATTCTCCATAGATTTGACCAAAAATTCCCAATGAACCCAGAATCCCTGTCACTGACAATAGAAGTTAGCAATCCAAAATGAACCCAAACATTTTTAAAATAAATTTCAATGGTTTGTTCAGCAGTTATGTTTTTCTTACATGGCATAAATATACACATTTTACTGAATCTATCCACAGCTACATAACGATAATCATGTTGATTTCTTGACATAGGTAGACCTCCAACAAAGTCCATGGAGACACTCTCCCATGGCCTTGATGGTACCGGTAGTGGCGTGTACAATCCAAGCTTCTTATTACTAGGCTTACTTGTTGCACACATAGAACAACCTCTTATAAAATGAAACACATAATCTATCATGTGAGGCCAATAGTAATACCTCTGTAGATGTGCCATTGTTTCGCTTACCCTAAAGTGTCTAGCAATAAGAGATGAATGAGCTTCTCTCATGACACTTAGCCTCTCTCCATGTGGAATACATAGCTTTTCCAAATGAAACAGAAAGTTGTTATGCATGTGATAATCTTTTTCTTCAACTTGATTCCCTTCACTCAAACTAGCATACACATCTTGAAAATCAATGTCATGTGCATATTGTTCTGTGTAACTTTCATGTACAACATAATCATTTTTGAATAAAGTAGATGCACTAATGATTTGTCTTGAAAGCATATCTGCAACTTTATTGAATATACCTTTCTTGTGCCTTATAACCAAGTGAAACTATTGAATAAATCCCATCCACCTGAAATGTCTTGATTGCTGCAATTTTGTTTGCGACTGCAAGTACTGTAATGGTTGGTGATCAGTGTGTACAATAGTCTCTTTACCCATCAAATAATGTTTCTACTTATTGACACTTTGTACCAACGCATATAGTTCTTTGTCATATGTAGGATAATTAGTCACATCATTATTAAAAGTTTCATAATGAAAAGTGATAGGCTTACTATGCTGCAAAAGTACTGCGCCCATGGCATAATCACTAGCATCAGTTTTTATCTCGAATGGTTGTCCCAAATTTGGTAATGCAAGAATTAGAGCTGAACTGAACTTGTTTTTAAAGCTTCGAAAGCCTTTTTTTGTTTGCCTCCCTTTTGGAAGCCTTTCTTCACACTTTTCACTACATGCATAGGAGCGGCGATGGAAGAAAAGTTAGCAATAAACTTTCTCCAATATTGAGCTGCACCTAAGAAACTTCTTACCTCGGTTACTGTTTTGGGTGTGGGCCAATTCACAATGGTTTCCACTTTGGAAGGATCAATCCTCAATTCTCCTCCTCCTATAGTATGTCCCAAATATACCAAATAAGTCTTTCCAAACTCACACTTAATTGACATTTTAAGAAACAATTTCTCTTTCTTCAAAATATCAAGTACTCTATTCACATGCAAGACATGATCTTCTCTTGTTTTGCTGAAAATGAAAATTTCATCTAAGTAGACAATAACAAATTCATCAAGGAATGGACGCAAAACACTATCCATAACATGCATGAAAGTTGTCGGTGCATTACACAAACCAAAAGGCATAACTAGCCACTCAAAGAGTCCTTGTTTGGTTTTGAATGCAGTTTTCCATATATCACTTTCTGCAATTCTTACTTGATGATATCCACTTCGTAAATCTAACTTAGTGAAAAAAATTTCTTCTTTCATCTGATCAAAATAATCATCTATTCTTGGGAGTGGGTAATGATTTTTTACCGTAATCTTTTTCAAAGCTCAAAAATCTACACACATGCACCAAGTCCCATCTTTCTTTGGTATCAAGACTATGGGTTAACCGCATGGCGAGGTGCTTGGCCTTATGATTCCTTTGTCCAACATGTCTTTAATTTTCCTCTTTATTTTAGCATTCTCCATTATCCACATGCGATACATACTGATGTTTGGAAGAGGAAAATCTTGTTGCGACTGAAGCTCATGTTGAATCTCCCTTCTTAGAGGCAATCCTGTTGGCTCTTGAAACATCTCATGATGCACATTAACCACATCATATAAATCTGATTTCAAATTAGGATCACATCCCTCAAATTATTCATGATTAATATCAACTTTAGTCTTAATCATAAGAAGAACAAAATTCTTACTTGAATTTACCAACCTCTTTACCTATCCAGCATTTATCATAGCAATGTTTGTCTTCTTGCGATGTGCTCTAACAATGAACTCCTTGCCATCTTTGAATAAATGATACTTGTTCTCATGGCGATGGAAGATCACTTTCCTGTCATACAATTAATGAATCCCTAATACAATACCAGTGATTTCAAGCGGAACCACATCTAATCAACTGTGTCAACAAAATTTGCAGTTATTTCAAACCTCAATATACATTTCTTTGAAACCTGTAAATTTTCATCCTTACAGATCCAACCCAATGGATATGGTTTTGGATGTGGTATGGTCTCAAGGTTAATTTTCTTGACCAGATATTCAGAGATTAAGTTTGCTTGTGACCCACTATCAAACAATGTGTCAAACTTGGTATGCTTGGATATGACCCTCACATCAAAGAGTTCTATTCTTTCTTCTTCATTAGGAGTGTTTATGTGACAGTTTCATGTATTGGTACTGGGTTTAGTTTCAATTTCTTTTCCCTTCATGTTCTTCAATCCCGTGGCTGTAATCTTAGATTCATCACCTGAATTAGATCCTAAACCATGTTGAGTTGTAGCAGTAGTTTTATGTTTCCCTTTGTTATTGGGTTTCTTTGGCCTCAATTCAGGGTGTAATTTCCAACAATGAGTTTCATCATGGCCTTCTTTTGAACAATGTTTACAAACCACCTTTTCTCTCTCTTTCTTAACAGATGCATTATTTTTTTAAATAGAGAATCCATACACAAGTGAAGTAGATTAAAGAGGAGAGGAATAACTTGTTTTTGAGTTTTTGTTAATAACCCAAAAGTTTGCATTATTTTTGTTTTTACCTTTTTAGGTCTTTTCCTTGGCTTTACCCTTAAAAGGTTTCTTGCTACCCTCTTCAGAAATGTTCTTCCCTCTAGCTTCTAGATGTGTGGATTGAACAAATACTTCATCTATACTGGTGGGGTTAAACATGAGAATAATATGTTTTAGGTAGCTATGTAAGCCTCCTATGTACTTTAGAAAAGTATCTTGGCTCTGAAAATCCACCCCTAATAAGAGAGCTCTTCTCCTAAATTCTTGGGTGTATTCTTGCACATTTTGTCCCTTTAATTGCCTAAAGTTCTGCTAGTACATGATGGCTTTCTGCATACGAGCTAATGGATAAAACTTTTTTTTATACCAGTAATGAAATCTGACCATGATAGAATAATCTTACCATGTTTCTTGATTTCCTCCTTTGTCTTGGCGTCCCACCAAACAAGTGTTGCACCTTCCATTCTCAATGAAGCTAATTGAATTTTTGTATCATCATCTTGAAGGTTTTGGATTCTCAAATATACCTCCAATTTCCTAATCCAATTATCAAGCTTTTCTACGTTTACTTCACCATTAAACATGGGCAATTCGAACTTAACATCAAGTTTTTAAAAAGGACTTTTACCAGTGTTCTTGGACTTGTGTGGCTGATGTACTAAAGAAGAAATAGAGGATGATGATGATGAGGGTGAGGATGATGGCTCTCCATTGCCTCCATTGCCTCCATTTCCTCCATTTCATTTCTTTGGCTTAACTTCATCATGTTGACCTCTTGAAAATCCTTGTCCTTCCTTGTGAAGTTTAGATCCTCCTCCTTCCAGTCTCTCATTCCTTTCTTGATAAAGGATTCTAACCATCTCAGTCATGTCAAGAAATGTTTTCCTTAACACTCTTTCTTCCTCCTTGGGATCAAATTCTTCATGGATTTCTCCTTCCTCATGAGGCATGCTTAATGGAGATTTTGATTCTTTAGGAGGTGAACTAGGTGGTGGAGATTGTGGCAATATTTCTCTCCTTTGCTTTGGCTCTTTTTGAGGCCCTTCTGCTTCCACAAATTTTCCTTCTCCTCTTTTGAGCTTGAGCCTAGTAAGCATCTAAAGTTTGCAAACATTTAAGCAATTCTTTGCACAAAAAAACTCCAGAGAATAAACTCTAGCTCTGATACCAATCTGATCTGAAATAACTGTATTAGTTTTGTTGTGCTAAGTGTCTTTTCAGTTAAAAAAATGTGCATATTTGTCTCGTTAGTTTGCATAAGGATTGAATATCTTGTCCCTTTAATTGCCTAAAGTTCTTCCAGTACATGATAGCTTTTTCTGCATATTAGCTAATGGATAAAATTGTTTCTTATAGCATAAATGAAATCTAACCATGATAGAATAATCTTACTATGTTTCTTGATTTCCTCCTTTGTCTTGGCTTCCCACCAAACAAGTGTTGCACCTTCCATTCTCAATGAAGCTAATTGAATTTTGGTATCATCATCTTGAAGGTTTTGGATTCTCAAATAGACCTCCAATTGCCTAATCCAATTATCAAGCTTTTCTGCATTTACTTCACCATTAAACATGGGAAATTCGAACTTAACATCAAGTTTTAAAAAAGGACTTTTACCAGTGTTCTTGGAATTGTGTGGCTGATGTACTGAAGAAGAAGTAGAGGATGATGATGATGAGGGTGAGGATGATGGCTCTTCATTACCTCCATTTCCTCCATTTCCTTTATTTGACTTATCTTCATCATGTTGACCTCCTGAAGATCCTTGTCCTTCCTTGTGAAGTTTAGATCCTCCTCCTTCCAGTCTCTCATTCCTTTCTTGATAAAGGATTCTAACCATCTCAGTCATGTCAAGAAATGTTTTCCTGAACACTCTTTCTTCCTCCTTGGGATCAACTTCTTCATGGATTTATCCTTCCTCATGAGGCATGCTTAATGGAGCATCTGCGTCTTTAGGAGGTGAACTAGGTGGTGGAGATTGTGGAAATCTTTCTCTCCTTTGCTTTGGCTCTTTTTGAGACCATTCTGCTTCCACCAATTTTCCTTCTCCTCTTTTGAGCTTGAGCCTAGTAAGCATCTAAAACTTGCAAATAGTTAAACAATTCTTTGCACAAAACAACACCATAGAATAAACTCTAGCTCCGATACCAATCTGATCTGAAATGACAGTATTATTTTTGTTGTGCTAAGTTCCTTTTCAGTTTAAAAACATGTGTATATTTGTCTCATTATTTTGCATAAGGATTGAGGATTTTGTCTATGAATTGTAGATGATTTTTAGTGAATTAGAAGCATAAAAAAAGCTTAAATAACACTGAACGGCAATTTAAAACAGAGAAATGAGTCACCACATAAAATTTACACAACAGGCATGATGAAGCGGTTCACCCCTCTTGGGCTACATCTGTTGGTCCAGCTCCCAATGGCATGTCCATCTTTCATTATGCTCAAAATTATGCTATTACATGTAGTTAAAGTGCTCTAATGGTTATTTTCTCTACACCAATGGCTCCAGAATGCTCCAATTAGTCAAAAATGACTCTTCATTCACTCAGAATGGTCAACAAGTGGGCCTCCTACAGTTTTTCTCAGTTTCACTTAGAAAAGCTCCACTAAAAGTGGAGAACACCACTTAACTGGAGATAAATTAGGCATAGGCCGCCAATTTTGGTGCGCCCGCCAAACTGCCCATCGACTTGACCGCTTGCATTAAATTTTAGTGGTTGGGGGTGGCCACATGCGCACCCCCAAACCCCTTACCTAACCGTAACTGTCGGAGAGGAACTCGACATATAACTACAATTGAACGGTTTGAAACTCCAGTTGGGCTGTCGGGTTTGCGATAACTGCGCAAAGATAATATTTAAATGTGGCCATGTGATACATAACATGAAACTGTTGGCAGGTTGTTGCATTAAACTATGGTTGTTAACGTTTGTGTTTAACGTGCCATGTGATAACACTTGTGGAACCACTAGCAGGTTGGGAACCGACCGCCAGCGATTCCCAACCCTCGAATATGAATGCAACAAACAATAAATTTAACCCGCGACCCATATGGTTAAGAACTTTTGTGTAGTGAAAACGGTAGAGCACGCGCATGCCTAGCAGGAGGTCTCGGGGTTGAGCCCTGCGGACCCTCAACAAAATTTTACCACACCATTTCAAGGACACGTGGCAGCCTCAGGGCCAGCCACGTGGCGCCCTTTAATTGGCCCTCCAAACTCTATTCAACGAATAAAATTGAGACACTTGTCATCCATTGATTGGCCCGGTGGGAAGGAATATTCTTTAGAATATTCTTTCTTCGCTGATTGTACCTCCACCTTGCTGACTGTGCATCCCAGTCAAATATGGTCAAACTCTCGAAAATTTACCTGTTTGGCATTTCGATCGGAACGCGATATCTTCCTCATACGACATCAGTTTTTCAAACCATTTGTGGCACCGGAATCAGGAAGACGAGATCTACGCAACCATCATATTTCCAACCCAATCCTGTAACTTTTAATTTTGAGAAAAAATTATGAACTTCTGATCAATCACCCCCCAAACACACATGCTCTCTCTCTCCATTTCTATCTCTCTATCTCTCTTCTTCCCTCTCTCCCCCCTCCATCTATATATCTATCTCCTTTATCTCTCTATATCAACCTCCAAACATATACACTCTCTCTATATCGATTTATCTCTCTCTCCCTCCCTCCCTCTTCGTCTCCCCGCTCTCTCTTCCCCTTCTCCCTCTCTCCCTCCCTCTTCATCTCCCCCCTTCTCTCTTCCCCTTCTCCCTCTCTCTTCCCCTTCTCTCCTTCTTTCTCCTTTTTGTACTTGCACTTAAATCAATGCACATTATTAATCTAATTATATTGAAATTAATGTGCATCATACATCTAGCTACATCAAATCAAAAATCAGCATCTGCATTGAAATAAATGCATCTAATGCAAGCATTCAAATAGAATTAAAAATCACCATCTACACGGAAATCAATGCATCTAGTGCAAGAAATCAAATAATATTAGAAATCAACATGTATATTTAAATAAATGCATATAGTGCAAGCAATAAAATAGGATTTGAAATCATCTTAATTGAAATCAATGCATCTAGTGTAATCAATCAAATAGGATTAAGAATTGAACATCTACACTAAAATCAATGCATATATTTCATTGAATAGCATTGTATCTCTCTCTCTCTCTCTCTCTCTCTCTCTCTCTACATCTATATCTCCTTCTTTGTCTCTCTATCTCACCCCCAAAATGCACACACAATTTCTATCCATATCTATCTATCTCTCCCTCCCTCCCTCTCTATGTTTCCCTCTTCTTCCCTCTCTACCCGCTCCCACGATATCTCTATCTCCCTTCGTCTCTCCTTCTTTGTATCTCTATCTCACCCCCCAAACAGACACTCTCTCTATCTGTATCTATCTATCTCTCTCCCCCCTCCCTCTTCTTCTCCCCCTCCCTCTCCTCTTTGTCTTCCCTCCCTCTTTCCTCTCTCCATCATTCTCTCTTGCTTGCCACTCCCTCTCCCTCTCCCTCTCTCTCTCCACCTTAATCTCTATGTATTTCTTCTTCCCTCCCTCTCTCCATCCCTCCAACTCCATCTCTTTCTCCCTTCCTCTTTCTTTCTCTCTCTCAATTCCCCTCTCTATTCCTTATTTTCTCTCCCACATCCTTTTGTTTCTCCCCCATCATACTCTCTATCTCTCTCTCCACCCTTCAATTCTATCACTATCTCTCCCTTACATTTCACATTACATTACATTTTGCATTTTGCATGTTACATCTTACGTACTTTCACTATCTCCTCCTTACATTTTACATTTTATATTTTATATTTTACATTTTAATTACATTATTCCTACACATCTCCCCTATACATATAAATTTGTTTCCCAACATTTAAAAAATATTGACATACTTACATTACATTACATTATGTCTACACATCTTTTATATATATATATAATATATATTATTCGACATTTAAAAAATGTTAACAAACTTATTTACATTACATTATTGACTTACATTACACACATCTCTCCTATATTGAGTTGTAGAGCACCTCTTGGCGCAAAGATGTTACTTTTATTTGATTTTACTCCATCATCGTCTCTTCACCCTTTTAATCACAAGACCTTCTTCTAATTTTGTTTCTTTCAAAATTTGTGGTCATATATTGTTTAGGTGGACATGTAACTAGGAATTTGAATAAGAAATTATAGGATCATTTAAAATATTTTGAGAGTTGCAATATGAAGATTAACCTTGTTAAGTATTCATTTTCCATCCAAAAGAAAAATATTGTAATTTTTAAACAACATAACCACCCTATTTCATTTCAGCATTCTCTTTCCTGCTTTAGAAAGATGCTAGTAAGAGAAGAAAAAAGCTATAGCATATCAATACACTATAAATCACCTCAACATCATAGAAAAAGTACAAAAAAACTATGAATTGGTAGCATACATATTAAAACAAAAACTGAATCACCAACTTCTCTGTAGCAAGTGCTTAATAAGGATATACCATATAAATCAACAACCACTAGAAATCACCTCAACGTAAATTGAATCACCAACTTCTCTCTAACAAGTGCTCAATAAAGATATAGCATATGAATTAACAACTACTATAAATCACCTCAATGTTATGTAAAAGTAAAAAGAATTATGATTTGGCACCATACAACATATAACAAAAATTGAGTCACCAACTGCTCAGTAAAGTTACAGCATATGAATCAAACACTGTAAATCACCTCAACATTATATAAAAAATGCAAAGAGTTATTAATGGACAACGGACATCTTATAATGGAAATTGAATCACCAACTTCTTTTTAGAAAGTGCTTGATAACAAATCTTACTAAAAATACACGGTATAATTCAATTTTTAATCAAAATGAATATTTTCATATACATATGCAAAACATTCTCATATACAATCTAAAAGTAAATATAACAAAATGATAGCTAAAAGCACTCCAAGAAACTTGTTTATCATGGATTTCTTTTTTGTCCTGAAGATGAGTCTTGTTTTAGACTCAAACGTAGACTAGTAAAAAATGAACTGGGAGATCTTGTTTTTAAAAACAAAAATTTTATACCATAGAAATCTACATTCCATCATGGATTTCTTTTTAAAATTGCCCTTCACATGGTGTTTGACTATATTTGACTTTTATTTTTACCCATATCATAAGTAAATATAACAAAATGATATATAACAAAATGATAGCTAAAGGCACTCTAAGAAACTTTTTTATAACGGATTTTTTTTTTAAATTGCCCTTCACATGAGGGTTGACTTTACCCTTATCATGTATTACGTGTTTTTGTTTTTTCCTAGTATAAAAACATTTTACACATCATGTATTACATGTTCATGACGGTTGACTTTTATTTTTACCCATATCATGTACCACGTGTTTTTATTATTTTTTTGTTTTTTGCTATTATAAAAACATTTTACCCATATCATGTATTACATGTTTTTGTTATTTTTTTGTTGCGAGTATAAAAATATTTTTTTCCTGTTTTGTTCTAGTAAATTTTTTAATTATGATTTCATCATAAAATAAGTACTAAATAATATTATAAATGTCTATGTTTTATATTATCTTAAAAATGTCAAAGAGGTTATTTTTTTATCATATAAAGCTATTTTTTATTATGTATTTAATTTTGTGAATTGTGAGAAGCTCACTTCTATTTTTTAATTTAAATTAAAACTCATTTATTTTCTAGTTTTATGCAACCATTAAAATTTTATAAATAAATAGGTAAATTCAAATTATGAGTAGAATATTTTTGGAGTAATTTATAAGACACTCAAAACATGCTAATTTTATTATTAAATAAATAATCATAAATGAATTATAATTATAATTTAGCTCTAATTATTCAATAATTATCTTAATATTATTAGATTATTTACTATGATTTAAAGAATATTTTCAGTCTTGCACCATCATTATTTTTTTGGAATAAACGTCAGTTTAAAAATAAATAAACTCAAATTAAAACTCAATTACTATGATTTTAAAGTATATTTTCAATCTTATGCAACCATTATTAAATTTTTAAATAAATAAACTCAATTACTATGATTTTAAAACATGGTTTCAATCTTATGCAATCATTATTAAAAAATTTTGAATAAGCCTAACTTTTTAGCTCCATAGTCACGAACAACTTGCTTACATTAAATCAAATTCATTAATATCAATTCAAATCAAAATAAATGAATCCTTGGAAAAACAAAACTTTAAATCAAATTCATTAATATCAATTCAAATCAAAATAAATAAATCCTTGGAAAAACAAAAATGTGTTACAGAAAAATTAAACCAGTAGAAAATATTAAAACTTACATTTTTGCATCAAGTGGGTTTCTTGTGCTTGAGTGGATGGATATGGGTTGTTAAACCCTGGAACCTAAAAACGCCAATGGTAAATTATTAATTTTTATTTTTTTTATCTAGTCAAAATATTTACATGACATAATATAACAAGACTTTATATTTCTTCGATATTCTTGGCAAAATAAATAGCTATCTAAAAAATCAAATACCCTATTATTAATTATGAAAAAAATCTTATTAAAACTACTTATTATTATTATTTTATAAAAAAAATAAAAATTTTGTATTACAATTCTTTATTCTCTTAAATTTCTAATTTTAAAAACTGAAAATATATATATATATATATATATATATATATTCTAGCATTTTAAGAAATTAGTTAAATTTTTTAAAAACTAATATTTAAAAAAATAAAATACTAATAAATATCCATCAAATTTAACCAGAGGAAGATATCTGAAACCTGAATACAACTGCAATGCATTGAAATCTAAAAAATCATATTATAATATATGATCAACTTAAACTACAGAATCATAATAAATATTGATATTTGTGTGTGCGCAAAAAGCGGTCAACCCCGGTGCCCACCCATTCTGACCAGTTTTGTTTTGAAACTGCCAATTTTGACCAGTTTTCACTGATTCACATGGCTTCTCGAACAACTCAAATTAAGGTCGGTCATTTCCAGTTTGAGAGATCAGTTTCGCACCAAACACCCCTACATACTGGGTCCAATCAACCTGTTTAACCGGTTTCAGTGATAACGATGGTCAGTAAAGACCTGATCAGACTACAGGCAAAGAGCCTTCATTACACACAAGTTCCAAAAACATGTACATCAATAGTCAAACAGTCCAGACAACTACGAATTGGAGGTGGACAGCCCGCCGTCCGCAGCAACAATACGGCCGACCTCCCTCTGACAGTTATTCAGTGAAGTCAGACTATCTGCTAAAGTGCTGTTACCAATGAAGTTCACGAGTTCTAAGAAAGCAACTTTGACTCGCATTGTCATGATTCCATTAATAATAATTGAGTTGTTTTTTGGGATTTTTTGAAAAAAAAAAAATGGGTAAATCTGAAATTTTTTAAGGTGTATAGTAAAAAACAGTTTAAATAATATAAATTAAGATTTAATCTCAAATTTTTTTGCGAGATTCTAGCACCATAAACTTCAAAACAATCGCACTAAAAACAACTCCATAACCATAAACTTCAAAAAAATCGCACTAAAAACAACTCCATAACCATAAACTTCAAAAAAATCGCACTAAAAACAACTCCATAATCGAGTTACTTCACAGATTTGGGAAAAACAGCTTTTTACAGTTTCAACTAAAATTTGTTGATGGTTTGTAAGAATCTTTCCTTATTAGAGGGCACACAATAGCCATGCAGAGATTGGTAGAGAAGTCCCACCATTTTAGGGAAAATCAAATTTTGGAAAAAAACATATTGAATTTAACCAGAATGCTTCCATGCTCCCTATGATTTGTGAGAAATTTCACAAACAATATAACCAAAATATCAAAGTACAGTTGTGCACATTACACATTTTATATTCTTTATTTATGATTATATATTTTATTTTCTTTATGAATGTCAATAAATACCAAATATCAAATTAAAGTTGTGCACATTACACATTTTATACTCTTTATTTATGGTTATATATTTTATATTCTTTTGAATGATCCAGGTCTGATATGACTAACTTATTTTAATTTTTATTTAATTTCTTATCATCTAATCACACATATATAATAGTTAGAAGATATCAAACTATAGTTATGCACATTACACATTTTATATATGATTGATTGATACAGATGGTTATTGCTAACTTTTTTTAATTTCTATTTAATTTCTTACCATTCAATAATACATATATAATAGTTACAAATTCTAATTAATTAGTTTGCACTCTGGTTTAGTTCACTTGATCATGCTTTTTCAGACTTTAATAAAAGCTTTCAAACATTTCTAATGAATTTTAGTACATGCTCTTCATGATTGATTCTAATGAATATTGCTAATTTGTTTTAATTGTTATTTAATTTCTGACCATGCAATCACACATATATAAAAATTAGAAACTCTAATTAATTAATTACTTTGCACTCTGGTTTAGTTCACTTTGCCATATTTTTCACATTTTAATAAAAAATTTCAAACATTCCTTAGTATAGAGTGTTCAACATAAGCATAGATTTTTGCAAATTTTCACAAACATATAAGAAAGGCAACATGAACTACAAATAATATCAAATAACTATTTGTCCACATCATACATTTTATATTTCTTTTACTATTGATCCAAGTGGATATCCATGACTTCTATTTTCTTTACTATTAATCCAAGTGGATATTGATGACTTCTATTCCCTTTACTATTGGTCCACATTATACATCTTATATTTCCTTTACTATTGATCCAAGTGGATATCCATAACTTCTATTTTCTTTACTATTAATCCAAGTGGATATTGATGACTTCTATTCCCTTTACTATTGGTCCACATTATAAGTCCCTTTATACCTCTTATATTCTCTTTACTATTGATCCAAGTAGATACCAATGACTTCTATTTCCTTTACTATTGATCCAAGTAGATACCAATGACTTCTATTCCCTTTACTATTGGTCCACATTATACATCTCTTAATACATCGTATGTTCCCTTTACTATTGATCTAAATGGATATTAATGACTTCTATTCCCTTCCTATTAGTCCACATTAGACATCCCTTTACTATTGGTCCACATTATACATCTCATATTCTTTTTATTATTCCCTTTATTAAACATCTCATATTCCTTTTATTATTCCCTTTACTATTAGTCCACATTATACATCCTTTACTTGGTCTTAGTGGACGTTAACCATCATCATCTACATCCCTTTAATACATTATACATCTTTAATATGATTCACACTATACATCTCATATTCCTTTTACTCTTCATCCAAACAAATAAATATTGATGACCTTTTTTTTAAATTATTTACTCTGGATCCCAACAAATAAATATTGATGACCTTTTTTTAAATTATTTAATATAATAGTTAGAAGATGGATATTGATGACTTCTTTTAAAAATTATTTAATATAATAGTTAGAAGTTCAAAATGATTGATTTGTACTCTGGCTCAGTTCACCTTCTCATGTTTTTTCACACGTCACACTTAACAAAAGTTTTTAAACATTCCCAATGAATTAACTGTTGGCTTCACACTTAACAAAAGTTCTTAAACATTCACAATGAATTAACTGTTGGCAAACCAAACCAAGCGTGGTTGGAATCCATACAGCCTATTGGGCAATGACACTAGGAATTTCAAAATGTTTTCACCATAAATGAAAACATTTATGGAAGATAGTGTGCCATTCAATGTCCAAGGTCGTCACATTTATAGTTCTGAATAATGGTAACTGTTCATATAATTCTGAATAATGCTAACTGTTCATATAGATTCCAAATAAATGTTAAGACAAAGGGCCGCATTATCTCATTAAGAAATTAACGAATCATTTTTTAGATTTTTAATTGGTAAAGCTTGAGACCCAAACGAAATTTTGCACTGATTAGAATCGATTCAAGATCCAAAAGAGATGGTGAGATGTGGAAGCCTAGCAGCAAGTTGCCACGCAATGTGTTTATCTCAATAAAAAGGGCCCTGCATTTTCTAAGTTCTGGAAGGTGATTAATCGACATTTACAATTCATAGTCCTATAATATGCATTTATCGAGCATCATAGTGCTTGGACATGCTTTGAGACGAAATAATGATTCATAGACTGAACTCAATACAAGTCTGCAAATTGTTTAATCAATCACATAGCTTTGTCCAAGCATTCATAAATATTTTTCATAAGCAGAACAATGGTTTGGACTCCTTCCATAAAACCTGGTTAAGTAACTAAAATAGAGGCACATCAGGGTTGTAAAATAAAAGGTACATGGTAGGAAAAGGGGTAAAATAAAAGGTACATAGTAGGAAAAGGTAGACAGAATGGATTGGTTTGGACTCCTTGCATAAAACCTGGCCCAGTGACCAAAAAAAGAGGCACAGGGGGGTTGTAAAATAAAAGGTACATGCTTGAAAATAGTATAGGGAATGGGTTGAGTTGTACATATCAAATGCAGTGCCAATTCTTATGGCGGCACTTCTATCAAAAATTTAACACGATCATTGAAATTGAATGAAAGAATAATTGTGGAAAAGAATCATTGGACCTATTGATTTGTGGTACTGTACAAAAATGAATGTAGGTGTCTCCCATTTTACATAAAACAATGGAAGACTCATGTTTCTCGCTACTTAATGATCATATAGGGTGTAGGATCAACGCCAACACCCAGTCTAGGTCAGATGGTTGTTAGTGAAGGACTCTTTCGACGACATCCCTCCCTCAGCACATCCAGTCTAATCCTCCTTGCAAAAACGTCTGAGTTGTACTATCATCACACTGACATCATCTTGAGATTTTCTGGTTACAGCAAGCTCTACAAGCTTTTTGCAAGCATCTATAGGGCCAGCTCCTACTGGTTTCAAATTAGACTGCCTCTCGACGCAGAAAGGCCTGGCAATTTCCACTGCTTCTTGATTACTGACTTTATCCCACAGACCATCTGATGCCAAAATTAAAAACTCACAATCAGATGTAATTTTAATCTTTCTGGTGTCAGGTTCAGCTGTTATCCATTCTTTCATGTGTGAATCGCCTATTGCCCTAGATACAGCTAGGGATCCTTGAACTCGCCAAACTCCATGTCGGAGATCCACAATTCCACCCTGCAATGAAAATAAATGTTCAAATGAGATATGAACTAAGTTTTACTTAAATCAAGACCAAGGCAACTGCATGACCATCATAGTATGGCAGATGCCACCTCTTAATGGTGTCCTCTTTCAATGACAATTCTTCCAATAAATGAATTGGAAATTCCAACAAAAGTTAAGACAGTTTGATTACTTACCAAATCCTCTATCCGTTGTCGCTCATCCTCCCTTCCAGCTCGATGATCACAGGTAAGGGCTTCAGAAACACCATCTCTGCTAAGAACTGCTCGACAATCCCCCGCATTGGAAACCACCAAGTTACCATCTATAATCAGAGCAGTTACGCAAGCAGTACCGCTGCCAACTTCCTGCAAATTTCAAGAAATGCAATGAGAATCCAGGTATAAACCATTCTATGGAATCGCAACCAAAACTTGTATATTTCCACAAGACTAATCTGCTAAAATACTCTGTGAAAGAAAATCCGGAAGAGAAATCCTATTGTACGCATGCAGAATAACTTTTAAAAAATCAACTGCAAAGACTAACCTGCTTTAAAAACTCTGCATCTGTTGTTAAGTATCCTTCTCTAACAGCCTGCTCAACAATGTCGTCCTCTTTTTCATCTCCCATGTTGACCACAGCATCCACAATATTCTGCCCAAGGTTTTCTGCGGCGAAATCTGCAGCTGCACGACCACTATGACCATCGAAGACACCAAAGAAGGCCTGAAAAGGAAACATAAAGACGGAATCAGTGATACTGGACCAAGTTACAAACACCCTAAAAGTACAATCCCAAAATATAACTTATTTTAACTGCTGCTTAGTGATGTATCTGGAATTTCCCCCCTATTTCTGAACCAAAGTGACCACATGGCTCTGTTGATTCCCTACCCAGTTTAAATAACAGGAAGAACATAACATCACTAACAGAAACTATGTCAATGGGGTGTTGGTAAACAGGTAAGGTAAACAGAGTGTTAAGCAAGCAATCCACCAGTCTTTTGACTGTGGCTGTGGTCTGCCCACGCATATGATGACTAAGGAGTGAGGCCGGGTGCAAAGATAAATATTACAACAAAAACAGAACTATGCTAATGGGGCACTGATTCACACGTTATGTAGAGTGTTAAGCGGTCTACAATGGTCAGGGTTTCATTCTCACCATGTGTGCCCAACCATATATAACATAGGGGGTGAGGAGGGGTGCAAGTTCTGAGTAATATTGGTGGAATAAACATCAAAAACAGAAAGTATGCCAATGGGGGCACTGGTTCACAACTTCACAGGTAAGGCCATCAGAGTATTAAGCTTCCGATAGGGTTTCATTCTTGTTAAAATCTCCCCCACCCATATGGCACCAATATGGCATGAAGGACAAGGCTGCGTTTCTGCCAATGGGACACCAGTTCACAGGTAAAGTACTGAGGACTCAGAAGTTCAGCTGTCCACTAGGGTTTTTCCTTCTTGTTGTAGTCTGCTGCACAGCTATATAGCATGAAGGATGAAGCCGGGTGTTAGTACCAAGTGATATTGATGGAATAAACATAATAAAAGGAAAGGATCCCATATGGCATGAGCCTGGAGGGAAGTTCTGAAGCACAATAGCAGGATAAACAGAAAGAATGAGAGAAAAAATGCCATTTCATGAGGTGTGAGCCTTGAGGCTGGTTGCAAGTTTAATATTGGTGGAAACAAAAGAGAAGTATCCAATGGCATGAAGGATGAGGCTGGGGGCAAAGTTCTGAGAAATATTGGTGGAATGAACAGAAAAGATAAAGTATGCCAATTGTCAGGGATGAGGGTGGGGGCAAGTTACAAGTGATATTGATGAAGCAAACAGAAAAAGGATAAACTATGCCAATAGCATGAGGGATGAGTCTGCATGCAAGCCCTGATCAATATTAGTGGAAAAAACATAAAAAAGAGGAAGTATGCCAACGGCATGAGATCAGCCTGGAACAATTTCACAGTAATATCAGAAGAAAGAAAAAGTAATCCAATTTCATTTAGGATGAGGCTCGCTGCAACTTCTGAGGAATATTGATGGAATAAACAGGAATAAAGAAAAAAAAAAGTATATCAATGACAGAAGGGATGAGACTGGGGAGAATTTCGAGTAATATTGGTAGAAGAAACACAAAATGGATGGAGTGTGCCAATGGAGCACTGGTTCATAGGGTAGAAGTAAGGTTTGTCAGAATATTAAGGTGTCCACCAGGGTTTCATTCTTGTTATGTTCTGCCCCAACCCTTATGGCATGAGGAATGATACCAGGTGCAAGCTGCAAACATCGCTGAGGCATCTATTATCACTGTGATCTGCCTCATGCATGTGACATGAATTTCAAATTCAAAGGGATGGAATGAAGCGTCTTCGGTCCAGGTGATTTTAGAAAAATAGATTCACCGAGACCTCTACTTTTCCTGTGATTTTCCGAGCCATATCACATGATTTTCAAAGGATGAGGCTAGATGTAAGTCGTGGCCAATTCCGGCAGAATAGATGCCCAAGACCTCCAAAGGGATGAATCCCGCCTTGATGACTTTAGCTGAATAGATACCCGAACACAAGGAAAAAAACAAATAACAGAAACCAGATCTCTACATACCTGTTTGGAATCGCCGAGAACATTGATAGTGGCCTTGTGGGTATCCTCCATGAATTCTCTCCGGCCCTTTTTGCACGAAACCGCGTAATGAAAACCCTCTTCATTGATCTCCAGCGGCTGCTCCACGGCCGCTGCGTACTGTGCCTCCACGCCGGGCAGCTGGAGCGGAATATCCAGCCTCGGCGGGCGTTTCCTCTTGAGCGGCGGCGAGGGGCCCTTGCAGCCAGAAACCGAATCATTCTCCGGGCTCTTCTCCTCTGGTGCACCGACACACAGAGACACGGCCCTCTGCTGCACTTTTTTCACCGGGCTTTTGCCCCCCTCGCTCCGCAGCAGATTCTCATCTCTGATTGCCAACACAGGCCGAAGCCGAGACCCCCCCAAACTGGTCTGAATACCCCCATTCCTGGGCGTCTGAAAGCCATGATTCCGAGGGGAACCTGCACAGATTTCAATCTCAGGATCACGTAAAGACGGGGACCTGCAAGAGCCTAAAACAGAGGGAGAATTCCCTGCTACGATGCAAGCCATATTCACAATCTGGTGATGATGATGGTGATGGTGAGCCTGTGTGCTACTTGTGTTCTTGTTGAGCCATCCCAGGGGCTCTGCAACAGTGATGCAAGACATTGGGTTCTATGAGGTACTACTACCTATTATAAATCCCCTCTTTTACTCCTCTGTTCTTTCAATTCAATTGAAAACCTGCGAGACGTTATGGATTCCGAGGCAGTCTACGCAGAGCATTTATAGATTCTTTAAAACAAATCAGATTTACATATATTCCAGCTTTGCTTCTTTGGTCAAACGCATCGCATAAAAATGCAACACGTACACCATGAATTATTATTTCGAATCCCACCGTTTATGCTCTAGAAGTTTGTAACACGCTGAAATTTTCTATAATCTCTGTGGTCAAAGTCTCATGATCTGTGCCACCACAGCAATCGATGTTTGATTATTATATATAGAATGGTCAATATACATAATGTACAAGTGTCACATACGCAATGTATATGTTCTGTTCGTGAACGGTTAGAATCCCTACACAATTCCAACGGTTCAGTTTTGAGGTCTAGTTGTGGGAGCCACGGTTTTCATGCCTCGGCCAGGTTCAAACGTCACCGACTTTTAACATTTTGACTAAGTTTCATTCTCATAATTGCTTTAGGTTCAAATTTCATTTTCATAATTACTTTCAATTCAAATTTCACCTCTTTTGTATAATGTTTGGACTAGGTTTAATTTATATGAGTGGTTTAGGTTTCATTTTCATAAATGGTTTGGTTTTGCCTTTTTCATAAGGTTATGTGTGGAGATAGGAATATAGTTAGTTGTGTTTCTTCTTATTTTCATGTTGTTTGGGCATTTTTAATAGAATTATTGGTTCCGAGAAGCAAGAGTCAAAGTACTTGTTTTATTATATTGTTTTTTTGATATGATTTTAATTTTTTTAATAAAATTATAAGGTATTAAGAGGGTCAAATTTTGTTGTTCTACTAAGTTTTGTTTTTTAAAGATGGTTTCAATGTTTTTAAAAGGTTATTGATGAGTGTCAAATTAGGGTCAAATTAATCGGCTTACTAGGGTCCACTTTGATGGATAGTTTTGTTTTTTTTCTAATAAAGTTATAATCAATTGAAAATAGCGGTTGAATTAATGGTTAAATTAATTTTATTTTATACAATTACTTTATAGGTTTATTTTAATTTATAAAAATTACTTTGTAAATTTTTAGGTAAAAATTACATGAGATAGAATATTGTTGAAGTTTTTTGAACCAATCAGTGTGGTTCATTTTTAGGCGAAAGGTTAAATCAGATCAAGGCAGTGAGCTTAAATAGTTGTATAGATGGCCCAAACTAGCCGTTGGCATAACGGTTAATTTGACTAAAGAAAATTAATAATTAATTAAATTTTATTTTTTTTATTTTTTTATTTATTTTTATTAAAGTTTTATAATATTTTTTAATAATTTCCAAATAAAAATATTTAATTTTTTGAATAATTTCCAAATAAAAATATTTAATTTAAGGGAATTATTAGAATTAATATAAGAATGGTATAAATCAAAACAGAATTTATATTTTACTTTTCAATTATTAATATAAAGGAATATGTTGGATTGAGAGGTCTGAAGAAAGATCATTTAAATCTTTAATAATAACTAAGGTTATATTATATAGATTAATAATTCTAATAAACATAAAAGAGGAAAGGGACAAAAAATAATCAAACCCACCTAGGAATATAGGGTAGGAATCCAACAACTGCTAATATTCCAGCCATCGTCCCTATTGAGATCAATAGGCCTTTTAATCTAGCAGCTATGTTAGCTCCCTGAGTAAGAAGCTCATTGAGAATAACCCTCTTACTCCCAGGATCTATGGTCTTCCTAAGATCCATAAAGAGGGGGGCCCCCTTCGACCCATTATTAATACCATAGGTGGCCCAACCTATCTTCTCGCTAAATTTTTAGCCAATAAGCTCAAGCCCCTCATAGGTCGTACTAACTCTTATGTCAAAGATTCTTCCTCTTTTGTTAATGAGTTAACGGGCATTAAAATGGATCTAGATGATAAACGTGATAGTTTTGATGTAATTTCTCTATACACCAAGATCCCCATTAATGAGGCTATTGATGTCATTAATCACATTACAAATCCTGATACTGCCTTCTTAGAAAAAATCTGCCTCACCTCTACTTTCTTTAGTTTTGAAGGTGAATTCTTTGAGCAGACCTACGGTGTGGTCATGGATTCCCCCTTTCCCCGGTAGTTGCTAACCTTTTCATGGAGGACTTCGAATCCAAAGCCCTCTCTTCAGCTTTGTTCCAGCCTAAGCTATGAAAAGGTTTATTGATGACACTTGTGTCATCTGGCCCCATGGAAAAGATAAAATAGATTTCTTTTTCCATCATCTTAATAGTCAATCTTGTTCCATTAACTTCATGATGGAATTTGAAGTTAAAGGCAGTCTTCTTTTCCTAGATGTTCTTATTTCAAGAAAGGAAACCCAAACTGAGCACTATATTCACGCTAGCTCGCACCATTTCCCTACTCAGAAATTATGCGTCCTCAACACCTTAGCCACTAGGGCGTTGATAATCTTTGATGAATCTCACCTCGATAAGGAGAAGACCCACCTCCTGAATGTTTTTTGTAAGAATGGTTATAGTAGATCCCAAGGCCTTAGAGCCTTTCTTAAAGCTGAAAAAGGTCCTTGTAATAATTAAAAGAGAGAAAAATGAATGGTCATGTGGTGTGCGCCTTCCCTTTATTCAAGGAACCACCGATAAGATCACCAAGATCCTTAAGAAGCAAAATGTCTCTTCATCTTTCAAACCCCTTAACACTATTCGCAACTCTCTCAAATCGGTTAAAGATCCTCTGAACCCTAGGGAAGGGAAGGGTGTCTATATCATTCCTTGCTCATGTGGGACTCCTTACATTGGTGAAATAGGTCAGTCAATTAATCAAAGGATTTGTGAACATGTTGTTGACATTAAATATGGAAGATCACACTCTTCTTCCTTAGATGAGCATGCAGAAAAAACTAATCATCACATCTGCATCGAAGAAGCTAAGGTTATTGCTAGGATTGACCATTTCCATCATCGTAAGTTAACGGAAGCCTTAGAGATTGAAAAAAAGCCTATTAATCTCAATTGGGACGATGGCTAGAATATTAGCAGGTGTTGGATTCCTGCCCTATATTCCTAGATGGGTTTGATTATTTTTTGTCCCTTTCCTCTTTTCTGTTTATTATTATTAGTAATCTAGATAATATAATCGTATTTATTATTAAGAATTTAAATGTACCTCTCAATCCAACATATTCCCTTATATTAATAATTAAAAAGTAAAATATAAAATTTGTTTTGATTTATACCATTCTTTTATTAATAATTCCCTTAAATTAAATATTTATATTTCGAAATTATTAAAAATATTATAAAAACTTTAACTGATTAAAAATAAAAATATAAAATTAAATTTATTTAATTATTAATTTTCCTGCTTAGTCAAACTAGTCATTATGCCAACGGCTAGTTTGGCCATCTCTATAGCTATTTAAGCTCATTACCTTGATCTAATTTCTCATCTCGTCCTAAATATGAACCACACTGGTTGGTTCGAAACGTGTTGACAATGTTCTATCTCATGTGATTTTTACCAACAGATTTCTGACAAATTACTATGGATCACAGAAGCCTCAATTCAAAAAAAGGAAATTACTTTTTTCACAACATGTTCTCTAGTTAATTTTAATCAAAATTCGGAAAATATTTTTAAAAAATCGAGTTTAAGTTGTTTAATCTGGAGAATTGGAGTGGCCCATAGGTTTTTGAGGGTGTTGAACCTATTTATGCATTAAAAAATGCATTCTAAACAACAAAAATCACATTATTTCTTAAAATTGTTTTACCGAATTCTGGTAAAAAAATTTATTTTGTCTATAAGTTAGACTACGCCTTAAAAGATATGGGCTTATTAATGGATCTACAAAGTAAAATTTTAAGGTTTACTTTGACCAGTGTTACTTTAAAAACAATGATAGGGAACTAGCAACATCCCCAAATATATGCAACATCCTTGAAGTCACATATATCGGGAACGCATAGTTCAAAATAGGACCAAGATGTCTAAAGACCACCGAAACTGGAGTGGAGATCCCAAACTCCAACGGGAAGCCTATCCTTCTAGCCTTACTATGACAGGCCATATCTTCGAGGACTTGAACCGAGGTGGATGGGATGGAAAACCACCATTCCTACCACTCGAGCTAAGCACCCATTGACTACTTAGACTAATGTTTCTTATTGAACATGTGTTAAGCTCTTTTGGGGACCAATTACATTCCCTTGCATATATAATTAGTCAAAATACTTACAGTGCCTTGGTATCCTTGGATTGCCTCCATCAATTAGGAGTGGGAAATCAAGTTAGGGATATAGTCACCCGAAAAGTATCCATAATGTTTGCATTATGTGAAGAGTGGTTGTTTTAGCATGGGGTTTGACTCTAACTTGTTTATATTTTAATGTCTTGTCTAAAATTCATGAAGCTAATCTTGTAGCAAACATGCCTTCTTTTCCACTACAATTTTGTTAAGAATCTGATGAAAAATCTAGACATGAGTAAAGTTCTACCATGATCTAAGAAATGCATAATGCATCAATGTCTTAGGATTGTGCTCAATTTTAAATTAACCCAAATCATAAAAAAATCGATCAGGGTTCCTAATCAATTGGAAATGTAACTTTATGTATCATTGGTTTTCCACAACTAAAAGAAATTTTGCTACAAGATTATATGAGTTGTCCTAACCAATATAGGGATTGTAGTATTCTCCTTAAAATTTACCCTATGAGTGATCTGAATTTGTGGGAGTTTAAGACTTAATATTTAGGTTGGTTAGTTGTGGTTTAGCACATGGGAGCTTTCTTGAATTATCACCCTAAGTGTAAATTGGTGGAGTTTCCTTCCCTGAATAAGTGAGAGCTTTTCTTCATTGAGTTAATTCCCTATGGTAAATTGGTGGTAGTTTAAGGCTTAACATTTAGGTTGGTTGGGTGTGGTTTTGTGATCCACAATAGAAGTTTCCTTGAATTAATCTAAGCATATGCCCATCCTTCAATGGTCCAATAGTAATCCAACACAAGTTTTTTCATTTGGCCTATGTATGTAGTGAGATTTCCCTAACTAAATTAATGGCCCCATGAGGCTATGCCTTGCATGCACATAATAATGTTATAAGCCCACTTTGTGGTTTCCTTAAGCCCTACATCATGTTTGTTGTGAGGTTTATAATTTATTTAGGTAAATAGTAAATTGACCTATGGTTTAGTGGTAAATTAGTGGGAGTTTAAGACCTGTCATTTAGGTTGGTTAAGTGCGCCTCAATGCTAAATCATGGGTGCTTAAGACCAACCATTTTAGTTTATTAGGAGTGGTTCAATAATATACTCATAGGAATTCTCCCCAATTGACCCAAGCATAAATAGGTGAGAGTTTTCCTCCACTAAACTAATAGCCTTATGAAGTCATGAACACAAATATATATTAACACCACAAGTCCATCATTGATTTCTTACCCTATGTTCTTTGTATGATATACTATCATAGGTCAATTGAACTATGATTTGGTAATGAAGTAGTGTGAATTTAAGCTCTATCATTTAGATTGATGATAAATTAGAATATTCATTTTTATTCATTTAAATTTAAATTTGTAAATAATAATAATAATAATAACTAATCTCAATAATAAATTACACAAATTAATTTTAAAAATAAATTGGTGAAAAAAAATTCCACTAGGTTTTTCCATATATATATATATATATCAACGGTTAAATTTTATTTATGGAGGTAGGTTGGGCCGGAGCCTAAACAACCTCGGTTACAAAGCCTTTTTTCTAAATCCCCAAATGGTCAAGATATGATTTACATAGCTGAGCTTCATGGGATGGGTAACCAGATAGGATCTTCACCATTTTTTGAGAATTCTCCTTGAGCTAAAAGACAACCTGCATTTGCTTTTGCGTCCGCATCCTTGTTTAGATTTCGTAGAATATGATAGAAAGAGCTAGTTGTGAACCTTTGTAGTAGTTTCTTGAGCCTCTGCAGCGTCTTGTTGAGGGTCGAATTGCTGAAATGATTTCCTGTGTTTATGATTTTAATTAGGATTTCCGAGTCTTCGAAGACCTGGATGTCTTTTTCATTCTCCTTCGTGATTTGGCAGGCCTTAAGCATTCCTAAGATTTCTGCATGGTTTTTCGTGTTCTGACCAAGACCCCAACTGAAGTTTTTTTGACTGTGGCCCGACCACGAATAAATAACTCCCCCTGCTCTAGAATTCCTCGAGTTTCCCTTTGAGGCTCCATCAAAAAATATGGTGGCTCTGTCTTGGTTCTACCACCAATTTTTAAAATCAATCTCTGGGATCCGAAGTCTCCACTCCGAGTTGTGACATGGTCGAGAGAGAGTCTTGATTCCAGCAACTACTTTCAAAGGTATGCCTATCCAGGTGATCACATCTGGGGAGAGGTCGTTGTTTGACTTGTGGGGAAGATTCACCAAGTTCTTGACTAGCAAGACTTTTACTTTGGTTGCAGCAACAATTGGGGAGTAAAATTTGCTGTTGAAGATGGCTTCGTTCCTTGCCAACCAAATTTCCCAACAAACAAATTTTAGGATGGCATACCAAATGTTAAAAAAAAGAGACTTTCAATTTAAATTGTGGGGAGAACATCCAGACCAAGAGGTGAAGAGGCTAGTGGTCGAAATCTGCGAAGGGGTATGTGTTAATATCTTTCTTCCTCATAAAAGATCACTTTAGCTACGCATAACAAATAGCCCTAACATCAATTATGGTTGCAAAACATCTTTAAATATGCAATTAGATGATCCAAATAATGTTGCACAAATCCAGATCTAAGCATAAAAGACATTAAGCAAATAAAGTAAAATATGGCTCCATGCATCCAATAGACAAGACAAGAACAGTGTATTTGAAAGAATTTTTGTATTATATTAAAAGGGGGCACCTGAGAGGAAAACAAGAAGGGTGTTTTCCGGTTCTCCTCAATGGGATGGGTTCTTGAAAGTCCTCAACATTTCAGATCTAAAATTCCTCTCTCTTATTGTGGTAGAAAACCCAAACAAACATAGAACTCAATGGGAGCTCACAAGGCAAAAATGGAAAATGGTGACCAAGAGTAGATCCAGAGTGATCTAATGCAATGGAGGTGACTAATGAATGGGGAAAACCCTTCTATTTATAACAAAATATTGGGGTGTTCTAGAACTCGGTGCATGAATAAAATATTGTTAATCAAATTCTAGAATCACCCTTTAGGAATATTTTATTATATTTGTTGGAGGGAAAAGGTCTTTTGACTTGGGTCAATTCCTTTATTTATAAAAAATAAATAAATAAATGATTTATTTATTATTTTAGGGAGATGGCGGGAATATAATTAAATAAATAATGATTTATTTAATTATTTAAAAATGATTTAGTCAAATTTAACTAGGAATATTATTTAAATAATGATTTAAATAACTTATTCCTAGAAAATAATTAAATAAATAATGATTTATTTAATTAATTTCCTTGTTTTTGGGTTAAATATGACCAGGAAATATAGACAAATGTTATTTCATATGGTGAAAGCAATTTTACTTAGGGTAAAATTGGTCTTACATGGTGTACTTGGGTTCATCTAATGATAATAGGCTAGATGACCAAAAAAATGGTGTAACAAAGATGAGCTTCCAGACCATGCAACACTTTTTCCCACATGTCTTGGGCATAGACACAGTCAATAAATAAATGATCCATTGCCTCCACTGCTACACAACAAAGTGTGCATCTAAGTGGGCCAGCTATTCCTCTTTTTTCCAGATTTTCGCCTGTTAAAACGTGTTTGTGAATAAGGAGCCATGTAAAAAAGTTTACCTTAGGGAGGCCGACAGGGTCCCAAATCTATTTCCATAGCGTCGGATTGTGTAGAGGTGTGTTGTGCTAGAGGGCTGTGTATCCTTGGGCAGCCGAGAAGACTCATTTTTTCCCCATCCCCATTTGTCATTTGATCTACGATGAATTGGTGCTAGCCCAGCCAGGTTCACATGGAGGGGGGGTAATTGATGCCGCAGTTGCTCTGAAGGTCGTGGAATACTCCATTCTATCCAATTTCCTTTGTTGTCCCAGCAGGATATGTCCTCCAGCTTACTTATGCCAAGATTCTTTAGCCAGTCTCGCAACTCTGCGTATTCCTGAGCAGAGTTTAGAGGTTGAAGCCCCATAATTTTTTCATCCCAGATATTAATGATTTTCCCATTTCCCGGAATTCTGTAGAGCTGCTCCTTGAAAAACTCCCAACTGTGACTGGAGAGTTTCCATAGAGTGGTTCCCTTGCTTGCTGCACCTTTCTCCATATTATGCAAGGAAAGTCCATGCATATATTTTTTTATCAATACTTGACTGACAGAGTGTCGGTGATTCGAAAATATTTTCCATAACATCTTGCCACCCAAAGCCAAGTTGGCCAGTCCAGGATCTCTTACTTGTAGGCTTCCTTCTAAAAGAGGTTTTTTCACAATGTCCCAATTTACCAAGTGAAATTTTTTTTGATTTCCCTTACCTCCTTGCCACAAAAAAATTCTTAACATCTTGGAAAGCTGATCTATAATTGATTTAGGTGCCAATAAGAAGGTTTCTTTATATAATGGGAGGGAGGAAAGAACAGAATTAACCAGTATGAGCTTCCCAGCTGTAGTGAGCCACTGTCCACCCCATACGTTCATTTTTACCTTGATTTTGCTGAGTATCTCGGCCCAATGGAGGGCCTTGTTGATGCCCAGGGACAGAGGCAGACCAAGGTAATTGATTTTATCCCAAATTGCATAGCCCACATATCCAAGAGCTTGAGAAATTTGGTTCATGGCTTACTGATCAATCTCCCAGTCGTACACTGCACTTTTTCTCCTGTTGACCAAAGCTCCAGAAAGTCTACAGAAGCTTTGAATAGTTTTCTTAAATGCCCTTGCAATTTTTAATGAGGCTCCTCCCAGGAGAATTGAATCATCAGCAAACAAGGCATGGTTTATTGGATCAGTGCCTCTCACCGCCCTAATGCCAGGGAGAGTCCCATTAATATTTTCTGCATTCAGCTTCCTACTAAGGGAATCTGCCATCAATATATACAAGAAGGGGGAAAGAGGACAACCTTTTCTAATGCCCCTCGTGGCTTTGAAGTAACCGACTAGCCTGCCGTTGACCAAGGGAGAAATCCACAGCTCTCCAATACAAGCTTTAATTAGCCTATTAAACTCAGAGCTAAAACCAAAAGCAATAAGGACTTGGAGGAGGAAAGAATGTCTTACCCGATCGAATGCGTTTGCCATATATAGCTTGATGATCATTCCTTTCTCATGAAGATGAAGGCTTGAGTGAATGGTTTCCTACACCAAAGCCACATTGTCTAGAATGTGCCTTCCTTTGACAAACCCACTTTGACTGCTAGATATGAGTTTTCCCAGAAGAGGCTTTATTCTATTCGTCAAAATCTTAGAGAGGATCTTATTGGATGCATTTCAAAGAAAAATTGGCCTGAAGTGATCAAACGAAGTAGGGCTCACCTCTTTCGGGATAAGTGCAAGGATCATGGAATTTGTACTTCCACCAACTTTGGCTTTATGCTAAAAACCCTTTATCATTCCAATCAGATCAGTCTTTATAATATTGCAGCATATTATGTAGAAGTGTATAGTGAAACCATCGGGACCAGGAGCTTTGTCAGGTTCCATCATCCATATTACATTTCTTATTTCCTCTTCCGAGAAGGGCTTTAGAAGGCCGGAGTTGTCCTCCTCCTTTATCAGACTTCGAATGTGAGAGAGCTATTCAACACTTTCTTCTTCAATGTCAGATCCATTTTCCATGTACAACTGTTGAAAATGTGAGGTAGCAGCCTCATGTATCTTAGTTATACCATTATGCACGATCCCTTCTAGGGTGGTTATTTATGCTATGTGATTTCTCAAGAGGTGAGTTCTGATTTGCTTGTGAAAGAATGCAGAGTTTCAATCTCCCGATTTTAGCCAGACGTTGCATGATTTCAGTCTCAAAGTCTCCTCTTCCAATTTGAAGGCATGAAGAGAGATTTTTTGGGCAGATTGTTCACGCTGCAAATTAGAGATGGTGATTTCCTACTGTTCCATTTCCATTTGCATATCTAACAATTTCTCGGAGGCCTTCTTTCTAAGGCTAGGGGGAGAGCATGTGGATTTTTTTAACCATTCTTTTAAGGTTGTTTTGGTGGCCTTGAGTTTTTTCTCCCAAACATAACTAGTCGACCCAATGATTGGCTTAGACAAAGATTTTATGTTTGTCTCCAAAAAACCTTCTCTTCCTGTCCATAGAGGGCTGCAACGAAAGGGGATGGGCCCAAGGTTTTCCTCTTCTTCAATCTGCAGTAGGATGGGTTTATGATCTAAAGTCATTTTGGGTAGGATTTTGCAGATGATTATCTTCTTCTCAGAGAGGAGGGTGCATTGAATCAGAAATCTGTCAAGCCTAGCAAAAATGTGCTCCTTTCATGCTCTATTGTTTGACCAAGTATAGAGTTCATATTTGGGTTTGATATCCAATAAATCCCAATCATGGATCAAGTCTTCTATAAGGGGAAGGATGTGATCCTTGCTAATGTTGCCTCCTCTTTTCTCCTTTTAATCAAAGACAAGGTTGAAATCTCCAACAAGGATTATATTCTTAGGTGAGTATGCTTCTAGAAAGTTTGAAAGAGTTAGCCATCAATCCTTTTTTTCGACATAGAGTACCGGCACGTAAAGGTTAAAGAGGGCAAAGGAGGTCTTACTTGCAAGATGCTGGAGTTCAGTGAAGATCCAATGCTGCGTTTCGAAGGATCTAACAAGAAGAAATGTATCATCCTCCAAGAGTACGGCAAGACCACCGCAAGTTCCCCTAGCACTTACTGCTTTTCCAAATCTTTTTTTCCATTTGTCTTTACTTAGATCAAGAAGGGCAGACCCTTCTATTTTGGTCTCTTGGAGCAAGAGGATATCAGGGGATTTATATTTTAGTAGATTCTTCATCGGCTCGCTTGTGGGATGGCCTTTGTGAGGCCCGGGTCTAGTATTTCTGCCTATAGACATCTCGATCGTGGATTGACTGCCTTGCATTTTTTGCTTCTCGGCCTCTTTTTCTCTTGCCTCTCTGTGATACTTCCTTCCGACTCTTTTGATGGGCCTCTCAAAAGTTTCTTCTTCCGAAGATCCAGAGGATTCTGGGGGCTTCTTTATTGTCATTTTTGCATAGGATGGGGAGGTGGATGCTCCTTTGGGAGATCTAGTTTGTATTGAGGTAGTTTCTTCTTGTCTTTTCTCTTATGCTGCTGGTTTAGGGTGCGGTTCCTCCACTACAACTTCTGTTGCGGCTATTTGTTCTTTAGGAGTACTTAGGATTTCAAAAGGGTTGGTGTTTGCATCTGTAGATGGAGGGCCTAAGGGCTCTGCCCCTTGAACCACTGAGGTAGGTGCAACAATTCTTGTTGGCTTGCTTTTCCCTTTTGTTTTGTTGTTCTGTTTGTTAGGAGCAGATTTCTGAACCTATGTCCATTGTTCCTCCTTTGAGTTGTCTGTCTCTTCCACTGTTTTATTTTTACAATATCTAGCAAAATGCCCATATTGATCTGAAAATGGAACTATTTGTAATGCTATGCAAATTATCCATTTCCATTTAATTAAGTGTGCAAAGTATTCTCCATGTCTTGCAGGTTAAATAAAATGTTTTTGGTAATTGTTTCTGAGTTTTTGTGTGAGGAAATGTTAATTAAGTTTACTGTTTAACATATTATATCAGAAATACACAGCAAGAGAAATTCACCATAGCATAACACAACAAACTGATGAGGCAGTTCACCCCTCCTAGGCTACATCTGTTGGGTCCAAGGCTCCCAATGGGCATGTCCTTGCTCTATTAAGTTGCTAAAAATGGTTATACAGTGAAATATATGCTAAACAGGAAAAAAAAGCTGTTAATTTGACTTTAGAAGACAAAAATAAGCTAAAAATGCCTTTTTTTTCACCTCAAACAGTGAAGTACAACACAATACAACTCCATATCCCTGATGGCCCTAGTGGCTCTTTCCTCTTCTATGAAGAAAAAATAGCTGAAGGACACCTCTGTTCGCTCTGAAACCTATGCAAAACTCTCTAGAATGCTGAAGAAAGCCAAAATTGACCAAAATTTCGTCCAAATTGGTTCAAAATTGAGAAATTTATGGCCTCCCAAAGAAAGCTGCCCAATGTCACTTGAAAACCCCACCAAATGTGGGTGAATTCCAGTTAAGCGCACTAAATTTGCCACAGAGGCTGGATTTGGTGGAATGCGCCCAAATAAGGTGGAACCACTAGCAACCATATTAAATGCCAGGGTGACAGGTCACATGGACCGCCACCCTAGCCATCGGCGAAACTACAGCTTATCCACCCAACTGTTCACATTAAATTATATGGAGTGGTCACATTTATGCATTAAAGGTTAATGGTTAGTTGTTAACTGTTGCCAAATATCCGCCCATAATTTAAGCTCGTGGTTCCTCGCCGCAGGTCCAGTGTAGTGTGGGGGCTGGCCCCCATTTGCCGCCAACCCAAATTCCAACAAACATTAAATATATGTTGCATTCCATAGCTGTTAAGAAATACCCCTCCGGTGCGATGGTAAGGCGTGTTTGTTGTGAGAAGTAGGTCCGCGGTTCGAACCTCATGAATACCCAAAAATTTTATTATACCAACTTCTCCATGGCCTGGGGCCACGTGGCGGCCTCCAGGCCTGCCACGTGGCAGCCCATGATTGGCCCTCAACCTAAAGAGTAAAACCATCAATGAATGAATAGATGCCACTTGTCGAATTCCCAGTCGCCCCTGTGGAATATTCCAGGGAATATTTCGAGGAATATTTTAGGGAATATTCTCTTTTTTTAAAATTTTCCAAAGTCAAAAAGTCAACTTTGGTCAACTGGTTTTTGGAGTTTACTGGAGACTTCAAACCTTCATAACTTTCACATACGACATCGGATTTGAGTTTTGTTCGTAGTGCCAGAATCGCAGCAATGAGGCCTTTCCGATCATTTAGACTGCAACCATTTATGAGCATTTCCATTTTTGAGCATTTTTTTCACTTGGACATGATCTCCTGATCACACCTCCCCAATGGGAAGCTTTTGGACCCCAAAAGCTCTCTGAATTATAGAAATTGAAGATGAGGAGACTGATTCTCCACTCTTCCAACCTTGAACCACTAAAATCTTCCCGACTTCATCAAATTGAGCTTCTCATAAAAAGATAAATTCTTCCTTAAATCTGCAGACCGACTGTTGCTAACCTTGACTGAGTCATAATGCAATTTTTTGAAATTTTCTAAACAAAATCTAAAATTTTTAGAAATCATATTGTTCCTACAATGGTTTACCTTCCAAGGAAACTGAAAAAAAAAAAAAATAAATAAATAAATAAATAAATCACCTTGCCAACTATCCTTATGGCGAATTTTGCCGAATGAGCCATGTACTTGTGTCGATTCCCGACCAAGTTTTCTCGCCATACTAACCTGCCATTCTGAAATCAGCAATGACCCTTGCTGAACTTTGTGTCCTCTTTGCTTGCATGCTTTTCCATTTCTTGGATTCTTGCACCACTTTTCACCGACACTTTGTTCTCTGCACCGATCGACACCAAAGATAATTTTTGCAACATCTTGTCATCTTCTTCCAAAGACGACCTACTTTCATACTAAAACATTTCATCATTTACATCAGCAATAACATGAAAAGGATTATGTAAAAAATATTTTTGTTTAATCATCAACAAAGTCAGATTTTGACTTGCATTGACAAGCCTTTTCAATTGCCCTGCGTTGACTAAAGAATATTCTAGCTTCTTCCGATGTGCTCTCACAATAAACTCCTTGCCATCCTTGAACAGATGATACTTGTTCTCATGGCGATGGAAGATTGCTTTTTTGTCATATAAATACAGACTACCCAACACCACACCTGGAATTTCAAGCAGTGCCACATCTAATTCAACCAAGTAAACATAATGAGTTGTTATGGCGAAGCGCAACATGCACTTCCTTGAAACTTGTAAATTAGCATCCTTGCAAATCCATCCAAGTGGATATGGCTTTGGATGTGGAATGGTTTCAAGTTTCAGCTTCTTGACTAAGTCTTCTGAGATGAGGTTTGCTTGAGACCCACTATCAAATAGTGTGTCTATATTTGTGTGTTTGGAAGTTATCCTCACATGAAACAACTATATCCTCCTCTCTTCATTTGGAGCTTCTATGTCATAGTTTAAAGTGCTAGAACTGGGATTTGTTTCTTTTACAATCTCTTTCCCCTTTATGTTCTTTAGTATCATGGCTATGCTTTTAGTTTCATCACCTGATTCAGACCCTAAGTCTTGTTCAGCAGTTGCAATCGTTTTTCCCTTTTCTTTGGCCTTATCTTTGGTTTTAAATTTTTCTGGTTTCAGCTCTAGATGAAGTTTCCAACAATGGTCTTCATCGTGGCTTGTTTTGGAACAATTTTTACAAAATAACTTTCCTTTTTCTTTCCTAGAGTTCGCATTTCTTTTTCTACCTTTGCCTTTAAATTCACTACCCTCATTCCCATCAAAAGATTGTTTCCCTCTAGCCTCTAAATGTGTGGCTTGTACACAAACCTCATCTAGACTAGTAGGATTGAACATAAGGATAGTATGTATAAGATAGCTGTGTAAACCACCTATATATTTCAGCAAAGTCTCTTGGCTATGCAAATCAATTCCAAGTAATAAAGCCCTTTGTCTAAACTCTTGAGTGTAATATTGAACACTTTGTCCCTTAAGTTGTCTAAAACTTTGCCAATTCATGATAGCCTTTTGTAAATGAGCTAATGGATAAAATTGTTGCTTAATTGCAAAAATAAATTCAGCCCATGATAAAGTGATCTTGCCATGTTGCACCAATTTCTGTCCCCAATCTTAGCTTCCCCATACCAAATGTTTGCTCCTTCCATTCTAAAATTACATGGTCTTTGTTATGGAAATATTCCCATGAAGGTTTGTAATACTCGAATAAACTTCAATTATCTGATTATCAGTTTCTCCTACATTATCACAATAAACATAGGCAACTCAAATTTAACATCAAGCTTTAAAAATGGACTTACGAAGTTCAGACTGGGATAAGTTCTTTGAAAAGTTGAAGATGATGTGAAGAGGATGAAGATGGGGATGGTGGATGCCACATTTCTCAGTGCTCCTTATTATACTGTCCCATCTTTTCTTTCCTTCACGAACCTCTATGTCGAATTAATACGAATATTCCACTACAAGCACTGTCATTCCCCTTTCCTTGTTGGGCATCCTCTACCATATTAAATCATGTCCAAGAAAGCCTTTCGGAACACCCGTTCCTCTTCTTTGGGATCAATGTCTTCAGGAGCTTCTCCTTCTCTTGCAGACATGCTCAAGGCTTCTTCAATGGCTCTTGGAGGTGGCTCTCTGGCCCTTCTTGGTTGAGGATTACTTTGTTCACTAACCAAGTGTCATTCACCTCTTTTGAGTTTAAGCCTAGTAAGCATCAAAACTTGCAAGCAATCAACTATATATTTGCACAAGAAAAAATGCAGAGTAAAACTTTAGCTCCTAATGCTCAATTCCTGAGCTTTGATTCCATCTGATTTGAAAATGGAACTATTTATAATGTTATGCAAAGTATCCATTTCCATTTAATTAAGTGTGCAAAGTATTCTCCATGTCTTGTAGGTTAAACAAAATGTTTTTGGTTATTGTTCTAAGTTTTTGTGTGAGGAAATGTTAATTAAGTTTACTGTTTAACATATTATATTATAAATATACAACAAGAGAAATTCACCATAGCATAACACAACAAACTGATGAGGTGGTTCACCCCTCCTGGGCTACATCTGTTGGGTCCAAGGCTCCCAATGGGCATGTCCTTTTTCTATTAAGTTTCTCAAAATGGTTATACAATGAAATACATGTCTAAACAGGAAAAAAAAGCTGTGAATTGGACTTCAGAAGATAGAAATAAGCTAAAAATGGTTTTTGTTTCACCTCAAACAGTGAAGTACAACCCAATACAGCTCCATCTCCCTGATGGCCCTAGTGGCTCTTTCCTCTTCTCTGAAGAAAAAATGGTTGAAGACACCTATGTTCACTCTACAACCTGTCCCAAAATCTCCAAAACGCTGAAGAAAGCCAAAATTGACCAAAATTTCGTCCAAATTGGTTCAAAATTCAGAAAGTTATGGCCTCCCAAAGAAAACTGCCCAATGTCACTTGAAAACCCCACCAAATGTGGGTGAACTCCAGTTAAGCGCGCTAAATTTGGCACAGAGGCCGGATTTGGTGGAATGTGCCCAAATAAGGCAGAACCACTAGCATTCATATTAAATTCCAAGGTGACAGGTCACATGGACCGCCACCCTAGCCTCTAAATTATATGGAGTGGTCACATTTATGCATTAAAGGTTAACGGTTAGTTGTTAACCATTGCCAAATCTCCGCCCGTAATTTAAGCTTGTGGTTCCTCACCGCAGGTCCGGTGTAGTGTGGGGGCTGGCCCCCATTTACCGCCAACCCAAATTCCAACAAACATTAAATATATGTTGCATTCCATAGCTGTTAAGAACTACCCCTCTAGTGCGATGGTAAGGCACGTTTGTTGTAGGAAGTAGGTCCACGGTTCGAACCTCATGAACACCCAGAAAATTATCATACCAACTTCTCCACGCCCTGGGGCCGCGTGGCAACCCATGATTGGCCCTTAGCCCAAAGAGTCAAACCATCAACAAATGAATAGATGCCACTTGTCGAATTCCCATTCGCCCCTAGGGAATATTCCTAAAATATTCCTTGGAATAATTTATTTTTTTTAAATTTTTCCAAAGTCAAAAAGTCAACTTTGGTCAAGTGGTTTTTGGAGTTCACTGGAGACTTCAAACCTTCATAACTTTCACATACGACGTCGGATTTGAGTCTCATTCGCGGCGCCAGAATCGCAGCGATGAGGCCTTTCCGGTCGTCAAACTGCAACCATTTCTAAGGATTTCCATTTTTGAGCATTTTTTTCACTTGGACATGATCTCCTGATCACATATCCATGGCAATACCTACATTTAAATGGGAGTTGTTCATAGTCTAGCCCTTGGATGTGAGACCAATCAGCCACTGTAAGTTTGATAGCCTCGGGAAGGCCTTCTTCCAAATCAACTTCTACACAAATTCTTGCACAGGAGTATTGGTCTTTCTTTTCTGCTCTATCTATGTACTTCCCAAGTTTGTTTCTGATGGTTTCTAAGGATTTAGGGTTCCAACAATGAAGAGGGAGGTGGGGCAAACGAACCCAGATCAGAACTGCTGAGGGAACATCTTGACTTGGATCAAAATTAGGGGTCCATTAATTCAGATATAGGCCCTGAGGGCCCATGAAATACGGGCCATTTCGGAATATCAGATTCCTATATTCTGCTGCTTCAAAGACGAAGACAAAGAAACCCTTACCTACTAGGAAGCTTCTGATTCCTTCTTTTATGAGGGGAGACCAGTTGCTTTGGATCCAGACTTCGACTGCTTTGGGCGAGGGCCAAAGCCCAGTGAACTGTCCAATGAGTCCCCTTTTTGCAAGATTAAGGGTCGATCTGCAGGGCTCATCAATCGGGAGATCGACTGTTGGGATCGTAGCCATTCTTTTGATGAATTTTTGTTGGTCTTCGCTTGCTAGGCGCTTGGAGCTGCTGGCCACCAGCTTCTTGAAGGCGGAAAGCTCAGGTGGGAGAGAGGAATCTATCGCAGGGCCCCCTCTTGGGGCCATGGCTGCGGAGCAATCTCAAGAGAACGTTCAAGTATTGCGTGCACAGGCTTGGAGCATCCAAAAAAAATCATAAACTTTTCCCTATATTTTTAAACTTGATTTTTTTTAGATATTTATGCTCTCCTAAGTCATTGAGAATCACCAAGCAATACTTTGACTCATGCTATCGTGAAGGCTACCCATAGTAGAGATGTTGTAATGTAATGTAGTGTCCTGTAAACATTTTGACTACATCAAATAAAATACAAATAAAATAAAATAAAATAATTAATTATTATAATTATCAATAAAACATTTTAACTAGGTCAAATTATATAAAATAAAAATAAAATAAAAGCAATATAAAATTAGTAATTAATAATATATTTATAATTGTAAGTAATGACCATTAATAATTAAACCAACCTAGATCCATTTTAATTATAAGTGAGAGGAATCATATAATTGAACCTATGATGAGTGCTATAACACCAAGCCTCATCACTATTTAACAAACTAGTAAATCCAAAATTAAAATAAATCTAAAATAATATATAATTAACTAAATAAATATTTTAACAAAAATAACATTAAAAAATATTTATATCATATATAATTTAGGAAAGAAGTATTCCACTAAAAATAACTAAAATATTTCATGAGATATGAGTTAGAGTGGAGTGGTGTTATATTATCTAAAATCGGTAGGCAAATGATGCAAAATAGCGCTGACTCACAAGTCCGGCCAAATAATTTCATTGACAATATAACAAAAACATGATGTCTCGATGTCCATTTATTTAATTTATTTTTTAAAGGTGTTGGCTATCCAACGGCAGTTAGACTACGGCGTTCATAACGCATGCTTATTTATTTATTTTTAATATTTGGTTAGTGGGGATACGTGGTGTGTATATTCGTTGGAAGATTTTTGAACGGTGATTTGGATGCCCGTTTAATGTAACGGAACGGGGAAGGAAATCGTGGAATTGATTGCCAAAACTAATTTTTTATTTAAAATCCACGTGGCAATCAGCATAGAAAGCCCTACCCGTTGATTTAGCCATTCGTTAACGGTCCGTTCTTGGTCTCCGACGTGGCTCACTGAGCTACGTTTATTATTATTTTTTAATAAAATATATTAATAAATTATCGATTGTATTAGTCAAATAAATTCTTTTGTTATTCATATAAAATTATAGGTGAGGTTTTGTAATAATTTTTAGCGAAAAATTATTGAAGTTAGAGGATTAGGAATGTGAAGGATGGAAGGAGATGAGTGAAGATTCAACTTTGAAATTCGTTGGACTCCATAAACATGAGAGCGCTTCACTTTTTGATTTTGTTGAGTTGTCAACATTTCATTGGATGTTGTGTAGAGATTTAGATTCAATGGGTGGGTTGTTAGGTGGGTTGACTTTTTCAATGAGGAATAAAATTGTGGTAACCTAATAGTTGCTTCATCAATTAGTGGTAAAGTAGGTAGATGTCATTATCTTTGTAAAGTGAAAAAGTAAGTAGTTGTCATTAACTTTGTGAAGTTCCAAGTCATGCCACGAGATGATATTATCTTTGTGAAATTCCATGTCATGTAAGAAAATGTCATTGTCTTATGTGAAAGTCAAAAATCATGTAAACTATCATTATATTTTTGAAATTAAAATTTATTTAATATTAAAATTTTTAACTAAAATAAAACATATAATTTTTAATTTATTATAATAATTAATATATTTTGATAAAATTCTTAACACTTGGTAATATAAAACTTCAAATTGAAATCACCATCCTGAAAAAATAAATCCTCGAATATAAGTCATGGGAGTAATTTGAGACTATCCACAATATACGATCCCTCCAAAGTCAACCCATGTTTAGTAATAATTCAAAAGATGAACATTATAAGTTGGTCGATTTATATATATGTTTTATTTTATTTAAAAAGTAAAGCAAAATATACATTCAACTTAAAAGTATACATTAAACTTATGTTTTCGTTACAAAAGTAAATTTGCCGTGCTGGTTGTGCCTTTGAAAAATAATTTTATAAAGGTAACTAAACGTGTTTGAAGAAATAATTTCACGGGAACACTTTACCATGTTTGAAAGAACTATTATTTTTATTTCATGTGAACACTTTACCAAGTTTCAAAGAATTATTTTAAGTATGAGAAGTTACTTTACCATGTTTGAAAGAATTATTATTAGTATTTCATGGGAACACATTACCAAGTTTCAAAGAATTATTGTAAGCATGGAAGAGTTTTTATACAGTCTAAGTCTAAGGGAATGAGGGGTCGTGTTTAATAATATGATTGTTATTTGCATTATATATGTTAAATTAAAAACGAAAAAAATTATATTTATATTTTATTTATTTTTATTTAAATAATTTATTAATTATAAATAAAATATTATATATAAGATTTCAGTATAAATATATAAGATTTTTATCAACGTATTTTATATTTTAAAAGTTAAATTAGTCCGAATAAAAAATAATAAATGATTTAGAATGAAAATATTATTTAATTTTCATTTATAAAGAATTTAAATTTATTATATATAAGAATAAAAAACAAATAATATGTGTAAATAAATAATTACAAAATATTAATCATATTAATTATATGAGGAGGTTAGATATAGTCATATATGGCAAGATTTTACTTTAAACATGAAAGCCAACATTGGTAAGGTGAATTGGGTACTAATCATCTTAAGGGAGTTGTTGAACACGAATCCTTCTGAAATAAAAAAGATAAAGATTGAGAAATGTTTGTTGTTAGGTAATGTGTTGGGTTCATCTCTAAGTGCACTCACTCTTCTCATGTATCTATCTTGTTGCTTGGTGCATACATATTTTATGATGAGAACTTTGATGGGATCCAAGCAATCTATGTCAACTAGGCCATGAGGATCAAAGGAGTTGGATGGGCCAAGTGGATCTAATGGCACCCAACTCATGGCTTTGTTCCAATGCTCCATTAATTTTGTAGTTATTCCATTCCGTGATTAACTCTATATTTGTGTACCATTAATCCAAAAAAACTTATATTTGACATTTACACTAAATTAATATCTCATTCTTTTCTTTCAAATTGATAAGGAAGATATTTACGCCAATAAGCTTTCAAGCATAATCAAGTTCAATGAACCATGACTTTTTATCACTATAAAGAAACTCATTACCGAAAATTTGTTATTGTCCTTATGAAAGTACAAGCCATGAAAGGAGATGTCATTATCTTAATAAGAGTACAAGTCATGCAAGTCGTGTTGTTACATTTTAAGTAAACCACTATAACTTTGAAATGAAGAAAACCGTCAATTATTTAATTCAATTTTTTTTACCCATAATTTTTTTTAATAAAAATATTCTATATCTTATTAATCACATAATCAGAGATACATTTTCGTTAGGATTCCTATTATCGTGGTCTACCATTGGGGAAGTCGAACCAATAGCAAAATATGAAGTCCTAAGTCCAAAATGAGTATAACAACAACATACAAAGATAAAGTTCATGCCATCTATGCTGCCTGTCCATCCTGAAAAGCTAATATGACTGTCAAAAGTGACTAAAATCTATCCTAATTCGCCTAATAACAAACCAGCTAATCACAAAACATGCATAACTATCTAAATAAATACAAAAGTATATAACATCTTGAGGATGCATAGCAAGACTGTAAGCCAATGAAACCATATCAAGATGAGGTAGAAACCTCTATAGGAGTCGGGTTTGCAAGGTTCTCCAGAGGTCCTCTATCACAAGCCAAAGTTACTTCTATGTAGGCCAATCGTTCATCCATATCTTTATGTTCTATTTGTATCTCATCCAACTATAACAAAATATCCTACTTGGATTCGTTTCTCTCGAGGAGAACCTTACCAAGCAATGATTTTATGTGTCAATATAGGTCAATGGTGTATAAGGATTAGTTTTGACGCCTCTGGGTGTGCTCTGTTCCTATCACCCATTTGATAGGGATGTTAAAACTTCAATATCCATCTGTTTAGAATGATCCATTACCACATTTTATTCTACATTCTCAATTTCCTCTTGAATGTTTGATGGAGTTTCAACATGATAAAATCGACCCAAAGTTTGAGCCTGCAGGTAGGCTCGAGAACTATTCGAACCGTCACAACTATTGGAGCCCTAGCGACAGTGAGCATCTTATCACAACTTTGGATTGTAACATGAGGAGGAAGTTGTACTAAGGAGAGGCTATGGGAAAAGAGGCACAAGAATGAGGAAATAGGGGTAGATAGAAAACCAAAGAAGTGAGAGGTTTGAATAGTGGAGAAGTCAACAAAATCAAGAAAGAGAAGAACCACAAGGCCACAGAAAGAACCCCTCCCAAACAAGCAACTAAAAAAAGAAAATATGATAAAGAAAGTAGCCAAAACACTGCCATAAGCCTTTGTGAATTCTTGATAATATATAAATTTGCAATGGTAATGATAACCCAAAACCTAAAAGGAAATAATGAGAGGGAGGTCGAAGCAGCATGCAGCCAATAACATGGATGAGTAAACCTTGAGGAAATACCAACCAAAAGTTGTCTAATAGGTACTTGTATCTAATTGCACATAGGAAAGGGATACCACAAATATCCCTTGTATCTAATTATTTTTTGATATGGTTTTATTTTTTTTAATAAAATTACAAGGTATTAAGAGGGTCAAATTTTATTGCTCTACTAAGTTTTGTTTTTTTAAGATGGTTTCAATGTTTTTATAAAGTTTTTGATGAGTGTCAAATTTGGGTCAAATTAATCGGCTTACTAGGATCCACTTTGATGGATAGTTTTGTTTTTTTCTAATAAAGTTATAATCAATTGAAAATAGTGGTTGAATTACTGGTTAAATTAATTTCATTTTATATAATTATATGTTATTAAAAGATAGTTGTATTTTAATTTATAGAGGAAATTACTTTGTCAGAATTTTTTCGGTAAAAATCACATGAGATAGAACATTGTCCAGACATTTTGAACCAACCAGTGTGGTTCATCTTCAGGAAGAGATGAGAAATCAAATCAAGGCAATGAGCTTAAATAGTTGTAGAGATAGCCAAACTAGCTGTTGGCATAATGGCTAGTTTGACTAAGAAAGAAAATTAACAATTAAGATAATTAAATTTGAAATTTAATTTTATATAGTTTTTTTTTTAATTAGTTAAAGTTTTTATAATAATTTTAATAATTTCCAAATAAAAATATTTAGCTTTTTTAATAATTTCCAAATAAAAATATTTAATTTGAGGGAATTATGTCAAAATTAATATAAGAACGGTATAAATCAAAACAAATTTTATATTTTACTTTTCAATTATTAATATAAGGGAATATGTTGGATTGAGAGGTGTGAAGAAAGATCATTTAAATCCTTAATAATAACAAAGGTTATATTATATAGATTACTAATAATAATAAACATAAAGGAGGAAAGGGACAAAAAATAATCAAACCAACCTAGGAATATAGGGTAGGAATCCAACACCTGCTAATATTCCAGTCATCGTCCCTCTTGAGATTAATAGGCCTTTTAATCTAGCACCTCTGTTAGCTCCCTGAGTAAGAATCACATTGAGAATAACCCTCTTACTCCCAGGATCTATGGTCTTCCTAAGATCCATAAAGAGGGAGCCCCCCTTCGACCCATTGTTAATACCATAGGCGGCCCAACCTATCTTCTCACTAAAATTTTAGGCAATAAGCTCAAGCCCCTTGTAGGTCGTACTAACTCTTATGTAAAAGATTATTCCTCTTTTGTTAATGAGTTAAAGGGCATTAAAATGGATCTAGATGATAAACTTGTTATTTTTGATGTAGTTTCTCTATAGACCAAGATCCCCATTAATGAGGCTATTGAAGTCATCAATCGCATTACAGATCCTGATACTGCCTTCTTAGTTAAAATCTTCCTCACCTCTAATTTCTTTAGTTTTGAAGGTGAATTATTTGAGCAGACCTGTGGTGTGGCCATGGGTTCCCCCCTTTCCCCAATAGTTACTAACCTTCTCATGGAGGACATCGAATCCAAAGCCCTCTCTTCAACTTTGTTCCAGCCTAAGCTATGGAAAAGGTTTTTTGATGACACTTGCGTCATCTGGCCCCATGGCAAAGACAAATTAGATCTCTTTTTCCATCATCTTAATAGTCAATCTTGTTCCATTAAGTTCACGATGAAATTTGAAATTAATGGTATCCTTCCTTTCCTAGATGTTCTTATTTCAAGAAAGGATGATGGTTCTTTCTCCCATCTGTTTTTTCGGACGAAACCCCATACTGAGAAATATCTTCACGCTAGCTTGCACAATTTTCCTACTCATAAATTAGGCGTCCTCAACACCTTAGCCACTAGGACATTGAGAATCTCCGATGAATCTCACCTCAATAAGGAGAAGACTGACGTCCTGAATGCTTTTATGTAAGAATGGTTATAGTAGATCAAACGACCTTATAGCCTTTATTAAAGATGGAAAAGGTCATTGTAATAATAAAAAAGAGAAAAATGAATGGTCGTGTGGTGTGCGCCTTCCATTTATTCAAGGAACCACTGATAAGATCGCCAGGATCCTTATGAAGCATAATGTCTCTTCATCTTTCAAACCCCTTAACACTATTCACAACTCTCTCAAATCAGTTAAAGATCTCGTGAACCCCAAGGATGGGAAGGGTGTCTACATCATTCCTTGCTCATGCGGGTCTCCTTACATTGGTGAAACGGGTCGGTCAATTAATCAAAGGATTTGTGAACATTTTGTTGACATTAAACATGGAAGATCCCACTCCTATGTCATAGTTGAGCATGCAGAAAAAAATAATCATCACATCTACATCGAAGAAGCTAAGGTTATTGCTAGGATTTACCATTTCCATCATCGTAAGTTGAGGGAAGCCTTAGAGATTGAAAAAAGACCTATTAATCTCAATAGGGACGATGGCTGTAATATTAGCAGGTGTTAGATTCCTGCCCTATATTCCTAGGTGGGTTTGATTATTTTTTGTCCCTTTCCTCTTTTATGTTTATTATTATTTGTAATCTATATAATATAACCGTAGTTATTATTAAGGATTTAAATGATCTTTCTTCAGACCTATCAATCCAACATATTCCCTTATATTAATAATTAAAAAGTAAAATATAATTTTATTTATTTATTTATACCATTCTTATATTAATTCTGACATAATTCCCTTAAATTAAATATATTTATTTGGAAATTATTAAAAATATTATAAAAAGTTTAACTGATTAAAAGTAAAAATCTAAAATTAAATTAATTATAAATTTTCCTTCTTATTCAAACTAGTTGTTATGCCAATGACTAGTTTGGCCATCTCTATGGCTATTTAAGCTCATTGCCTTGATCTTATTTCTCATCTCGTCCTGAAGATGAACCACAATGGTTGGTTCGAAACGCGTTGACAATGATCTATCTCATGTGATTTTTACCAAAATATTTATGACAAATTACTATGGATCACAAAAGCCTCAATTCAAAAAAAAGAAAAAAGGAAATACTTTTTCCATGACATTTTTTCTAGTTAATTTTAATCAAAATTCAGCAAAGGTTTTTAAAAACTTGAGCTAAGTTGTTTAATCTGGAGAATTGGAGTGGTCCATAGGTTGTTGAGGGTGTTGAATCTATTTATGCATTAAAAAATGCATTCTAAACAACTAAAAATCACATTCTTTCTTGAAATTGTTTTACCGAATTTTGGTAAAAAGTTTATTTTGCCTATAAGTTAGACTATGCCTTAAAAGATATGGGCTTATTAATGGATCTTCAAATTAAAATGTTAGGGTTTACTTTGACAAATGTTACTTTAAACAAAAATTATAGGGAACTAGCAACGTCCCCAAATATATGCAACATCCCTCAAGCCACATATATCGGGAACGCATAGTTCAGACTAGGACTGAGACGTCTAAAGACCACCAAAACTGGAGTTGAGATCCCAGACTCCAACGGGAAGCCTTTCCTTCCAGCCTTACTATGACGGGCCACATCTTCGAGTACTTGAACCCAGGTGGATGGGATGGCAAACCACCATCCCTGACACTCGATCTAAGCACCCACTGACTACTTAGACCAATGTTGATAATTGAACATGTGTTAAGCTCTTTTCGGGACCAATTACATTCCCTCACATATATAAGTAGTCAAATTACTTACAGTAACTTGGTATACTTGGATTGCCTCCATCAATTGGGAGTGGGAAATCAAGGCAGGGATATAGTCACTCGAAAAGTATCCATAATGTTTGCATTATGTGAAGAGTGGTTGTTTTAGCATGGGGTTTGACTCTAAGTTGTTTATGTGTTAATGCATCGTCTAAACTCCATGAAGCTAATCTTGTAGCAAACATGCCTTCTTTTCCACTACAAATTTGTTAAGAATCAAATGAAAAATCTAGACATGAGTAAAGTTCTACCATGATCCAATAATTATGCATAATGCATCAATGCCTTAGGATTGTGCCCAATTTTAAATTAACTCAAATCATTAAAAAATCAATCAGAGTTCATAATCAATTGGAAATCTAACTTTATGTATCATTGGTTTTCCACAACTAATTTTTTTTTTTGTACAAGATTATATGAGTTGTCCTAACCAATAAAGCGATTGTAGTATTCTCCTTAAAATTTACCCTATGAGTGATGAATTTGTGGGAGTTTAAGACTTAATATTTAGGTTGGTTAGTTGTGGTTTAGCTCATGGGAGCTTTCTTAAATTATCACCCTAAGTGTAAATTGGTGGAGTTTCATTCCCTGAATAAGTGAGAGCTTTGCTTCATTGAGTTAATTCCCTATGGTAAATTGGTGGTAGTTTAAGGCTTACCATTTAGGTTGGTTGGGTGTGGTTTGTGATGCACAATGGAAGTTTCCTTGAATTAATCTAAGCATAAGCCCATCCTTCAATGATCCAATAATAATCCAACACGAGTTTTCTTCAATTAGCCTATGTATGTAGTGAGATTTCCCTAACTAAATTAATGGCCCCATGTGTATATGCCTTGCATGCACATAATAATGATATAAGCCCACTTTATGGTTTCCTTAAGCCCTACATCATGTTTGTTGTGAGGTTTATTGTTTATTTAGGTAAATAGTAAATTGACCTATGGTTTAGTGGTGAATTAGTGGGAGTTTAAGACCTATCATTGAGGTTGGTTAAGTGTGCCTCAATGCTAAATCATGGGTGCTTAAGACCAACCATTTAAGCTGATTAGGAGTGGTTCAATAATATAGTCATAGGAATTCTCCTCAATTGACCCAAGCATAAATAGGTGGGAGTTTTCCTCCGCTAAACTAATAGCCTTATGAAGTCATGAACACAAATATATATTAACACAACAAGTCCATCATTGAGTTCTTACTCTATGTTCTCCGCATGATATACTATTTAGGTCAATTGATCTATGATTTGACAATGAAGTAGTGTGAATTTAAGCTCTATCATTTAGATTGATGATAAACTAGAATGTTCATTTTAATTCATCTAAATTTAAATTTTTAAATAATAATAATAAACACTAATCTCAATAATAAATCACACAAATTAATTTTAAAAATAAATTGGTGAAAAAAAATTCCACTAGGTTTTCCGTATATTGATAAACTTGATTTTTTTAGATATTTATGCTCTCCTAACTCATTGAGAATCACCAAGCAATACTTTGACTCATTCTATCGTGAAGGCTACCCATAGTAGATATGTTGTAATGTAATGTAGTGCCTTGTAAACATTTTGACTAGATCAAATAAATTACAAATAAAATAAAATAAAATAATTAATAATTATAATTATCAATAAAATACTTTAACTAAGTCAAATGATATAATATAAAAATAAAATAAAATAAATATAAAATTATTAATTAATCCCTAGATCCATTTTAATTCTCGATCTACCAAGTGTTGAGAAAGATCTTACTTTTGTTTACTTCAAAAAAAAATGTATCTCAAAAGATTTAATCCCTCTTAATTTTTAGTAAATCCAAAATTAAAATTCTTTTGATCCCTCTTAATTTTTAGTAAATCCAAAATTAAAATAAATCTAAATTGATATATAATTAAGAAAAAAATATTTTAGCTAAAATAACTTTACAAATAATTATTTTATGATGATGATGATGATGATGGTTAATGTCCACTGAGACCAATCTTTGGTCTATCGGACCTAAAGAAACAAATTATTTAGTTTGATTTAAGATTTTATTCCTATGCTCAAAAATCTTGGAGAGAAGCCTCCCAAGCTCACTATAATTTTGACATCTTAAAAGGCTAAGAAGGTCAGTGTTGCAACAAAGATTATGAAATTGAGATCTAATGTGGTTGTACGCGGGGTACTCTAAGAGGAAGTGATTTTCATCCTCGATGTTCATATTCTCACAGAGATGGCAAATCCTTTCCATCCATGGTGTTTTAGGAACTGTCCAACGACCTATTTCACTATGGAGCTCATGAGAGTTCATTATAATCTTGGCTATATTAATTTTCTTCTTTGAGATAGTTAAAATAGAGAGATACTTTTGATCTTCTATGGTCGGGTTGATGACCTCCTAATAATATCTTAATTTTCTTTTAGCTGTTAGATCTTTCTCACACCACATTTTTTCTTTGAACTTAGAAGTAACAATTTTTTTAATGTTATTAATGTTTTGCAATGCAACATTCTCGTCGATCTCCCAATGGTTTAACCAGGTCTTGGTGTCTTTATACCAACCTCGTTTGAGCCTTAGGTGGTTTAGGCTAGAATTTAAAGCTAGCTTAGGAAGTCTATGGTCTCCTATGCTATTGAGTTTGTGTTTGTACAACAGAAGCCTAGTTATAGCTAGGCTCTCGATAGGGGAAAGACACACTTCTGTAAGGAGAATAGGATAGGGTGTATTGTTTTTAATTTTGAGTTTATACGTTATAAAATGCTTCTGGATTAGCTCAATCTTTCTCCAAGATTCTCTAGAGATGCTGCAACCCCAAACCTCACAACCATATAAGATAAAAGGAGTGATTAAAGTTTGAAAGAGGAACTTTTTTCTATCCCACATTACGAGGTTTGTCGTTTTACAATTATTTTCAAGACCAAAATAAGCTTTCCACCCCCCATTAATCCTTTTCTCAATTCTATAGTTCCAATTGAGCTTGTGATGAATATCAATTCCTAGGTACTTGTAAGAAGACACTTCTTCCAAGTTACCATTGTCATACATAAAATTAGCGTAAGTGTCCTTCTTGGATTTGATAATCATAACTTTTATTTTATCAGTGTTAACAGTCATACCCATGGTAGAGCAGAAATCCTTAAGAAATCTAAGTTGCTTATCAAGATCAGATAAACACCTTGCGAGAAAAACAATATCGTCAGCATAAAGAAAAAAGATGATGATCATTTATGAAAGAAGTATTCACTAAAAATAACTAAAATATTTCATGAGATATGAAATAGAGTGGAGTGGTGTTATATTATCTAAAATAAGTAGGCAAATAACGCAAAATAGCGCTGACTCACAAGTCCGGCCAAATAATTTCATTGACAATATAACAAAAACATGATGTCTCAATGTCCATTTATTTAATTTATTTTATAAAGGTGTTGGCTATCCTACGGAAGTTAGACTACGTCGTTCATAATGCATGCTTATTTATTTATTTTTAATATTTGGTTAGTGGGGATACGTGGTGTGTATATTTGTTGGAAGATTTTTGGACGGTGATTTGGATACCCGTTTAATGTAACGGAACGGGGAAGGAAATCATGGAATTGATTGCCAAAAACTAATTTTCTATTTAAAATCCACGTGGCAATCAGCATAGAAAGCGCTACCCGTTGATTTAGTCGTTCGTTAACAGTCCATTCTTGGTCTCCGACGTGAAGTGGCCCACTACGTTTAAATTTTTTCTTTTAATAAAATATATTAATAAATAAACCATTTTTTTAGTCAAATAAATTCTTTTGTTATTCAGATAAAATTATAGGTGAGGTCTTGTAATTATTTTTAGCAAAAAATTATTGAAGTTAGAGGATTAGGAATGTGAAGGATGGAAGGAGATAAGTGTGAAGATTCAACTTTGAAATTCGTTGGACTCCATAAACATGAGGGAGCTTCACTATTTGATTTTGTTGAGTTGTCAAGATTTCAATGGATGTTATGTAGAGATTTAGATTCATTGGGTTGTTAGGTGGGTTGAATTTTTCAATGAGGAATAAAATTGTGGTAAGTTAACAGTTGCTTTATCAATTAGTGGAAAAGTAGGTAGTTGTTGTTAGCTTTGTAAACTGAAAAAGTAAGTAGCTGTCATTAACTTTGTGAAGTTCCAAGTCATGCCACGAGATGATATAGATCAAGATGAGGTAGAAACCTCTATAGGAGTCGGGTTTGCAAGGTTCTCTAGAGGTCCTCTATCACAAGCCAAAGTTACTTCTATGTAGGCCAATTGTGCATGCATATCTTTATGTTCTATTTGTATCTCGTCCAACTATAACAAAATATCCTACTTGGATTCGTTTCTCTCGAGGAGAACCTTACCAAGAAATGATTTTATGTGTCAATATAGGTCAATGGTGTATAAGGATTGGTTTTGGCACCTTTGGGTGTGCTATGTTCCTATCACCCATTTGCTAGGGATGTTAAAACTTCAATATCCATCTGTTTAGAATGATCCATTACCACATTTGCTTCTACATTCTCAATTTCCTCTTGAATGTTTGATGGAGTTTCAACATGATAAAATCGACCCAAAGCTTGAGCCTGCAGGTAGGCTCAAGAACTACTCGAACTGTCACAACTATTGGAGCCCTAGCGACAGTGAGCATGTTATCACAACTTTGGATTGTAACATGAGGAGGAAGTTGTACTGAGGAGAGGCTACGGGAAAAGAGGCACAAGAATGAGGAAATAGGGGTAGATAGCAAACCAAAGAAGTGAGAGGTTTGAATAGTGGAGAAGTCAACAAAATCGAGAAAGAGAAGAACCACAAGGCCGCAGAAAGAACCCCTCCCAAACAAGGAACTAAAAGAAGAAAATATGATAAAGAAAGTAGCCAAAAAACTACCATAAGCCTTTGTGAATTCTTGATAATATATAAATCTGCGATGGTAATGAGAACCACAAACCTAAAAGGAAATAGTGAGAGGCGGGTCGAAGTAGCATGCAGCGAATAACATGGATGAGTAAACCTTGAGGAAATACCAACCAAAAGTTGTCTAATAAGTACTTGTATCTAATTACACATAGGAAAGGGATACCACAAATATCCCTTATATCTAATTGATTTATTACATTGTTTTTTGACATGATTTTATTTATTTTAATAAAATTACAAGGTATTAAGAGGGTCATATTTTGTTGCTCTACTAAGTTTTGTTTTTTTAAGATGGTTTCAATGTTTTTATAAAGTTATTAATGAGTGTAAAATTAGGGTCAAATTGATTAGCTTACTAGGGTCCACTTTGATGGATAGTTTTGTTTTTTTCTAATAAAGTTATAATCAATTGAAAATAATGGTTGAATTACTGGTTAAATTTATTTCATTTATATAATTATATGTTATTAAAAGATAGTCATATTTTAATTTATAGAGGAGATTACTTTGTCAGGAATTTTTCGGTAAAAATCACATGAGATAGAACATTGTCCACACATTTTGAACCAATCAATGTGGTTCATCTTTGGGAAGAGATGAGAAATCAAATCAAGGAAATGAGCTTAAATAGTTGTAGAGATGGCCAAACTAGTCGTTGGCATAACGCCTAGTTTGACTAAGAAGGAAACTTAATAATTAATAAAATTTAATTTAATTTTATACTTTTATTTTTAATAGTTAAAGTTTTTATAATATTTTTAATAATTTCCAAATAAAAATATTTAATTTAAGGGAATTATGTCAGAATTAATATAAGAACAGTATAAATCAAAACAAATTTTATATTTTACTTTTCAATTAGTAATATAAGGGAATATGTTGGATTGAGAGGTGTGAAGAGAGATCATTTAAATCCTTAATAATAACTAAGGTTATATTATATAGATTACTAAAAATAATAAACATAAAAGAGGAAAGGGACAAACAATAATCAAACCCACCTATGAACATACGGCAGAAATCCAACACCTGCTAATATTCCAGCCATCGTCCTTATTGAGATTAATAGGCCTTTTAATCTAGCAGCTTTGTTAGCTCCCTGAGTAAGAAGGTAATTGAGAATAACCCTCTTATTCCCAGGATCTATGGTCTTCCTAAGATCCATAAAGAGGGGGCCCCCCTTCGACCCATTGTTAATACCATAGGTGGCCCAACCTATCTTCTCACTAAACTTTTAGCCAATAAGCTCAATCCCCTTGTAGGTCGTACTAACTCTTATGTCAAAGATTCTTCCTCTTTTGTTAATGAGTTAAAGGGCATTAAAATGGATCTAGATGATAAACTTGTTTGTTTTTATGTAGTTTCTCTATAGACCAATATCCCCATTAATGAGGCTATTGATGTCATCAATCGCATTATAGATCCTGATACTTTCTTCTTAGTTAAAATCTTCCTCACCTTTTTTCTTTAGTTTTGAAGGTGACTTCTTTGAGTAGACATGTGTTGTGCCCATGGGTTCCCCCCTCTCCTCGATAGTTGCTAACATTTTCATGGAGGACTTCGAATCCAAAGCTCTCTCTTCAGCTTTGTTCCAGCCTAAGCTATGGAAAAGGTTTGTTGATGACACTTGCGTCATCTGGCCCCATCGAAAAGATAAATTAGATCTCTTTTTCCATCATCTTAATATTCAGTCTTGTTCCATTAAGTTCATGGTGGAATTTGAAGTTAATGGTAGCCTTCCTTTCCTAGATATTCTTATTTCAAGAAAGGATGATGGTTCTTTCTCCCATCAGGTTTTTTGGAAGGAACCCCATATTGAGAAATATCTTCATGCTAGCTCGCACCATTTCCCTGCTCAGAAATTAGGCATCCTCAACACCTTAGCCAATAGGGTGTTGAGAATCTCTGATGAATCTCACCTCGATAAGAAGACGCACCTCCTGAATGTTTTTTGTAAGAATGGTTATAGTAGATCCAAAGGCCTTAGAGCCTTTCTTAAAGCTAAAAAAGGTCATTGTAATAATAAAAAAGAGAAAAATGAATGATCATGTGGTGTGCGCCTTCCCTTTATTCAAGGAACCACCGATAAGATCACCAAGATCTTTATGAAGCATAATGTCTCTTCATATTTCAAACCCCTTAACACTATTCGCAACCCTCTCAAATCGGTTAAAGATCCCGGGAACCCCAAGGAAGGGAAGGGTGTCTACACCATTCCTTGCTCATGCAGGACTCCTTAAATTGGTTAAGTGTCCTGGTCAATTAATCAAAGGATTTGTGAACATGTTGGTGACATTAAACATGGAAGATCCCACTCCTCTGCCCTAGTTGAGCATGCCGAAAAAATTAATCATCACATTTGCATCGAAGAAGCTAAGGTTATTTCTAGGATTGACCATTTCCATCATCGTAAGTTAAGGGAAGCCTTAGAGATTGAAAAAAGACCTATTAATCTCAATTGGGATGATGGATGGAATATTAGCAGGTGTTGGATTCCGACCCTATATATTCCTAGGTGGGTTTGATTATTTTTTGTCCCTTTCCTCTTTTTATGTTTATGATTATTAGTAATATATATAATATAACCGTAGTTATTATTAAGGATTTAAACGATCGATATATATATATCTTTTTTCTTTTTCTGAATAAGACTAAATCTATTAAGAAAAAACATATGTTACAATAAAAAACATATGTTACAATCAGAGCTTTGCCATCAAGCAAAGTAAAGAAGCAGGGGAGCCGGAAATGATATATGATCAACCTCGGTCCCAAAAAGCAACCTAGTACATGCAGAAGATAACAAGGGTAGCAAAAAGACAGAGAACGAGACAGAGGGATCTACCCAGAGTGGGTGGAAGCCTCCAAATGAAATTTTTTCGCTTTCTTCTTGCTGACTTTAACCTAGCCATTTTGACTTGGCTGGACAGGAACCAGTTGTTGACTATTCTGTTCTGAAGGAGGAGTCTCCTTATCTGAATCAGAGGAAGAGGGTGCATGCGTCCATTTATGCGAGGTCTGAGGTGCCAAAGGATCCTCTGGGCGGACCAAGGGGGGAATCCTTCGTGTGCTCAACATTTTCATCATCCACTTCTTTTTCCTCCTCATCCGAGCTGAAGGAATCTATGTCATCCATGGGGGGTGGATCACAAGGTTTCCAGCTCTTCGATTTGGATTTACCTTTTTTATTCTTCTCTTTGTCGAGGAACGTGGCACAAGAGTTTTGGAGGTGTCCCGTCTGATGGCAGTGACGACACCGGAAGGCAGTGTTCTCATAGTCCAAGGTTTGAGTCCAATGGAAGTCCCCAATTTTGAGATTGATCTGATCAGGTAGCCCGTTGCTGATATCTATTTCTGCACAAATTCTGCCAAAGGTGTATATTCCTTTCTCCCCCCTTGAGGTGTCCGTGGCCAAGAAGCACCCTAGGGTATTACCAATCCCTTGGAAGACTGCGAAGTGCCAGAGATGCGTAGGGAGGTTAGGAAGTCGGACCCAAATGGGGAGCTTGGTGATGACACCTGTGGAAGGGTCGAAGTCTGGAAACCATGGAGTAAGGAAGAGCCCCACTGATCCCCAGAACCATGGGCCTTTCGTTAATGCTTTCTGATAGTCTTCATTGAAGGCAAAGGCCACAATGAAGAAGCCTTTCGAGCAAAAGAAAACTTTGTAGTTGTTGGTCCAGTTGGAAAAGATCCATTGGTAGAGATCAGCAGATCGAGGCCATAGTCCATTGAACCTGCAAATAATGGCTTTTTCTGCAAACGTCTGAAATTGATCCTCCAATGTTGGATGAGAGATTTCAATGGAGGGGGTATCCTCCCTTTTGTCCACCAAGAAGGGCTTGGGAGCCCCAGCTGGTTGAGTAGCTCTCTTAGAGGGCTGCTTATGAACCGCATCCTTATAAGAGAAGGCAGGAGCCAAGGAGGTTTGTCCAGAGGCTCCTCCTCTCAAGCATAGGGAGAGCTTAACTGATGCATCTCTTTTGATATTATAATAAGACAAGGGTAGGGGTTCCTCGAGTTGTTTACCTTCGTAGAGCAATCTCAGGAGATCTGAGGGAATCCCCAGTTTGAGTTCAAGATCTCGCAGAATGTCTTGCACCAAATCCGTGGCTCTCACCCAGAGTAGCTTTGTTCCCTCAGAAGTAAGAGATATCTGGATCTGATAAGCGGAGGGTGAATAATCTGCAAACCTCTGCTCCCCGCCTCGAAACTGCTTCTGAACTATGCATACTCCTTGTGTTCCTAGATCCACAAGGCATTTGGAGTTGAAGACGATTGGATGAGAGTAAAGATCCTCTTGAAAAAATCTCCATTCCCAACTGCTCTGTCTCTCCATTCGTTGGTAGAGGGAGGCGGCGACGCATGCGTTTATCCCTGCTCCAAGATCTGCGTCAAAATCTGCTTCAAGATCTGCGTTTATCCGAGGCTACGTTCTGTGCATATTCAGACAGGCGAGGCCGCATGGATCTGTAGCGATGAATCCCGCAGAGCCTGCACACCCTGCTGTGGTGTCGGCGGTGGCATAGCCCAACAGGGCCGAGGAAGCGATGGCGTCGGCTAAGAACATTTCGATTAGGTTTTTGCCGATAAGTAGATCAACAACTTGTCTATTCCCTTATAATATTTTTTTTTTTTTTTTTTTCTCATTTAGACTAATCCTAATCTTCCCATTTTTTTCTCCTTCCATTCCACCCATGGGTTTCGAACCGGTGACCTTACAGAACGGAGTGCCTTAACAGTGCACCCCATCACCGACTGTTCTACACCACATGGGAAATTCCCTTATAATATTAATTAAAACGTAAAATATAATTTTTTATTTATTTATACTGTTCTTATATTAATTATGACATAATTCCCTTAAATTAAATATTTTTATTTGGAAATTATTAAAAATATTATAAAAACTTTAACTGATTAAAAATAAAAATATAAAATAAAATAAATAAAAGTTCAAACTAAATTAAATTAATTATTAATTTTCCTTCTTATTCAAACTAGCCATTATGCCAACGACTAGTTTGGCCATCTCTACAGCTATTTAAGCTCATTGCCTTGGTCTAATTTCTCATCTCGTCCTGAAGATGAACCACATTGGTTGGTTCAAAACACATCGAAAATGTTATATGTTATGTGTTTTTTACCGAAAGGTTTATGACAAATTACTATGGATCAGAGAAGCCTCAATTAAAAAAAAAGGAAATTACTTTTTTCACGACATGTTTTCTAGTTAATTTTAATCAAAATTCAGTAAAAAATTTTAAAAACTTGAGTTTAAGTTGTTTAATCTGGATAATTGGAGTGGTCCATAGGTTTTTGTGGGTTTTGAATCTATTTATGCATTAAAAAATGCATTCTAAACAACAAAAAATCACATTCTTTCTTGAAATTGTTTTACCGAATTATGGTAAAAAGTTTATTTTGCCTATAAGTTAGACTACGCCTTAAAAGATATGGGCTTATTGATGGATCTAAAAATTAAAATGTTAAGGTATACTTTGACCAATGTTACTTAAAAAAATATGATAGGGAACTAGCAACGTCCCCAAATATATGCAACATCCCTCAAGCCACATATATCGGGAACGCATAGTTCAGACTAGGACCGAGACGTCTAAAGACCACCAGAATTGGAGTCGAGATCCTAGACTCCAATGGGAAGCCTATCCTTCCAGCCTTACTATGACGGGCCACATCTTTGAGTACTTGAACCCGGGTGGATGGGATGGCAAACCACCATCCCTACCACTCGAGCTAAGCACCCATTGACTACTTAGACCAATGTTGCTTATTGATCATGTATTAAGCTCTTTTCGGGACCAGTTACATTCCCTCACATATATAAGTAGTCAAACTACTTACAATGATTTGGTATACTTGGATTGCCTCCATTATTTGGGAGTGGGAAATCAAGGCAGGGATATAGTCACCTGAAATGTATCCATAATGTTTGCATTATGTGAAGAGTGGTTGTTTTAGCATGAGGTTTGACTCTATTAGGGTCCTATAAGTATAGGATTCATAATTTGGAATTGACTTATGATATTATTGTAAAAATATGTACATACCTTGCTTTCTGCAAGTTGTTTTCCCATATTTTGTAAAAAAAAAAAAAATAGAAAATCAAAAAGAGGGTAAAAGTCCTAAAAGAAAGATCAAAGGACTTGAAAAAATAATATTACCCCAAAGAAAAAAGAAATAAAACATGAAAGTGTGCAAGTCCAAATGCCACTACTTTTTACTGATGATTATGGCAGAGTGTCAATAAATGCCATAATCCATGATGAGTTGAACTGCTTAATCTTGACTTGTCATGTTTCAATTTTATTGTTATAGAATAGTGAATAAAGATTAGTCAGGCAGTTTAATCCTGATTAATTAGTAGATAGATAGAGAATAAATAAGAGTTCACCAGTTTAATCTGAGCCCTCAGATGATATAAGGTAGATTTAGATAGTTTTTATTACTTTCAAAAGAATAAAATGTTCAAGGTTGCTAGCTCAAATGCACCTGTAAAATGGAAGAAAAAATGTTAGATTAAAAGTTGGGTAGGTAGAAAGAAGTGGGAAACTCATTGTATATATTTTTAACCGGGAATATATTACTGATTTCCTTTCCCCTATAGTTATTCTGCATTCTAAACTTTCAGTCAAAGAGGGTCAGAGCATTTCTTTGACTTCTGTTGGGACCAGACCCAAGGCTCAATGACTGTTAAGTTAAAAGTGTTGAATTTCTATGTTAATCCCTAATTGTCATCAATTAACCCTACATTCATCCATTTACACTTCAAAATTCATAAGTAAAGACCTTTTACTTAATGAAAAGAAAATTCTCTTTGATTAATTACCTTCATTCTTAAAAACATAAAAACCCTCCAAAAGTATTATATTCTAAGTGGTTAAATTATAAATGATTAAAGCTTTTTACTTGTTATATTATCACTTTGCTGAAGTTATGTAATTACATTTTGGTGTTTTCATTGTCCCTTTTTCATATTAACTTCTAATTTATCTATTAAATCCCTATAAAAAGCCATTGTCCTATTATTATAAATCCTTTTATTTTATTATCCCTAAAAACCCACTACTATAAGATTTTTTGCCAAAGTAATTTCCCGCATGTTGAAATAAATCCCAAAAAATATCCCTTTGGCATAAAACTATCAATATTCAAATATCCTGCTACCCTATAGTTTTAGACCTTCCAAAAAGTCTAAATACTATATAATAAAACTAAAAATGCAAAAATTGGCCTTTTTATACATATATTATGTATTTGTAAAGCGCAGAAGCATTTCCGACCTATCCCATTTTATCCTAAGTTGTTACAAAGGTTCATCACCTGCGCCTTTATAATATATTTACCATCCTTCCCCGCAAAAACTTAACCCGAGGTTAAAGTATAAGCCTTTTCCCTTTCTCGTTATGTAAAACCTTATGTTTTATATAACATTAAACCTTGATTAACCTGCCTCACGCGCATTCCTCATAATCTGATAAACTCGCCATGTATATAAACTCTTTTTATATACATAAACCACCCTTTAACCCTTTTTAACGATATGTATTAGCCCCACATATATATAATCATTTTTGGACATAAAACTTTGGTTATAATGCGCATGATACGAAAGTTTTATTACACTATCAATCCCCCGACACGTTGCAATTACCCCGGCCCCACCATAACTTTCCAACCACAGCTTCCAAGCAATATCGACCATTCGTTCCCTTCCCAATAATCTAACGGTGCAAGATCAATATCGTGCCCGGAAACCAATCGCCCGCCCGCAGCCCAAATGAACGTGAAATAAGAGGTTTTTACTGTTCACCCTCCTGCGACGTGGCACGATTTCATTGCATCGTGTTCAATTGGAGGAAAACCACTTACCACTGGAGATCAACGCGAAAACAACTTCCGGTTTTTGCAGTCGAAAGCCAAAAACAACCTCTTGCCTATGATTTGACTTGCATTTATGACATTTATACATAAAGATTAAAACATTTGTTTATCAATATTATTGTTATTATTTGCCTCCCGACTGATAAACGAACTCCGCCTAGCCCTGTTAAGCTTCCCAAACCCTGTTTTAAACCTCTGTTTGTCGATTTCATGCCTTAAAATTCAGTTTTCGCAGCAAATACCCTATTTTAAGCCCATAAAGCCTTTCTCGGCTCCAACAAATCAACAGAGGTCCAAATTCAAGTAGAAGCATCTTCAAAACCCGTCCAACTGTCAAAATACCTACAGTTCAAGTATTCTTTGACTATTTAAGCCTGCAAATCCAAAATTGAAGTCCTTTACACTAAAATACACCTGAAAAGGAGAAATTAGTCATACAAATTTTCCCTAAAACGCTCAAAATCAGGGCAAACTCTGTCAAAATTTCCCCAGAAACTGTTATTATCTCAAAAAGCCTCTTTTTTAAGCTGAATCCTCAGTTTTAATTCCTATAAATCACTTCCACGGCTTGTAAATCTTTTTGAATCAACAGATTACCTAAAAATCCCTTTTTTCAGTCCTATCCATTCAGAAAGCCTGCGTTTTCTGTCTTAAACTATTCCTCAGATCCCAAATTCCTAAATTGTCAAATATTTGCTTAAATTTCCTTTGTTTTACAAATTTAACTACTGCAAACAATATAATCTTGCTCTAGTTAATTCAAAATGACAAAAAAACAACTTACACCAAAGGCTGGAGGATCAAAGCCTGTCAAGCCTGGAAGGTCAAAACCTCCTAAGATTGATGTAGCAAAAGTTCCAAAGTCTACCCCTGCTATTACTGCTAAGTCCACTGTCACTGTAAATCCTCTTCAACCTCCAGTATCCAGTGAAGAAATTACCCCTCTAGTTGACTTGGATTATAAAATTGTAGATCCTCTAGTAGAATTTAATTTACTGGAAGTACATAATTGGTGTCATGAGAAGTTTTTAGACAAGGAAGAAATGCCTCTCTAGGATACAAACTTGCCTAAACATATAGTCCCAGTGACACATCTTGGGCAGGACTTGATAAGATTATGCCAGAAGTATTATGTCCGAGATAAAAGATCCATTGTAAATAGTGATAGAGAAATCCTCTTTTCTATTACTGCTGAGTCAATTAATGAAATGTTGCAATTACAATTTGACCCTAGGGCGGTCCCACTATCCACTGAAGCCCTGACTCAATTATATTTAGGGATAGATTTCCCTAAAAGATTCATGATTTTCCAGAACTTCATGCCCAACCATGTGGAGATCCCAAAGTTGAATCCTCCATATTCCAATTCCAAGTTCCCAGAGGGTTCTAGACATATTATTTCAATGTTGTCCTTCATCTTAGGATATTTCAGTGATGAGTTTACAGATGAGTCCATCCTTGGATTCTTATCCACCTTGTCTCCTAGTCAGCGTCCTGCTGTCATCTTTGATTTTGCCAGATTTATTGCTGATTCCATACACCATCAGTTGGCTAAATTACCCACTGAAGGGGTGTTTAGGTATTCCTCCTATTTATTCCATTTGTTCCTATTTTCACAAGCAGATCACTTCCCTATAACATTGCAAAAAATGAATGTAGAGGGCCAGCCTATATCAATTATCTTTTGGACATCATTGTTGAGAAAGGAAGGAAATGAATACAGCTATACAGATTTCACAGATTTATTTATCAGACCAACTATGAAGTTGCTACAAAAATCAGAACAACCAAGAGTAAGTGAGGAGATGAAAAGAATATTACAACTGTCAGAAGAATGTAAAACAGGAGATTGGTACTTATATGAGAAGCACACTGAGTTAAAAATCTTTGGATCCAATTTGCTTCCATATAAGTTGCCGAAATTTTTAACTATTAGAGTCTTTGCTCTGGAGTATTTGAGGCAGGTATTGAATGTTGATGATATCCATTTTATGGCATCCAAAAAGAAGACACAATTTAAGTTGAAGAACCAGATTGGCCCTTTCATAGTAAACAATAGGGAGGTTGAGAAAGAAATATCCAAAAGATTACCATAATATCAATTTCAAGAAATTTTTCAGTGGAATTATGATCCCCAAGGTCTTTTGAATAATATAAGGATTAAAAATAATCTTCCTCCTTTTATACATGAGTCAAAGCCAGATATTGAGAAGTTTTCCAATCAAATACAGTGGATGGAAAACACATTGGTAGACCCTACTGCTAATACGGAGATAGTAAAAAAATCAGACAATTCGCATGCTATGATAGTTACAAGGTAGTCAGAAGTTTCGAACAAAAGATCAAGGGATGATGAAGGTTATTTAGCTCAAACTATTACTGAGAATAAGTTTAAAATAATTTACAACAAAAGAGCCAAAATTACTACTACTCAAAAGGAAAAGGCCATTGAAATAAATGATACCAATGATCAGGAAATGAATAAAGACCAATTAGCAAATCAGGAAGCCACAGTAATAATAAATGAGACATTAACAGAGATAGAAAAAGAACAGGTTGCAGCAAATTAACAGGGCAACGAAATGATTGAAAAGCAAGTTAGTTTGGAAATTCCCTCTTTTTCTAAAAAAACAGAGGGAAGAGATTCTGATATAAAAGAAAGGTACAAGCAAATTAAGGAGAAAAATGAGGAAATTAAAAGGGAAATTTACTCTCAATTTCTCAAAGAAAAACTAGGCAATAAGGACAGGTTATTAACTGCTTTTTTATTATTCAACTAATAAAATGATCATCTCCTTTCTTCAACCGAAGGTTCCAGATCCCAAGATAGTGTCATATTACAGAAAGATATAATTGGAAGTTGTTTCAGAAAGCATCCATGAGCTTGATCAAATCGAGTTTCACAGACATACATCAGAAATTCTCTATTCCAAAGTTGTGACTAAAACCATGAGTACTTTGAATTTACAAAATACAGTCTTCAACTTACAAGATCAGATGAAGCTGGAAAAAGCTTCTTTGCATGCAAAGGACCTAAGGATTAAGTCCTTAGAAGATCTAGTCCTACAAATAGGGGTGGATCCATCAAATATACAGGTTGCTCAAGCATTGATTAAACAAAAGAATGATGATATTGCTGCTTTGAGGAAGCAATTAAAACTTCCTCAAAGCGAACATCCACAAACAAAAGAAATAATTCAAGAACAATCAGAAAAGGATGAAATGATGAAATTAATATTAAAGCTGACTTCTCAAGTCAAGGATATGGAAAATAAAATGGATATCCTTATGAAAGAAAAAGAAGCTTTGAAAGAAACTAATGTGCCTTCTATTCCCACAGTTATACCTATTGTTAGCACTGTTGTCCCATCTACATTGGCAAAACACTTAGCACCAAAAGTGCCACTGGAAACTACAGTGTCAGTGCAATCTATTGTTAATTCAGCCACAGGATCATCCACCACACAGGTACATCAAGCAGGTAAAGCAGTAGATATAGTAAAAGCCATGGAGGAGATGTCCCTAAAAAATAATAAGATAAACAATTTGAAAAAGACCATTCAAACTCTTGAATCATCCAACATGAATGCATTGATTACATCAAAGGGACATGAACAAAGGGCAAAAAGACTTGAAGAACAGGTACAAGCTTTGCAAAAGGAAGTTAACTTTAGTGAACAGGTGTCCTATATAAAAAACTACCTTTGGACCAAAATAATAGAAGGCATACATCTCCAATGGCCTTCAATTCAAATTATATATGAGCAAAGAGATTTACTTTTGGCAGCACAGGTAGAGATTAAAAAGACAAAGGAAGAACTTGCAAATAAACCATCTCAAGCTTTAAAGCTTATTACATTCTAAAACAGTACAAACAGAGTGGAACTTGAGGAGCTGAAAATACAGGATAGGACAGAAACAATACTTCAGATCAAGAAATTTCTAACAAAAAGGAACATAATGAAAGATTTGGAGGAAAAGTGTGAGGCCATGAACTTATCAATAACAAAGTTTTTGATAAAATATATAATATTGAGGAAAGCTGGCCTCCTAGACATACAGGGCTTGAATGAGAAACTACCGGTCCAAACAGACTATGATAAGAAGATAAGGGACCATGCTAAAGAACAAGTGAACAAGCCTCTACCACAAGGTTCCTCCACTGGCAAAGTTATTCTACAATACTTTGAAGACTTATTTTTTTAGCAAAATGAGATTAAACACATTTTCATTGTCAAACCAAATTTTGCAAAGTACACTAATGTAGATGAAAGCTACAGAAAGTTGAAAAACATGAAGATACCCAATGCTGAACAATGGTAGACCTTCACAGATTTACTATAGCAGCATAGAAGCAGAACAGTGAAGGGAAGTACAGATAAACCAATCAAACTGAGAAGAAAAGAATAAATAAGCTTATTTGATTTTGATTTTTACTTTTGATGAGTCTCTTTTATAGCAGTAAAAAGGTAAAAGGGAAATCTAGTATGACAGAAAGATGACATGATAGAGAACTGATTTTTCTACCACAGTGAAAATTCCTATTACAGATGTTAAAAGGTTAATATATCAGTTGAAAGTGTATCAAGATAAAGAATAGGGTCAAAGAGTATCAGTGAAAAAAACAGCCAACTCATTTTTTACTATTGTAATTTCTCTATTTTACAAGCAGTAAAGTGACAAATGAACAGCGTGAAAGAGTATCAGGAAGAAAGACAGTGATAAAGGGTATAAAGTGAAAAGAGTATCAATCAAGCAATCTTCAAAGAGATATTTTCCAAATATGCCAGCAAGCATGTACACCTAGTCAACAAACTGTTTTGATTAGATAATGTTAGTTCTATTTTTTCTAAGTAAGAGGACAGCTTGCTAAGTTGTTAAGCAACTGTCCCTCTTAATGTGTAAAGATATTTTTATTTTCTAGAGTTATTCCTAGATTTCTCTAGGATATTTTGTAATAAACATTTTGTATAAATACCTCAGTTTATGAAGTGTTTAGGGTGGAATAAAATTGCTGAGATTATTATAGACAATTTTGCTGGTACGTTGGAGGCTTATGTGTTGATTTCATAGCAGCATTCTGGACAATAGCCAATTGGACTTCATAATTCAGGATTCATGCGATAATTTGAAGAGTAAAGTGCATCTATCTTGTCATTGTTTACTTTTTGAGTTCCATTCCTTTCATATATGTTGTTCAATCTTAATGATTAAGTAGGAGTATTACTTCAGGACTAGTGTTAGAACTCCCTGTCTTAACTACTTAATCATTTAAATTTTTTCTACTGATTTATGGATTTAGGAATTCTTAATTGCTCCTAGTCCCGTTTGACCCCTGCCTCCTTCCTCTTTTTCCGGATCAAAGGATCCTTCATTGCCCTTTATCCCGAAATAAACCATACCATCAAAACAATCTATCCAAATCTCTGAGGGTTATCTACCTTGCCCTTAATACATTAGCATCCTCTTGGCCTTGCCTTCTAGTTCTGCTTGCTATACTTTGACTCCATAGCCCAATGGACTAGTAGATCCCTCTCTAATTTGTCTTCAAGTAATCTTATTTTCCATCAAAAATTTAAAAACAAAACCAAATTGAATTATCATAACTAGCCTAAAATATTAAACAAAAAACAAAGTTAAATCATAAAGAGAGAGCCCTCTCTGAAATTTAGGAAGGCTAGATCCTAGATTTCCAAAGTAGGTTTGTGGTTACCCCTAGTTTTCTTAAAACTGAAAAAATCCAATAGCCCACAATATTTAGAAATGACTATGGTGATAACATACTGGCGACCATACTGGGGATCTAACCAATCTCCAGTTTTAAAATTAGTCTTAGAGGAAGATCTTTAATCTATATTTTTACTTTAAGATTAGTTTTAAGGGTTGTGGGTATCCATAAATAGTCATTCTGGCTTCTAGGAAAACCTACTATACCAGGTCTAACCCGGATCCTAAGCGTGCAGTTATAGTAGATAACCCATAATAGATTGGAAAAAACAAAAAGAAAAAACAAATTGTTAATTTAGAAGCTGAAGTGCCCTTAAGAAAAGCTAATTCTTTACCCAAAGAGTTAGTGAGTTTAATTGATATTGATTTTGATTTCAAGTTTAAACATTCATTGTTTAGAAATAAATCTGAAACTGATTTAGAAGAAACTGTCATAGATCCTGTTTTTACTTCTTTTGTGAATGAAAAACACAAAATTATTTCAGCATCAATAAAATCAGATAAATCTGAAACTCAAAGTCAAGTAGAAAGGATTAATGTTACACGGATTAAAGACGTTGATGAAGCTATTAAATTAGCCCATTTTTTGTCTCAATTTAAGCCTCCAGTTTCTCAATTACACACAACAATATTTCCAGCAACAGATTCAACTATGTATGTTGTCACTTCATTTTTAGACTCCACTGTCAGTTCATCCACAGAACCTTTTATTCTTGAGTTGCCTTTGCAGCCTAGGATTTTATTTCCATCATACCCTCAATCCACTTCATCCACTCGTTTTATAAGCACTACATCATTATTTATCATATCCAACACTGCTCCTATTGTTACTGTTATACCTCTTAGTTCAACAAAACTCCAAGCCATGGTTGCTAGGTATGCTCCTCTTGTCTTACCCCAAAATGTTCATGATATGCCCCAAGATTATTAGAAAAATATACCACTATTTGATGGCCAATCACAGTACACTGCTCAACAACATGTTACAAGAATAACAGATTATTGTGAAATCTATGAATTAGATGAATTAGATGTTCAAGTGAGGTTGTTTGCTCAAAGTTTAACTGGGGAAGTTAAGAAATGGTTTAAGAATTTAGTTGCTGGTAGTATAGCTAATTTAGCTGCATTTCATAGAACATTTTTGAATAAATGGGAAAATAAGAAAAACCCTTTGCAAATTTCATCTGAGTTTGATTCTTTAAAAAGAGCTCCAAATGAGTCTATTCAGGATTACTGCACTAGATACAACAATATTTATAATTCTATTTCAGCAGATCTTAAACCTACACCATATTCTGTGCTCCTTAAGTTCCCTGATGGATTTGATCCAGATATGGCTTACCAACTAAGAGAAAGGAATGCTGAAACATTAGAAAAAATGCAATTAGATGTTGTTAATGTAAAAATTAATATTCTAGCTAGAAAGGCCAGACTTAGGAATGAAAGAAGAGTCACAATCAAAGAAGAAAATTCAAACTTAGATGGTAAATTTGACTTTTTTGCTAAAACTTTAGAAAGAGTAGTTGAAAGATTAGACAACATTGAGAAAAAACCACAATGGGATAACCAACCCCAAATTAGAAATCCCAACTACAGAAAAAACAACAATCTTGGAAAAGGTAAAGAACCTTCTCTAGATCAAAACATTAGGCCCCCATTCCAAGAGAACTATGATGAGAGTTCTCACAATGACGATGAAGATGAGGATGAAATCAATATAGTAATGGGGATAGATGAAGAAAACACTATTTTCCTCACTGAGGAGGATCAAGAACTTTTTGAGCTTCAACAACTCAAAGTAGAATCTAGTGAATCATTTGATTTTAAACAAGGTTATGACTTCGCCATTAACGAAATTCACAGTCAGTATAACGTTAGAAACAGAAAAAACATTGAACCTTCTACAAAAAACAACTCTCAAAATCAAACCAAAAAGAATGTAGAAGCACCAAAAACCAGGATTTTGCAAATTCTCCGAAGGGAAAAAAAGAAAAATTCCAATCTTCCCAATCCCAAGAAAGGACCAAGTCCGAAAATTGTTGACATCACTGAAGAAGTGGCCCAATCCTCTAGTAATTCCCCAAAGGCAAAAACTACTAAAGCCCCTAATTCAACAAAATCAACAATTCCTGATCCCAAGAAGAATCCTGCTGATTCTAAAAATTCCCAAAACTGTTAACAATAAATCTTCTGCTGAAAGTTCAAAGTCTGAAAAGTCTCCTGCTGCCCTTGAATCTGTCCCTGAAAAGAGAATTAAAGACAACAAGAGTCAAGAAACTCAAACAGAAAACAAAAGGACAACTCAAGATAAGAGTACATCTGTTGAAATACCTAAAAAACCCACCCAGATAACTGTAACAAAAGATGAAATAATTCAGATTAGTAAATCTCAACCAACATTTAACATTCAAACTAAAATAGAAAAGTTAAAGATACCAATTCCTTTGACAGAATTGGTAAAGAATGATTTGTATAAGACAACAATTACTGAAACTTCGAATATGAATATTGGTGAAGATTCTATAAATTTAAATGATGATCAACCTGAATTAATTTTTGGCCCTGATGTTAATGCTAAACATTCAGATGGATCAGTTCCTCCCTTCTATATAAGTCTTACTATTCACGATCAAATTCTATATAATGCAATGTTAGATTCAGGAGCTTCTCGCAACTTAATGCCAAAAGCTATTATGGAAACTCTGAATTTAGAAATAACAAGACCTTACAAAGATTTATTCTATTTCGATTCAAGCAAGGTCAAATGCATAGGATTGATAAAAGACTTATGTGTCAATTTAGTTCAATATCCTGGTAAAAGTATGGTCATGGATATTGTAGTAGATGATATCCCACCAAAGTATGGTATGCTTCTTTCTCGCTCATGGGGAGCTAAGTTGCAGGGATCTCTACAGTTAGACATGAGCTATGCCACCATAACAATGTTTGGACAACCCAAGAAACTTTACAGAGAAACTCTAATGAAATACATGGTTAGTAGTGCTGAGAGATCAATCAATTACCCAATTTACTCAACACCAACTGATCTAGATTCTTTCATTTTGTGAAACTCAGATAATAATGAGATCCAAACTGAATTAATTGACATAAATCCTAAACCAAACAATGATAATATTTTCCATCAAGCCCTTTGGCATTTAGACTTTGATCGTTTAGTAAACAAGTCAGGAGTTGGCGCTGGAGTGTGGATCACAAAAATTGAGACCAGTCATTTGGAAGGACATGCCTTTAGACTCAAATTTAAATGCACCAACAACATGGAAGAGTATGAGGCACTTATCTTAGGCCTTCAAATCATCAGGAATTTAGGAGGTCAAAGAATTTTGATTATGGGAGATTCGGAGTTAATCATTAAACAGGTAAATGGAGATTATTCTGTTCATAATCCTAGATTATCCAGATATAGAGATGCAACAGTTGATTTATGTGATGATTTACTAGAATGTAAGTTTGCTACTATTCCAAGAAAACAAATTTGCAAGCACATTGTCTAGCAAATTTTGCTAGCACATGTAACTTACCTTTTCAACCAACACATAGATATATCGTTGAAGTTAAATATAGACCCATTGTCCTTGATAATGTTAAATATTGGAAGATTTTCTCTGAAGATGAACAAATTTACCATTTTTTGAATAGTGAGGATGAATTTCAAAATTGTATTATAGACACTGATGGTAATTTAGATTCAGAAAATAACATAGATTTAGATGTTAATGGTAAAATAAATAACATAGATGCACACAAACTTACCAAACCCACTGTATTTACTCAATCTGACATAGATAACTTAGAGAAGGGAGATATAGAGGAAGTAATTGAAGATGAAATTGAAATGCTAGATTTGAAGGATAACTTTTTACCTAAGGGTTTAACTCCTTTGGAAGACTTGTTTGATTCCATTGATGTGCCCAAAAAGCCTATAATGGAACCAGTCAAGTCTGACATAGAAGAATGTAATATTGTGATAGACACACAACCAAAAATGATTAAATTGTCAAAAATTTTACCCCCCTCAAGAAAAATAAAAATATATTGAACTTTTAAAGGAATACCAAGATGTGTTTGCATGGAGTTATGAAGATTTAAAAGCATATGACACCAACATCATTCAACACAAGATTCCTATAAAAGATAATAAAAAACCATTTAGACAAAAATTGAAGAGGATTAATCCTATCCTATTACCATTGATTGAAAAAGAAGTTAAACACATGTATGATGCCCAAATCATTGCACCAATCAGATATTCTGATTGGGTTTCTAACTTAGTACCTACAAGGAAGAAAACTGGTGAAATCAAATTATGTGTAGATTTTAGAAATCTCAATAAAGTATCATTGAAAGACAATTACCCTTTACCAAATATGGATCATATTTTACAAAGGGTAGTTGGATCTTCTAGGATTTCTTTATTAGATGGTTTCTCAGATCATAACCAGATACTAGTTCAACAAGAAGATCAACCTAAAACAACTTTTACCACTCCTTGGGGCACTTTCATGTATGTGAAAATGCCTTTTGGTTTGATGAATGTTGGAGCTACTTTTCAAAGGGCTATGGACATAGCCTTTGCTAAAGAAATCCATGACTTTTTGGTTATTTAATTAGATGATATTACTGTGTTTTCTAAATCTGATAATGAAAATTTAGATCACTTGAGACAGGTATTCATTAAATGTAGAAAATATGGTATATCCTTAAACCCCAAAAAGATTATTTTTGGACTTGAAGAAGGTAAATTATTAGGACACATAATTTCCAAGGAAGGTATTAGGATAAATACAGTAAGGATAGAAGCCATATTGCAAATTCAACCACCTAGGAACATTAAGGAGTTACAAGCATTTTTAGGTAAAATTAACTTTTTAAGAAGATTTATTTCTAATCTAGCAAAAATCATCAAGGAATTGAATAACATGTTAAAAAATGACTCTTTTTTAAAATGGAAAGTTGAAGCAAAACAGTCATTCGAATCTATTAAACATGCTTTAACAAAAACACCAGTCTTAATCAGCCCAAACTTCAAGAAAGATTTCATAATCTTTTCATTTGCCTCAGAACATACCATAGCTGCAGTTCTACTACAGAAAAATGACCAAGGTTTTGAACAGCCCATAGCATTTTTCAGTAAAACCCTTAGAGTTGCACCTTTGAGATATAACATATGGAAAAAAAAGCTTTAGCCTTGGTTAAAGCCATAAAAGATTTCAGAGTGTACATTATTTACTCCCACATTATTGCCTATGTCCCCAATACTATAGTCAAAGATATTCTTACACAGGATGGGCCAGATGGAAGAAGAGGAAAGTGGATTGCCACTATCCTTGAATATGACATAGAGATTAAACCAACCAAGCTCATAAAAGGACAAGGTTTAGCTAAGTTAATGGCTAAATCCAATTGTAATGCTTTAGATATAAAGTTTATTGCCCAGGTTGATGACCAGGAAGAGATGGCAACTCCATCAATCAGTGAAGCCTTTCTAGACTCACCATGGTACTCAGATACTATCTTTGTACTTACAAATTTACAAGCTCCTCCTAGATTAACTAGAACTAAAGCTAGATTCATCAAAATGAAAGCAATGAGATATTGTATTCTAGATAAAATGCTTTATTGGAAAGAGCAAAGTGGGATTTTACTGAATTGTTTTCTGAAATCAGAAGCTGGCAAAATTCTTGAAGATTTTCATGTAGGTGATTGTGGAGGACACTTATATTGGAAGAGTACAACAAATAAGATTCCTAGGGCTGGTTTCTATTGGCCTACCTTATTTGCTGATGTGAAAAAATTTGTTACTTCATGTCACAAATGTCAGATTTTTTAAGGAAAAAAGGAAGTTGTTACCTTTACCACTCAAACCAATTTCTACTGAGATGCCTTTTCAACAATGGGGTTTAGACTTCATTGGATAAATTCACCCTCCATCCTCTGGCCAACACAAATGGATATTGACTGCTACAGATTATTTCACCAAGTGGATTGAAGCCATTCCAACTAGACAAGCCACTGACTCAGTCATTATATCTTTCCTAGAAAACAATATTTTATCTAGATTTGGATGCCCATAGAAAATTATTACTGATAATGCAACTGCATTTAAATCTAAGAAAATGATTTCCTTTTGTCAGAAGTATCATATTACCTTAGGCCACTCTACTGCTTATTACCCTCAAGGTAATGACCTAGCTGAATCTTCCAATAAATGCCTTGTGAGTATCATCAAAAAAATATTTGAAGAAAATAAGAAAACATGGAATAAAAAGTTAGTCTATGCCTTATGGGCAGATAGAATTACTACCAAGAAGTCAATTGGGACATCTCCTTACCAGATTGTATATGGGATGGATGCAGTTTTCCCATCATCTTTCGGTGTTCTAGTTATGAAAATTATCCAAGAATCAAAAGTAGAGCTCAATGGTATACAGAGAAGGATAAATTAGACTATTCATCTGCAACAGACAAGGGAAGAAGTATATGAAAAATCTCAAGTCATTCAAGATAAAATAAAGAAAATCTTTGATAAAAGAACTAAAGAAGATGACTTTGCCATAGGAGATAAAGTGTTAAAATGGGACTCCAAGAGAGAAGAAAAAGGAAAACATGCAAAGTTTGACTTTCTATGGAAAGGTCCTTATGTTATTTATGGGTACAGAGGTAACAATGCATTTTTCATCAGAAAATTGGATGGAACTGACATTCCAGAAGGACCGGTGAATGGTAGAATGCTCAAACACTACTATTCCTCTGAGTTAACTAATGGTTAATCCTAATTTCCTTTTATATCATTGTAAATATTCATTGCAAGTGTGTAGATTGGATTGGATATTTTCTTTCTATGGTTGAAGCCCAGAGTGAAGGCCCTAAGCTGTGAAAAGTAAAATGTCACAAGTATGAGTTTTTACAGAAATCAAGAAAAATTTACAGGATCATCATGATCAAAATAGAAGGCTACTGATCTCAGAGTTCTTGACATTTCACCAGGAAATGCCATCTTCCATGTAAAGCCGTTGTTAGGGTCCTATAAGTATAAGATTCATAATTTGGAATTGACTTATGATATTATTGTAAAAATATGTACATACCTTGCTTTCTGCAAGTTGTTTTCCCATATTTTGTAAATATATATATATATAGAAAATAAAAAAGAGGGTAAAAGTCCTAAAAGAAAGATCAAAGGACTTAGAAAAAATAATATTACCCCAAAGAAAAAAGAAATAAAACGTGAAAGTGTGCAAGTCCAAATGCCACTACTTTTTACTGATGATTATGGCAGAGTGTCAATAAATGCCATAATCCATGATGAGTTGAACTGCTTAATCTTGACTTGTCATGTTTCAATTTTATTGTTATAGAATAGTGAATAAAGATTAGTCAGACAATTTAATATTGACTAATTAGTAGATAGGTAGAGAATAAAGAGGAGTTCATCAATTTAATCTGAGCCCTCAGATGATATAAGGTAGATTTAGATAGTTTTTATTGCTTTCAAAAGAATAAAATGTTCAAGGTTGCTAGCTCAAATGCACCTGTAAAATGGAAGAAAAAATGTTAGATTAAAAGTTGGGTAGGTATAAAGAAGTGGGAAACTCATTGTATATATTTTTCATCGGGCAACTATTACTGATTTCATTTCCCCTATAGTTATTCTGCATTCTAAAATTTCAGTCAAAGAGGCTCAGAGCATTTCTTTGACTTCTGTTGGGACCGGACCCAAGGCTCAATGACTGTTAAGTTAAAAGTGTTGAATTTCTATGCTAATCCCTGATTGTCATCAATTAACCCTACATTCATCCATTTACACTTCAAAATTCATAAGTAAACACCTTTTACTTAATGAAAAGAAAACCCCCTTTGATTAATTCCCTTCATTCATAAAAACATAAAAACCCTCTAAAAATATTATATTCTAAGTTAAAGTGGTTAAATTATAAATGATTAAAGCTTTTTGCTTGTTATATTATCACTTTGCTTAAGTTATGTAATTACATTTTGGTGTTTTCATTGTCCCTTTTTCATATTAACTTTTAATTTATCTATTAAATCCCTATAAAAAGTCCTTGTCCTATTATTATAAATCCTTTTATTTTATTATCCCTAAAAACCCACTACTATAAGCTTTTTTGCCAAAGTAATTTCCCACATGTTGAAATAAATCCCAAAAAATATCCCTTTGGCATAAAACTATCAATATTCAAATATCCCGCTCCCTTATAGTTTTAGACCTTCCAAAAAGTCTAAAAATTATATAATCAAACTAAAAATGCAAAAATTGGCCTTTTTATACATATATTATGTATTTGTAAAGCGCAGAAGCATTTCCAACCTATCCCATTTTATCCTAAGTTGTTACAAAGGTTCATCACCTACGCCTTTATAATATATTTACCATCCTTCCCTGCACAAACTTAACTCGAGGTTAAAGTATAAGCCTTTTCCCTTTCCCGTTATGTAAAACCTTATGTTTTATATAACATTAAACCTTGGTTAACCTGCCTCACCCACATTCCTCATAATCCGATAAACTCACCATGTATATAAACTCTTTTTATATACATAAACCACCCTTTAACTCTTTTTAACCATATTTATTAGCCCCGCATATATATAATCCTTTTTGGACATAAAACTTTGGTTATAATGTACGTGATATGAAAGTTTTATTACACTATCAATCCTCCGACACGTTGCAATTACTCTGGCCCCACCATAACTTTCCAACCGCATCTTCCAAGAAATATCGACCATTCGCTCCCTTCCCAATAAACCAACGGTGCAGGATCAATATCGCGCTCGGAAACCAATCGCCTGCCCGCAGCCCAAAAGAACGCGAAATAAGTGGTTTTTACTATTCACCCTCCTGCAACGTGGCACGATTTCATTGCATCGCGTTCGTTTGGAGGAAAACCACTTACCACCAAAGATCAATGTGAAAACAACTTCTGGTTTTCGCAATCGAAAGCCGAAAACAACCTCCCGCCTATGATTTGACTTGCATTTATTACATTTTTAAAGGTTTATACATAAAGATTAAAACCTTTGTTTATCAATCTTATTGTTATTATTTTCCTCCCGACTGATAAACGAACTCTACCTAGCCCTGTTAAACTTCCCAAACCCCGTTTTAAACCTCTGTTTGTTTATTTCATGCCTTGAAATTCAGTTTTCGCAGCAAATACACTATTTTAAGACCAGAAAGGCTTTCTCGGCTCCAATAAATCAACAGAAGTCCAAATTCAAGCGGAAGCATCTTCAAAACCCGTCCAACTGTCAAAATACCTGCAGTTCAGGTATTCTTCGACTATTTAATCCTGCAAATCCAAAATTGAAGTCCTTTACACTAAAATACACCTGAAAAAGAGAAATTAGTTATACAAATTTGCCTTAAAACGCTCAAAATCAGGGCAAAATTTTGTCAAAATTTCCCCAGAAATTGTTATTATCTCAAAAAGCCTCTTTTTACATTGAATCCTTAGTTTTAATTCCTATAAATCACTTCCACGGCTTGGAAAGATTTTTGAATCAACAGAATACCTAAAAATCCCTTTTTTCAGTCCTATCCATTTAGAAAGCCTACATTTTCTGTCTTAAGCTATTCCTCAAATCCTAGATTCCTAAATTTTCAATGATTTGCTTAAATTTCCTCTGTTTTTACAAATTTAACTACTGCAAACAGTATAATATTGCTGTAGTTAATTCAAAATGACAAAAAAGCAACTTACACCAAAGGCTGGAGGATCAAAACCTGTCAATCCTAGAGGGTCAAAACCTCCTAAGATTGACACAACAAATTTTCCAAATTCTACCCCTGCTATTACTGCTAAGTCCACTGTCACTGTATATCCTCTTCAACCTCCAGTATCTAGCGAAGAAATTATCCCTCTAGTTGACTTGGATTATAAAATTGTAGATCCTCTAGTAGAATTTAATTTACTGGAAGTACATAATTGGTGTCATGAGAAGTTTTTAGAAAAGGAAGAAAAGCCTCTCTGGGATACAAACTTGCCTAAATATATAGTCTCAGTGACACATCCTGGGCAGGACTTGATAAGATTATGCCAGAAGAATTATGTCCCAGATCAAAGATCCATTATAAATAGTGATAGGGAAATCCTCTTTTCTATTACTGCTGAGTCAATTAATGAAATGTTGCAATTACAATTTGACCCTAGGGCACTCCCATTATCCATTGAAGCCCTAACTCCATTATATTTAGGGATAGATTTCCCTAAAAGATTCATGATTTTCTAGAACTTCATGCCCAGCCATGTGGAGATCCCAAAGTTGAATCCTCCATATTCCACTTCCAAGTTCCCAGAGGGTTCTAGACATATTATTTCAATGTTGTCCTTTATCTTAGGATATTTCAGTGATGAGTCCATCCTTGGATTCTTATCCACCTTGTCTCCTGGTCAGCCTCCTGCTGTCATCTTTGATTTTTCCAGATTTATTGCTGATTCCATACACCATCAGTTGACTAAATTACCCACTGAAGGGGTGTTTAGGTATTCCTCCTATTTATTCCAATTGTTCCTATTTTCGCAAGCAGATCACTTCCCTATAACATTGCAAAAAATTAATGTAGAGGGCTAGCCTCTATCAATTATCTTTTGGACATCATTGTTGAGAAAGGAAGGAAATGAATACAGTTATATAGATTTCAAAAATTTATTTATCAAACAAGCTATGAAGTTGCTACAAAAATCAAAACAACCAAGAGTAAGTGAGGAGATGAAAAGAATATTACAACTGTCAGAAGAATGTAAAACAGGAGATTGGTACTTATATGAGAAGCACGCCGAGTTAAGAATCTTTGGATCCAATTTGCTTCCATATAAGTTGCCTAAATTTTTTACTATTAGAGTCTTTACTTTGGAGTATTCGAGGCAGGTATTGAATGTTGATGCTATCCATTTTATGGCATCCAAAAAGAAGACATAGTTTAAGTTGAAGAACCAAATTGGCCCTTTCATAGTAAACAATAGGGAGAATGAGAAAGAAATATCCAAAAGATTATCAGAATATCAATTTCAAGAAAGTTTTCAGTGGAATTATGACTCCCAAGGTCTTTTGAATAGTATAAGGATTAAAAATAAGTTGCCTCGTTTTATACATGAGTCAAAGCCAGATATTGAGAAGTTTTCCAATCAAATACAATGGATGGAAAGCACATTGGTAGACCCTACTAGTAATACAGAGATAGTAAAAAAATCAGACAATTCATAGGCTATGATAGTTACCAAGCAGTCAGAAGTTTCAAACAAAAGATCAAGGGATGATGAAGGTTATTCAGCTCAAACTATTACTGAGAATAAGTTTAAAATAATTTACAACAAAATAGCCAAAATTACTATTGCTGAAAAGGAAAAGGCCATTGAAATAAATGATTCCAATGATCAGGAAATGAATAAAGATCAGTCAGCAAATCAGGAAGCCACAGTAATAATAAATGAGACATTAACAGAGATAGAAAAAGAACAGGTTGCAGCAAATGAACAGGGTGGCAAAATGATTGAAAAGCAGGCTAGTTTGGAAATTCCCTCTTCTTCTAAAACATAAGAGGGAAGAGATTCTGATATAAAATAAAGGTACAAGCAAATTAAGGAGGAAAATGAGGAAATTAAAAGGGAAATTTACTCTCAATTTCTCAAAGAAAAACTAGGCAATAAGGACATGTTATTAACTGCTTTTTTATTATTCAACTAATAAAATGATCATGTCCTTTCTTCAACCAAAGGTTCCAGATCCCAAGACAGTGTCATATTACAAAATGACATAATTGGAAGTTGATCCAGAAAGCATCCATGAGCTTGATCAAATCAAGTTTCACAGACATACATCAGAAATGCTTTATTCCAAATTTGTGACTAAAACCATGAGTACTTTGAATTTACAAAATACAGTCTTCAACTTACAAGATCAGATGAAGCTGGACAAAGCTTCTTTGCATGCAAAGGACCTAAGGATTAAGTTCTTAGAAGATCTAGTCCTAGAAATAGGGGTGGATCCATCAAATATACAGGTTGCTCAAGAATTTATTAAACATAAGAATGATGATATTGATGCTTTGAGGAAGCAATTAAAACTTCCTCAAAGCGAACATCCACAAACAAAAGAAATAATTCAAGAACAATCAGAAAAGGATGAAATGATGAAATTACTATTAAAGTTGACTGCTCAAGTCAAGGATATGGAAAATCATATGGATATTGTTAGTATGAATCTTTCGTCGTAAAAGATCACTTTAGCTACGCATAACAAATAGCCCTAACATCGATTATGGCTGCAAAATATCTTTAAGTTTGCTGCACAAATTCAGATCTAAGCATAGAAGATATTAAGCAGATAAAATATAACATGGCTCCATACATTCAATGGACAAGACAAGAAACAATGTTTATAAAATAATTTTGTATTATATTAAAGAATGGGGCACCTGAGAGGAAAACAAGAAAGGTGTTTTCCGGTTCTCCTCAGTGGGATGGGTTCTTGGAAGTCCTTAGTGTTTCAGATCTAGCATTCCTCTCTCTTAGTGGTGTAGAAAAGCAAACATAGAACTCAATGGGAGTTCACAAAGCAAAATGGAAAATGGTGACCAAGAATAGATCCAGAGTGATCTAATGCAATGAAGGTGACTAATGAATGGGGAAAACCCCCCTATTTATAACAAAATATTGGGGCGTCTAGAACTCGGTGAATAAAATATTATTAATCGAATTCTAGAAGCACCTTTAGAACATTTTATTATATTTGTCGGAGGGAAAAGATTCTTGACTTGGGCTTGACTTTTATTTATAACAATAAATAATTAAATGATTTATTTATCATTTTAGGGGAATGATGAATTAAAATAATGGTTTATTTGGTTATTTATGATGATTTAGTCAAATTTAACTAAGAATATTATTTAAATAATGATTTAAATAATCTTGTTCTTAGGGAAATAATTAAATAAATAAATATTTATTTAATTAATTGCTTTGTTTTGGGTTAAATATGACCAAATAAGTTATTTTATGTGGTGAAAGCAATTTTACTGGGGTAAATTCGCTTTACATGGTGTACTTGGGTTCATCTAATAATAATAGGTTTGAAGACCAAAAAATGCGTGTGAATGTATATCCTCATGAAAGAAAGAAGTTGGAAAGAAACTAATGCCTTCTATTCCCACAGTTATACCTACTGTTAGCACTACTGTCCCATCTACATTGGCAGAACACTTAGCACCAAAAGTGCCACTAGCAACTGCAGTGTCACTGCAATCTATTGATACTTCAGCCACATGATCATCCTCTACACAGGTACAACAAGCAGGTGAAGCAACAGATATAGTAAAAGCCATGGAGGAGATGTCCCTAAAAAAATAATGAGATAAACAATTTGAAAAAGACCATTCAAACTCTTGAATCATCCAATAGGAATGCATTGATTACATCAAAGGGACATGAACAAAGGGAAAATAGACTTGAAGAATAGGTACAGATTTTGCAAAAGGAAGTGAACTTTAGTGAACAGGTGTCCTATATAAAAAACTACCTTTGGACCAAAATAATTGAAGGCATGCATCTCCAATGGCCTTCAATTCAAATTATATATGAGCAAAGAGATTTACTTCTAGCAGCACAGGTAGAGATTCAAAGGACAAAGGAAGAACTTGCAAATAAGCTATCTCAAGCTTTATAGCTTATTACATTCTTAAACAGTAAAAACAGAGTGGAACTTGAGGAGCTAAAAATACAGGATATGACAGAAACAATACTTTAGATCAAGAAAGTCCTAACAAAAAGGAACATAATGAAATATTTGGAGGAAAAGTGTGAGGCCATGAACTTATCAATAACAAAGTTTTTGACAAAGTATACAATGTTGAGGAAAGCTGGCCTCCCAGATATACATGGCTTTAATGAGAAATTGTTGGTCCAAACAGACTATGATAAGAAGATAAGGGACCATGCTAAAGAACAAGTGAACAAGCCTCTACCACAAGGTTCCCCCACTGGCAAAGTTATTCTACAATACTTTGAAGACTTATTTTTTCTGCAAAATGAGATTAAACATATTTTCATTGTCAAACCAAATTTTGCAAAGTACACTGATGTAGATGAAAGCTACAGAAAGTTGAAAAACATGAAGATACTTGATGCAAAACAGTGGCAAGAGCTTACAGATATGTTATAGCCGCATAGAAGCAGAACAATGAAGGAAAGTATAGATAAAGAAGTCAAACCGAGAAGAAAAGAATAAAAAGCTTATTTGATTTTGATTTTTTACTTTTGATGAGTCTCTTTTATAACAGTAAAAAGGTAAAAGGGAAATCTAGTATGACAGAAAGATGATATGACAGTGAACTGATTTTTATACCACAATGAAAATTCCTTTTATAGTTGTTAAAAGGTTAATATATCAGTTAAAAGTGTATCCGGATAAAGAAGGGTCAAAGAGTATCAGAGAAGAAACAACGAACTCATTTTTTACTATTGTAATTTCTCTATTTTACAAGCAAAAGAAGTTGTAGAAATTAGTCAATAAATCACTTATTCAATGAAGATTAACCCGATCATACATCAATTTCGAATTGCATGCATAACACATAACCTTCTTCTACAATTAATTGTCACATGCGGAAATAATAGAAGCAATCTCACATCAAATCAATCACACATTAACTCAGTATGTATGGGGAAAGCCTATAGCTGAAAACCCCGCACCTATTGTGTATATTATAATGGAGAAATCATGTAACAATCATAGTACAAAAACTCTTCATAAGCTCTCATGCACTACCTCCCATGCTACACACTATCAAGCTAGATCTAGCAAATCACTTGCTCCAATCCTTAGCCACTTGATAGCCAACCTTGATTTCATATTTTAATGCTAGGTGATGGCCTCCTTATATAGATAAACCACCAGCCTAAACTTTGCAATACTCATAGCTTACTCCACCTATCTATGTGTTGCAAATAGCAACAGTATAGTTACAACTGATAGCTAACTCTACCCTTTCATCTATCTCTTTCACCGGTCTCCACTGAACTGATCATGCACTGTAGTGAACTGAAGTGTTCTTGAGTTGACTAATGAGTTAATATTTAGTAAATTAAATATTATTTAATTTACTCCACTCATATCTAGTTGATTAGTTAGTTAACTAATCCCAACTAGTTCAACTAAAACAACCAGAACACAACTCCACTATCTGTCCCGTTAACTCCTCCAAAACTCCTGCCACTGAAGTCTAACTGAAGCCAACCATGCAAGATGCCATCAAACCCTAGGAACCACGTGATTCCTTGTGTCAGCTGCATGAGTCACCTCCATGACTCAAACTGAAGTGCGCCAAGAGAGTAAACTGCTGTTTATAGTCAAAATATTATTAAGGGTAAATAATATTTGACTTCCATATTTTTAGGAGATCAGTCTAAAAATAGCCTGGGTCCTAAAAAATAGGGTCTCATCTATTTTTTACCGACATGTCGCATCCATCAAGAATCTCCAAGTAGAATTCCCAAATTATGCTCCGTATGTCTAAAAATAGACATAGTCTAAAAATAGACTTTGCGCCAGAATTTGCCTGCGGGCCCACTTAGTGAAGGCGATTTCATTTCACTAAGCTCCATCATCTTGCTGCATTCTCAACACTCCCTCTCAGCAAGATATGGATTATCTGCAATCCCTATCCTGCCTCTGTGGAATTCGAACTTGCTCCTGGTGAGCGCCTTCGTCAGGATGTCGGCATCCTGACCCTCCGTGGGAACATATGAAAGCATCATGATCCTCCGCTGAACACAATCTCTGATGTGATGGTACCTGATGTCGATATGTTTGGACCTATCATGAAAAACTGGATTAGCCGAGAGCTTGATGCAGCTCTGGTTATCACAGTAGATCACCGTAGGCTCCAAATGCAACCTGAACAAACCTGCGAGGATCTTCCTCATCCAAATAGCCTCACATGCAGCCAAGCTTGCTGCCATGTACTCGGCCTCTGCTGAACTGAGTGCCACGGATCTCCGCTTCCTGCTGTACCAGGAAACTGCTGTCGACCCAATGCTGAAAACTCCTCCAGAAGTGCTCTTCCGGTCTGTTGGGCTCCCTGCCCAATCTGCATCAGTGAAACCAGAAAGCTTCACTCCATCCTCCGGTCTGTACCATAGACCATATCCCGATGTGCCTCTGATATAGCGCAATACATGCTTGCCCGCCTTCCAAAAGAGCTTGGTAGGCTTAACCATAGCTTGCGAAAGCTGGTTAACCGCATAGCATATATCGGGTCGAGTATTGACCAGATACATCAACGACCCCACCAACTGTCGATAGACAGTGGCATCCACTACCTCCTCCGAAGTAGCATCTCCCTTCCTCCATCCTCCAGGAAGAGGGGTATCAACAGGCTTGCAGCCTTGCATGTTGAACCTCTCCAGAATCTCCCGGGCATACTTGCCCTGAGAAACAAACAGTCCTCCACTGCGCTGCCAAATCTCCAATCCCAGGAAATAATGAAGGATGCCCAGGTCCTTCATCTCAAACACTCGTGCAAGATCCTCCTTGCATGAAAGTATCAACTGCTCGTCGCCAGTCAAAATCAGATCATCTACATACAGTACGATGATCAACAGCTTCCCCTCCACCACAATCTCGTACAGGTTTGGATCCGCCTCACTCTTGGAGAATCCAAGCCCGGTGAAGTAGCTGTCTATCCGAGTGTACCAAGCACGAGGTGCTTGCTTCAGCCCATACAGTGCTCTCTTGAGTCGGCACACATGCGACTCACTGCTGAAGATCTCAAAACCTTCAGGCTGCTCTATGTACACCTCTTCCTCAATAACTCCATCGAGGAACGCAGTCTTCACATCCATCTGATGAATGTGCCACCCCATCTGCGCTGAGAGAGCAAGGATCGTCCGTATGGAAGAGTACCTTGCGACAGGTGCTAAAGTCTCCTCATAGTCAATCCCCTCGATCTGTGAGAAGCCACGGGCGACAAATCTCGCCTTGTACTTCTCCACACTCCCGTCAGCCGCCTGCTTCACCTTGTAGATCCATCGCGAACCTACAACTCATTTCCCAACCGGTCTTGGGACAATCTCCCATGCACTGTTCCTGATGATCGAATCATATTCTTCGATCATGGCATCAACCCATGCGGGTTCCTCCATAGCTTCCTCAAAAGAGGATGGCTCTGTCACAACACATTGACTCATGAGAGCCATGTATCCAGTGTACCGATCCGATGACTGTCTCTGTCTGCGCTGTGCTGTAGGTGGTCCTACAACCTTCTCTGCATCCCGAGCCAGTCGCTCAGCTTCTGTAGTGCGCATGCGCCCTCTGATGGTTGGCGCTGCCCGGGTGGTTTCTTCCACCTCCTGAACCTCCTCTTGTGGCTGATCCACATCCGGAAGCTCCTCCTTAGGAACTAACAGCTCCTCATCTGCATGCAAGTGTAGCTCCCTCTCAAGCGAACACCGCATGGCTTTCTCCTCCTGAAATTTTATATCCCGTCGCACAACAGTCTTTCGACTGTCTAAAAAATACACCCGATAGTTGTGAGGTGTATCAGTGTACCCCACAAATATTCCAACCTCAGCAGTTGGATCCAGCTTCCTTCTCGCATCCTTCGTCACATGCATGTGGACAGGAGAACCAAAAATCCGCAAATGGGAAATATCAGGCCTCTTGCCAGAATAAGCCTCCTCCGGTGTACTCATGCCAAGAACCTTGTGAGGACAACGGTTCTGCACATACACTGCTGTATTGCATGCCTCAGCCCACAAGTGAAGGGGTAGGCCCCGATCATGCAACATCGCCCGTGCAGCACCCACGATCGTTCTGTTCTTCCGCTCAGCCACCCCGTTCTGCTGTGGGTTATGGGGTGCGATGTGCTCTCTCCGAATCCCTTCTGCGCTGCAGAACTCCTTGAATTCAGCCGAGATGAATTCACCACCGTTATCACTCCTTAGAGCAATCACCTTCTTCCCCGACTCCTTCTCGACCAGTGCTTTAAACTCACAGAACTTCGCGAATGTATCGCTCTTCTTCTGCATGAAGAAGATCCAGCACTTTCGAGAGAAATCATCAACAAAGATCACATAATACCTGTGCTTTGTTGTCAAAGCAACTGAGAAAGGACCACACACGTCTGTGTGAACTCTCTCAAGGATCGTCGTGGCGCGACTATCCTTCTCGTGAAAGGTGGCTTTCACATACTTCCCTAAAGTACACCCCTTGCACTGATCTGACTCCGCAAGGGTGCCCTTAGGAAGTCCAGTAGAAATCTGCTGCAGAATCTTCAAAGCTCCATGGTGAAGATGGCCCAATCTCCTGTGCCATAGTTCGCCCTCATCATCCCGGCTCACCACATCTCCAGCCTTACATGCCATAGCTGCGCAGTCATCTACCTGCAACTGATAAAGGTTCTGAGTTCGAACCCCTATCTTCCGGGTCTCTCCAGTAGTCTTACTGCGCAGGAAAGCTTTCCCTTCGCTGAAGACCACATCATAACCCTTATCCTCCAACATCTCTACTGAAATCAGGTTCTTCTTCAATCCAGGTACATGCATGACATCCTTTAAGACAAAGGGTTTACCAGACTCCCTCTGAAAGGATACGGTACCGATACCAGTCGCACTGTATCTACCGTCATCGCCCATCTCGATGTGCATACCCAAATCCTTGTCCTCCAGATCCGAGAACAACTCCCGATCTCCCGTCATATGAAATGACGCACCGCTGTCCAAGAACCACACCGATCCCAGCATACTTGAAACTAAGCATGCAATCAGTGAAACTTTGACTGCCACCCCCACACTTCCCAGCTCATCTCTGCACTGAGTGAACTTCGTGAGGTATTTGGCGATGCCGTCGCCCTTCTCCATCTTGATGTTCCTGAGCTTATCTTTGAGCGCCAGCTTCCTTTGGTCACTCTTACTCTGGAATAGATCCGTCAAAGCTTTCCACATTAAATATGGAGTAGCCTTTCCATGCAGGCTTGATACAATATGATCCTTGACGCCCTCCAACAGGATCCTTCGACATTTCGCGATCTTCTTTTGCCATGCATCGACCAAAGCTGCATCAGTGGGCTTTGGGACATCCGCATCCACGAACTCCTTCAAACCATTATCTTCTAACACTGCTTCCATTCGATCCTTCCATGCAATATAGTTCGAACTGCCTTCAAGAGCATATTCGAGTCGCAAACCATTGAAAGAAGACATCTTTCAACACCGGCACCAAGAAGAACAACCTTCTGCAAAATTCGAATTCCAAACTCAAAGCTCTATCGCTTCCGATCTATACTTGAAAACAAATTATTTCCAATTCAGAGATTGACTGCAAAGGGCATTCACCAGATCTTTCACCTTACAAAGAAGGATGAATATTCCGGAGGCTACCTGGCCCGCATGCAGACTCTGTCCGAGGAAATAAGTTTGCAATCACCGTAATAGACTTCGAAAATTAATCTTGCTCCGATACCATGCAGAAATTAGCTGAATAAATCACTTATTCAATGAAGATTAACCCGATCATACATCAATTTCAAATTGCATGCATAACACATAACCTTCTTCCACAATTAATTGTCACATGCGGAAATAACATAGAAGCAATATCACATCAATTCAATCACACATTAACTCAGTATGTATGGGGAAAGCTTATAGCTGAAAACCCCGCAGCTATTGTGTATATTATAATGGAGAAATCATGTAACAATCATAGTACAAAAACTCTTCACAAGCTCTCATGCACTACCTCCCATGCTACACACTATCAAGCTAGATCTAGAAAATCACTTGCTCCAATCCTTAGCCACTTGATAGCCAACCTTGATTGCATATTTTAATGCTAGGTGATGGCCTCCTTATATAGATAAACCACCAGCCTAAACTTTGCAATACTCATAGCTTACTCCACCTATCTATGTGTTGCAAATAGCAACAGTATAGTTACAACTGATAGCTAACTCTACCCTTTCATCTATCTCTTTCACTGGTCTCCACTGAACTGATCATGCACTGTAGTGAAATCAAGTGTTCTTGAGTTGACTAATGTTAATATTTAGTAAATTAAATATTATTTAATTTACTCCACTCATATCTAATTGATTAGCTAGTTAACTAATCTCAACTAGTTCAACTAAAACAAACAGAACACAACTCCACTATTTGTCCCGTTAACTCCTCCAAAACTTCGCCAATCGGTCTAACTGGCAAACTAAGGTATACATCAAACCACCTAGAACCACGTGATTCCTTGTGTCAGTTGCATGAGTCACCTCCATGACTCAAACTGAAGTGCGCCAAGAGAGTAAACTGCTGTTTATAGTCAAAATATTATTAAGGGTAAATAATATTTGACTTCCATATTTTTAGGAGATCAGTCTAAAAATAGCCTGGGTCCTAAAAAATAGGGTCTCATCTATTTTACCGACATGTCGCATCCATCAAGAATCTCTAAGTAGAATTCCCAAATTATGCTCCGTATGTCTAAAAATAGACATAGTCTAAAAATAGACTTTGCGCCAGAATTTGCCTGCGGGCCCACTTAGTGAAGGCGACTTCATTTCACTAAGCTCCATCATCTTGCTGCATTCTCAACAAAAGTGACAGATGAACAACGTGAAAGAGTATCAAGAAGAAAGACAGTGATAAAGGGTATAAAGTGAAAAGAGTATCAATCAAGCAATCTTCAAAGAGATATTTTCCAAATATGCCAGCAAGCATGTACACCTAGTCAACAAACTGTTTCGATTAGATAATGTTAGTTCAATTTTCTAAGTAAGAGGATAGCTTTCTAAGTTTTTAAGTAGTTGTCCCTCTTAATGTGTAAAGATATTTTTATTTCCTAGAGTTATTCTTAGATTTCTATAGGATATTTTGTAATAAACATTTTGTATAAATAATTCAGTTTATGAAGTGTTTAGGGTGGAATAAAATTGTTGAGATTATTATAGACAATTTTCCTAGTACGTTGGAGGCTTATGTGTTTATTTCATAGCAGGAGTCTGGAAAATAGCCAATTGGACTTCATAATTCAGGATTCATGTGATAATTTGAAGAGTAAAGTGCATCTATCTTGTCATTGTTTACTTTCTAAGTTCCATTCCTTTCATATATGTTGTTCAATCTTAATGATTAAGTAGCAGTATTACTTCAGGACTAGTGTTAGAACTCCCTGTCTTAACTACTTAATCATTTAAATGTTTTCTACTAATTTCCGGATTTAGGAATTCTTAATTGCTCCTAGTCCCGTTTGACCCCTGCCTCCTTCCTCTCTTTCCGTATCAAAGGATCGACCTTCATTGCCCTTTATCCCGAAATAAGCCATACCATCAAAACAATCTATCCAAATCTCTGAGGGTTATCTACCTTGCCCTGAATACATTAGCATCCTATTGGCCTTGCCTTCTAGTTCTGCTTGCTAGACTTTGACTCCATAGCCCAATGGAGTAGTAGATCCCTCTCTAATTTTTCTTCAAGTAATCTTATTTTCCACCAAACATTTAAAAACAAAACCAAATTGAACTATCATAACTAGCCTAAAATATTAAACAAAAAACAAAGTTAAATCATAAAGAGATAGCCCTCTCTGAAATTTAGGAAGGCTAGATCCTAGATTTCCAAAGTAGGTTTGTGGTTACCCCTAGTTTTCTTAAAACTGAAAAAATCCAAAAGCCCACAATCTTTAGAAATTACCAGGGTGATAACAGACTTTAAGTTGTTTATATGTTAATGCATCATCTAAACTTCATGAAGCTAATCTTGTAGCAAACATGTGTTCTTTTCCACTAAAAATTTGTTAAGAATATGATGAAAAACCTAGACATGAGTAAAGTTCTACCATGATCCAATAATTATGCATAATGCGTGAATGTCTTAGGATTGTGCCCAATTTTAAATTAACCCAAATCATCAAAAAATCAATCAGAGTTCCTAATCAATTGGAAATCTAACTTTATGTATCATTGGTTTTCTACAACTAAAAGAAATTTTGCTACAATATTATATGAGTTGTCCTAACCAATAAAGTGATTGTAGTATTATCCTTAAAATTTACCCTATGAGTGATGAATTTGTGGGAGCTTAAGACTTAATATTTAGGTTGGTTAGTTGTGGTTTAGCTCATGGGAGCTTTCTTGAATTATCACCCTAAGTGTAAATTGGTGGAGTTTCCTTCCCTGAATAATTGAGAGTTTTTCTTCATTGAGTTAATTCCTGAAGGTAAATTGGTGGTAGTTTAAGGATTACCATTTAGGTTGGTTGGGTGTGATTTTGTGATGCACAATGGAAGTTTCCTTGAATTAATCTAAGCATAAGCCCATCCTTCAATGATCCAAAGTAATCCAACACGAGTTTTCTTCAATTGGCCTATGTATGTAGTGAGATTTCCCTAACTAAATTAATGGCCCCATGAGGCTATGCCTTGCATGCACATAATAATGATGTAAGCCCACTTTAAGGTTTCGTTAAGCCCTACATCATGTTTGTTGTGAGGTTTATTATTTATTTAGGTAAACAGTAAATTGACCTATGGTTTAGTGGTAAATTAGTGGGAGTTTAAGACCTATCATTTAGGTTGGTTAAGTGCGCCTCAGTGCTAAATCATGGGTGCTTAAGACCAACCATTTAAGTTGATTAGGAGTGGTTCAATAATATGGTCATAGGAATTCTCCTCAATTGACCCAAGCATAAATAGGTGAGAGTTTTCCTCCACTAAACTAATAGCCTTATGAAGTCATGAACACAAATATATATTAACACCACAAGTCCACCATTGAGTTCTTACCGTATGTTCTTTGTATGATATACTATTTAGGTCAACTGAACTATGATTTGGCAATGAAGTAGTGTGAATTTAAGCTCTATCATTTAGATTAATGATAAATTAGAATGCTCATTTTTATTCATTTAAATTTAAATTTTTAAATAATAATTAAAAAAAAACTAATCTCAATAATAAATCACACAAATTAATTTTAAAAATAAATTGGTGAAAAAAAAATCCACTAGGTTTTTCCCTTATTTATAAACTTGATTTTTTTAGATATTTATTGTCTCCTAACTCATTGATAATCACTAAGAAATACTTTGACTCATTCTATCATGAAGGCTACCCATCGTAGAGATGTTGTAATGTAATGTAGTGCCTTGTAAAGGTTTTGACTAGATCAAATAAAATACACATAAAATAAAATAAAATAAAATAACTAATAATTATAATTAACAATAAAACATTTTAACTATTTCCCCAGGGGCAGCTTAATTGGTTATCCGAGAAATTTGAAATTGTCGTAACTCTAAAGACCCAGGTTTAAATCCCCCTATTGTGATCAGGGCTGCGGGGAGGAGGACAATTCGTAGCCCTTTCCTCTTTTATGTTTATTATTATTAGTAATCTATATAATATAACTGTAGTTATTATTAAGGATTTAAATGATCTTTCTTTGGACCTCTCAATCCAACATATTCCCTTATAAGACTAATTAAAAAGTAAAATATAAAATTTGTTTTGATTTATACCGTTAAAAATAAAAATATAAAATAAAAGTTCAAATTAAATTTAATTAATTATTAATTTTCCTTCTTATTCAAACTAGCCATTATGCCAACGGCTAGTTTGGCCATCTCTATAGTTATTTAAGCTCATTGCCTTGATCTGATTTCTCATCTCGTCCTGAAGATGAACCACACTGGTTGGTTTGAAACACGTTGAAAATGTTCTATCTTATGTGTTTTTTACCAAAAGGTTTCTGACAAATTACTATGGATCAGAGAAGCCTCAATTAAAAAAAAAATTAAATTACTTTTTTCATGACATGTTTTCTAGTTAATTTTAATCAAAATTCAGCAAAGATTTTTAAAAACTTGAGTTTAAGTTGTTTAATCTGGAGAATTGGAGTGTTCCATAGGTTTTTGAGGGTGTTGAATCTATTTATTCATTCAAAAATGCATTCTAAACAACAAAAAATCACTTTCTTTCTTGAAATTGTTTTACCGAATTCTAGTAAAAAGTTTATTTTTCCTATAAGTTAGACTACGCTTTAAAATATATGGGCTTATTAATGGATCTACAAATTAAAATGTTAAGGTATACTTTGACCAATGTTACTTAAAAAAATATGATAGGGAACTAGCAACGTCCCCAAATATATGCAACATCCCTCAAGCCACATATATCGGGAACACATAATTTAGACTAGGACCGAGACGTCTAAATACCACCGGAACTGGAGTCAAAATCCCAAACTCCAATGGGAATCCTATCCTTCCAGCCTTACTATGACGGGCCACATCTTTGAGTACTTGAACCCGGGTGGATGGGATGGCAAACCACCATCCCTACCACTCGAGCTAAGCACCCATTGACTACTTAGACCAATGTTGCTTATTGATCATGTATTAAGCTCTTTTCGGGACCAGTTACATTCCCTCATAAGTAGTCAAACTACTTACAATGATTTGGTACACTTGGATTGCCTCCATCAATTGGGAGTGGGAAATCAAGGCAGGGATATAGTCACCTGAAAAGTATCCATAATGTTTGCATTATGTGAAGAGTGGTTGTTTTAGCATGGGGTTTGAATCTAAGTTGTTTATATGTTAATGCATCGTCTAAACTTCATGAAGCTAATTTTGTAGCAAACATGCCTTCTTTTCCACTACAAATTTGTTAAGAATCTGATGAAAAATCTAGACATGAGTAAATTTCTACCATGATCCAATAATTATGCATAATGCATGAATGTCTTAGGATTGTGCCCAATTTTAAATTAACCCAAATCATTAAAAAATCAATCAGAGTTCCTAATCAATTGGAAATCTAACTTTATGTATCATTGATTTTCCACAACTAAAAGAAATTTTACTACAAGATTATATGAGTTGTCCTAACCAATAAAGCGATTGTAGTATTATCCTTAAAATTTACCCTATGAGTGATGAATTTGTGGGAGCTCAAGACTTAATATTTAGGTTGGTTAGTTGTGGTTTAGCTCATGGGAGCTTTCTTGAATTATCAACCTAAGTGTAAATTGGTAGAGTTTCCTTCCCTAAATAAGTGAGAGCTTTTCTTCATTGAGTTAATTCCTGATGGTAAATTGGTGGTAGTTTAAGGCTTACCATTTAGGTTGGTTGGGTGTGGTTTTGTGATGCACAATGGAAGTTTCCTTGAATTAATCTAAGCATAAGCCCATCCTTCAATGATCCAAAGTAATCCAACACAAGTTTTCTTCAATTGGCCTATGTATGTAGTGAGATTTCCCTAACTAAATTAATGGCCCCATGAGGTTATGCCTTGCATGCACATAATAATGATATAAGCCCACTTTATGGTTTCCTTAAGCCCTAAATCATGTTTGTTGTGAGGTTTATTATTTATCTAGGTAAATAGTAAATTGACATATGGTTTAGTGGTAAATTAGTGGGAGTTTAAGACCTATCATTTAGGTTGGTTAAGTGCGCCCAATGCTAAATCATGGGTGCTTAAGACCAACCATTTAAGTTGATTAGGAGTGGTTCAATAATATATTCATAGGAATTATCCTCAATTGACCCAAGCATAAATAGGTGAGAGTTTTCCTCCACTAAACTAATAGCCTTATGAAGTCATGAACACAAATATATATTAACACCACAAGTCCACCATTGAGTTCTTACCGTATGTTCTCTGTATGATATACTATTTAGGTCAACTGAACTATGATTTGGCAATGAATTAGTGTGAATTTAAGCTCTATCATTTAGATTTATGATAAATTAGAATTCTCATTTTTATACATTTAAATTTAAATTTGTAAATAATAATAATAATAATAACTAATCTCAATAATAAATCACACAAATTAATTTTAAAAATAAATTGGTGAAAAATATTTCCACTAGGTTTTTCCCTATATTAATAAACTTGATTTTGTTAGATATTTATGGTCTCCTAACTCATTGATAATCACTAAGAAATACTTTGACTCATTCTATCGTGAAGGATACCCATCGTAGAGATGTTGTAATGTAATGTAGTGCCTTGTAAAGGTTTTGACTAGATCAAATAAAATAAAATAAAATAATTAATAATTATAATTATCAATAAAACATTTTAACTAAGTCCTAGGGGGCAGCTTAATTGGTTATCCGAGAAATGTGAAATTGTTGTAACTTGAAAGACCCAAGTTTAAATCCCCCTGTTGTGATCTGGGCTGCGGGGAGGAGGACAATTGGTAGCCCCCACTCGCCCTCTCCCCCCCCCCCCGAGGTTTGCTTGTAGTTACATGTGATGCGGGCTAGTAGTCACGTTTCAGGCGGGCTAATGGGTTCCTCTAGGTTTAAAAAAAACATTTTAACCAAAAAAAAAAAAAAAAAAACTAATCTCAATAATAAATCACACAAATTAATTTTAAAAATAAATTGGTGAAAAAAAATTCCACTAGGTTTTTCTCTATATTTATAAACTTGATTTTTTTAGATATTTATGGTCTCCTAACTCATTTAGAATCACTAAGAAATACTTTGACTCATTCTATCGTGAAGGTTACCCCTCGTAGAGATGTTGTAATATAATGTAGTGTCTTGTAAAGGTTTTGACTAGATCAAATAAAATAAAACAAAATAAAATAATCAATAATTATAAATCAATAAAACATTTTAAGTAAGTCTCGGGGGGCAACTTAATTAGTTATCCAACAAATGTGAAATTGTTGTAACTCGAAAGACCCAAGTTTAAATCCCCCTGTTATGATCCTGGCTACAAGGAGGAGGACAGTTCGTAGCCACCACCCCCCCGAGGTTTGCTAGTAGTTACGTGTCAGGCGGGCTATTGGGTTCCTCTGGGTTAAAAAAAGAAGATTTTAACTAAGTCAAACTATATAAAACAAAAATAAAATAAAATAAATATAAAATTAGTAATTAATAATTATATTTAAAATTCGTTGCTGGCGGCAAAGTGGTAAGGTCGACCTCGTAACGACAGACCGATCTCGTGTTCAATCCTGAGCAAGGTTGTGGCTCGCCAAGTGATTAGTTAGAATAAACCGGGCCAAAGCCCACTACCTTTTGAGCAAAGCTCTACACTAGGTCGACTACCATGACCTATGGTTTGAGGGATTATGCGTTGGCTTCCCCTGGAAGACCTCCATCTCCATACTGTTAGGTCGTGATCCATCTCCTAGACAGCTTGAAGCTCACCAATGACTGACTCCAGTGGGGGGACCGCTGCTCCCCCCATTACAGGCCAGCCTCCCACAGGGGCAGCGGCAGGGTCTGATACCATCAATAAGCAAAAATATGGTCCGTATCATGAAACTACATGGGCGACTCCCACAACGCAGCGGACAAACACACTAGTAACAAAAGAATCAAATACTAAGTCAGCAACATGCATACCGAAGAACCCCAAAAAAACAGTGATCAAGCTGCCAACGCACCATATCAATGGCAGAATCCAGTTCATGAAGGATCATGCACTGATCAACAAGTTCATGAGCTTCTGGCCCACTAAAAAAGCGTTGTGAGGATGAATAGCTTCGAAGTGGAAACCCAAAGGCCACATTAACCTGCAGTTATGTGCTAAAGGATTCTTCAATGTGCTCTTCACATGCACTGAAGATAAAGACAAGATCATGGATAGAGGCCCCTATTTCTTCAACACTGCAGGCCTAGACCTCCGACCCTGGACAGAGTGATTCAATCCTAACAAACAGGGTCTTACATGGGCTCTGGTATGGATTCGTCTCTACTCCCTCCCCCATGATAACTGGGATGATCTGACCCTCAGAGACATAGGAAACGCCCTTGGGGAATTCGTCAAGATCGCAAAGGAGACCAATATCAACTGCTGTAGAGCATAAACCTGCATATGCGTCTATATGAACTTGGCGGAACCACTACCAGGTGAGGTAAGTCTGTTGCATGAAGATTTTGAATGGACAAAAACTGTACATTATGAGCATATTCCTTTCAGATGCAGGAAGTGTCACCAACACGAGCATCTCTTCAGAGACTGTCCCCTAAACAAAAGATCTATGGCTGAAAAAGGATCCAACGATTAGGAAGTAGAAGGATTCACGAAGGTAGGAAGCAAGAAAATGCACAACAAGAGAACTACCCCTCATCAGAATAAAAAAGGACCTGCAACTAGCAATAGCTTCGCAACTTTAAATCAGTTGAATGAAAACAAAAATTAACCAGTCAACGAAGCAGGGCACACCTTCACGTAGTAGGCCTAGTCCTCAAAAGCTCAATAGGACAAGGTTCCTCTTGAGACCTTCCTGAAACCTCAAACTGCTAGCGCCTGGATCTCGTAGGGTTAGAGGATGCTTGCAATAAGAAAGACTTCAAATCCATTATGGAGCAATAGGTCCAAAATATGGAAGAAATACTAGCTAGAGCGCAGCAACTCCCCTCTCTCGATATTCAGGGAGGCACGCTCATAAACACCAAATACTTCACGAAAGAGTCTCGCAAAAGGGGCAGGAAAAAAACTCTGCAAAGAACAATAGAAATAGGACAAGAAATGGTGGATTCAGAGTGATTCCCCAATTTGACAAGATTCTTCGCCTACACCACCAATACAATCCAATGAAGATCATCTCCTGGAATATAAGAAGGCTCTATAGCCCCACTAAGCACATGATAATAAAGAAAAGGATTAATGAGTAACGCCATGCATTATTCTACATGCAAGAAACCAAATGTTCCAGCTCCACTCTGGATACAATCTTCAAAAAAATATGGAAAGGTAACAATACAATAGCGGTTGATGCCAACGGTGCATCTAGAGACCTGGAAATCATCTGGAACCCCAAATCATCTCCTTAGAGAAATTTCATGCCAACAGACACTTCATCCAGGCCAACTTTCACCTGATTGGCATGGATATCCATGGTCTGCTCACAAATGTCTACTTTCCCCAGAACATCCATTAGAAAACGGAGCTTCTGGATAACAGAGCGGAACCTAATAAATAAAGAGCTTTTCCACTTTGGATCCTTGGAGGAGACTTCAATATGATAACCAATCTGCAGGAAAAGAAAGGAGGAAGGATGCATTTGGAATTGGACAATAATGGATTCAATAACTTCATTCAAGGAAACCACCTCATCGATCATCAAACCTCTAATGGAATCTTCACATGGAATAATAAAAGAAGAGGCGCCCACCAGATAGCCTCAAGACTGTACAGATTCCTAATCACAGAAGACTTCATCCGTCGGGGGGCGTCATAGCTGCTACTATCATCCCTGCTGCAGGCTCTGACCACTGGACAATACAACTTCAATGGTTACGAATAGGCAAGCATGCTCCCAAACCTTTTCACTTGGAAAACTGTTGGTTCCGGCACCCAGGGTTCAAGGATATGGTTTCCACATGGTGGGCCTCCCTAGTACCCCCACAAGGAACTAAGATGCTCCAATTCTAGACAAAACTGAAAATTCTCAAAGGCAAATTGAAGGTTTAGAACAAATCAACCTTTGGCAATATCTTCACAAAACAAAAAGAGCTGGAGGAAAAAATGAAGAAGTTGCAACACACTATTATCCAGGAAGGACGCTCAGCCGAGTCAGAAAGTCAGGAGAAGAGCTTAACTACTCAGGAAGAAAGAAGGAACCAAGAAGAAATCACATGGAGAAAAAAATCAAGAATCTATTGGCTCAAAGAGGGAGAACGAAACACTAAATTCTTTCATCGATCCACCATTTAACACAGGATGCATAACAGAATCATTGTCCTCAAAAAATAAACTAGAGAGTGGCTAGAAACGCAAGAGGCCATTACTGAAGAGTTGCACAACCACTTCAGGAACATTCTGCAAGAACCCAATCATCACATGCATGAGGCCATTGGGAAAATCAGCCAACACATTCCCAAGCTGATAACAGACGAACACAACCGGTTGCTTCTCGCTGCCACCACCTTGGCTGAGGTGGAACAAACAGTCTTCCAGCTGAAAGCAGGGAAAGCTCCTGGTCCTGATGGATTTACCACCAAATTCTTCCACTTCTTCTGGGACACCATCCAAAACGAAGTCTGGGATGTAGTGGAGGAATCACGCACCACTCATTGGCTTCTTCCAGTGCTAAATTCCACCTTCATCACTCTGGTTCCAAAAGAAGATAATGCAGCCTCACCAAGTAAGTACAGGCTCATAGCTCTTTGCAATGTCATTTACAAAATTATCTCCAAATTTATTGCTAATAGGATGAAGCTACTCCTTCCCATAATCATCTCCCCGGAGAAAACATGTTATGTTGAAGGGAGGAAAATTCTTGATGGCAGTATCTTAACCCATGAAGTCATTCACTCTTTCAAAACCTCCAAAAATCTTGGCATGCTTCTCAAAATCGCCTTCTCCAAGGATTTTGAAAAACTTAGCTGGGACTACATCAGAAATATACTCATAGCCTTCGGTTTCATCCACACCTGGGTTCATTGGATCATGAGTCTCATCACATCGCCTTTTCTTTCCATACTGGTCAATGGTATTCCCTCTGAAACCTTCAACCCCTCAAGAGGAATCAGACAAGGGGACCCTCTTTATCCTTTCATCTTCATTATTATGGTTAAAGGCTTGGGTCACCTTCTCAAAATCTCCATCCAGTCACTTGCCCTACATGGTTTACCCATCCACAACTTGCCCCCCTCCTCCCATCAACAATTTGTGGATGACAATATGATTATGGGTTACCCCTCAGTCTAGGAAGCCCACACCCTCAAATCTCTTCTAGATTCCTTCTCTGAAGCCTCCAGCACAGAGGTCAACCCTGATAAATTGCAAATATTTTTCTTTCATACCCTCCCTCTCACTCAGCGGAACATAGCATGTATCCTAAGATTCTCCATCGATTCTTTGCCCTCAAAATACCTAGGAGCCCCTCTTACTGATTCCGCCATCAACCATTCCTCTTGGCGAGCCCTGCTGGACAAAATGGAAACCAGGTTATCTAATTGGACCCATCGCACCCTCATTATTGCAAGCCACCTGGTTCTCATTAAATCTGTTCTGAAATCACTCCCCATTTACCTCTTCTCAGTCTTGTCAACCCCTAAATGGGTACTCAAAGCCATGCACAACTTACAAACATATTTCTTATGGGGCAACACCGAAGAGAAAAATAAATGGGCCTTAGTCAATTGAAAGGATGTCTGCACTCCTAAAAGTCAAGGGGGGTTAGGACTGTGCGATCTTGAGCACAGTAACAACATTATGGGAGCTATAATATGGTGGAAATGGGTTTCCAACCCCAACACTCCACGGGCTAATCTATGGGCGGCCAAGTATGCCCACTCATGGCCCAAGGAGGATCTCATATGGTTCAAATTAGAGTCCGGGGGATCCCAAATCGGGAAAGCAGCAAGTAACCAAAAACAGATGATACAAAGTCATAGCTTCTGGGAGCTGTGAAGTGGTACTGAAGCAAGATTCTGGGAGGACTCCTGGCAGTAGCTGCCAAGCCTATCCTCCATTTTCCCCAGACCTATATGGAGTGCTTTTCTCCAAGGGACGCAAAGACAAAATGTACATGATTTCTGGACAGACGACACAACCCAAGGTTATAATAAATGGCTACACACGAATAGACAACAAGATGACTGGAACAACGAGTGCCACACAGACATCTGGGAGGAACTCAACAATAAAAGAAAAATCAAAGTACGGACAGGACCTGACATCCTACGCTGGGGGCATATGCCAAGTGGAAACTATTATACCAAGTAAGCTTACAACATCCTTCATCAGCAGAATCCAGGTCCAACAGAACTCACATGGAAAAAGATATGGACGACTAATCTCTAGCCAAAAGTAGCCACCTTCCTATGTCTGCTCAGTAAACAACACATCCTCACATGGGAGAATATTTTGAAGAGGGGGTTTGTAGGTCCCTCTAGGTGTCCCCTATGTCAGGAAAAATTGGAAACCATCGACCACCTGATGGACCAATGTCCAACCGCCAATCACCTGTGGGACGTAATTGCAGTATTATGTCGTTGTTCCAACCAAGTATGGGGCAACATCATCAACACCATCAACAGCTGGAGGGACAATCCCTACACCAACACTCTCCTGAATAGACTATGGCAGATCATTCTGGGTATCCTTATTTGGAATATATGGAAGGAAAGGAACAACCACATCTTCAAAGATAAAAAATCCACGTCATAGAAGCTCTGGGTCCAAATTCACGACAACCTCTCTGAAACGTTGGCCTTAGATGCATGGAGTCAAGACGACCTTCCCACCTCTGCAGCAGAGCACCACATATGGAATAATTGGAAAATGAGTATAAACAATGCCTTGGATATCAATCCTAGAAGTGCAAGCAGAACTCCTGCCCCTGAAAAATGGAACACCCACCCCCCCCCCCCCCCCCAAGTGGCTTCTTCAAATGCAACTTCGATGGTGCATCCAAAGGCAATCCTAGAAATGCAGGATTCAGAGGCATTATTAGGAACTCTCAAGGTGAACCTCTCCAGATTTACTTCGGTAACATGGGATGGGACAACAACAATTCTGCAGAGTTGGAGGGGCTCATACAGGGTATCCAAATCGCAATTGAGTTTCATTACTTCCCCCTAGAAATGGAGGGAGAATCGCAAGTCATAACTATGGTAGCCACAAGAATCCTCCATGAATCAACTTCCTCAAAGGTATCCACCAGTTGGAGGTTAGCCCATAGACTCAAGTCTCTGGAATAGCTGATACACAATCATAGAGCTATCACTTTTTTCCATGTGCGAAGGAAAGCAAACTTAGTAGCAGATCTCCTTGCGAACAAAGGGGTGGAAAGCCACTATGAGTTGTATCATTCCAACCTTAACCAAGTTGAGGAGGAATCCTTAAGACATGAATGTCACACTCTCATTCAAAAGGATCTTCTCCCCCTGGATGTGGGTGACAGAACTGGCATGAACGACAATCATCTCTCCCACACCCCGGAGGATGGAGATCTTCTGCGCAGAGCCTCACCTGCTGTGGATCCTCAAACCGTTAACCATCCGCACGAGACAAACATGATAAGGTATGATGATGAGACGTTGGGTACAACGTCACCCTCTCCAGGGTACCCCCTTGCGACTATCACCATAAATGATTAACCTGATTGATCTGTCTATCAGCCATCACCCTTCCCTCGAGCCTGCTAAGGAAATTGGTTATGGCATGCAGCTGCACGTGAGGCTCACTCATTTCCATCCCCCTCGCATGTGTCCAAGACCCTTTAAAAGGATGAGCCCTCAAACCCTAGAAACTCACAGTAAATTCCCTCTACCTTTCCTTTTGATTATGCTTTGGCACTTCCCCGATTCCAAACCGCCGCACAACCCTATACTCAGCGCTACGCTGCGCAGTCCCCTCTAGGTTATGACTTCCCAGTTTGCACACCTATTCCCTGGCCCTTCCGCTCCCCCGATCCTTGACACTGTTTGTCCCCCTGTTGCGCACCCTTCCCTTGAAGCCTCTCCCCAACATCATTATGCTATGGCCCCCAAATTATGCTAGAGAACCATCCATGGTGGTCAGAGAGGGGTGTCCTTGGCCATTATCACTGTGAGAGGACAACCATTTGGAGTCGGTGGAACGCTCCTCCTCCAGCAGTTTTGCGAGACAGAGCCCCGATCCTGAGCAAGAGGAAGAAGCTCCAGTGCAAGTTGCATAGAGAGGTAGGTGTGGCCCACAGAAGTCTACCATCGCGCACCAGGTGGAGGAAGACGATGAATCAGATGTCTGGGTGATGGAATCTGAAGGCAACTGGACGCGCGTCCCTGACGCAGAGGATCTAGAGTCCCCCATCCTCTGCGCACCTGTACCCAAACCCAGGCATCCAATGGCAGACTCTGAGGAAGCGGCTGTGCAGGTGCCCACTTGCCCCATAGAGGAGGAAGTCCCCAACAGTGATGATGAAGATGAAGATTGAGGCCTGCGAAGCTGCACAGTTCTTCCATGTTTTGTGTCAAGCATGCTACCACCGTTGCTATACCCTTGTTTATGCATATTTTGTAATATCTAGATACATCAGCGTTGTTGTGCATATTGTAATTTTTTGTCTCAAGTACTTTCCGGGCTAATTTCCTCCACCGAGGCAGCCCCGAAGCCGAGCAACTAAGGTTGGGATTGGTTAAGCGCAGCATGCCAGCTCCGCGTGTAGCATATGTAATGTTTCTTTCTCGAATTAATAGAATAACCTAACTTTCTAAAATAATAATAATAATAATTATTATAATTAATGACCATTAATAATTAAACTAGCCTAGATCGATTTTAATTCTGGATCTACCAAGTGTTGAGAGGGATTATATCTTTGTTTACTTAAAAAAAATGTATCTCAAAAGATTTAATCCCTCTTAATTTTTGGTATATCCAAAATTGAAATAAATCTAAATTGATATATAATTAATGAAAAAATATTTTAGCAAAAATAACTAAGTCAAATTATATAAAATAAAAATAAAATAAAATAAATATAAAATTAGTAATTAATAATTATATTTAGAATTATAATTAATGACCATTAACAATTAAATCAACCTAGATCCATTTTGATTTTAGATCTACCAAGTGTTGAGAGAGATCATATCTTTATTTACTTAAAAAAATATATCTATATCTCAAAAGATTTAATAAATCCAAAATTAAAATAAATCTTAATTGATATATAATTAAAAAAAATATTTAAAAAAAAAACTTTGAAAATAATTATATTATATATAATTTATGAAAGAAGTATTCCACTAAAAATAACTAAAATATTTCATGAGAGATGAGTTAGAATTACTGTTATATTATCTAGGATCAATAGGAAAATGATGCAAAATAGCGCTGAGTCACAAGTCCAGCCAAATAATTTCATTGACAATATAACAAAAACATGATGTCTCGATGTCCATTTATTTAATTACGTTGGAGGCGTTTTCTTTGCGGGCTTGGGGTGAGCAAACATTGTTCACCCCAGCCAATGAAAAACTTTTCCTACCGCGCATGGAACCAATTAAATTTTTACATTTGGCAGCTCCTCACAGCGAGTCAAATCTTGACATGTGGCAGCTCCTCAGTAGATTTTCTTGAAATTGATTACGTTTGAAATGTTATTGAATGAGTGAAATTTACATGGCACTAGAGTTTGCTTTTGGCGAATCACTGAAATTTACATGGCAGATTAATTTCACGACAGATTGAAATTGATTACGTTTGATCGCTGGTGGATAAGAACTGTTTGTTGGTGGATAAGATTCATGGCATCCGATATTAATTTTCCAGCCACCAACAATTTAATACATAGAAAACAAGAAATGCAACCATTTCATCCATTTAATGCATTGAAGACTACAATATTGCCGACTTCCAGGTTGCAGCCGACTTCACAGCTTGCAGTCAACTTCGATGTGCTTAAATGCACTTCGATCTGACTAAACAGAGTAGTGCCAACTTCCAGCTTGCAGCCCCGCTTCCAGCCTGAAGAATTCCAACCTGAAGACGAGTTCCACCTTGAAGAACTTCGGATTTCGGATTTACAAATTGCTGGTAAGCTTCTCTTACCTGCAATTAGAAAGAATATCAGTGCATTACGAATTTAGGAACAATATCAATGAGATGTTTTTTTATGTTTTCACCGCACATTGAAAAGGGTTACAATATTAGATGAGGTGAAGCTGAAAATAATACAACTCTGTATCAAGAAGCTGATGCAACTCCTGCAAATCTTAGCCCTCGAGCCCGACGTGCTTGCATAAGAAAAGCCACTTTAGTTGTTGTCATTACTGCATCTTGCAGTACAACACATGTAGCATTATAAACTATATAAAACAAAAATCTTAGAAAAGTTAAGTGAAAATTATATATCAGACTGTAAAATAAGATTCCAAGTATCAATCTTAGCACAACGAATATTAAAAAAAGAGATAAACAATTACTATACAAATTATCATCTTTAGTTGTCTAAAATATGTTCCTCTTCATGTAAGCAAGATTTCCCATCAAAAATATTTAAAAGCAAGCATTTATTTTCAGTACATGCGTGGAGTACCTATCTCTGTCTCTGATTCTGTAGAATATTCATTGCCCGTGCCATAATGTAGCATGGCAAAAGGAATCTAGCAGTTCTTAAGAGGAGCTGAGAACGAAAATACTTGAAAATCAGAAGAGCAAACAAAGAAAACCAATTATGTCTGCGGACTTGCAAAAAGTGTTTGGCTGAGTCTTTCACCAAAGACAACCATTTGACAAACTCGTAGTTTAAAACTTCATAAGTTACAATTGAACAGAATCATGACCATCTTCCTGTTGAAAATAATGATATCAACCAATGCTTCTAAATAAGAAAATTACTGTGAAGAATTTTGAAACATCCTCATCTCCTCCAGCACTAGCTATGGCTAGGGCGTGACGTAGAAGTAAAAGTACCATGAACTGCCACAGAACAAGTATAATGAATTTAACAACTATCCCATCAAAGACATACTTACAGAAAGTAGTCTATCATGTGTACATGCTTCAAATTAGAAAGCTACCATAATAACTAAACTGAAAAATTACTAATGATTAGAAGCATAATCAGTTGAATTGATATGCAACAATGATTATTTTTCAAGAATCAAAAGATTTTAGAAACAAATTGGCTTACAATTAAAGCTGCAGACTGGCAACATGCAGCACCACTTGAATTGCCTGCTGTATATTCATCATATTCAGCTTCCAAAAGGCGGTGTTCTGCTACAGCCATAGCTATCACACGAGGATCATCCAGGTCTAACTGCGATCCCCAGTTTCCACTGATTTAGGAGATCACCAAGAAATTAGAATGAGAAAGAATCCATAAGCTCTAAAAGACCTCGTTTCTGAATATTCCATGTGAAAGTACAGTATCAGAAGCAGCTATTTCATTGATATAAAATCTAATGATCCATCTATTCTCTATTGGAAAAAGGGGAAAAAAACAATTTGTCAGTCAAAATAGAAAAGTTAATTGCAACCTAAAAAAACTTGCAGAGGAGAAAGCTTAGCTTGTGGACCAAATTGTTACCTGATATCAATGGCAATGCCACCAGAATGAGGACGCTGAGGTGTTGTATACCCAGGTTTGTAAGTCTGTAGTTTCAGAATAACAGATCTACATTTCTTAGTTAACGCTATTGTTAGTCCAGAATCTACCTCAGGCTGAAGTAAGGCAGAAAAAGGACAACACCAAACCACGCTCAGCCTCATAGCTAGCCCTACGAGGACAGGAGAGGGCTCTCTCTGGGTCAATCTCAATGAAAATATTCAAAGGGGCTTGAGATGACTAAAACAACAACTGATCTTAGGCTAGATAAACAAATAGGAGGGTTTGATTTTGATTTTTTTGAAATTTTTGTTGGAAAAAGGGAAAAACAATTTTGGGCTTGGGGATGAGGCAAAATTCTTGCAGAGTTCAAGTTGGGGCAGGGTAGGAAATGACTTTGATGTCTAAGATTCAATGAATGGATAGAAAATACTGTTGAGGAGCTGAAGAGGGCAAGAGAGTGCAAGGATCCTCTTCAAACTGACGTAAAACATATAAAACTAAACAAAAGTCTAAGGCAGAGCACCAGCAAATCAATGAATTCTACCTCAATTACTAATTTGTTTAATTCAGAAGCATAGAGAAGGAAAATGGCATACATATAAATTTAATGAAACTTACAATAACATGAGAATAGCATCATCAAAACTCAGAAGCCACAAGGATCCCAACAAGTGCTGCAAAACTCTGGTCTTTCCTTTGCCAAAAACTGAAAATGGATGTACAATGAGGTGCCAAACTTTTCCCAAGTATCCAACCAGTCCAACCTTTGAAAATGACTCAGAAAATACATGATATAGACCAGCCCAACCCATTCCCATGCCTCTAGGGGTCGAGCTCATCCTTCTAGGAGTTGTTTCAACCAATTCTAAACATGGAACTGAAATCTAGGCAGCCAAACAACTTGCCTCTATATGCTAGGAAACTGATCCATTCACTTAATTTTCACTTTTTAGTGAATGAATCCTCTAGAACAAGTAAAAACATGCCAAATTTACATCATAGCCACAAATTTACATCAAGATAGATCAAAAATTACATCCAAAAGTGAAACTAGTCAAATTGGCCGAATTTCTGAGCTGGAAAGTGAAAATTGGGCAAAATTTCTCTATGCGCCGCGCCACTTTGGACCTATTTTTTAGGCACTTCCTGAAGTCCAAATTGAGCTCATGATAGCTCTTTGGAAATCCCTGGATGTCTTCTATCCAACCCAAGTGGAATTTTTCAATTTGGATGTCATTTGCCCCTCCAAAACTGCAATCTCCCAAGACTGGTTCCTGCTGGTGCAAAAAGTGGCAGAAAGGCCATTATTGGAGTGTTTTTGACCTTTAAGACCACCTAGAACTTCATGAAATTTCTCAGCCATTCCTGAGCATGCATAATTTACCATAAAAAATCCAAAAATGTAAAGTTTTCCTCCAGAAGATCTCTCAAACGTAAGCGCGCGTCGGGTGGCGCGATGCGTCGGGCGGAAAAACCTGTTTTGCAACCAAAAATTTCAAAAATGACAAAATCTTCTCCAAATTTGCTGAAATTTGGAGTGAAGGTCTCCCATCATGTCTCATGCTCAGCCAAGGAAGCTTCGGCCAAGATTCGGAGTGAATCAGGCCTTTTCCGACGTTTTAGTGCTTTTCTCAGCCTCGCCTTCAGGATCTTCATTTTTTCTCTGCAAACGTGTGTGCGGGCCCAATAGTGATTCTTCATGTGTCTGAGCATGTCTTTGTCCCGATTGGCCTTTTCCAACAGCTTCTACAGATGAATGTTGACTCTCGTAAGGCAAGTGTCTCGCTCAAATGGTTTCATGTCACCTGGTCTCTTTCGGGCCAATTCACGGTCTTCACGGTTTCTCTGCAGCTCCATGAGTGTATGCTGATCCTCCAGTTGTTTATTCCACTGCTCCAAGTAATTTATAACCCACTGAGCTCTCTGCAATTTCTCGTTCAGTGTGTCGATCTCAGCTTTCTGCTCCTGGATGATTTCTTTTAGCTTTGAGCTGGGAGAGCTCGAATCAACATCGATCAATATAAAATCAGTATCTTGGCCTCCTGAAGGGCCCTCATCGTGCATAGGCCTCTTGCCTTGGTCCTGTACCTGTGCTGATGTAGAAAGAGAGACCCCTTCCATGCCATGTGGAGATAGTACTCGCGCTGCTGTCGAAGGTAACGAGACCCCTTCCACCCTGGGCAGAGATAGTACTCGTCGTGCTGCTGCAAATAAGTCTCTGATACCTCTCTGATAGGTAACACACCCTGGAACACTGATAGGTTCTGTCTCAGGAACCTCTAATTGATGCGAAGAGCTCACCTGCATCGTGAACAATCTCTGGAGGAGGCTGAGAGGCTGTAAAGAAGTCACGAGAAATGAACTCATCCCATGCGATGCCCTGCAATCCAAGCTGATGTTCTACAATGATTTTAATGAGCACATAATGATAAATGTTGTTATGTTACTGCTCTGGAGTCTTCTTCTGCATAAGGGTAGTCATTCGCTCTATGTTTCGGCACATGAAATATGGAATATTCATCAGTCGCACTCTCGTGAAATGCATCAAAAGTATGATATGATATGCATAAAGGCGTGAGAATCTACCCTCACAGCTGAAATATCTAATGATGAGCTTCATTAATGGCGCATAGGACTCCTTCAGAAAATGGAATGGAAATACTCTGCTCAACTGCCTCAAATATCCAGGCTTGATGTAAGGTTCATAATATGCTCTATCCAGCTGCTGTCTCTTATTCCACTCCTCACCAATATTCGGTATCCCAGTCGCCTCAGAAATAGTCTCTGGTGTCAAGGTGAAGTTCACTCCAGCAAGGTTTACATGACCATCACGCAAATGTAGGACAAATAAGCGAACTAACTCCTGATGGTGTTGAATTTGAGATATCAGCTCACAATACCGAAAACATGAATGTTGCTGAAAGCATGTCATTGCAAGCGGGCAGGCCTGCAATAGAGCCAAAGAAGTGGGCTCCTCCCTGACGTGCCTGCCACTTTTATGAGACCTCCTCGGTACATTTTGCTCTGCGGTTGAATCACTGTCCTGCTCATATGATGAATTTGTCTCTGACATGATGCTGAAAAAAAGGTGTTTGACAAATATGTGCTGATATATGTATGGTGAAAACAATAGTTTGGTGTATGCTTTAATGCCAAATGTGTCACATATATAATAAGGTGCTGTGGAGAAATGTCACAATGGGAAAAAAGGACTGTCAAGTAAGATTTAAGTATGAGGACAGTCACTGTTTGGGGGACTTTGGGATTTGGGGATTTATAAGTGATATGGGAATAAGTGATAGTGATAGGGGTATGATTAGGTAATAGAGACAGCCCTTGAATGCTTCGGAAATTAGGATTTCACCAATGATAGGAAGGGAGGGAGATGATGGAAAATGATAGGGTTTGAGGATTCAAAAGCATTGGAACAAAGGGTAAAAGAGATATGGGACAGCGGGAATAGGAGAAGGGATCATGACAACAATGTGATAACAATATGATAACAGTGATAACGGTAATGAGAGCACAAATGAAAATGGGATGGTAGTTTAAGCACCAAACACCTCTTTGCAAACCCTAAAGAGCAGATTTAATATGGGTATAGGGTTTACTCTTTCATTAACCAAACTCCGATGTCTTCGCTTCTAAACACACCACACATGAATAAAATCACTGAACAGGCCTTTGTCAACTTACTTGGAGAAATTTTGAGCTGAAACAAATTGAGTTTTTATGGAGCGGAAGTGATTTTGGCCTTGGGGGCTATGTGCGCCGCGCACAAGACCAATGTGCCACGCCTCGTGAGTGCGCCGCGCCCGTTGGAAAATGAAAAGAGTTTTTCGGCTCTATGCGCCGCGCCCTGTGGATGCGTCGCGCCCTGTCCCAATGCGCCGCACAACCTTAAACACACAGTCGGCCCCTTAAACTCAGACGTCGTCCCTCCAAACTTCAAAATCAAATTTTCTCTTGGATTTGCTGAATATCTCTTGATGCAAATGGATTAATAACTTGGAGAAATATCTTATATAGACATGGTTTTAATTTTTGCTTCTCAATAACCCATTTTGTAATGTTTTTAGTTTTGGCACTTTTTGCATTTAATACAACTTTTGTATTTTTGTTTCCTCACTAACTTTCTGAACTTGAATGATGAAATTGGTTGATTTTTGCAGGGATGGTGGCATTGAACCTTGGCAAAGGATGACCAGAGTCTGCATGTGAAGAACTTCATGGCGGAAAGATACATATTTATTACAAAAACAAATTTGACAATTTTTTCTTCAAAACAGAGTTTTGAAGAAGAAACATCCTCAAGCATATTTGATGATGAAAATCTTGAAATGAAACTTGTTGAAAACATCCTCATGGCCTGCGGGCATTATTTAACATTACTAAAGACCAAACCCTAGACCTAGAAACTGAAAGACTCTTTTTGACCAAAATAACCATCTATGACTGTAAATGTCATGAACTCCACTTTGATGAATTTTGATAAATTTTGACCAACCCAGCAGGTACAAGCATGAGGGAAAATAAGAGAACAAAGCCCTTCCGTCAGATAATGGCATGCCCCTAACGGAATGCAAATGAATGAGCAGAATGAGACACCTAAAAAATGAAATGCAATAAGAGGAATGATCTCTGACAGAGGAATGTAAAGACTGACTCTAACAGCTATACCAACATAGTCCTCTCAGTGCTAATTTTAAGGGTAATATGTTTTTTTTAGGTTGCTTTGACAAAAGAAATCAGAATAAATAGAATTAAGAATAGCAAATATGATGGACCTTATTCAGAAAATCCCCCAGTCGAGCTTCAGTGTTGTAATGCTTCTTCACAATATCCCCAAAACTGGGCTTCAATGGCATGGACTTATCCACCCAGACTCCATTAACAAACGATAAGTGAGGCCCTCGATTAGGACTTCCATCCATCAAAACCCCATTAACAAGCTGAGAAGAGAATTCATGGAATTGGGAACCGTCCTACAGCTTCAGACAAGTGAGAAACTGATGTTCGCCACTTTCAATTTCAAATCCCCTCCCACGCAAGTCGACCTGTTACAAAAGTTGCTGTGTCTCACAGCTCCCCTCTGCCTTTTGCCCGTTGTATGCCGCACATTCTCTGCCCTTCGCTTTTTCTTGCTGTTTACTGCATTGCCATTCCGTGTTTTGTTGTGTGAAAAACCTAGAAACGAAAAATACATCCAAACCTGGGAATGTGTTAAGCTACAATCCCACCGCCTCTGGTTCGCCCATCACTGCGCGTAATGCGAAAGCCTCTGGCTCTGAGTATACTTAAGGAGCATTACAGTTTGCAAAGAAGCAAAATGGTGTCCAAGAGTTCGTTGTTGACGTGTTTACTGTTTGGTTAAAAGAGCTAGAGGCACGTGGGCCTCATGCAAAGCCAAACCATGCATGAAGTCCACCGCGGCGCGGCCGAGATAGGGTCTTTCTCAGTAGGCGTGGCGGTTTCCAATTCGATTTATATTTCACATATTCTTGGTTGGGTTTTAAGCTCTTTTGGTAATTGTGAGAAGCCCGATCACCATATGGCAGGGATATTATGCACCAGTAACTTTCTACTGCATACCATGGCCGTGGACCTTAATCTCTGATATAAGAGCAATGGAACTGACATACTTGATAATCAATATTTGATCAGTCAGAGCAGTCATAAAATTTTATCTTTAGTTTTAAAAAAAAACAACATTTAGATAACACTTTTGCCAAGTTTTTTTAGGTTGGGAAACATGTAGAACACTAATTGGCAGTACCTATTCTCTTCAAACTAGCTATATCTATTCTCAACTTTCACAATTTTTTGCAACGATAAGATCTTGACTAGAAAATTGATTACAACATGCAATTTAACTGCCGGGTGGACATTACAGAATTTTATAAAGTTGGCAAGGTGGGCTGGAAAAATTCAATCTGATTATTCCAGTGGGCATCTCCTAAATACTCTTAAAACTTTGGCAACTTATTCTTTCTCTTTGTTATATTTTTATCAGAAATGCGTTCTTAATATCTATTTCAAAATATTACTCTTCAATTAAATAACGACAATCCTTGACAAAGATGTAGTTTTTTTAATATAAATTATATGCATATTTACCCTTTTTATTCATCTTAATCAATATAAATTCTTATTATATTATTTTGGGAAGTTTTCCCTTTTTGTCCCCATATATTGGAGTTGTTCCCATTGTTAGATTTTGTTGTGAATCTTGACCATTGTCTGTTCCTTACCCGATGGTGGCCCAAGTGACTGTCTACAGTATGTTCCCCTCCTCCATCTTGAGCCACAATTAAAAATTTAGATTTTTTGTTATTTCAAATGGTTTCTTAGATACCATTTAGTTAGTTGTATATAGCAAGCTTCCTCCTTTTGCGATCCTTGCTCAATTCTGTGCTTGTTCACTAGTTTTACTTTTAGTTTGGTCATAATGTTTTGTTTGTGTTCATTGCATTTCATTCGCTTCTTATTTTGTTATTTTAAATGGTATCTTAGATATCAAATAAAATCAATTTCCATAGATCCTTTCCCTTGGCTCAGTCTCATAACAAAAAGATATAAAACAGAGTAGGAAGCAGCCTACCTGCAGCAATTGATAGGGAGATAGACATATTTCACTTAATGTGGATGGTGGGCCAGATCACCACATATTCTAACAAATTTGTCACAACTTAGTTCATTAAAGTCAAATTTGTTTATTAGTTAAAGTTAAAATTAAATAAAGTTCAAATTTAATGTGAGGAAATATTTTACTCATTATAATAATATTCAAAGAATAAAGTCTACTTTTACTAAATCATAAATTAATATTTCAAAATATATATGTTAATATAATTTAATATAATATACACTAAAATTATTATTTCAGAATATATATATTAAAATAATTTAATATAATATACATGAAATTTGTCAAATTAAACTTTTCGGTAACATCATCCCATGAAGCTATAATCAAACGTTACATTTGTCCAACTTCAAAATGTTAGCCTTTTTAAACTTTGCATTTGTCGAACTTCAAATTGTTCCTATTTTTAAGATCTTTTGTTCCATACTCTTGAAATGGGAGAAAATCTTAAACAGAAATCAAGATAACTGGTTTAGAAAATTAAAAATTAAATTATTAACAATGGAGGCATATTGGAAATTTATCTAAAATCAACATGATTAGTTCATAAAACTAAATTATTAACAATGGAGATATATTCACAATTTCTCTTGATAAATATTATTTGAAGATAATGTTAATGTTGTACAAATTTATTTAACCTAATTAGTTTCAATACATATTAGAAAATTTAGACCCCATAATCTATGATTTATTATCTTCAACTATATCATTGAACTATTTAGTTAAATTTCAATTAGAAAACACAAATATTAATTTTCAACCACCAACCACTAATTTTGAAGATGAATTTTGCATTATTTGTATTTTAGACAACTTTTCTTGTTTTATAGAAATGAAATTTCTGATCATTAAGACATGAAAGGTATTAAATTCTTGTTATTTATAGAAGGCATGAAAATTTTAATAATTCGAAGGACTATGGATTTATCATTGTATAACATTTTTCGTTATATTGGGGCATTCAAGCCACAATGGATTTATGCTTTAAGATGAGCACCTAAAAAATTTAATAGAAAGTTTTTATGAATCTTGTCAATTCTTGTTTATTTCCTTCAACTCTCTTAAATTGAAAACTTAGAAGTTTTCGTTCCTTTATGTACACATTCTCTTCTTTAGTTTCTTTACCTTTAGATTTATATTCGCTAGCAGCACCTTGTTTTACGAAACCAGTTGCATCGCCATGGAAACATCCTTGACCCGCAATGGGCTCTCATCGCTCCTTGCTGGTGCTATCGACCTACAACCAACCCTCCAGATCATTACACTTGAACAGATAAATTCTGATCGAGCTACAATGCCTCGTTACCGCGTATCATTGTCCGATGGTGCTCACAAGCACGCCGTTCTACTTCCTTCTTCACATACAAAGTTTGCGCAAAATGAGGAGTTGCGAATAGGCTCGATAATTCGTCTCAAAAAAAGCTCGTGCACGTATGCACATAATTCCATGTAAGCTATGCACATGCCACCTCCCCGCTTCCTCCCCTTTAATGATTCTCCTCTTATGTCCCTTCTTTATCTCAATTCTCATTCCTAACATTTTACTTCCCATATTTGCTAATAAATATGCCATTCTTGCAGGTCACTTTGTCTCATCAATCTTGACATACTGCAGCGTGATGCACCATTGGTTGTTGACCCAGCCCCTATTTTTCTCTCCACTGAACAAATGAACGAAGCCACGTTGTCCTCCTCTTCTTCGGCTCCCTTTTCACCGCCACCCTCCCTTGACATTCACTCCTTGTCCTCCCAAAACGCCACCCTATCATCTACAATTGTTCTCCCTTTTAAAGCACTCTCCCCTACCTGAAAAACTTGGTCCATCCAAGGCAGAGTCCTTGCAAGGACACCCCTTCATGAATTTAGAAATGCATGAGGCACTGGAAAATCACTGGGGTTTGACCTTGTCGATCGTGACAACGATCAAATCCATGTCTCTGCTTTCAATGACTTGGCATAATCCCTGCATGCTCTCATTAAAATTGGCCACATTTACAATGTTGCAAATGGGACCATAAAGATCCCCAACCCTTCATATAACCATCTCAAACGGCCATTCGAAATCCTGCTCTTCTCTTCATCAACAGTGTCACAGGTCTTCGGTGATGACCTTACAATTCCTTCCCATACCTATCAATTTGTGCCTATAAGTTCCCTCAAACATTCACCTCCTAATTCAATCGTTGATGTCATAGGTATTGTCGCCTCCCTCTCTCCTGCGTCTATCATTTGCAAACGCGATGGCTATGAGACTCCCAAGAAAAATATAACTCTTCGTGATATGTCCGGGAACAGCATTGATGTCACTTTGTGGGGCGAACGCTGCCATGCTTAAGGTCGTGCACTCTCCGAAATGCGCATGGCTCATGAAATTTCTATGCTAGCAATTAAAGGGGGAAGGATTGTCGAGTTCAATGGCAAAACTATCAGCACAATCCCAACGACTTCGCTACTTATAAATCCAGATGTCCCTGAAGCACAAAAACTGAAAGAATGGTGTGACGGAGAAGGAAATAAAGCACCCTCACCATCGCTCAGCCTCAAATACAAAAGTACAGGCAAGAGGCCTCTGAGTTCGAAAACAATTGCCGACATTTTGTCAATGCAACCTGATGAAAATATCCCATGGATTTTTCTCCATGCTACTGCTACCTCTATTAACATGGATCATTTCTACTTCCTCGCATGTCCCCTTATCATTGATGGGATCCAATGCATGAGAAAGGCTTTATGACAAGATCACAACACCTACCGATGCTTGAAATGTGAAGGCTCATTCAATGAGTGCGACTATCGCTACATTCTTCGACTCCATTTGCAAGACCACACTGGCCACCTCGACAATGTTGTTGCTTTCGACAAAGCCGCAACTGCCCTTCTTGGCGTCTCCGTAAAGGACCTCTGCCTCCTCTCAACTGATCCTGAAAGTGTTTTCGACATATACAACAAAATCAAAGGACGCCATTTCCTCTTCACACTATCTAGAGGGATAGATTCAACGGTGTTGAATGACTACGCCCAAATCTTATGCACGTAGAAGAACTTGCGTACGATGAAGTGTCAACTACCCTCCTAGAGGCCCTGCAATCAGGTCCTCCCCCCGCCAGCCCATTCTAACACAAACTCTAACCGTTTGTTTCTTGCTCTCACTCATCTCTCCCCCACCTCTCTTTCAATACATACTTTCCCCATAATAGCTTCCTGCTAAGATGTCCACCCTCCACCACACATTTTCATTTCCTTCCCATTGTTCCCCTTTCAATCTTCTTAAACCTTGATTGCCATTCCTCATCCATTTTTCAGACATGTTTTGTAATCGTAACTATATATTTCCATTTCCCTTCTTCTTTCTACTACTTCTCCTAAACGCTTCATCACCCACTCCTTTCTTCATCACATTTTGTATATATGTCATTCGATTATCCTTTAATGGATCTTTCTAATATATGTACATTTAGTCACATAGTTTTGCCTTTCCTCCTTCATTGTTTGATCTTCTTTACAACACAAACATTTTCTAAATGTACATATGAATATGCTATGCTTACTATAAAAAATAATACATAAATTTCTTCTTCTCTTTTTGTAAAATACAAAATATGTCTTCACTTTACTCTAACCAATACATCCAACATGTGGTTGATTTCAAAATAAATGCTTTTTCAATCTGAAATATCCAACACACATTTCTAAGCAACCCATGCTGAATACATTTTCGCTTTAATAATCACTCGCAATATACTTCATGCATTTGACATACCTTTCCTTACTTGCAATAGCTATGCCAACCCCACCAGAAAACAATGTGGAAAGGGAACTGTTGTGGACAATTTTTTCACCCCTAGGGACAGCCTAGAGTTGCTATACACTAGTGCCTAGGACATCTTAATATAGCAAGGAGCTCATCATATAGCTTGGGTTGTCAATCCAAAAGCTCTCTTACTATCTCTTGTTGAACAAGGAAATTAGTTTAAATGGGACCAATCTCTCTCAGAAGCTGATAAAAAGATAAGAATAATGTAGGAACATCATGCAAAACTCCAATACAAAGGCATCAGACAGTTAAGAGACAACTTACTGCAAAGAGGTCCAGTTCAGATAATATACCACAGAAATCAAATATCAGGAAGTGGATGTAGTGAAGAAACATGAAGAAGATATTAGTTAGCGTGAGACTGGTACCCAGATACACAACAGAATCACATGTGGGCTTATCCAACTATGAATCCATACATGACAATGGCGTTTTAAAAGCACCCTCCTCAAGTAACTAATATAGTAGAAAACATGGGTGAAATGAACATGGAACAGTATATCATGACTAGGCCTATTTAAAGCGCTTGACTAATCTAAGTATGGGCACCAACTGGGATGAATCCTTACTCAAGATTAGTGAGCCACTCGCATTCTAGAACATGATACAAGAAGATAAATAGCATGAAATGAGATTTTATATTAACACATAAGAGAAGATTACATACTGTGAGATACCAAAGACCTGAATACTCATTACAGTTATAACTCCTCCTCACTGAGACCCTACGGGCTCTGAGCCTTCATACAAAAGTGTTACAAAATGTATACAAAAGCCTTTTCAATGCACAGATTGCTGATAGAAATCTGGAACCCTTCTAATGTCTTATTTATGGGTTTTTATAGAAAAGATAGAGAATTCTAGAGAAGGAGGTAGATGGAGCACATTTAATGAATTGATTTGAACAAAATGGCGGAAAACATTTGCGCCCGCACTGTGAATGACTAAATATAAATGACTGTACTTTACAATTTACCTCCGGAAATAAATGTTGAGGATGAAAATCTTTTCATGAACAAGACACAAATAATAAAATATACAATGTTCTGCCCTTAACTGAAAGAGGGAAAATCTGTTGCCATAAAACCTTGAGATAGCTTGTGATTGTGCATAGTACTCTCAGACCTCTAACTTTGAATTTAAACTCCAGGTATTTAATGCAGGGTGTTGCGCTTCCTGATCTTTCACCGATATCTGTAAGCAGCCCCATTAATATTTCTTGCTGTGTAATCTTTCCCTCCGCAAGCGTCTTTAAAATTCAATGGGTTTTATCTGTATTTCCATTAATAAGGTCATGTCATAACAGCTGCCTCCGGCTTCTTTCTTAAATTTCGCCAGCAGAATATCGTCCTTTGACATGCTCTTGACCTCTGCAACGGAGGCAGCAAATTAAAGCGCCTCCTTATCATCTTGAAACCTGCAAAACCCACAGATACATTAGAAAAACCAGACTCAGGAGCAAGGGGCGTGGAGGTGGAAATGGTGATGACGAAGACATGGCCATATGGCAAGAACGTGCAGGGTGGCGGAGGAAATACGATGGAGGCTTTGATAAATAGACGGAACGTAGATTTTCCACGTAAAACGGTTTGAACGTGATGACTGAATAAAACAATGAGGATGCATGAAAAAAACACACATATATATACGACAGGGGAAGAATACTATGGACACGCGAGATGATGACATATGGGTGTACGAAGGACAGGTGGGAGGATGACGTGGCTGTGGGGTCAACAGGCGGAGAAGAATGCGTCTTGGGTCGTCGGATTTCGAAACCAGATCAATGGCTCACAGGCGCCTGGGGCGACGTAAAGGTGGGTCACGGGACACAACAGACACAGGCTAACGTGTGAGCACCTTCGAAGGATATCCGCCGTTGGATGGAGGTCGACAGATCCAACGGCGCGGGTTAATTTCATTGCCCGTCCATTGACCAATCTTTAACACGCGAAATGGTGGTTTTGAACGCCGTACTCCTGGACATGCGTCACACGATTTGTGGAATCGCTGGCGTTTGATTGAAAACCGCCAACCTGGTGGAGGTGGTGCGGAATGGAACCAGTGGTTTTCTGCGATGGGATATGGACGCGGGGACCACCACATAAAACAACCTCCACTCCGTTGATTGGACTTGATCGAACGATTACAGTGGTGCCCGAAAGCGTAAAGCGACGAGCTCCTTTTGACTTACCATGTGGTTTCGAGCCCGAGTCATATGGGAACCAAAACAGAGAGGGCTAAGATCTTAGGGGCTAGGCCCGATAAGTTTCAAATTATGGGTTTTAACCTTTGCAGGGTGGATTTTTTCGGGTGGAAAAGCGCAATGACAAACAAAATTTGAGGTTCTCCGGTCATGATAACAGGTTTGAAAGGTTATGAGGGAGCATTAAGCCAAAAATTCGGATGAAAGGGTTGACATGTACAACATTGGCTCCATCTGGGGACGGTGCGTTCCTCCGTGGACGTGACGAGAACCTGCAGACCTCTGATCATTTTTGTATGTAGATTCCACTCTTCATTTCTTTGCTTTTTCTTCAGAACCCCTTAGCACACCTCCCTTATTAAAATAAAAACTGAAACAAAGTCTATATACAATATCATACAACAGGCATACTCTGCCCGAATCAAAATTGGAAGTAAGGCTTGAGAAATTGGCCATTCACAGGGGCATCCAATAGATCACCCTGTAGGTTTTCTAACATGAAAGTATTATTTCCTCCTTGATTCACAATTTTGAATGGGCCAAACCACAGTGGATCGAATTTAGCATGCTTGCCCTTCTCTTCTCTTTGAATGTCCCATCTGAGGACCAGGTCACCAATCTGAAATTTCCTATCCTTTGCATGCTGATCAAAGATATTCTTCATTTTCTCCAGATACTCCGTTAATCTCTGATTCACTTGGTTCTGTGTTTCCTCCAATTCTACCAGTTGGTTAATTCTTCTGACCATGTCATCTGGTTCCTCTTGAATTTCCTGCATGAAACGTGCCACTAGCAAAGCCAATTGCACAGGAAACACGACTGCTCGGCCATATACCAATTCATAGGGAGATTTCCCTGTTGCTCTCTTGCTGGTTATCCTATTTTCCCATAGAGAAAATTTTAATTGGGAGTCCCAATTCTTCTGATTCTCATTTATTGTTTTCTTCAAGGCCCTCACCAGGTTTTATTAGAAGACTCTACCAAGCCATTTCCTTGTGGATAGTAGGTTGTGGAGTGACTCAATATGATGTTATACTGTTGGCAGAAATTTACAAACCTGGCAGACTTGAAGGCCTGTGCATTATCAGTTACAATCCTAGCAGGGCAGCCAAACCTGGAAATGATATTTTCCTCCATAAACTTGATTATCACAACATCTATAGCATTTCTTGTAGGTATGGCTTCCACCCATATTGTGAAATAATCTGTGGCTGTTAGTATCCATTTATATTGGCCACTTGATGGGGGATGTATTTCTCCTATAAAATCTAATCCCCATTTCTGAAATGGTTCATTCACATGAATAGGAATTAAGGGCAAAGCTGCTAATTTCTGTCTTTTTGCAAATCTTTGGCACTTGTCACACGTCCTGACCCAAGCAAAAGAATCTGTAAATAATTTTGGCCAGTAGAAGCCAACCTTCAGGATTTTATGAGCTGTAGCCCTCCAGATGTAATGCCCTCCACAGATTCCCTCATGAAATTCTGTCATTATCTTCTCCACTTCATTTTCTGTGAGATATAATAGTAATATACCTGAAGGGTCCCTCCAATATAGCTGTCCATTAGCAATTATATATTTCTGGGATTTCATTCTTACAGCTCTGTATTTTATCTTACCACAACTTGGAGGACAGCTAAGTGTTAAAAGATATTCAACTATTTCTTTATACCAAGGACTAGTGAGATATTTCATGTGTACCTTTTGAGTGGTCATCTCTAGTCCTTGTTGTTCCTCTCCTTTCTCAGATTCTTCATTTGCTATCATGGATAAATTAATGCCCAAGGCTTGATGATTTGATTCAGATAACATTTTAGCAAGTCCCTGTCCTTTAACCAGCCTAGTAGGTCTGATGTCCAGATCATACTCCTGTATTTTTTCAATCCATCTTCCTCTTTTACCTTCACTATCCCCCTGAACAAGAATATCTTTGACAGCTGCTGTGGGAACATATGCAGTAATGTGAGATTGCAAAACATAGGTTCTAAAAGCTTTGAGGGACTTTACCAGGGCATATGCCTGCTTCTCCAATATATTATATTTTAATTCAGCATCATGAAGCACTTGACTGAAGAAGGCTATAGGCTGCTCATATCCATCTTCATTTCTCTGCAATAAGACTCCTGCTACTGTATGGGGTGAAGCAAATGAAAATATCATAAATGGCTTTGCATAATCTGGCCCAGCTAGCACAGGAGCTTCAGCGAATGCCTGTTTTATTCTGGTGAATGCATCTCTAGACTCTTGGGACCATTTTACTTCATTATTCTTTTTCAACATATCAGTTATGTGCCTAACTATCTCAGCATAGTTAGGGATAAACCTTCTCAGAAAATTGATTCGGCCTAAAAACACCTGCACTTCCTTCTTATTCCTGGGTAAAGGGATACTATTTATAACTTCAACTCTCTTAGGGTCTATTTTCACACCATCTTTAGTTACAATGTGCCCTAAGATTTTTCCCTCTTCTAATGCAAATAAAGATTTTTGAGGATTGAGGGAAAGGCCATACCTTCTGCATTTTTCAAAAGTTCTCCGTAAATGCTCAATATGCTCATCATCATTCTTGGAAAATACTGTAATGTCATCAATATACACCACCAAAAACTTGTCCTGCTCTCCAACAAAGGCTATGTCTATTGCCCTCTGAAAAGTAGCTCCTGCATTAATTAATCCAAATGGCATCCTGGCATACATAAATGTTCCCCATGGTGTAGTGAATGCAGTTTTCTTCTGATCTTCTGGGAACACAACTACCTGATTATAACTGGAAAATCCATCCATCATTGACATTCTGGATGCTCCCACCACTTTCTGCAGGATGTGGTCCATCTTAGGCAGTGGATAATTGTCCTTTAGTGATGCTCTATTTAAATTCCTGAAATCCACACACAGCCTTATTTCTCCATTTTTCTTTCGAACAGGAACAAGGTTTGCTACCCATTCAGAATATCTCAATGGCACAATTATTTTGGCCTTCAGTAGCTTCTTGATTTCTTTTTCAATAGAGGGAAGCAACAGAGGATTTATTTGTCTGAGCTTCTGCTTATAAGGCTTTGCATCTTCCCTCAGAGGAATTTTATGTTGCATTATATTAACATCAAAAGTTTTTAGGTCTTGGTAGGACAATGCAAATAAATCTTTGTAAGATTGAAACAACTTCAAATATTTTTCTTTGTATTCTTCTGGGACCCTTTTTGATAGTTTTACAATTTTGGGATCAGCGTAAGTACCCAGATTTAAATCTTCCACTTGATTTTCTTCTACCACTTTGCTTGGCTACAATGGAATATCATTTTTGTTAAATAATCTTTCTATAGGCACCAGACCTCTAGGTATAACATTTCCTTTCAGCTGCAACACTTTATTACCTGCTATCTTCTCTTCCTATCTGTTTTCTGCAATATTTTCAGTTTCCTCTTCTTCATTATCATCAATCTCCATATTAGAGAATTCTCCCACTGTCTCCATGAATCTCTTCATTTGTTCATCATCTTCAAATACCTGCCAGTGCTTAATATTATCTGGGATAGATGCCTGTATCGTACCTCAACTTCGTATCTCAAAAGTGGATTCTGAGGAGGACGGAATGTACTAGCAGCTACAGCAAGAGAATCTGCTATTTTGTTCTGCTCCTGGGGCATGAACTGTATGTTAAATGCTGAGAAGAAATTCTCCACAATGTCCCATACTTCATTTCTATATGCTCTCAGCCGAGGATGTTTGGTTTGGCATTGATTTCGGACCTGTCTTACCACCAGCTCAGAGTCTCCCATGAATTTTATACTTTGGATGCCCATGTTTTTAGCTGTCTGTAGTCCCAATAAAAGAGCTTCATATTCAGCTACATTATTGGTAGCTTCATACTCCAATTTAAAGGACAGTGGGATCCATTTTCCTGTGGGAGAGATTAATAACACCCCAGCTCCATTGCCTTCTCTTAAATTTTCTCCATCAAAATGCAGAGTCCAAATTTCTGATTCCTGATATTCTTTAGGCTGCTCAGTTTGGATTTGACCAAAAAGGGGCTCATGAGCATAATTTAGATTTTCTTCTAACATCAAACATGAGAAGTCCCCCTCTTTTTTATAAACTGGGGAATTCTCTGAGCAGTCAGCCTTAGTTACCATTGTAAAAAATCTAGTCTCCCTGTATAACCTCCTCTCCTGGCCTCCAAAGACTGGGACTGTAGCATATGTTAAATCTAACTTGATTGACCCACCAATTTTTGTACCCCAGGACCTTGACAGCAACATGCCAAAGCGGGCTGGGATATCAGCAACCACAATGTCCATGACCACACTCTTTGCTGGAATTTGGGCCATATTGACCACTAAATCTTTAATCATTCCCAAGCATTTAACCCTTTTGGAATCAAATGAATATAGGTCTTTATATGGTCTTGTAATTTGCAGTCCCAGTTGTTCCATGACAGATAGAGGCATTAGATTATGAGAAGCCCCAGAATCTAACATACAATTGTGTAACAGCAGGTCATGAATAACTAGAGACACATAAAAAGGAGGAGTAGAAGGGTCTATCTCCTCGACATGTGGGCCAAAGACTACCATGGGTCTTTCTTCTTGAAGGTTTAAACTATCAGGTACAATTGGTATTTCAGAAGGAAGCATGAAAGAAGTAACTTGAGACTGATATACAGGTTGTTTTAATAGTTCGGTCAGGGGGACTGGAATCTTAATTTTCTCAAGTTCTTTTTGCAGATTAAAAGCAGGTGGGGGCTTTTCTATCATTACTTCTTTTGACTCTTTATTTTCAGCTGAAGATTTAATTTCTTTTGACACAGATTCATCATTAGGAGGACTGGCTACTTTTGAAGAAGAAGGAATCTGATCATTAGGCTGCAAGGGGGCGTTTAGAAGACTCTTACCTTTTTCTATGTTTCTCTTTGTTGCTGATCCCTTCTGAGCAGGTGCTTCTTTCTGAGGTGGCTCCTCTTCTTGATCTTGAGTTCGGGTCCTCTTCCTTGAAGATCTGAGATCATATTTGACATTGAATTGTGCTTGCATGAAATCAGCGAATTGCTTACAATAATGATCAATCTCTGCTTCTTCTTCTTCTTCTTGCAATGGGCATTCTATATCATCACTATTTGAAAAAGCAAGATTTGAATCCTCTAATTGATAAGTAGCATCTTCAGTGGAGCCTTCTGCTGGACCTTCCAAGTACACTGGATGTGGTACCTGATCTGGTTGCTCTTTTGCTTCTCTCGGTAATATCTGCAATGGTGGTCTTTTATACTAGGGATTGTATCCTCTGTTTGGAGCATTATAGAAATTCCTGGGAGCTGCACTCTTAGCCTCCACTTCAAGCTTGACCATCTTCTTTATCATTTTGCTTATTTCATCCATTTTATCTGGATCCTTATCTTGATTAGAGGTGGAAACCTCCTCTTTACCTTTTCTCCTAGTATCTTGTTCAACTTTTCCCTTTAATATCCCGGTGGAGGCAAAGTTTGCTTCCAACTCCAGAGCATCTGACTGAGCATCATCTAAAGTGGCAGGTTTTCTTTCCCTTAAGAAGAAGCCAAAGTCAAAATCAAAGGCTGCTATAAAAACTATCTTGGCAGATGTTTCATGGGGCTTCATTTCAGGAGGCAAGTTCAAATATAACTTGTTAAATCTTTTAATAAACTCTGACACTCCTTCATTATGCTTCTTCTTCAAGGTATTAAATTCAGTAAGAAACTGACCATAATCTTTCTTTTCTCCCCACTTCCTGAGGAAAGTATTCTCCATATCGTCCCAGGTGGTCACCGAACGGTTCCCCAAGGTCTTGAACCATTTTCTGGCTTCACCCTCCAAAGATTGTACAAATAATCTTAAGACCACATCCAAATGTTCAACATTTAAGTTTTCTGCAAAAGAGCAGAAAGTCTCAAGATGTTTCTGAGCATCAATTTCATTTTCACCATTGAATCTAGGAAAAATCTTCAAGTAATCCTGTGGCATATCATTTAGCACTTGGGGTAAGGCCAGTGGAACATATTTGTTCAATAGAAAAGCAGGAACATTAGCCATTGGAGGAGGTGGGGGTTGTGCAACAATCTGAGGTACAAATGAAGGAAGGGGAGTAGGAGGAAGTGGAGTATGTATAACAATGGGAATAAATTGCACAAAAGCCTGAGGTGTAGATGGGAATAGTTCACGGTTGACAGTAGCTACTTCTGTGACTTATTTAATTTCCTCAGCCTCGGGAGTAGGATGGAAATCTTCTTCAATCCAGGCACTTCCTCTACGTGGAGTTTCTAAGTAAAATTCAGGATTTTCCTTGGTAGAATCGGGATGTCCTATTCTGATCTCTCGAGAAGAAGAGGGCGGATAATCTTCAACGGAATATTCAAGGTTTTCAGCACGAACGGATTTCCTCTCCTTCCAAACTCTTTTATGAATGATCTTCTCTGGGTCAGACACGTAGGGTGTCTTTGATTGAGATGTATCTGACCTCAAATGTGGCTTACGAGGAGCCAAGACTTCCAATAGATTTATCAAATAAAGAGCAGTGGAGTCTCCAAGGTGAGAGATGCGCAACTCTTCAACTCTCTATGCTCACCTTATTAGAGAGTGAAAACAATTTGTCGAGGCCCAGGGAAACTGATATTCTCAAATTCGTCCCCGGCAACGGCGCCAGAAAGATGTTGTGGACAATTTTGTCACCCCTAGGGACAGCCTAGAGTTGCTATAGACCAGTGCCTAGGACATCTTAATATACCAAGGAGCTCATCATATAGCTTGGGTTGTCAATCCAAAAGCTCTCTTACTATCTCTTGTTGAACAAGGAAATTAGTTTAAATGGGACCAATCTCTCTCAGAAGCTAATACAAAGATAAGAATAATGTAGGAACATCATGCAAAACTCCAATACAGTACTGCATGTGCTTAAAATTAAGAGACAACTTACCGTAAAGAGGCTTACCATAATATGCAATTACGTAAAATCAAATATCAGAAGTGGATGTAGTGAAGAAACATGAAGAAGAGATGAAGAAGGAGACCTGGTACCTGATACACAAATGTAATCACATGGTGGCTTATCCAACTAAGAATCCATACATGACAATGGCGTTTTAAAAGCACCCTCCTCAAGTAACTAATATAGCAGAAAACATGGGTGAAATGAACATGGAACAGTATATCATGACTAGGCCTATTTAAAGCGCTTGACTAATCTAAGTATGGGCACCAACTGGGATGAATCCTTACTCAAGAATAGTGAGCCACTCACATTCTAGAACATGATACAAGAAGATAAATAACATGAAATGAGATTTTATATTAACACATAAGAGAAGATTACATACTGTGAGATACCAAAGACCTGAATCCTCATTACAGTTATAACTCCTCCTCACTGAGACCCTACGGGCTCTGAGCCTTCATACAAAAGTGTTAAAAAATGTATACAAAAGCCTTTTCACTGCACAGATTGCTGATAGAAATCTGGAACCCTTCTAATGTCTTATTTCTGGGTTTCTATAGAAAAGATAGAGAATTCTAGAGAAGGAGGTAGATGGAGCACATTTAATGACTTGATTTGAACAAAATGGCGGAAAACATTCGCGCCCACACTGTGAATGACTAAATATAAATGACTGTACTTTACAATTTACCTTCGGAAATAAATGCTGAGGATGAAAATCTCCTCATGAACAAGACACAAATAATAAAATGTACAATGTTCTGCCCTTAACTGAAAGAGGGAAAATCTGTTGCCATAAAACCTTGAGATAGCTTGTGATTATGCATAGTACTCTCGGACCTCTAACTTTTAATTTAAACTCCAGGTCTTTAATGCAGGGTGTTGCGCTTCCTGATCTTTCATCGATATCTGTAAGCAGCCCCATTAATATTTCTTGCTGTGTAATCTTTCCCTCCGCAGGCGTCTTTAAAATTCAATGGGTTTTATCTGTATTTCCATTAATAATGTCATGTCATAACAGCTGCCTCCGGCTTCTTTCTTAAATTTCGCCAGCAGAATATCGTCCTTTGACATGCTCTTGACCTCTGCAACGGAGGAAGCAAATTAAAGCGCCTCCTTATCATCTTGAAATCTGCAAAACCCACAGATACATTAGAAAAACCAGACTCGGGAGCAAGGGGCGTGGAGGTGGAAATGGTGATGACGAAGACATGGCCATATGGCAAGAACGTGCAGGGTGGCGGAGGAAATACGATGGAGGCTTTGATAAACAGACAGAACGCAGATTTTCCACGTAAAACGGTTTGAACGTGATGACTGAATAAAACAATGAGGATGCATGAAAAACACACACATATATATACAGCAGGGGAAGAATACTATGGACACGCGAGATGATGACATATGGGTGTACGAAGGACAGGTGGGAGGATGACGTGGCTGTGGGGTCAACAGGCGGAGAATAATGCGTCCTGGGTCGTCGGATTTCGAAACCAGATCAACGGCTCGCAGGCGCCTGGGGCGACGTAATGCTGGGCCACGGGACACAACAGACATAGGCTAACGTGCGAGCACCTTCGGAGGATATCCGCCGTTGGATGGAGGTCGACAGATCCAACGACGTGGGTGAATTTCGCTGCCCGTCCATTGACCAATCTTTAACGCGCGAAATGGTGGTTTTGAACGCCGTACTCCTGGACACGTGTCACGCGATTTGTGGAATCGCTGGCGTTTGATTGAAAACCGCCAACCTGGTGGAGGTGGTGCGGAATGGAACCAATGGTTTTCTGCGACGGGATACGGACGCGGGGACCACCACATAAAACAACCTCCGCTCCGTCGATTGGACTTGATCGAACGGTTACAGTGGTGCCTGAAAGCGTAAAGCGACGAGCTCCTTTTGACTTACCATATGGTTTCGAGCCCGAGTCATATGGGAATCAAAACAGAGAGGGCTAATATCTTAGGGGCTAGGCCCGATAAGTTTAAAATTATGGGTTTTAACCTTTGCAGGGTGGATTTTTTCGGGCGGAAAAGCGCAACGACAAAAAAAATTTGAGGTTCTCCGGTCATGATAACAGGTTTGAAAGGTTATGAGGGAGCATTAAGCCAAAAATTCGGATGAAAGGGTTGACATGTACAACAGGAACAACAACGATGCTACTACACACTTAATAAAGACATCATCAATGCACGATGTCGCCTCCTCTCTTCAAATCGTTAAACAAACCTTCGCTCTCAAACCAACAATACTCCCATTGCTTCACAAAATTCTGTCCTCCCCATACATCCCATCCAAACTTTCCAACTTCCCCTTACATCTCCATTTCCTAACTGACCCTTTCCAAGCGCTTCAACTCCTTCAAATCTTCCCCACCCTTTACATATGCCACCCCATGTTCCTCCCTTTCCACCTGCCCAACAATTTCTCCCCGTCCTTCTGCAACATGCACATTTTCGGTTTCGTCAAAGGATCGATGCACTTTGTCCCATCCAAGTTTGCTCAATTTGTCATGAAGCTTACCTATCCATGAAAACAAAAACAAGTCATGGAATAATTTGTTGTACCCTTTGTGTTGCCGAACGATCAACGCATCGTTTCTCCTCTACAAATAACATGGACTCAGGTATCCAGCCACATGTCCTATCCTGCCTAACTCAAGTTGAAGAGATGCTCATTGCTCGTGTTAATCCCGTTCTTCAAGTCACCCATGCACGTGGTGGCCAATTAAAATATTCCGGTCATACTATTAGTTTTCCACAAGATATCACAAATATTGTCACGTCTCTTCCTCGCATGTTGTCAGAACTAGACATCCTTGTTGTAAACAAAACTAGCTATGATGAAAAAAACTATGAATTTTTTGTTAGTCGAACACATGTCCATGCAGCTTTGCAATTCAAACTACAAAACGACCCATACTACAAATATGTCCATATTAACCAACTTGCCCTCTCTGCTTTGCCTATTCCACCTACCAACATTTCCAACATGCTACACCATATCAACACAGCTTCCATCGCACTCCATGAAGCCATTCCATAAATTCCTAATTTTGAACTTCCCCACTCATGCCCGTCTAACCTCCACCCATCCTCCTTTGTTTCAACTCTACCAAACTGTCATTCTGAACTTGATGAAATACATGCCTACATAGATTCCTCCAATTCAACAACCACCCATTCACTTCAATGGCCGACCATTGGCCTTTCCCCAATCAATGAATACAACACAGAGGGCCTATTCACCATGGCCTTCCCCACCCTCTTCCCCACAGGATCTCCCATGATTAACCAACCAAGAATTGCAAAAGTGGATATGCAAGAATACGCTATGCATCTAATGCGCTACAATGACAATCGTTTTGCACAACATCCTCGCTTCCGATATTACTTGTACAACTTTATCATGCGCCATCGCAGCCAAGCAATTGCCTCTGTCTTCATTAAAAGGGACCTTTCAAACACCCTACCAGCAATAGTTGCGGACCTTCGCCACCAACTCAAACAAACGCCCCCTTCCACCATTTCAGACCAAATTATGCGTTTCGGGTCAACCTTGCGTGGAAGCCGTTCTTTTTGGACCAGGGCTAGAGGATAACTAACAGACATGATCACTCAAATTGGTACCCCTACCATATTCTTCACACTAACTGCAGCTGATACAAAATGGCCTGACTTGCATAATTTGATGCCTTCCAACCCTCCATCCAATTCAAATGAGCAAACTCGATGGAGAATGCAAAACATTATTAGAAACCCGCATCGTGCATCTCAATATATCCATTGCAGATTCATAATATTCCTAGAAGAGGTGCTACTTAAAGGATTCCTTGTAAAGGATTATTGGTGCAGGTATGCATACTATTCCTTCCTTCTCTTATCTTTCATTCCTTTCACTTCCACACATCCAATCTTACTATCTGTCCCCTTCATTTATAAGGTATGAATGGCAACATCGCGGCTCCGCACATATCCATGGGTTTCTGTGGCTTCCAAATGCACCTGATATGGACAATCTCGATTGGACCAACGACCCAGATGTCCACGTGGCTACAGATTTTTTTGATCAGTGCTGCACTACTTGGAATCCTCACCCGCTTCACAGTCGAGCTTCTGGAATAAATCATTCATCTATACAAGATCCATGCCTCCTTAACACACATGAAATATTCACAGGCAATCAGTTAGAAGACTATGAAAAAGTCCTCAATTCTGTTCAAAGGCACACATATTGCCACTCTTCTACATGTTTACGCACAAGAAATAACACATCAACTTGCTGCTATGGAGCCCCATGGGAGGTTCGCAACACGTCATCTCTTCACATTGATGGTTCTAGCAATAAAGTGTACTCCCCTGCTAGAAATGATGACAAACTCAACGTGCACAATGCTCAGCTACTTGCAATATAAAGGGCCAACATTGATTTTCAACCAGTTCTCTCACGCCATGCTGTGTTGAACTACATTTCAAAGTATGCAGCAAAATCAGAGGCAAATTCTGAAAGCTACTACCAAATGCTCTCACGCCTCTCACAATGCTCCCCCCCCAGATGCTCCTACTATCACTATCGTATGCAAAGTCCTCACCGAAATTGTTGCTGATCGAGACATTGGTGCACAAGAAACATGCCACATGCTACAAAAACTCCCACTCACAAAGTGTAGTCGTTCTTTTGTCTCCCTCAATGTAAAAAAAAAAAGTCTTCAAACGTGTATCGCATGAATTAGATGGTCATCCTCCATCAACACCTTTCATTGCCTCCTACATGCAAAGACCACCTACACTTGAAAGTTTGTCTCTTATTGAAGTTGCACGCTCCTGGTCCTTCTCCACTCGTCGAAAAACATCACCATGGAAACAAATATTCCCTCCCATGTTTGTCCGCGTTCTTCCTCGTTACACCTCCATTCCATTGAGAGAATCACCATCCTATGTAGACTTCTACTGGAGTGAACTCCTCCTATACTTCCCTTTCCGTAGCCTGCCTAATGATATTGGCATATCCGATGCAGGGATTGCTGCACACTGGGAAGAAATTAGACACACATATCAACCTTGGCATGTTCATCGCAAACCATCCACCCCGGACCTTTCTAACTATATCTGTTCATCCCCAAACAACCCTCCCCATCACCCCACACTTGACATGCATGAATGGCAGTTTCTCTCTCAACTCCACCCAGGTAACAACCTCCTCCTCGATGAGCTTGAAATGCTTGGCCATCGTGAGTTTGACACAAACCATAATTGGGGCCACTCTACAATCCCTCCACACTTACAAGAAACAGCCATCCGCTTCATCGACTCCACCCGCTCCTCCACAAGATCCCACCAACTCCTAACTCCGTCTACACATTCCCTTTCCTCCTTGTCCCCAAGCCAAACCATTGCATTCAATATCATTTTCTCGCACTTCCGCAACAACATTGCCAAAAAAACACTCCAAATGATAATCCAAGGCACTGCTGGTACCGGCAAGTCGTCCCTAATTGAGTTCTTAAAAAATGCATTCCTTGAAAGCTCCACCATGGAAAAATGCCCCCTGCTACTACTTGCTCCTACCGGTGTTGCAGCATTCCACATTAATGCTTTGACGATCCACTCTGCTCTTCGCATCCCTATATCCTCTATGGAGCCTTTAGAGGGTTATTCCCTCCTAAACCTTCAAGAACAACTTCAACATATCAACTACATTCTAATTGACGAAATGAGCTTCATTGGTCCTAAATTGCTTTCTCAAATTGATGATCGCTTGCGCGAGGCATTCCCATCAAATAGAAACAGCCCATTTGGTGGACGTTCTATAATCCTTGTGGGTGACCTTGGCCAACTACCACCTGTAAAAGACACGCCAATGTATGTAGGAAATTCTCGTGGCACTGCACTTTGGCAAAGCTTCAATACTGTGGTTACGCTTGCAACAGTTTTTCGGCAACAAGGAAAAGTCCTGCACAAATTTCCTTCCGCGAAATCCTCTCCAACCTTCGCAATGCAACACCCACTATTACTGATTGGAATCTTCTTATGACACGTTCAAAAACAAATCTTCCTGAAGCCGAAGTCCAATCATTCTCCACTTCAATGCATCTTTATTCAACAAATGACGATGTTGACCTGCACAATAAATCAATGTTAAAATTATTAAATCAGCCAGTTGCACATTGTTATGCTGCCGAAAAGAGGCAACTAGAAACTACTCAACCAAAAAATGATCAATTATCAAAGAAAATACTCCTTTGCATTGACCAACGTGTTATTCTCAGAAGCAATCTGTGGGTTGGCACTGGTCTTATTAACGGTTCGCTCGGCATTGTTCGTGCAATCGTATATTCACCAGGTTGTACACCACCAAAACTACCATCCTTTGTTGTAGTTGCCTTCCCTCACTACAATGGTCCACCATGGGATCCTTCGAATCCTACATTTGTGCCAATCCCCCCCATCACAAGGGGTTCGTGCACACAAATGCCTTTCGGCATGGCATGGAGCTTAACAATCCATAAATTGCAAGGCATGACACTAGATAAGGCAACAATTGACATCGGAAACATTGATCGGCAAGGGCTCACTTTCACAGCTATTTCAAGAGTTCGCTCGCTGAATGATCTCTGCATCTCCCCTGCCTTCTCCTACTCACGCTATTCACGTATGCAGGACAACCCTTACGTCATGCTCAGGAAACAAGAAGAGGCACACCTTGCATTCAAATCTATTATTCACACTCCTTGAAGAACTCCTATTATTGGTACCTCCTGTTCGCTTGCATTCCACTTTTACTTCTTTCTTCTTGTTCCTCATAATAAGACCTTGCAAATTTTCTACTTCATTTACATTTTCACTTTCCAATATCATTTCAACTCATATTTGTTCCTACTATTTGTTTCTTATTATGCTTTTCATTATTAGTGTAAAATTTTTACATGTTCACTTATATGCTTTTCCTTTCCTTGCAGCAACTATGGATCGCAGCTACCTTTCTCAACTCAACAAGTTCTATGAAGAAATCACTCAACAGGAGAATGCACTCCTCATTCTACAGCAACGCTTCTTAGTTCCACCTACTCTACCACTATACCGTTTGCGCCCAACGTTGCAACTACTCCATAAGATCAAAATATTCATTCGTTGCCTCATTCATGTGCATGAAAGAGATGCACACAGGCAACTTCGAGCATACTATCTTAGTCGCGTCCCGAGTTTGGACGTCGATTGGTGCTGTCACTGTCGGGCAACCCCTTGTATTTACGACTAGATTGCAACCATACACCTTTCATGCATGATTAGTCTACTATGCTAACACTTGTTCCTCCTTCTTGTTCCAAAGCACTTTCCTTCTATATTTAACAATATCACTCTTACTCTTTTTGCTTGTACCATGATGTGAAACTGCCTACTACTGCGAGTTTTAATAACATGTAACACCTTTTTACCATTACATTACTTCAATACAAGTCAATGATGCCTTAGCGAAAATCTATACGATGTGCAAGAGATCTATAGTCTACTATATTGTATACTATCTGTTTTCATCATATCAGTTATGCCTACATATCTAAATCACTCAAATTATTTCCTTTATACGCTCTCAGTTTATACGATTATAAATCGATTCACAAGCAAACCTATTGTTTATTTTCAAATAGTTTGCTTCTAATTTAAATTACATTCATGCAATTTTGAGTTAATTACTTCTACTATTATTAACACACAATGATTTAAGATAATAACCACAAAGTTATTAAATTAAAGTCATGGAGACGAAATTACCTACCTTCTTTCCTCCTTCAAGTTGAGCAAACAACATATTTAATTTTCATACTTTTAAATCTAAAAATTCATGTAATCAATCAATGGCAGATTTTACCCCTCATAAATTCACATTCATCATGTTCCCTAACATGTACCACAAAACGATTCATGTCTCCTCATTCCGACGTTCCCTTGCACCCCGGTGCAATTGCTAGTTTATTTATTTTATAAAGGTGTTGTCTATTCTACGGCAGTTACACTACGGCGTTCATAATGCATGCTTATCTATTTATTTTTAATATTTGGTTACTGGGGTTTAGATGCCCGTTTAATGTAACGGAGCGGGGAAGGAAATCGTGGAATTGATTGCCAAAACTAAATTTTTATTTAAAATCCACGTGGCAATCAGCATTGGAAGCCCTACCCGTTGATTTAGCCGTTCGTTAACGGTCCATTCTTGGTGTCCGACGTGACGTGGCTCACTGCGCCACGTTAATTTTTTTTAATAAAATATATTAATAAATAAACGCTTGTATTAGTCAAATAAATTCTTTAGTTAATGAAAAAAATTTATGGGTGAGGTCTTGTAATTATTTTTAGCGAAAAATTATTGAAGCCAGGGGATTAGGAATGTGAAGGATGGAAGGAGATAAGTGTAAAGGTTCAACTTTGAAATTCGTTAGACTCCATAAACATGGGAGCTATTCACTTTTTGATTTTGTTGAGTTGTCAACATTTCATTGGATGTTGTGTAGAGATTTAGATTAATGGGTTGTTAGGTGAGTTGATTTTTTCAATGAGGAATAAAATTGCGTGTAGTCTACCGAGGTTGCGTTTTGGCCCGGAATCTGGAATCTGGTAACGATTTCTAGAAAATTCGGCAAAGATTTGTCTAGAAACTTGTTTACAGTTGTTAAACATTAGTATTTTGAGTGCCCCAGGTGTTTTTGATAGTGCCGAATCCATTTCCACTATCAAAAATGGATTACAAGCACTGCAACTACCTGATTTTTTAAAATTTAGTTGACCGGATTCTGGCAGATTTCTGCCGTCTGGGCCAAAACGCGGCCTCGATAGACAACTCCATAAAATTGTGTTAACCTAATAGTTGCTTCATCAATTAGTGAAAAGTAGGTTTGTGTCATTAACTTTGTAAAGTGAAAAAGTAAATAGTAACCATTAACTTTGTGAAGTTCCAAGTCATGCCACGAGATGTCATTATCTTTGTGAAATTCCAAGTCATGTAAGAAAATGTGAGTGTCTGTGTGAAAGTCAAAAATCATGTAAACCATCATTGTATTTTTGAAATGAAAATTATTTAATATTTAAATTTATTTTAAAAAATTTAACTAAAATAAAATATATATATTTTTAATTTATTATAATAATTAATATATTTTGATAAAATTCTTAACACTTACTTAGTAATATAAAACTTCAAATTGAAATCACCATCCTTCAAAAATAAATCCTCGAATATAAGTCATGGGAGTAATTTGAGACTATCCACAATATATGATCCATCCAGGAATCTATCAAAGTCAACCCATGTTTAGTAATAATTCAAAAGATGAACATTATAAGTTGGTCGATTTATATATATGTTTTATTTTATTAAAAAATTAAAGCAAAGTATACATTCAACTTAAAAGTATACGTTAAACTTATGTTTTCGTTAGAAAAGTTAAATGTGCCGTGTTTGTTGTGCCTTTGAAAAATAATTTTGTAAAGGTAACTAAACGTGTGTGAAGAAATAATTTCATGGGAACAACTTACCATGTTTGAAAGAATTATTATTTTTATTTTATGGGAACACTTTACCAAGTTTCGATGAATTATTTTAAGTATGGAAGAGTTTTTATACCGTCTAAATAGAAAGGATGGTTTTATAATTAAGGGAATGAGGGGTTTTGTTTAATAGTATGAGTGTTATTTACATTATATATGTTAAAAACCAAAAAAATTATATTTATATTTTATTTATTTTTATTTAAATAAATTTCAATTATTAATAAAATAATATATATAAGATTTGAGTATAAAAAGTTGTAAAACAATTTTTATGATCACATTTTATAGTTAAAAAGCTAAATCAATCTCAATAAGAAAATAACTAACAATTACACTACATGTTGCAAAAGAAATGTCCCAAGGCAATAGCATAGGAAAGAGTAGCCTAGAAGAAATAAGTTGTTGCAGAGAAGGAGCCATTGTGAAAGAATGAAAGGCAATTTTGCTTCCATGGAAGGAGGTGTGGAGGTTTCAAAGATATTGATGATAAGAGTTGTCAACTAGAAAATTTTGTTATAGATATTGAAATAGGAAATTGGGGGTGAAAATCCTTTGGTGATTAATCATCCTCTGAAACAAGCATGAAATGAGCATGTAACTCAAATAAGATACTTTAAATACATTCAAGTACAATATATCTAGCATAGATGTAAATAAAGAGAATTTTTATTAAGAGAAATAGAGTTTAGTCCAAGTTCATCTACATATCCGAGTGCTAATGCTTGTCAGCAATTTTATATTGTATATGAATAACAATAGTCTTGGTATACAAGTGAATGTATTTTTAATATGGAGACATTTTTATGAAGGAGATATTGTTTTTTATGTTATGGTTTATTTTGTTAACTCCAAACTTGGTTTATTCTTTCTCTATATACATAAGAAACAACAAATACAAAGTAATCTCACAATTTTAAGTTATAGTTTTATATTTTATAATTACAAATCCAGTTTCTTATTAAACTATTTTACACACATCTATTTATTCAAATAAATTATATTGTGAATATGTTTTCTCTTATTATTTGATTACAAAATTATTGTACTCCCTACTAAGTAAAACAACTTTATTAATAAAGAATTGAATGCTGAATAGAAAGATTGCTCAAGCTAGAACTATTGTAATATATAGAACTGATTTTTTGATGTATAAATTATTTGTTTTATATGTCGTTGAATTTCCATTACCTATTATCTTCAAACCCCATGGGAAGTTATTGAACATGGGAGCCAAATTTAGGTGAAAATTATAATCCTAAAAAAAAACATTGAGATTGTCAACTTGGAAAAAAAAAATTATAATCCTAAAATTCTCTTACCTAATCATATTTTCCAATATATAATTAAGTTCTATTTATTACAAACAAAGGCAATATTAAGAACCTCCTAGAGTTATAAAAGATAATTGACATGAAAAATAAAAAATCTTCTCATGACAACACACAAATGTTAATCTTAATTGAATTATTAAAAAACTAAAAAGGGATAATAGATAGTATCACAAGTTTCGTACCAGAACTAAATGCTCCTATATGAAACAATGATGGCTTCCATCAGTTCAAGAGAAGTAAAAACAAGTTTGTTGAGAAAACAACTATAGCACTGAGAGATATTTGGAAACAACTGTTGAATTGGTGAACATGTCTTGCTCTATGGTGTTGGATATTGGGCATAGGCAACTATTGAATTGGTGAACATGTCTTTCTCTATGGTGTTGGATATTGGACATAGATTTCTTGATCTTGTATGCAAGACTGTCAATTTTCATGTACCTTATACTACATTAACCATGATATTGTCAACATTTAGAGCACATTTTCCATCACATTTGTAGAGAAAATTACAATAGAGTATCAAAATTTTCTTATCATATATAAATGTTCCTATAGGAAACAACTACCTTGTGCCTCATAGTTTAAATTTGTGCAGGGAGGAGGAGAGGAGTGTCAAGGTGCAAGGTAGAACAAGAAGAGAAAGAAGAATCTTGTTCGGGACTTCAGATAGATTCATTCTCTGCACATCTAGACTCAAAGATTAATAAATAAAAAAAACTCACCATATTTTGAATTTCTTATCTTAAAAATTAGAATATCAATTTAATAAATTTTACTCAATTACACATTTAGCAATATTCATTTTAAAAAATACAAATATAAATTACTATTTTAAATAAAAATATTACAACACATTTAACAATATTCATTTAAAAAAATACAAATACAAATTACTATTTTAAATAAAAATAGTACAAAGAATCACATTAATGACCATGACCCTCGTGTACCTTCCTCTTATTACTTTTTAAATACATTTTAAAATACCTAATGTTTGTAACTTACTTAATCATAGTGTCAATTTTGTAAAACTGTAATCTACAAGTCTCACTTTTTATAACTTTGGTGGAAGGATAGAGTATCTAAATTCCCTTACCCTTTAAGAAGTATCCTCAATTATTGTACCACCCACCTCAACATCCAATCTAGACATCTTAGGTTATTCTAAATTGATCAAGAGTATATAATTTTTAGGGTGGTGTTCTATGTTCACTAAAATTCCCATGATGTCCATCACTATGTATGGGGTTCATTGCAACCTTGGATATATTCTATGAGTTGTTGTGATTTTTTTTTCTTGTGGCTAAAATTTATTTTTGGTTGTCACCTAGTTATCATGATTCAAAACATTGCTATCATCTCAGATCCTTATAGCATTAGATATATTTTGTGAGCTAATGTGATGTTTTGTTTGTCACAATGATTCAAAAATCAGTTATTATACCACACTATTGACTTTCTCATTGTCTGTTTTGTTTGTGAACCCTTTAAAAAAACCACATGAAGATTTGATTTTACAATCTGATCTCCCCAGCATGGGTGGGGGTTTCAAAAATTGGAGAGTAAATTGAGTTGTTATTGTTAGAAATTTTTGTATAAGATGGGAAATTTGGATGGTTTGTAGAGAATATGGATGCCATAACAGATATCTATTTTTAATTTTTAGTGTCTCTGGCCACCATGCATCTAATAGGATCCATTTCAACTGAGAACGTCAATAGATCAATGTGTGAATGATAACTTGTGACATCCCTGGCCATTTTCTTTGATTGTGGACCAGGTTACAAACTAATACTTTGTGAAATCCCTAGCCATTTTCTTTGATTGTGGATCAGGTTATAAACTAGAATACACTCTCTCTTCATAAGACTCTACAATATATATTGGATGAAGGGAAAGGGTATGATAAAACTTGTAAAAGAACCCCTTAGGGATATGTCAACTTAGTCTATTGTTAATCACATAGTGCCAATTTTGTAAAACTATAATCTACAGTAAGGACTAATTCCATGCATCTAATAGGATCCATTTCAACTAAGAACATCAATAGATCAATGTGTGAATGATAACTTATGACATCCCTCGCCATTATCTTTGATTGTGGATCAAGTTATAAACTAATACTTTGTGAAATCCCTTTGTGAAATACCTAGCCATTTTCTTTGATTGTGGATCAGGTTATAAACTAGAATACACTCTCTCTTCAGAAGACTCTACTATATATATTGGATGAAGGGAAAGGTTATGATAAAACTTGTAAAAGAACCCCTTAGGGTTATGTCAACTTAGTCTATTGTTAATCACATAGTGCCAATTTTGTAAAACTATAATCTACAGAGTGGGTTTTTTCTTTTGCAAGTTTCCTTTGAATTGAAAAATAATTTTTTTTTATAAAAGCTAAAATTATGTAGTGAAAAAAATTGTTTAAAATTTCAGAATAAAAAGTTGAGTAAGTTTGACATCATATAATATGAAATTTGTTTATGATTATAAAGTAAAAAATATGTAATATTTTTTAGCTACAATTAGGTAATTAAAGATATGTATATAGTTTTTTCGAATAGAAGAAATTTGATATTCATTAACCAAAAAAAATTGGAAAGAGTATGCATGTAGTTACAAACAGTTATGTAGTTAGAAACTACTACAATTAAGTAATTAAAGGTAAAATTAGTGTTATTTAAGAAATGAGAATTATGAACATTCATCATTATTGCTCAAGATAAATCATTTCCTGTGAAATAATTTAATAAACTATATTCTACATGAATGCCATGGGTCAATACCATGGGTTGTTTTTATAGTTTATTATTATTTTATTTATTAGTTTTGTTTTTTTATTGTATTCTGACCTAGTTAAAATGTTCATTACATTATGTCGGGTTATGTCAACTTAGTCTATTGTTAATCACATAGTGCCAATTTTGTAAAACTATAATCTACAGTAAGGGCTAAGTGGGGTTTTTTTTTTTTGTAAGTTTCCTTTGAATTGAAAAATATTTTTTTTTATAAAAGCTAAAATTATGTAGTGGAAAACTTTGTTTAAAATTTCAGAATAAGAAGTTGAGTAAGTTTGACATCATATAATATGAAATATGTTTGTGATTATAAAGTAAAAAACATGTAATATCTTCTAGCTACAATTAAGTAATTAAAGATATGTATATAGATTTTTTTAATAGAAGAAATTTGATATTCATTAACAAAAAATCGGAAAGAGTATGTATGTAGTTACAAACTCTTATGTAGTTAGAAACTATTACAATTAAGTAATTAAAGGTAAAATTAGTGTTATTTAAGAAATGAGAATTATGAACATTCATCATTATTTCTCAAGATAAATCATGTCTTGTGAAATAATTTAATAAACTATATTCCACATCAATACCATGGGTTGTTTTTATAGTTTATTATTATTTTATTTTATTATTTTTGTTTTTTTATTCTATTCTGACCTAGTTAAAATGTTCATTACATTATGTCAATCTTTTTATTTGATTTACTTTTATTTTTATTACTTGTGGATCTAATGGCCTAAAACATTTCAATCGTCTAACATTTGATCCAATGGGTGAGACATGGACACATTGACAACTAGGGAAGTTGTTTTCAAATAAGGTCAATATCATGGTCTATTTTTATAGTTTATTATTATTTTATTATATATATATATATAACTCTTTACTTGTGGATCTAATGGACGTGAATCTTTTTTAAATAAAAAAGATAAGGATTGGGAAGTGTTTGTCGTTTAAGTAACGCGTTGGGGCATCTCTAAGTACACTCACTCTTTTTATGTATCTATCTTGTTGCTTGGTGCCTAGGTGTTTTATGATGAGAATTCTAATGGGATCCAACCAATCTATGTCAAATAGGCCATGAGGATAAAAGGAGTTGGCTAGATCAAGTGGATCTAATGGCACCCAACTCGTGACTTTAATCCAATGCTCCATTAATTTTGTAGTCATTCCATCCATGCTTAATTTCTATATTTGTGTACCATTAATCCAAAAAAACTCATATATGACATTTACACTAAATTAATATCTCATTATATTCTTTCAAAGTTTTAGGAATATATTTGTGCCAATAAGCATTCAAGCATAATCAATTTCAATGAACCATGACATTTTATCACTATAAAGAAACTCTTTACCAAAAAGTTGTTATTGTCCTTATGAAAGTACATGTCATGAAAGGAGATGGTTTCAATGTTTTTATAAAGTTATTGATGAGTGTCAAATTAGGGTCAAATTAATCAGCTTACTAGGGTCCACTTTGATGTATAGTTTTGTTTTTTCTAATAAAGTTATAATCAATTGAAAATAGTGGTTGAATTAATGGTTAAATTAATTTCATTTTATATAATTATATGTTATTAAAATATAGTCTTATTTTAATTTATAAAGGAAATTACTTTGTCATAATTTTTTCGGTAAAAATGACATGAGATAGAACATTGTCCACACATTTTGAACCAACTAGTGTGGTTCATCTTCGAGATGAGATGAGAAATCAAATCAAGGCAATGAGCTTAAAATTTTTTAGAGATGACCAAACTAGCTGTTGGCATAACTACTAGTTTGACTAAGAAGGAAAATTAATAATTAATAAAATTTTATTTGAAATTTTATTTATTTTATTTTATGTTTTTATTTTTAATGAGTTATTTTTATAATTTTTTTAATAATTTCCAAATAAAAATATTTAATATAAGGGAATTATGTCATAATTAATATAAGAACGGTATAAATCAAAACAAATTTAATATTTTACTTTTCAATTATTAATATAAGGGAATATGTTGGACTGAGAGGTCTGAAGAAAGATCATTTAAGTCCTTAATAATAACTAAGGTTATCTTATATAGATTACTAATAATAATAAACATAAAGGAGGAAAGGGACAAAAAATAATCAAACCCACCTAGGAATATAGGGTAGGAATCCAACACTTGCTAATATTCTAGCCATCGTCCCTATTAAAATTAATAGGCATTTAAATCTAGAAACTCTGTTAGCTCCTTGAGGAAGAATCTCAATGACAATAACCCTCTTACTACTAGGATCTATGGTCTTCCTAAGATCCATAAAGAGGGGGCCCCCCTTCGACCCATTGTTAATACCATAGGCAGCCCAACCTATCTTCTCGCTAAATTTTTAGCCAATAAGCTCAAGCCCCTCGTAGGTCGTAATAACTCTTATGTCAAAGATTCTTCCTCTTTTGTTAATGAGTTAAAGGGCATTAAAATGGATCTAGATGATAAACTTGTTAGTTTTGATGTAGTTTCTCTATACACCAAGATCCCCATTAATGAGGCTATTGATGTCATCAATCGCATTACAGATCCTGATACTGCCTTCTTAGTTAAAATCTGCCTCACCTCTACTTTCTTTACTTTTGAAGGTGAATTATCTAAGCAGACCTGTGGTGTGGCCATGGGTTCCCCCCTTTCCCCGGTAGTTGTTAACCTATTCATGGAGGACTTTGAATCCAAAGCCAACTCTTCAACTTTGTTCCAGCCTAAGCTATGGAAAAGGTTTGATGATGACACTTGCGTCATCTGTCCCCATGGCAAAGATAAATTGGATCTCTTTTTCCATCATCTTAATATTCAATCTTGTTCCATTGAGTTCACGATGAAATTTGAAGTTAATGGTAGCCTTCCTTTCCTAGATGTTCTTATTTCAAGAAAGGATGATGGTTCTTCCTCCCATCAGGTTTTTCGGAAGAAAACCCATAAAGAGAAATATCTTCACGCTAGCTCACACTATTTCCCTGCTCAGAAATTAGGTGTCCTCAACACCTTAGCCACTAAGGCATTGAGATTCTTTGATGAATCTCACCTTGTTAGGGAGAAGGCCCACCTCCTAAATGTTTTTTGTAGGAATGGTTATAGTAGATCCCAGGGTCTTAGAGCCTTTCTTAAAGCTGAAAAAGGTCCTTGTAATAATAAAAAAGAGAAAAATGAATGGTCATGTGGTGTGGGACTTCCCTTTATTCAAGGAACCACCGATAAGATCGCCAGGATCCTTAAGAAGCATAATGTCTCTTCATATTTCAAACCCCTTAACATTATTCAAAGCTCTCTCAAATAGGTTAAAGATCTCATGAACCCTAGGGAAGGGAAGGGTGTCTACATCATTTCTTGCTCATGCGAGACTCCTTACATTGGTGAAGCAGGTCGGTCAATTAATCAAAGGATTTGTGAACATGTTGCTGACATTAAACATGGAAGATCCCGCTCTTCTGCCCTAGCTAAGCATGCAGAAAAAACTAATTATCACATCTGCATCGAAGAAGCTAAGGTTATTGCTAGGATTGACCATTTCCATCATCATAAGTTAAGGGAAGCCTTAGATATTGAAAAAAGAACTATTAATCTAAATAGGGACGATGGCTGGAATAATAGCAGGTGTTGGATTCCTCCCCTAAATTCCTAGGTGAGTTTGATTAATTTTTGTCCCTTTCCTCTTTTATGTTTATTTTATTAGTAATCTATATAATATAACCTTAGTTATTATTAAGAATTTAAATGATCTTTCTTCAGACCTCTCAATTCAACATAATCCCTTATATTAATTATTGAAAAGTAAAATATATAATTTGTATTGATTTATATCGTTCTTATATTAATTCTGACATAATTCCCTTAAATTAAATATTTTTATTTGGAAATTATTAAAAAATTAAATATTTTCAATTGGAAATTATTAAAATTATTATAAAAACTTTAACTGATTAAAATAAAAATATCAAATAAAATAAAATAAAATTTCAAAGTAAATTTAATTAATTATTAATTTTCCTTCTTACTCAAACTAGCTGTTATGCAATGGCTAGTTTGGCCATCTCTACAACTATTTAAGCTCATTGCCTTGATCTGATTTCTCATCTCATCCCGAAGATGAACCACACAGGTTGGTTCGAAACGCGTTGACAATGTTCTATCTCATGTGATTTTTACTGAAATATTTCCGACAAATTACTATGGATCACAGAAGCCTCAATTCAGAAAAAAAGGAAATTACTTGTTTCACAACATTTTTTCTATTTAATTTTAATCAAAATTCAGCAAATATTTTTAAAAACTTGATTGTAAGTTGTTTAATCTGGAGAATTGGAGTGGCCCATAGGGTTTTGAGGGTGTTGAATCTATTTATGTATTCTAAACAAAAAAAAATCACATTCTTTCTTGAAATTGTTTTACCGAATTCTGGTAAGTTTATTTTGTCTATAAGTTAGACTACACCTTAAAAGATATGGGCTTATTAATGGATCTACAAATTAAAATGTTAAGGTTTACTTTGACCAATGTTACTTAAAAAAAAAATGATAGGGAACTAGGAATGTACCCAAATATATGCGACATCCCTCAAGCCACATATATCGGGAACACATAGTTCAGACTAGGACCAAGATGTCTAAAGACCACCGGAACTGGAGTCAGGATTCCAGACTCCAACGGGAAGCCTATCTTTCTAGCCTTACTATGACAAGCCACATATTCGAGGACTTGAACTCGGGTGGATGGGATGGCAAACTACCATCCCTACCACTCTAGCTAAGCATCCATTGACTACTTAGACCAATGTTTCTTATTGAACACGTGTTAAGCTCTTTGGGGACCAATTACATTCCCTGGCATATATAAGTAGTCAAACTACTTACAGTGCCTTGGTATCCTTGGATTGCCTCCATCAATTGGGAGTGGTAAATCATGGTAGGGATATAGTCACCCGAAAAGTATACATAATGTTTGCATTAGGTGAAGAGTGGTTGTTTTAGCATGGGGTTTGACTCTAAGTTGTTTATATGTTAATGCCTCGTCTAAACTTTAGGAAGCTAATCTTGTAGCAAACATGCCTTCTTTTCCTCTACAAATTTGTTAAGAATCTGATGAAAAATATAGACATGAGTAAAGTTCTACCATGATCCAATTATTATGCATAATGCATCAATGGCTTAGGATTGTGCCCAATTTTAAATTAACCCAAATCATCAAAAAATAAATTAGAGTTCCTAATCAATTGGAAATCTAACTTTATGTATCATTGGTTTTCCACAACTAAAAGAAATTTTGCTACAATATTATATGAGTTGGCCTAACCAATAAAGCGATTGTATTATTCTCCTTAAAATTTACCCTATGGGTGATGAATTTGTGGGAGTTTAAGACTTAATATTTAGGTTGGTTAGTTGTGGTTTAACTCATGGGAGCTTTCTTGAATTATCACCCTAAGTGTAAATTGGTGGAGTTTCCTTCCCTGAATAAGTGAGAGCTTTTCTTCATTGAGTTAATTCCCTATGATAAATTGGTGGTAGTTTAAGGCTTACAATTTAACTTTGGTTGGGTGTGGTTTTGTGATGCACAATGGAAGTTTCCTTGAATTAATCTAAGCATAAGCCCATCCTTCGATGATCCAATAGTACACGAGTTTTCTTCATTAATTGGCCTATGTATGTAGTGAGATTTCCCTAACTAAATTAATGGCCCCATGAGGCTATGCCTTGCATGCACATAATAATGATATAAGCCCACTTTATGGTTTCCTTAAGCCATTCATCATGCTTAGTGGAAGTTTAAGACCTATCATTTAAGTTGGTTAAATGCGCCTTAGTGCTAAATAATGGGTGCTTAAGACCAACCATTTAAGTTGATTAAGAGTGGTTCAATAATATAGTCATAGGAATTCTCCTCAATTGACCCAAGCATAAATAGGTGGGAGTTTTCCTCTACTAAACTAATAACCTTATGAAGTCATGAACACAAATATATATTAACGCCACAAGTCCATCATTGAGTTCTTACCCTATGTTCTTAGTATGATATACTATTTAGGTCAATTGAACTATGATTTGGCAATAACGTAGTGTGAATTTAAGTTCTATCATTTATATTGATGATAAATTAGAATGTTCATTTTTATTCATTTAAATTTAAATTTGTAAATAATAATAATAATAATAATAATAATAAAACTAATCTCAATAATAAATCACACAAATTAATTCTAAAAATAAATTGGTGATTTTTGTTTGAATTTATATAAAATTGATTTTTTTAGGTATTTACGCTCCCTTAACTCATTGAGGATCTATCTTGAAGGCTACCCATAGTAGAGATGTTGTAATGTAATGTAGTGCCTTGTAAACATTTTGACTAGATCAAATAAATTATGAATAAAATAAAATAAAATAATTAATAATTATAATTATCAATAAAACATTTTAACTAAATCAAATTATATAAAATAAAAATAAATATAAAATTAGTAATTAATTATGATTATAAGTAATGACCATTAATAATTAAACCAACCTAGATCCATTTTAATCTTGGATTTACCAAGTGTTGAGAGAAATAATATCTTTGTTTACTTAAAAAAAATGTATTTCAAAAGATTTAATCCCTCTTAATTTTTGGTAAATCCAATTTTTTTGTTTTTTTTGTTTTTTTCATCAACATGTGCAAGATACATCACCCCGATGGGGGAATGCCCCAAAAACAACACAATGGAATAATTTTGAGAAGGAAATGAAAACCAAGAAACTAGTTTCAACAAATGGGGAAGATATTCTGAGATGGGGCTATCGAAACAAAGGCATGTTCACCATAGAAGAAGGCTATTTTCTGAAATCAAATAATCATCAAAGTATAGCATTCCCAATATGGCAAAAAATATGGGGAGCGAAATTCTGGCCGAAAGTTGAATACTTCCTATGGCTGCTCAACCATCAGAAGACCTTGACTTGGGATCAACTGCAGCATAGAGGAGTACAAGGCCCATCAATTTGTAAAATATGTAAGAGGGAGGTGGAAAGCATAGAACATTTATTTAACACTTTTCCTTTGGCAGAGATTCTATGGTAGAACAATGCTGTGATCTTTCAACAAACGGATAGAGATATGACAAGCATCAATGGTACTATCAGGAAATGGCGAAAAGGAGGATATAAAAGTGAAGTCTTGAATCGAGCATGGAGGATGTCGATGGGATTTATTCTGTGGGGAATATGGAAAGAAAGAAACCACTGTATTTTTAGAGATGAAGAGAAAGAAGTAACCCAGGTATGGAAGGTGATACTGGAAAATATCTGGAAAACAATCTTATTAGAACAATGGTCTGATGAAGATTGGAAGGAGACTGGTAATGAGAGTAGGATTTTGGCTAGGCTCAACTTAAAGCCCTAAATGCTAGCAAAATCATTATGGAAATTTAAACCCCAAAGGAAAAATCCCTTAGACAGCTTTCAGTTTCCACAAGCGGGATTTTTGAAATTAAATATGATGGAGCCTCTAAAGAAAATCTAGGGCAAGCAGGAATAGGAGGCCTATTTAGAAACTCTCGAGGCTCAGTTTGTAGGCTGTTTGCAATGGAGGTTGGATTTGCAATGAATAATGAAGCGGAACTAATGGCGGTTAAACAAGGATGAACAATTGTAGTCCGGGAGAACTACCAAAGAGTTATCGTTGAAGGAGACTCAACAATGGTAACAAGGGTATTGCAAAAACTTCAACAAGGAACGCCATGGGATAAGATGAGTAAAAGTTGGCATACAACAAGATTAATTCAAGATATTGGAAAAATTATCCACGAAATTGGTTATATGATCCCTTTCATGTCCGCAGAGGAGGGAATGAGGTTGTTGATTACTTAGCCAACTAGGGCTGCAAGAATGAAGGCCGCCAGTTGGACATAAATCAAAACCATTTGGCATGGAATGTGGAGCTACATTCACTACAAATAATCCTATAAAGAGATAAAGACAAGGCTAACAACCCTCGATCGGGGTGCCACGCAAGCACAAATGAATGGAGGTCGGTGCCATGCGGGGGCGTGCACCTGACCATCCATCATAGCTAATAAATGAGCCGTAGCAGGTAAGCAATTAGCATGCTCGAATATATTGGTAGTTAAAGAAACATTAGATGACCAACAGTGCATGTCAAAGGAGACAGGGGAACCACGCCGAGAGCGGGGAAGGGTAACGCATAAAATTCGAAGGCATAGAAGGAAGGTAAACAATCGCCAATTTGAAGATTTTCCAGACGAAGCAGAGGAAGTTGTGGAGTGTTGTCGTCTGGTTAAGTGGTATGTAATGGCTTTCGTTACCCTAGTATATCAATTCTCTGTCCTAACCATTGAAGATGAAGTTGATGGTAGCATTGATTATGGTAAACTGGTTTGTTACTATAACGCGTTATTTTGTCAGTTGGGAAGGGTCCTTAGTTCTTCTGGTTTTAAAGGAAATGAAGGGTTGAACATCCTGCATGTTAGGGATATTGAACCTTGCTTTAGAAGTCCACCCATAAGAAACTCTCTGTTTTGTTCCAAGTTCAATTTCAAAGCTCAAGCTGGTTGGCATCTTGATGCGAAACGAGTGCCAGAGTTCCGTCGATCTCCATTTGTTCCATTTTCGAATACGGCTTTCTTGGTTATTTCACCTTTACTAGAAAGGATGAAACCGAAGCACGGCCTCTTCTTGGCTACCGCCTAAAGAAATATGAAGTAAACACTAAAACGATCTAGAAATGAAAGTATTTGTTTCTATTTTGTGTTGTTAATTTTTATGTGTGAGTAAGCAAGTTAATGTATTCTGCAATGGAAGTAATGTGGTTTGAAATGGAACAAATGAGTTTTGATCACTGTATAAGTCTCATTGTGAAAAGTGGACTTATTAAAAATTACTGTTTAATGTAGTAAACTCTGGAAATAAGCAGCAAGAATGAACAACATAACAGTAAGCATTTGTTTAAGCAGTTCACCCCTCTCTTGGGCTACCTCTGCTGGGTCCAAAAGCCTCCAAATGGGCTTTTCCCTCTTTTATTAATGCACAAAATAAGTATTACACCATGAAGAAAGCCTCAAAAGGCGAAATTAGTTGCAAAATCAGAATCAGAGTGCTAGAAACAGTAAAAATTGACTATTCATTCACCTCAAACAGATGAACATAGCCCAATACAGCTGATCATTCACCAAGCCCTAGTGGCTCCACAAGAAAATCCGCTGATAAAACCTCTGACAGAGTGCCCTGATGGCTCTACAACCTATTCCAAAAGCTTCAGAATGCTTCAATACCCCCAAAAAAAAAAAAAAATCGTTCCAATTGGACTTCCCTAGCCAAAGTTATGACTGAAACAGACTTTGCCCAGTTAGGGCTAGGAAAGCTCCACCAAATCTGGTGGAACTCTAGTTAAGCCCGACAAATAAGGAGCGGCCACCAAATTAGGCGGAGTCTGCCGTTTCTATCGCCAGTTTGTTGGGTGCTAAGGATAAGGGTGCAGGTCCATAGGACTGCACCCATCGCACCAACCATTAGAAATCTGGAGTTATATGCGGCATATATTAAAGTCGCAACCATATGTTATACGTGCCTCTACACCTTCCGCCGGTCCACTGTGGCCATACCCCAAACCGTTGCGCGCCGATGGAATTAGCTCACGATTCTGAGCCATAGGGTTATATGATGAGGGGGCTGGCCCCCTTTCGGGCCCCGCCCATATCAAAAATAAAATTCAAATATAAATTCTCGATTATGACTATTAAGAACCATTGGTGGCTCTGCCGGTTGGGCCGTTCGGTTGCTCCAAACCCGACCCGGTGTCGATTCCTGTCCGCAACACAAAATTTTGATAAACCATTTGTTTGACCCTTGGGGCCATGTGGCGGCCTCCAGGTTGGCCACATGGCACCCTGTGATTGGCTGCTAGTGGAATATTCTGTGGAATATTCTTTTTTTAATAAAAAATTGTATAAAGTCAAACTGGCCTTTTTTTTTAAAACTAAAATTGGAAAACTTCAAAGTTGAATAACTTTCTCATACAGCGTCGGTTTTCAGTTCCGTTTGCAGTAACAAGATCGTTTTTTCGAGCTCTTTCCCGTCGTTCTAGTTTGGACCATTTCTGAGCAACTAATTTTTTGAGCATTTTTCCATTAAGGACTTGATCACCTGATCACACCTCCCAAATGGGAAGCTTTTGGACCCACAAAATCTCTCTGATTAGTGAAACTGATAATGTGGAGACTGACTCTCCACTCTTCCACCCTTGAATAACTGAAATCTACCCGATTTCATCAAATGGAGCTTTTGAGAAAATGATAAACCGTCTCTGGAATCAACTGATCGACCATTGCTATGATTGACGGAGTCATGATGCAAATGATTAAAATTTGCAGAACAACAATTGTAATTTGCAGAAAACAAACTTTTTCTACACTGATCAAACTTCCCAGAAGACTTAAAATAACTTTCACCTTGCAAACTGTTCCCATGGCAAATTCTACCATTCTGAAACCAACTTTGTGCCATGCTGAATTGTGTGTCCTCCTTGCTTGCACTGCTTTGCTTTAACACTTCATCCACTGCATTGGCTAACCCAAAAGGTAATTTGTGAAACATAACATCATCTTCTTTCAAAGACAAATTGTTATTAAACTGAGACAAATCATTAGCAACATCATAAAAAGGTGAATGCTCAAAATCTAGTCGTTTCAACATTAACAAAGTTAGACTTTGACTTGCATTAACCAACCTTTTCAATTGACCTGCATGGAGTAAAGAATATTCCAGCTTCTTCTTGTGTGCTCTCACAATGTACTCTTTACCGTCTTTGAACAAGTGATACTTGTTTTCATGGCGATGAAAAATGGCCTTCCTATCAAATAAGTAAGGACTTCCCAAAACAATTCCTGAGATATCAAGCGGCACCACATCAAGGTCAACTGTGTTAATAAAATGTGCAGTTATTGCAAAGCGCAATATGCACTTTCTTGAGACTTGAAAATTGGCATCCTTGCATATCCATCTAAGTGGATAAGGCTTCGGATGTGGAATGGTCTCAAGTTTAAGCTGCTTGACCAAGTCTTCAGATATAAGATTCGCTTGTGACCCACTGTCAAATAGTGTGTCAATTTTGGTATGTTTTGAAATTACCCTCACATGGAAGAGCTCTATCCTCCTCTTTTCTTCATGAGTATCTTTGTGACAATTCAAAGAGCTAGAACTAGGAGTTGTGTCTTGCACCACTTCTTTCCCCTTAATGTTCTTTAAAACCATGGCTATGCTTTTTGTCTCATCTCCTGAGTCTAACCATAAGTCTTGCTCAACTGTTGCTATAATTTTCTCGTTTTCTTTGGTCTTGTTTTTGTTCTTGTATTTTTCTGGTTTCAGTTCAGGATGAAGCTTCCAACAATGATCTTCATCATGACTTGTCTTTGAACAGTTCTTGCAAAAGAACTTTCCTTTTTCTTTTCTTGAATTTGCAACTCTTTTCTTTCCTTTGTTTTTGAAATTACTATCCTCATTCAAAGCATCAAAAGCATTCTTTCCTCTAGCTTCTAAATGTGTAGCTTGGACACAGACTTCATCTAAGCTGGTAGGATTAAACATTAGGATAGTATGTTGAAGGTAACTGTGCAAACCTCCTATGTACTTCAACAAAGTGTTCTGACTTTGTAAATCTACCCCAAGTAAGAGTGCTCTCCTTCTGAATTCTTGGGTATAATCTTGCACATTTTGACCCTTAAGTTGCCTAAAATTTTGCCAATTCATAATTGCCTTCTGAATATGAGCAAGATGATAAAATTGTTTCTTAATAGCAGTAATAAACTCAGTCCAAGTTAGAGTTATCTTACCATGTTTTTTTATTTCCTCTCTGGTCTTGGCTTCCCACCAAACCAAAGCTGCTCCATCCATTCTCAATGAGGCTAATTGGATTTTTGTGTCATCATCATACAGATTCTGAATCCTTAGATAGACTTCCAGCTATCTAATCCATTTATCCAATTTTTCTGCATTCACATCACCATTAAACATCGACAACTCAAACTTTACATCAAGCTTTAACAAAGGATTTTTAAGAGATGTTTTTGTTTTGTGTGACTGATTAACAGAAGTTGAAGAGGATGATGTGGAGGAAGAGGATGACGATAGAGATGGTGGATCACCATTTCCTCCATTTCATTTCTTAGACTTCTCATTGTCTTTCTTCCCTCCTGAAGAATCTCCTTCTTCTCTTTGGTTTCTAGACCCTTCTCCAGCAATCCTATCATTTCTTTCCTGATAGAGGATCCTAACCATTTCAGTGATGTCCAAGAAAACTTTTCTAAAGATTCTTTCTTCTTCCTTGGGATCCATTTCCTCATGTACTTCTCCTTCTATGGAAGACATGTTTGTGGCTGATTCTAAGGCTAATGAGGATGAAATGGAAGGTGGAGATAATGGCACCCTAGCCCTCCTTGGTTGAGGATTATCTTGTTCTCTAACCAATTGACCTTCCCCTCTTTTCAATTTCAGCCTAGTAAGCATCAAATTTTGCAGAACAACACAATTTCCTTGCACAAAATTCACAAAATTTTGAGCACAACCTAAAGCTCTGATACCAATCTGATCTGAAATGTGTGAACAAAATATTTCTTATACAGAGATAGACAGTAGGGGCTTTTACTGGTTATTTCACCTTTACTAGAAAGGATGAAACCAGAAGCTTCTGGCCCTCTTATTGGCTCTGCCTAAAGAAATATGAAGTAAACACTAAAACGATCTGGCAATGAAAGTATTTGTTTCTGTTTGCAAAGTATTCATTAACCAATTTTTATGTGTGAATAAGCAAGTTAATGTATTCTGCAATGGAAGTAATGTGGTTTGAAATGGAACAAATGAGTTTTGATCACTGTATAAGTCTCATTGTGAAAAGTGGACTTATTAAAAATTACTGTTTAATGTAGTAAACTCTGGAAATAAGCAGCAAGAATGCACAGCATAACAGTAAGCATTTGTTTAAGTAGTTCAGCCCTCTCTTGGGCTACCTCTGCTGGGTCCAAAAGCCTCCAAATGGGTTTTTCCCTCTTTTATTAATGCTCAAAATAAGTATTACACCATGAAGAAAGCCTCAAAAGGCGAAATTAGCTGCAAAATCAGAATCAGAGTGCTGGAAATAGTAAAAATTGACTATTCATTCACCTCAAACATATGAACATAGCCCAATACAACTGATCATTCACCAAGCCCTAGTGGCTCCACAAGAAAATCCACTGATAAAACCTCTGACAGAGTGCCTGATGGCTCTACAACCTATTCCAAAAGCTTCAGAATCCTTCAATACCCCCAAAACAAAAAAAAAATCGTTCCAATTGGACTTCCCTAGCCAAAGTTATGATTGAAATAGACTTTGCCCAGTTAGGGCTAGGAAAGCTCCACCAAATCTGGTGGAACTCCAGTTAAGCCCGACAAATAAGGAGTGGCCACAAAATTAGGCGGAGTCCGCTGTTTCTACCGCCAGTTCGTTGGGTGCTGAGGATAAGGGTGCAGGTCCATAGGACCGCACCCATCGCGCCAACCATTAGAAATATGGACTTATATGTGGCATATATTAAAGTCACAACCATATGTTATACGTGCCTCCGCACCTTTCACCGGTCCAATGTGACCATACCCCAAACCGTTGCGCGCCGATGGAATTATCTCATGGTTCCGAGCCATAAGGTTATATGATGAGGGGGCTGGCCCCCTTTCGGGCCCCGCCCATATCAAAAATAAAATTCAAATATAAATTCTCGAGCATGACTATTAAGAAACATTAGTGGCTACGCCGGTTGGGCCGTTTGGTTGCTCCAGACCCAACTCGGTGTCGATTCCTGTCCGCGACACAAAATTTTGATAAACCATTTGTTTGACCCTTGGGGCCACGTGGCGGCCTCCGCGCTGGCCATGTGGCGCCTTGTGATTGGCTGCCAGTGGAATATTCATTGAATATTATGTGGAATATTTCATTGAATATTATGTGGAATATATTTTTTTTAATAAAAATTTTTATAAAGTCAAACTGGCCTTTTTTTTAACTGAAATTGGAAAACTTCAAAGCTGAATAACTTTCTCATACATCGTCAGTTTTCAGTGCCGTTCGTGGCAACAGGATCGTTTTTTCGAGCTCTTTCCTGTCGTTCTGGTTTGGACCATTTCCGAGAAACTAATTTTTTGAGCATTTTTCCATTAAGGACTTGATCACTTGATCACATCTCTACAAAGGTTTTAAAACTGGTAATGTGGTAAATTTGTATGGTTTGCATGGTTTGAGTATAGGAAACTTTTGGTTTTTCTTTAAGTTTAATTAGAAACCCTCTGCGACAATTTTAAGATTGGTTTGATGGAAATTCTATGCCAAACTTCTAAGACAGGTTCTGTGGAAAAGTCGCAAGGTCTTAGTATTATGTTATTCTACTTAAATTGCATGAAAAATTATCTTATGGGCTCTGAAACCCGGGTTACGATCAATGAAAAACGTCAATTGAGCCTCTTCCCTCACTGTCAATAGGTCCAGCTGTAATCTTTGCAGCCACTATCGAGTCTTACTTCGCTTGCTGTATTGTCTTAGTCGTAATTGGTATTTTATATTAGGCTTTTGCTGTAATCGAAAAATTGAAAATTCCTTCTTCTAAAAAGGTCTCTGTAAAGGTCTCTGTCATGGTCATTCTTACCATTCACCATTTTGCTAGCTCGGCAAACCATGAATCTCAACTAGTTACTATCGGAGTAGAGGACTCCACCAACGTTTTCCAGAAATATTTCATTAATTTTGCTTTGCCATATACAATATTATCTTACATTCTTACAGGGAGATCATTCTGTCGAGTTATCATGGCAAGTGGTCAACCTGGGAAACATAAAAGAACAGGTAAAGGAAAGCAGAATTTAATAATTCAGAATGAGGGCCCAAGTAAGCGTGGTAGGAAAACTCATAAAGAAATTATGGAAAATATCTCTGACCTTTATGAAGCTGGAAATCCAGCTCAAATTCGTAATACCATTCATGGATGGGAAAGGGAGAGTTCGTATGATGATGAAGACATAAAGCAGCAGGAGGCCACCTTGGATTTCCTTTGTGACCCAGGGAATACTAGAGGAAGGGTATCTTTGTTCCATCAATTTGTGAACACTTATTGGAAACTCAAATGTATCTTGGCAAAGGCCATGCCCAACATCCAGGAAATTGGAGGAAACCCATCATTGGTGTCAGAATTGCAACAGATCAAGAAGGATATTCGAGAAATTGCCATGTCGCAGTACCATGCAGCGACAAGGATTGGGATGATCGAACGTCAAATTCAAGGGATGCAGCGAGTCGAGATGTCGGGATCCATTGCAAAGGACCCGACTCCAATAGACTCTTTTGATGGGTGATATTTATGTTTACTATTTTTGATTGATTTTTGCGGAAAGCTTTAATAGTTGTTGTTTAAAATGTTGTTTTTATGGACATAGTAAAGTAGTTATAGCGGCAAGTAGAAGGAAAAAATAGTACCAATACTGGTGGCATTTAATTCTCTCAGGTGACCAACAGACCTGATTTCCTTAGGGCAGGTTGAAGCTATGTCATGCATCACTAACTATATAGCAACTTGCTTTTTGATTAATAGAAAATAAAAAGGCTCTACCAAATTTAAAAAAAAAAAAAAAATCTAAAATTAAAAGAAATCTAAATTAATATATAATTAACTAAAAAAAATATTTTAACAAAAATAACATTTAAAATAATTATATTATATATAATTTATGAAAGAAGTATTCCACTAAAAATAACTAAAATATTTCATGAGATATGAGTTAGAGTGGAGTGGTGTTATATTATCTAAAATCAGTAGGCAAATGATGCAAAATAGCGCTGACTCACAAGTCCGGCCAAATAATTTCATTGATAATATAACAAAAACATGATATCTCGATGTCCATTTATTTAATTTATTTTATAAAGGTGTTGGCTATCCTACGGCCGTTAGACTACGGCGTTCATAATGCATGCTTATTTATTTATTTTTAATATTTGGTTAGTGGGGATACGTGGTGTGTAGATTCGTAGGAAGAATTTTGGACGGTGATTTGGATGCCCGTTTAATGTAACGAAACGGGGAAGGAAATCGTGGAATTGATTGGCATAACTAAATTTTTATTTAAAATCCACGTGGCAATCAGCATAGAAAGCCCTACCCGTTGATTTAGCCGTTCGTTAACGGTCCATTCTTGGTCTCCGATGTGACGTGGCTCACTGCACGTTTAATTTTTTTTTTAATAAAATATATTAATAAATAAACGATTGTATTAGTCAAATAAATTCTTTTGTTATTCAGAGAAAATTATAGGTGAGGTCTTGTAATTATTTTTAGCGAAAAATTATTGAAGTTAGAGGATTAGGAATGTGAAGGATGGAAGGAGATAAGTGAAGATTCAACTTTGAAATTCGTTGGACTCGCACTTCACTATTTGATTTTGTTGAGTTGTCAACATTTCATTGGTTGTTATGTAGAGATTTAGATTCAATGGGTTGTTAGGTGGGTTGACTTTTTCAATAATGAATAAAATTGTGGTAACCTAATAGTTGCTTCATCAATTAGTGAAAAAGTAGGTAGCTGTCATTAACTTTGTAAAGTGAAAAAGTAACTAGCTGTCATTAACTTTGTAAAGTGAAAAAGTAAGTAGCTGTCATTAACTTTGTGAAGTTCCAAGTCATGCCACGAGATGATATTATCTTTGTGAAATTCCAAATCAGGTAAGAAAATGTCATTGTCTTGGTGAAGTTCCAAGTCATGCCACGAGATGATATTATCTTTGTGAAATTCCAAGTCAGGTAAGAAAATGTCATTGTCTTGGTGAAAGTCAAAAATCATGTAAACCATCATTCTACTTTTGAAATGAAAATTTATTTAATATTAAATTTATTTAAAAAAAAATTAACTAAAATAAAATATATAATTTTTAATTTATTATAATAACTAATATATTTTGATAAAATTCTTAACACTTACTTGGTAATACAAAACTTTAAATTGAAATCACCATCCTTTAAAAATAATTCCTCCAATATAAGTCATGGGAGTAATTTGAGACTATCCAGGATACACGATCACTCCAAGAATTTATCAAAGTCAACCCATTTTTAGTAATAATTCAAAAGATGAACATTATAAGTTGGTCGATTTATATATATGTTTTATTTATTTTTTAAATAAAGGAAAGTATACATTCAACTTAAAAGTATACATTAAACTTATGTTTTGGTTAGAAAAGTAAAAGTGCCGTGCTGGTTGTGCCTTAGAAAAATAATTGTTTAAAGGTAACTAAACGTGTTTGAAGAAATAATTTCATGGGAACACTTTACCATGTTTGAAAGATTTATTATTTTTATTTCATGGGAACACTTTACCATGTTTGAAAGATTTATTATTTTTATTTCATGGGAACACTTTACCATGTTTCAAAGAATTATTTTAAGTATGGAAGAGTTTTTATACAGTCTAAATAGAAAGGATCGTTTTATAATTAAGGGAATGAGGGGTTGTGTTTAACGATAAGAGTGTTATTTACCTATACGGGTTAAGTTAAAAAACCAAAAAAATTATATTTATATTTATTTATTTATTTTTAAACAATTTTTTTATTATTAATAAAATAAATATAAGATTTGAGTATAAAAAAGTTGTAAAACTTGTGATTACATTTTATAGTTAAAAGGCTAAATCGGTCTCAATCAAAATAATAAATGATTTTATTATTATGTATAAATATAAAAGTATAAAAAAACAAAGAATATGTGTAAATAAATAATTACAAAACATTAATCATGTTAAGCATATGAGGAGGTTGGTTATTTTTTTTCACAAATGAAAAATTTGTAATTTTATTAATAAAAACAAAATTACATGTTACATTAGCTGGTAGTGTCAAGAGACAAATTATTTTATTAATAAAAACAAAATTACATGTTACATTAGCTGGTAATGTCAAGAGACAAACAAGTATGCCGCAGATAAAAATACAATGAAGAGGAAATTAGGCTTTCCTCCCTTTTTTCTTTTCAACCTTCAGCCAACCACCTTGTGTTGGCGTGGTCGATATAAGGACGAGCTGGTTCTCTACCGCATGTGCTCCAACATCCTTATCAGAGTCTGATGTGTCTGAGGTGTGTAATCTTTTGTTCCCCCCATTTTCCAGTGCCCCGGGCTCCGTATACTGCTGTGTCATGGTAGTAGCATCAATGGGTTCTTGCATTCCCTGTTCTTGTGCACCCAAAGCAGTATCAGTCAGTTTACTATCTTGTGGGATGGGTTCTTTCTCTTCCTCTTGCTGTTCGGGCTCCTCTAATGGATATTGCCATCCTTTGGCAACTTTGTTTGTTTTCCTCTTTCTCCTGTTATCTCTTGTGGTTGTCGGGAAAGTGTTTTGTAGATGACCCGTGTTCCTGCAGATCCGGCAGCGAAAAGCTGTGTTCTCATAATCTAAGTGTTGTGTCCATCTTTGCTGTTTGTGATTCAACATAATGCACTCTGGTAGACCTTTACTCAAATCCACTTCCACACAGACTTGTGCGAAAGTGTAGATGCTCTCCTCCATTCGTTGTATATCAGTTTTAATATATCTGCCAAGGATATTACCAATGCCACCAAGAACACTTTCCTGCCAGAAATGAAGCGGAAGATTGTGAAGCCGGACCCAAACCGGCATTCTGGTCACCTCCATGGTATTGGCATCAAATTCCAGGAACCATGGTGTGATGAAGAGTCCAGTAGATCCCCAGAACCATGGCCCCTCCTGTATAATCATATCTCTATCTTCAGCTGATGAAAACTTGACAATGAAAAAGCCTTTTGAGCATAGGTGGATTTCACAATCCATGGTCCAGTTGGAAAAAATCCATTGGAATAGCTCCACAGGTTTGGGCCAGAAACAGTTTAATCTTCATATTATAGCTTGATATTCGAAAATAGTTCTATGCACATCTATGTTAGGAATGTCAATGTTTATTTCAGGCACACAGTTCTGCTGTTCCACAATGTATGGCTTTGGGGAGTTTTCTGCCTGGGCCATAGTTGCTCTAGTTGCCTTATTTTTTTCCCCTTGTAGTACGTTTCTGTATGTGGGTCCTTTGGAATGGGCAGTGTTAGACGCACTAGCACCCAGGGTGTTGCCAAAAGCCCTATTCTGTCCTAACTTTCCTCCCCTCAGTCGTAAGTTAAGGCAAATAGAGGATCCAGAAACTATGGCATATTCATTTAAAGAGTTGGAATCTGCTAATGCTTTCCCCCCAAATATCAAGGACTGAAGGTGAGCTGGGTAACCAGCAGCAGATTGTATATTGTTCTTCAAAAATATTATGGAGTCTGTGTCTTGAACCCATATCATAAAACTATTGCTTGCAGGAGGTTTAATGAAGATTTGAAAAGGCACAGAGCTTACCCGAGTCTCCTTAACTGTGGGGGAATTGCAGCTCCGATAATCATTTGCAGAGGTAATGTAGTAGTTCGTTTGTGTCTTTGGTTCAGCAGGCAGGTATGTACCAACTGGCACTAGCATTCAGAATCCCCAGCGTAGAAAACCAAAGAAGTTGAAGCTAGATGGGTTATCATCCCACAGGTCGCCCGCTAGTTTAGATGATAACTGCCCCCCATAATATACTTTCATTGCCGCCGCAAAACCGTGGTGATTTTGGAAACCATAGCTGCCACGAATCAGATTAATACCGGTGCTCTGCTCGGCACAGCATCGCTTCAGTCTGCAGGGGGTCGCCTTCCCATCCGATGCGTAAGCGTGGATGATACGAGTTCGGTTCCAAAACCACACAGATAAACCGCCTCGGAGATTAGCATGAGAATCATAGTGCCAATGGCCATGGTAGCAGCTCCAGGTCGATAACCAATAAGCGGCGGTGGCATTTTTGGATGCCAAAAGACCTAGGTCAAAAGAGAAATCGCCAAAGCTCTCCATTGCGTTTGTAGTCCAAAATCAAATTCAGAGATCATGAGGAGGTTGGTTATAGTTATATAAGGTAAAGCTTTACTTTAAACATGAGAGTCAACATTAGTAAGGTGAATAGGGTATTAATCATCTTAGGGGAGTTGTTGGACGTGAACCATTTTGAAATAAAAAAGGTAAGGATTGGGAAATGTTTGTCTTTAAGTAATGTGTTGGGGCATCTCTAAGTGTACTCACTCTTCTCATGTATCTATCTTGTTGCTTGGTGCCTAGGTGTTTTATGATGAGAAATTTGATGGGATCCAACCAATCTATGTCAACTAGGCCATGAGGATCAAAGGAGTTGGCTGGGTCAAGTGGATCTAATGGCACCCAACTCATGGCTTTGTTCCAATGCTCCTTTAGTTTTGTAGTTATTCCATTCCATGCTTAATTTTCTATATTTGTGTATCATTAATCCAAAAAAACTTATATTTGACATTTACACTAAATTAATATCTCATTATTTTCTTTCAAAGTCGTAGGAAGATATTTTGGCCAATAAGCATTCAAGCATAATCAAGTTCAATGAACCATGACATTTTATCACTATAAAGAAACTCATTACCAAAAAGTTGTTATTGTCCTTATGAAAGTACAAGTCATGAAAGGAGATGTCATTATCTTAATAAGTGTCCAAGTCATGCAAGTCATGTTGTTACATTTAAAGTAAACCACCGTAACTTTGAAATGAAGAAATGTGTCAATAATTTAATTCAATTTTTTTTACCTCCAAATTTCTTTTAATCAAAATATTCTATCTCTTATTAATCACATAATCAAAGATACATTTTCGTTAGGATTCCTATTGTCGCGATTTTCCATTGGGGAAGTCAAACCAATAGAAAAATAGGAAGTCCTAAGTCCAAAATGAGTATAACAACAACATACAAAGATAAAGTTCATGCCATCTACACTTCCTCTCCATCCTGAAAAGTTAATATGACTATCAAAACTGACTAGAAACTATCCTAATTGGCCTGATAACAAAACATGCATAACTATCTAAATAAATAAAAAAGTATATAACATCTTAAGGATGCATAACAAGATTGTAAGCCAATGAAACCATATCAAGATGAGGTAGAAACCTCTATAGGAGTCGTGTTTTCAAGGTTCTCCAGAGGTCCTCTATCACAAGCCAAAGTTACTTCTATGTAGGCCAACCGTTCATCCATATATTTATGTTCTATTTGAATTTCGTCCAACTATAACAAAATATCCTACTTGGATTCAATTCTCTCAAGGATAACCTTACCAAGAAATGATTTTATGTGTCAATATAGGTCAATAGTGTATAAGGATTGGTTTTGGCATCTCTGGGTGTGCTATGTTCCTATCACCCATTCTCTAGGGATGTTAAAACTTCAATATCTATCTATTTAGAATGATCCATTACCACATTTGCTTCTACATTCTCAATTTCCTCTTGAATGTTTGATGGAGTTTCAGCATGATAAAAGCGACCCAAAGCTTGAGCCTGCAGGTAGGCTCGAGAACTACTCAAACTGTCACAAATATTGAAGCCCTAGCGATAGTGAGCATGTTATCACAACTTTGGATTGTAACATGAGGAGGAAGTTGTACTGAGGAGAGGCAACGGGAGAAGAGCCATAAGAATGAGGAAATGGGGGTAGATAGAAAACCAAAGAAGTGAGAGGTTTGAATAGTGGAGAAGTCAAAAAAATCGAGAAAGAGAAGAACCACAAGGCCACAGAAAAAACCCCTCCCAAGCAAGGAACTAAAATAAGAAAATATGATAAAGAAAGTAGCCAAAAAACTACCATAAGCCTTTGTGAATTCTTGATAATATATAAATTTGCGATGGCAATGAGAACCAAAAACCTAAAAGGAAATAGTGAGAGGTAGGTTGAAGTAGCATGCAACCAATAATATGGATGAGTAAACCTTGAGGAAATACCAACCAAAATTTGTCTAATAGGTACTTGTATCTAATTGCACATAGGAAAGGGACACCACAAATATCTCTTGTATCTAATTGTTTTTTGATATGATTTTAATTTTTTTAATAAAATTACAAGGTATTAAGAGGGTCAAATTTTGTTTCTCTACTAAGTTCTGTTTTTTTAAGATGGTTTCAATGTTTTTATAAAGTTATTGATGAGTGTCAAATTAATCGGCTTACTAGGGTCCACTTTGATGTATAGTTTTTTTTTTTTTTTTTTTTTTTCTAATAAAATTATGATCAATTGAAAATAGTGGTTGAATTAATGGTTAAATTAATTTCATTTTATATAATTATATGTCATAAAAAGATAGTCGTATTTTAAATTATAGAGAAAATTACTTTGTCAGAAATTTTTCGGTAAAAATCACATGAGATAGAACATTGTCCACGCATTTTGAACCAACTAGTGTGGTTCATCTTCAGGAAGAGATGAGAAATCAAATCAAGGCAATGAGCCTAAATAGTTGTAGAGATAGCCAAACTAGCCAGTTGGCATAACAACTAGTTGACTAAGAAGGAAAACTAATAATTAGTAAAATTTAATTAGAAATTTTATTTTCTTTTTCTTTTATATTTTTATTTTTAATCAATTAAAGTTTTTATAATAATTTTAATAATTTCCAAATAAAAATATTTAGTTTTTTAAATAATTTCTAAATAAAAATATTTAATTTAAGGGAATTATGTCGAAATTAATATAAGAATGATATAAATCAAAACAAATTTTATATTTTACTTTTCAGTTATTAATATAAGGGAATATGCTAGACTCAGAGGTTTGAAGAAAGATCATTTAAATCCTTAATAATAACTAAGGTTATATTATATAGATTACTAATAATAATAAACATGAAAGAGGAAAGGGACAAAAAATAATCAAACCTACCTAGGAATATAGGGCAGGAATCCAACACCTGCTAATATTCCAGCCATCATCCCTATTGAGATTAATAAGCCTTTTAATCTAGCAACTCTGTTAGCTCCCTAAGTAAGAAGCTCATTGAGAATAACCCTCTTACTCCCAGGATCTATGGTCTTCCTAAGATACATAAAGAGGGGGCCCCCCTTCGACCCATTGTTAATACCATAGGCGGCCCAACCTATCTTCTCACTAAATTTTTAGCCAATAATCTCAAGCCCGTTGTAGGTCATACTAACTCTTATGTCAAAGATTCTTCCTCTTTTTTTAACGAGTTAAAGGGCATTAAAATGGATCTAGATGATAAACTTGTTAGTTTTGATGTAGTTTCTATATAGATCAAGATCCCCATTAATGAGGCTATTGATGTCATCAATCGCATTACAGATCTTGATACTGCCTTCTTAGTTAAAATCTGCCTCACCTCTACTTTCTTTAGTTTTGAAGGTGAATTCTTTGAGCAGATCTGTGGTGTGGCCATGAGTTCCCCCCTTTCCCCAATAGTTGTTTACCTTTTCATGGAGGACTTCGAATCCAAAGCCCTCTCTTCAAATTTGTTCCAACCTAAGCTATGGAAAAGGTTTTTTGATGACACTTGCATCATCTGACCCCATTGCAAAGATAAATTAGATCTCTTTTTCCATCATCTTAGTAGTCAATCTTGTTCCATTAAGTTCACGATGGAATTTTAAGTTAATGGTAGCCTTCCTTTCCTAGATGTTCTTATTTCAAGAAAGGATGATGGTTCTTTCTCCCGTCATTTTTTTCAGAAGAAACCCCATACTAAGCAATATCTTCACACTAGCTCACACCATTTCCCTACTCATAAATTAGGCGTCCTCAACACCTTAGCCACTAGGGCATTGAGAATCTCCGATGAATCTCACCTCGATAAGGAGAAGGCCCACCTCCTGAATGTTTTTTGTAAGAATGGTTATAGTAGATCCGAGGGCCTTAGAGCCTTTATTAACGCTGAAAAAGGTCATTGTAATAAGAAAAAAGAGAAAAATGAATGGTCATGTGGTGTGTGCCTTCCCTTTATTCAAGGAACCACCGATAAGATCACCAGGATCCTTATGAAGCATAATGTCTCTTCATCTTTCAAACCCCTTAACACTATTCGCAGCTCTCTCAAATCGGTTAAAGATCTCGTGAACCCCAAGGAAGTGAAGGGTGTCTATATCATTCCTTGCTCAAGCGGGACTCCTTACATTGGTGAAACAGGTCGGTTAATTAATCAAAGAATTTGTGGACATGTTGTTGACATTAAACATGGAAGATCCCACTCCTATGTGCCCTAGTTGAGCATGCAGAAAAAACTAATCATCACATCTGCATCAAAGAAGCTAAGGTTATTGCTAGGATTGACCATTTCCATCATCGTAAGTTAAGGGAAGCCTTAGAGATTGAAAAAAGACCTATCAATCTCAATAGGGACGATGGCTGGAATATTAGCAGGTGTTGGATTCCTGCCTTATATTCCTAGGTGGGTTTAATTATTTTTTGTCCCTTTCCTCTTTTATGTTTATCATTATTAGTAATCTATATAATATAACCATAGTTATTATTAAGGATTTAAATGATCTTTCTTCGGATCTCTCAATCCAACATATTCCCTTATATTAATAATTAAAAAGTAAAATATAAAATTTGTTCTGATTTATACCGTTCTTATATTAATTCTGACATAATTCCCTTAAATTAAATATTTTTATTTGGAAATTATTAAAAATATTATAAAATCTTTAACTGATTAAAAATAAAAATAAAAAATTAAATCAAATTAAATTAAATTAATTATTAAATTTCCTTCCTATTCAAACTAGTCATTATGCCAACGGTTAATTTGGCCATCTCTATAGCTATTTAAGCTCATTGCCTTGATCTGATTTCTCATCTCGTCCTGAAGATGAACCACACTAGTTGGTTCGAAACACGTCGACAATGTTCTATCTAATGTGATTTTTATCAAAAGAGTTCTGACAAATTACTATAGATCACAAAAGCCTCAATTCAAAAAAAAAGGAAATTACTTTTTTCACGACATGTTTTCTAGTTAATTTTAATCAAAATTTAGCGAATATTTTTAAAAACTTGAGTTTAAGTTGTTTAATGTGGAGAATTGGAGTGGTCCATAGGTTTTTGAGGGTGTTGAATCTATTTATGCATTAAAAAATGCATTCTAAACAACAAAAAATCACATTCTTTCTTAAAATTGTTTTACCGAATTCTGGTAAAATTTTTATTTTTCCTATAAGTTAGACTACGCCTTAAAAGATATGGACTTATTAATGGATCTACAAATTAAAAATGTTAAGGTTTACTTTTACCAATGTTACTTAAAAAAAAAATGACAGGGAACTAGCAACGTCCCCAAATATATGCAACATCCCTCAAGCCACATATATTGGGAACGCATAGTTCAGACTAGGATCGAGACATCAAAAGACCACTGGAACTGGAGTCGAGATCCCAGACTCCAATGGGAAGCCTATCCTTCCAGCCTTACTATGACGGGCCACATCTTTGATTACTTGAACCTGGGTGGATGGGATGACAAACCACCATCCGTACCACTTGAGCTAAGCACCCATTGACTACTTAGACCAATGTTGCTTATTGAACATGTGTTAAGATCTTTTCGGGACCAATTACATTCCCTCACATATATAAGTAGTCAAACTACTTACAGTGCTTTGGTATACTTGGATTGCCTCCATCAATTGGGAGTGGGAAATCAAGGCAGGGATATAGTGACCTGAAAAGTATCCATAATGTTTGCATTATGTGAAGATTGGTTGTTTTAGCATGGGGTTTGACTCTAAGTTGTTTATATGTTAATGCATCGTCTAAACTTCAAGAAGCTAATCTTGTAGCAAACATGCCTTCTTTTCCACTACAAATTTGTTAAGAATCTGATGAAAAATCTAGGCATAAGTAAAGTTCTACCATGATCCAATAATTATGCATAATCCATCAATGTCTTAGTATTGTGCCCAATTTTAAATTAACCCAATTCATCAAAAAATCAATTAGAGTTCCTAATCAATTGGAAGTCTAACTTTATGTATCATTGGTTTTCCACAACAAAAAGAAATTTTGCTACAAGATTATATGAGTTGTCCTAACCAGTAAAGCGATTGTAGTATTCTCCTTAAAATTTACCCTATGAGTGATGAATTTGTGGGAGTTTAAGACTTAATATTTAGGTTGGTTAGTTGTGGTTTAGCTCATGGGAGCTTTCTTGAATTATCACCCTAGGTGTAAATTGGTAGAGTTTCCTTCCCTAAATAAGTGAGAGCTTTTCTTCATTGAGTTAATTTCCTATGGTAAATTGGTGGTAGTTTAAGGCTTACCATTTAGGTTGGTTGGGTGTGGTTTTGTGGTGCACAATGGAAGTTTCCTTGAATTAATCTAAGCATAAGCCCATCCTTCAATGATCCAATAGTAATCCAACACGAGTTTTCTTCAATTAGCCTATGTATGTAGTAAGATTTCCCTAACTAAATTAATGGCCCCATGAGGCTATGCCTTGCATGCACATAATAATGATATAAGCCCACTTTATGGTTTTCTTAAGACCTACACCATGTTTGTTGTGAGGTTTATTTATTTAGGTAAATAGTAAATTGACCTATGGTTTAGTGGTAAATTAGTGGGAGTTTAAGACCTATCATTTAGGTTGGTTAAGTGTGCCTCACTGCTAAATTATGGGTGCTTAAGACCAACCCATTAGGGGAATTTTGAGGTCTAAAATGGGCCTCCTAAGGAAAATGTACAATCAAAATTCACTTTATGAGAACCAATCACAATTTAGGGGATGACATCATCCCTAATGGTTGAGGTGACATTTCTTGAGTTAAAGGTACTTACTTGTTACATTCTAAATGGTGGATAAAAACTCATGGTTAACCATGGTAGTGCTCCAAGTACTTTTAAATTCAAAGTAAAGTACTCATAATAAATGTCATTTTCACACTTTTTGAATAAAAATATATTATTTTCATTTCATATTTCTTGAAAGAAACAATGCATATCCCTATGCATTTATTATATTATATTATATTATTTGTATATAGTATATTAATTACATGTTATTATAAAATTTAGATAATATAAAATTTAGTTAATAGCATATAATATAATTAATAATTTATAAATTTATATTTATATTTTATTTTAAGTTATTTAAGTAAAAGGAAAAATGCATTAGTTGTTCAATGATAATGACTTTTTCTTGAAAAACTCATTCTTATTTATAGTCACATCAATACAATTTTTTTTATTAATTTTATTTTGGTACAATTTTTGAATTGAATTTAACTATGATTACATGGATTGTGGTGCAAAAAGTGAATTGAAAATTCATAAATATTATTTTATTGGTTTAGATATTATTTTATTATTTCTTTAGGAGGCCCATTTTAGACCTCAAAATTCCCCTAATTGGCATTTAAGCTGATTAGGAGTGGTTCAATAATATAGTCATTGGAATTCTCCTCAATTGACCCAAGCATAAATAAGTGAGAGTTTTCCTCCACTACAAATAGCCTTATGAAGTCATGAACACAAATATATATTAACACCACAAGTCCATCATTGAGTTCTTACCCTATGTTCTTCGTATGATATACTATTTAGGTCCATTGAACTATGATTTGGCAATGAAGTAGTGTGAATTTAAGCTCTATCATTTAGATTGATGATAAATTAGAATGTTCATTTTTAGTCATTTAAACTTAAATTTGTAAATAATAAAAAAAAAACTAATCTCAATAATAAATCACACAAATTAATTTTAAAAATAAATTGGTGAAAAAAAACTTCACTAGGTTTTTCCTATATTTATAAACTTGACTTTTTTAGATATTTATGGTCTCCTAACTCATTGAGAATCACTAAGCAATACTTTGACTCATTCTATCATGAAAGCTACCCATCATAGAGATGTTGTAATTAATAAAATACAACAAAATACAAATAAAATAAAATGAAATAATTAATAATTATAATTATCAATAAAACAACTTAATTGGTTATCCGAGAAATGTGATTATTTTAACTCGAAAGACCCACGTTCAAATCCCCCTATTGTGATCCAGGGTGTGGGGAGGAGGACAATTCATAGCCCCCCTCACGTTTGCTAGTAGTTATGTGAGGACAATTCGTAGCCCCCCACATGTTTACTAGTAGTTACATGAGGACATGTTTGCTAGTAGTTACGTGAGGACAATTCATAGCCACCTAGAGGTTTGCTTGTAGTTACGTGAGGAAAATTCGTAACCGCCTAGAGGTTTGCTAGTAGTTATGTGAGAGGTTTGCTTGTAGTTACGTGAGGAAAAGTCGTAACCCCCTAGAGGTTTGCTAGTAGGACAATTCGTAGCCCCCCAGAGGTTTGCTAGTAGTTACGTTTAAGGTAAAAAAACATTTGACTAAGTCAAATGATATAAGATAAAAATAAAATAAAATAAATTAGAGGTTTGAAAAAAAAACATAAACATTTTAACTAAGTCAAACTATATAAAATAAAAATAAAATAAAATAAATATAAAATATAAAATATAAAATTATATTTATAATTATAACTAATGACCATTAATAATTAAACCAGCCTAGATCCATTTTAATTCTGGATCTACTAAGTGTTGAGAGGGATCATATCTTTGTTTACTTAAAAGAAAATGTATCTCAAAAGATTTAATCACTCTTAATTTTTGGTATATTCAAAATTAAAATAAATCTAAATTGATATATAATTAACCAAAAAAATATTTTAGCAAAAATAACTAAGTCAAATTATATAAAATAAAATAAAATAAAATAAATATAAAAATAATAATAAAATAAATATAAAAATAACAATTAATAATTATATTTATAATTAAAATTAATGACCATTAATAATTATACCAATTTAGATCTATTTTAATTCTGGATCTACTAAGTGTTGAGAAAGATTCTATCTTTGATTACTTGAAAAGAAAATGTGTCTCAAAAGATTTAATCCCTTTAAATTTTGATAAATCCAAAATTAAATTGATATATTGTAAATGAAAAAATATTTTAACAAAAATAACTTTGAAAATAATTATATTATATATAATTTATGAAAAAAGTATTCCACTAAAAATAACTAAAATATTTCATGAGAGATGAGCTAGAGTTACTGTTATATTATCTAAGATCAGTAGGCAAATGATGCAAAATAGCGCTGGCTCACAAATCCGGCCAAATAATTTCATTGACAATATAACAAAAACATGATGTCTCGATGTCCATTTATTTAATTTATTTCATAAAGGTGTTGGCTATCCTACGGCAGTTAGACTACGGCGTTCATAATGCATGCTTATTTATTTATGTTTAATATTTGGTTAGTGGGGATTCGTGGTGTGTATATTCGTTGGAAGATTTTTGGACGGTGATTTGGATGCCCGTTTAATGTAACGGAACGGGGAAGGAAATCGTGGAATTGATCGCCAAAACTAAATTTTTATTTAAAATCCACGTGGCAATCAGCATAGAAAGCCCTACCCGTTGATTTAGCCGTTCGTTAACGGTCCATTCTTGGTCTCCGACGTGGCTCACTGCCCCGTTTAAAATATTTTTTTTATAAAATATATTAATAAATAAGAGATTGTATTAGTCAAATAAATTCTTTTGTTGTTCAGAGAAAACTATAGGTGAGGTCTTGGAATTATTAGCGAAAAATTATTGAAGTTGGAGGATTAGGAATGTCAAAGGATGGAAGGAGATGAGTGTGAAGATTAAACTTTGAAATTCGTTGGACTCGCGCTTCGCTATTTGATTTTGTTGAGTTGTCAACATTTCATTGGATGTTGTGTAGAGATTTACATTCAATGAGTTATTAGGTGGGTTGACTTTTTCAATGAGGAATAAAATTGTGGTAACCTTCATCAATTAGTGAAAAAGTAGGTAGCTGTAATTAACTTTGTAAAGTGAAAAAGTAAGTAGCTGTCATTAACTTTGTGAAGTTCCAAGTCATGCCACGAGATGTGGCGAGCCTTATTTCAGCTGCCATAGCCCCATTAATGCGGCCAGGCAGCTGATGTCGGCCGTCGGATTAAAAGTGTAGATCATCCAACGGCGGGCATCAGCTGCCTGGCCGCATTAATGGGGCTATGGCAGCTGAAATAAGGCTCGCCACGAGATGTCATTATCTTTGTAAAATTCCAAGTCAGGTAAGAAAATGTCATTGTGTGTGAGAAAGTCAAAAATCATGTAAACCATCATTATATTTTTGAAATGAAAATTGATTTAATATTTAAATTTATTTAAAATTTTTTAACTAAAATAAAACATATTATTTTTAATTTATTATAATAATTAATATATTTTGATAAAATTCTTAACATTTACTTAGTAATATAAAACTTCAAATCGAAGTCACCTTCCTTCAAAAATAAATCCTCGAATATAAGTCATGGAAGTGATTTGAGACTACCCAGAAAACACGATCCATCCAAGAATTTATCGAAGTAAAGCCATGTTTAGTAATAATTCAAAAGATGAACATTATAAGTTGGTCGAATTTTTTTTTTTTTTGGAAAAGTAAAGTATACATTAAACTTTTGTTTTCGTAGAAAAGTAAATGTGCCGTGTTGGTTGTGCCTTTGAAAAATAATTTTATAAAGGTATCTAAACGTGTTTGAAGAAATAATTTCATGGGAACACTTTACCATGTTTGAAAGAATTATTATTTTTATTTCATAGGAACACTTTACCAAGTTTCAAAGAATTATTTTAACTATGGAAGAGTTTTTATACAGTCTAATTAGAAATTATGGTTTATAATAGGGAATCTATGGTTTGTTTAATGATATGAGTGTTATTTACATTATATATGTTAAGTTAAACAAAAAAAATTAAAATTTATATCTCATTTATTTTATTTAAATAAATTTTTAATTACTAATAAAATAGTATATATAAGATTTGAGTATAAAAAGAGTTGTAAAACCATTTTTATGATCACATTAAAAGTTAAATTGGTCAATAAAAAATAATAAATGATTTACAATGAAAATATTATTTAATATTTATTTATAAAGAATTTAAGTTTATTATGTATAAATATAAAAGTATAAAAAATAAATAATATGTATAAATAAATATTTACAAAATATTAATCATATTAAGTATATGAGGAGGTTGGATATAGTCATATAAGGTAAGGTTTTACTTAAAACATGGAAGTCAACATTGGTAAGGTGAATTGGGTACTAATCATCTTAGGGGAGTTGTTGGATGTGAACCTTTCTGAAATAAAAAAGATAAGGATTGGGAAATGTTTGTCATTAGGTAATGTGTTGGGGGCATATCTAAGTGCACTCACTCTTCTCATGTATCTATCTTTGTTGCTTGGTGCCTATGTATTTTATGATGAGAACTCTGATGGGATCCAACCAATCTATCTCAACTAGGCCATGAGGATCAAAGGAGTTGGATGGGCCAAGTGGATCTAATGGCACCCAACTCATGGCTTTGTTCCAATGCTTCATCAATTTTGTAGTTATTCCATTTCGTGATTAAATTTCTATATTTGTGTACAATTAATCCAAACACACTTATATATGACATTTACATTAAATTAATATCTCATTCTTTTCTTTCAAAGTCATAGGAAGATATTTGCGCCAATAAGCATTCAAGCATAATCAATTTCAATGAACCATGACTTTTTATCACTATAAAGAAACTCATTACCAAAAAGCTGTTATTGTCCTTATGAAAGTACAAGTCATGAAAGGTGATGTCATTATCTTAATAAGAGTCCAAGTCATGCAAGTCATGTTGTTAAATTTTAAGTAAACCACTATAACTTTGAAATGAAGAAAAGTTTCAATTATTTAATTCAAATTTTTTTACCCGTAATTTTTTTAATACAAATATTCTATCTCTTATTAATCACATAATCAGAGATACATTTTCGTTAGGATTCCTATTGTCATGGCATGCCATTGGGGAAACCAAACCAATAGCAAAATAGGAAGTAACAACAACACACAAAGATAAAATTCATGCCATCTATGTTGGTTGTCCCTCCTGAAAAGCCAATTTGACTGCCAAAAATGACTAGAAACTATCCTAATTGGCCTGATAAAAAACTAGCTAATAACAAAACATGCATAACTATCTAAATAAATAAAAAAGTATATAACATCTTGAGGATGCATAGCAAGACTGTAAGCCAGAAAAATCATATCAAGGTGAGGTATAAACCTCTATAGGAGTCGGGTCTGCAAGGTTATCCAGAGGTCCCCTATCACAAGCCAAAGTTACTTCTATGTAGGCCAACTGTTCATCCATATCTTTATGTTTTATATGTATCTTGTCCAACTATAAAAAAATATCCTACTTGGCTTCGTTTCTTTCAAGGAGAACCTTACCAAGCAATGATTTTATGTGCCAGTATAGGTCATTGGTATATAAGGATTGGTTTTGGTGCCTCTGGGTATGCTCTATGCCTAGCACCCATATGCTAGGGATGTTAAAACTTCAATATCCATCTGTTGACAATGATCCATTATCACATTTTCTTTTGCATTCTCAATTTCCTCTTGAATGTTTGATGCAATTTTAGCATGATAAAATCGACCCAAAGCTCGAGCCTACAACTAGGCTCAAGAACTACTTGAACTGTCACAATTATTGGAGCCTTAGCGATAGTGAGCGTGTTATCACAAATTTGGATGGTAACATGAGGAGGAAGTTGGACTGAAGAGAGTATATGGGAAAAGAGGCATGACAACGAGGAAATGGGGGTAGATAGAAAACCAGAGAGGTGAGAGATTTGAATAGTGGATAAGTCAGCAAAATCGAGAAATAAAAGAACCACAAGGTCACAAAAATAACCCCTCCCAAACAAGGAACTAAAAGAAGAAAATATGATAATGAAAGTGGCCAAAAAACTACCATAAGCCTTTGTGAATTCTTGATAATATATAAATCTACAATGGTAATGAGAACCGAAAACCTAAAAGGAAATAGAGATAAGCTAGTCGAAGTAGCATGCAACCAATAACATGGATGAGTAAACCTTGAGGAAATAGCAACCAAAAATTATCTAATAAGTACTTGTATCTAAGTGAACACATGCAAGGGATACCAAAAATATATATTAACACCACAAGTCTGATCCGTAAACTTTTGTGGATATTCCACTGGACAACTCGTCACAACATATTTGATAATAATATATTAAAATTGTGAATTTTTACACTGTTACAATTTTATTAAACTTCTAGATCTATAAATTTAACTGTAATTAGTGTATGCATGTGAATAGAAATTATGTAGAAAAGTAGAGAACAAAAAAATAAGCTCACAAACACACACAAGACACAAAATATGCTTTGGGAAACCCTTTCGGAAGAAAACCCAGTAGGAAGGTGAGGCCATTTTACTCTCTTTCCCTGCCTGGAAATATGGCTGCAGGTACAAAGAAGTAATGTTTGTGGCTTGTGGAATACTACAATACACAAATCCTCTCTGTGTGCTCCACCTCATATCTCTCTTGGCTATCTTTGCTCAGCTATGGAACAAAATACTCTCGAAAGAATGGAATGCCTCTTCCTCCTAGTGGTCTGGTTATAACACAACCTAATAGCCTACCAGTTGTTAAGTTTGACTACATCAACTCTTAACTAGAGTTACAATATAAACTCTTCTAGAGTCTTTATATCAAAAACATGTGGTTAACCCCTTTTCCAAGAATAATGGGGGTTGATGTGGCATCCTCTCGAACCATAGGTGTGAAAACAAGAAGGTTAACTTCTAAGTGGCACAACTTTGGCATACAGGCTTTGATTGACGTATTTCTTGCATCGTTGGAAAGAACCTTGTGTGTAGAACAACATGGAAAGGTGCCACGCTAAATCAGGGAAGTTTTACCCCCCCAAAAACATCATTTGATGCCTCAAAACACTCCCAGAAGGTTTCAGACCCTATTTTTCCATACTGGGTCCTGCTGGTAAAAACAGTCCCGTGAGCTAATTCCTCCACTTTTTCCACTCTTAATTCATCGATATTGATGAAAAACAATATAATGATCCAATCCAGATCACACCTCCCCATTTTGGGATAATTTTGGTCCCCAAAAGCTTTTATTGAATGAGGTGAGGAAAATTTTCCTTTACCTTCTCTCAAGTGTACCATTTAGCTTTTCCTGGAAGTTGTCCCTTCAATCCAATCTGGCAAAGGTCATGTTGTCCCTGTCTTGTAGTTTTTGACTTTTTCTGCAAAACTGTATCTTTTGACAACTTTGCTTAAGCATCAGGTGCCAAATCCTCCACTGAATGTAGGACCTATTCCTCCTTATGATATAACATGGAAGGCTCATAGAGTTTCAAATTCCCCACATTCACAACTGAGTAAATGCACATTATGGTGGTAAAATGAGTCGATAGGAATTATCATCCACCTTTTCTAGTATCTCAAAGGGACCATGTCTTAAAGCCTTGATTTTGCTACCAGGCCCCTGTATCCTCTCCTTGTTCAACTGTCGGCATAGTTTGTCTCCCACCTTGAATGATTTCTCTATTTTGTGTTGATCATGCCTAGCCTTATACTCCTCCTACGACTTTTGCAGTGTTTCCTGTACTTGCAGATGGATTTGCTTGATCTTCTTTATAATTTTTCAGCCCTTAGAGCATCTCCAGTAAGATCTTCCCTCACTCCTTCTTGCTTCCCATATGAAATATCCAAATGTGAAGGTGGCAAATATACAAAACAAGTCTCGAATGGGAACTTTCCTATAGAAGTGTGGAATGCTATGTTTTAAGAATGTTGTATATATACTAGGTTTTCATCCCAGGTCTTTGAATGCTTCTAGTTGTATCCCCTCAGAAGGTGCACCAAATTCATGTTGACTACTTCTTTATGCCCATCTGCTTGTGGATGGAATGTTTTAGATCTCTTCAACTTTGTGTCCATATTCTCCCACAAAGTAGTCGAGAATGCACTGAGAAATCTTGTATCCCTGTCTGAAACGATGCTCCTTGGTATCCCAACGTGCACCCAAACCTATCCAAAGAACAAGTTTGTTACTTCTTTCCCACCGATGTTATTTTTATAGGGCATCAGAACACACATCTTGTTGAACCTATCAACTACCATGAACAGGTAGTCATGTCCCTTCCTAGATCCATAATCCTCTCAGAAAGTCCATGAAAATGATTTCCCAAGGACGAGTAGGTATAGGTAAGGGATGATATAGACCTTGTTTCCTGTTGTGAGGCTTACTAGTACAACAAAGCATGCATCCTATTATGAACCTAGCTACCCGCTCTTGCATCTTGGGCCAATACTCATACCTCTGCAAGTTATCCACAATATTCCCTACACCAAAGTTCCCTGCAACCATGGAGGTGTGAGACTCTATAATCAGTTGCAATCGCTCACCTTTAGGAACACAAAGATTATCCAACCTGTAGAGTAACCCATCTTGGAGATGGTAGCCAATGGTATTATCACCATCATACACATGATTCTGACTTTGCAACTACTGATACACCTCCTTGAAGTCCCCATCCTTTGAATATGCCTCTTTATATGCATCATGGGTGAATGGATCCATGTACATAAGAGTCCCCAAAGTTGTGATTTTTGATGTGGGTGCCCTAGACAACATGTCATCCAAATTTTTCCTGTTTCCCTTCTTATACTTGATCACCAAATGAAACTGTTGTAAAAACCTTATCCACTTGTAATGTCTGGTCTCCTTTCCCATCAAATAGTGCTTCCACTTCTTCACAAATTTTACCATGGCACAAAGCTCCTTTTTGTAGGTAGGTTAGTTAAAAATTGCCCCATGAAATACTTCAAAATGGTAGCATACATGCCTTCCTCCCTGCATCAAGAAAACTCCCATAGCATGTGCACTCACATCTGTCTCTACTTCAAAGTGTCGCTGCAAATTTGCCAATGATAGAACTGGTGCTTAACTAATTTTCTTCTTTAGCTCCTCGAAATCGTGTTCATCTTTTCTCCACTGGAAACTCTTACCATTTGTTGTTATGGTGTGGAGCGGTGATGTTATCGTTGAAAATGAGGCTATGAATTTCCTCAGGTGTTTTGTTGCCCGAACAAAACTCCTGACCTCATAAAAATTAGTAGGCACCAGCCTTTTCATGTTTGCCTACATCTTGGAAGGATCTATAGTCAGTTCTCCTCCACCGTTCACATACCCCAAATATACCAAGGACTGTTCTGCAAACTCGTACTTCTTGAGATTTTCTAGCAGCTAGTGCTTTTTCAATGTTTCCAGCACCTACATCAAATGTGAAATATGCTCCTCCCAAGTAACACTATATACTAATATACCATCCAAATAGATAATAACAAATGAATTTGTAAAAGGGTGCAATACATCATTATTTAATCTCATAAACGTAGTTGGTGTATTACGTAGGCCAAATGGCATAACTAACTACTCGTGAAAAACTTTTTTGGTTTTGAAGGCAGTCTTCCAGGTGTCTTCTTCTTTGACTCGAACCTGGTGATATTCAGAATTCAAGTCTAGCTTGATGAAGTAATTTTCTTGCTGCAAATGATATAGTAGATCATCTATCCTGGGTAGGGGGTATATGTTCTTGAGCGTGATTTTGTTCAACACCCTATAATTTATACACATCCGCCAATTCTAGTCCTTCTTTGGCACAATGATTATGGGTGACCCACATGGTGATGTACTCAGTCGAATGACACCCTACTCTAGCAGGTACTGTAATTGGTTCTTCACCTCACTTTATTCTATAACAGACTGCCTGTACGACCCAATATTTGGCAATGGGGAGTTCGATAATAGTTGGATCTCATGTTCCACTTCTCTCCTAGGTGGTAATCCTTTGGGCTCTCGGAACACATCCTTGTATGCCTGTAACAACTCCTCCAATTGTTGTTTCTATTTCTTAGTACACCCCTCTAGGGATTCCTTGCCTCTTATTGACTCCTATTCCGACCGACTTTCTCTTAAAAACAATAAAGCATACTTCTTTATGGAACTGATCAATTTCTTGTCTTGGTTAGCACTTACCAGTGAAATTTTTGACTTGCCTTTGTATGCGTTGATGATGAATGATTTTCCATCCTTGAAGAGTTGGTACTGATTGGATCTGCTCATGTATATTGCATCACACGTGTACATGTATGGACTTCCAAACATGACTCCACATACATCAAGGGGAACCACATCCAAATCTACATCATCAATAAAATCGACACTGATAACAAATCTGATTTTACATTGTTTTGTTACCTTTAGTTATGCATCCTTATTTACCCATCCCAGTGGATATGGGTTTGGATGATCACGAACTTCCAACCCCATCTTCTTGACCAGATATGTTGTAATGAGATTCGCCTACGATCCTGAGTTAAATAGAGCATCCATCTTTGTCTTCTTGACCTGTATCTTTATATGGAAGAGTTTTGTCATTTATTTATCTTCATGTTGCTGAAGGCTACTCAAATTCACCTCCTTCTTCATTGATGTACAAGAGATATTCTCATACACCTTTAATCTTCTTTCAACTTTGTTGCTCGAATGCATATCCATGAGATTATTCCTCTTATAATATTTCATTTTGTTCTTTGGGTTTAGCTCTGGATGAAACTTCCATCACTTCTCCTCTGTATGACCATCAATGTTGCAGTGGTTGCTAGGATATTTTCCTTGGTGTGTTGTGGCTACCATATTTTTATCTTTTCCAAATTTTTGCTTCTTCTTCCTCTCCTTAGAAGCTTCTTATTGCTCCTTCTGCTTCGATCCACTTTATTGTGCTCTTTTCAGGCCTATGTTATCTAGGTATTGTGCATGTACACAAGCCTCGTCCACCAATTTGGGCTTGAATAACTTCAATTACTCACGTAGATGGCGATGCATACCCCCCAAATAATTGAGGAGTACATCTGGGTTCTTTGGAGAGATATCCAACATTATAGCCATATTCCTGAATTATGTGGTGTACTCCTACACACTTTGGCCTGAATTTTTCCTGAAGTAATGCCACCAGATCCACTGGTCCTCAATGTACCCAATGGGATAAAATTGTGACTTAATGATGGTTTTGAAACCTTCCCACTTAGTCATTGGAGGTTCTCTCTCCAGCCTCAGGGTTTTCGTGTGGCTTTCCCACCAAGTAAGTGCATGGCCCTCCAATTTAAGACGTGCAAATGATATTTTATGTCCTTCTTCAATCTGATGGATGTTGAAATAAACTTCCAGTTGATACAACCAATGGTTCATCTTCAGAGCATCGATCTCATTGTGCTATGACTTGATATCAATTTTTTCTTCCATTTTAAACACGAACTGATTTACAACACTCAAACCAGGTTGATCTTTTCCATATTATTTCTTCAATTGGTTACCTATTTCTCCCCAATCCTTTGATCCTCGTTCAAATTTTTCCTCTGCATTTGAACCCCTGTCTCCTCCAAATATACCCAACTTTCTATTCAGGTCTGCCATGAGGAGGTTTACATTGTGGTTGATATATGAGACTTGTTTTTCTAGTCGCGTAAACCTCACCTCTGCAAGATCATGAGGTTCATTTACAGATTCGTCGTCCATGGTTAGGGTTTTACAATTTTCGGCCCCGTCGATCTAGATCGCTGCAATCTCCAGAAAAATACCCAAAGAAACCTAATTTGATACCAAATGACCTATAAAATGTCATGAATATTCCACTGCACAATTCGTCACAACATATTTTATAATAATATATTAAAATTCTAAATTCTTACACTATTACACTTTTATTAAACTTCTAGATCTGTAAATCTAATTGTAATTAGTCCAAGAATGTGAATGGAAATTATGCACAAAAGTAGAGAGTGACAAAATAAGCTCACACACACACACATAAGACACAAAATATGCTCTGGGAAATCCTTTTGGGAGAAAACATAGCAGTAAGGTGTTGTGCTATTCAATAACCCCCATTATTTTAGAATAGTTTCCTTAGAAAAATAATGGGGGACCCTTTTAAAAATTTTAGACTAGAATAAATAAAACCCTTAAGTGATTGATTAAAATATAAATAGGAGTTAGAAAAGATGAAAGCAATCATTTTTATCGTTTAAAAGGCACTTAAGCAGAAAATTCGAAGAAATGCAGTTGCAAATCACAATCGCAAAATCGCGAAGACAACATATGACATCTTAAGCCACTCCAAATGAATTAGCAATGTGATATCAATAAAAATATTTAATGAAGGAAAAGGGCTTCCGACCAAATCATGTTTCATGAAAGACAAACTGCAGGACCTGCCTTTACCATGTCACTAATTGCAAATCGCATTTCCATTCCGCCATCATTTGATCCACCCTCGTTTTCATTTCTCGAATGCGATGCATCACATCGCATCGCACTTTTTCTAGCGACCACTTCCTTCCACCATCTATTTTCACCGAGATTGTGATTGCAATATCGCATCACAAAGTTTTCATATTTCTTCCCCCCTGCAAATGTTTGAAGCTTTCAAAAAAAATTAATCTTTTAACTCAAAACGATGTTTACAGCGCATAAAGGAATTAATCACAATTAGAAAAACATATGTGGTTGGTGCTTTAAAACATTGGCACAAAAATGAATCTGCGATGCGAAGATATCTTATTTAAACGCCTAAATGGCTATTTGGGCACGTGAACCCACGCTTTCCATGCCATGACTTAACATTTTAACAACTAAAACCTGCAAATGTGATTTAACCACAAAGGAATTCATGTTTTAGATTACTCCACGTGCCAAGTTTTATTTGCCATCATTTCAATTATTGTTACACTACTCTCATATTGTGACAAGATTGTCCTTTTTACTTGTTATTCTTCTTATTTGGAAAGCAAGTACAAACAAACAAAGTTCCTCAGAAATGTCTAAGGTCGCAAAGAAGTCCAAGAAACCCATGGCTCCCCCTAATCCTGTGCCTCCTACTAACGAAGTAACAAAAATGCCGCCCCTATTCACAAATACTACATGCGCAACAAAAAGTAGTCTTGCTTCTTAGGAAGCAATTTATAGGTTGTTTGAAGACGAAAAACCCCACAGGGTTGAAATTAAAGCTACTGCAGATGCTTTTGATACCTCATAAGCTATTATTTCAGACATCGACTCTTTTCTGCACAGAATTGCTACATGCCCCAAGATTCTACCATATACAGATATGGTGAAATGGATTATTGACAACCTCAACATCGAAGATAGAACCTCCCTAACAAGAAGAGGCACAATGATAGGGTCATTCAGAGTAGTATATTTGAAGAAAATGTACCACATTATAGACCCCCAGAAGGTGTATGATAAAGATTTCCTAGTGCAATTCGCAAAGGAGAATAAGTTGCAGTTAGATCCCATAAAGCAATGGAGGAGTAACCCTAACAAGCATAAATACTATGATAAGGGTATGTATTCCACTGCTTCGCTTGCTGGTCCCTACTGTTATATTTCCACCATGATGTCTAGAATTTTTGGCCAACCCAATACCAGTAAATTCTTCGTTGAATGGGTTCCCATTATAGATGTCGTTACAAACTCCTACACCATAGATTGGGGAGCCATTTTGTCAAATAATATTTCTACCTAGATTCTTGAGTATAGGAAAAATCGTTTCATTTCATCTAATATCCTTCCCCTATTCTATATGACTGCCTAAATTATGAATGCAGTGTGTTTTACATCAAATTTTCCAACCATGGGTTGGAAATGGACTATCCAAAACCCCATTCCCATTCATATTGATCATAATACACTATGGGAATATAAATATGAAACCGATTTCTACAAGATTTTCCACAGAGTTATGCTCCCACTATTTCAAGTTTTGTTTGATGTTGTTAAACACCATGTTTAAGCACACACATGGTGTATGAGAAGGATGAACACACACACACAAGAGACTCAACACACAATGAAGGATAAGCGTGAGGCTTTCTTATTTTCCATTATACATGATATACATTTATACTACAATGGTGTGACTCTTGGTTTCATATTCCAAGGTCACTTGGACTCCATTGTGACTTTTCGCATTCCACACCTACCCATGTAGGATTAGGTGTTCCAACATCCCCCCTTAATCCGAAGGGGTATGTGTGAGTCCAAGAAAAGAGTTGTAATACAAATCTGCAAAGTATACATGGCAGCACTTGGGCTGAATCAACTCTCCGAAATGTTGGAAAAAAGAGGTGGTTTTAGGATGACCACAAACACTGGAACGCAATACATGTTGCAGTTCCCGGAACTCTTCCAAAACTGGCAAGAAGCTGAAGGCTTCTGCTAGAGGAATTGTCCCTCATAAAAAAAGGAGACCTTCGACCTAAAAGAAGGGAGGTCTACTACCTGTGGTGGTTTTAGGTTGTCCACCAACCAAAGATGATGGTTTTAGGTTATCCACCAACCAAAAATGATGGTTTTAGGTTATCCACCAACCAAAGATGATGGTTTTAGGTTATCCACCAACCGAAGGTATGCTCATGGGCATCCGTGTCTCTGGCTACATCTCTGAATCTGGAATGACGAATTGTGGCTCAGGCTCGCTTGAACTGCTGGCTACAACTTTGAACATGGAATGAGAGATTGTGGCTCAGGCTCGCTTAATCTGTCGTCGAAGCTTGTACATGACCACCATTTTCCCCCCTGTCAGGGACAAGGTGAGATGATGGCGAAAACTCAACTGCAAGTTTGCTCAATATCCGTGAACAAGTTCTAACATGTGTCGTAAACATCTTCTTGGCTGCTGATGCCCATTGCCAAGAAGCGATCCATCCAAGATGAATCTTGGTTCTTGTAGGAGGCTTGTTTCTGAAGAATTTGTCTGAAGAATGAGTGTGCCGACCACAGTGCTTGCATGGATGAAGATCAAAAAAGTGATCTTTCATATGGCCAACTCGATCACAGTGTTGGCATTTTACAATCTGTGATTGTTGTTGTGGAGCAGGATCTGGAACAGCTGCAGGTGAATTGTCATACAGGAATCCGGCACTCTGAAATATGATAGGCTTGATGTAGTCCGGAATATGAAAGGACACATCCTTGTCATATCCAAGACCAGTTCTGTGCTTGTTATGGACAAGCTCTTCCCAAGGTCTGATGATGGACTTGAGAAGTGCAGGTTGAACTGATGCATCTGCATGTCTAGTGCAATGAACTGAATGTGGATCAACTGAAACTTTGTTGACTTGCTGCTGATGGGAGTCCTTCTCAATCTTCTGAACAGAAACAGGTTCATAATGGTGACTCTTTTGTTGAATCTCTTCTCGCTGAAGCTGAGATTCCAACTGCAAAAACTCAATCTTGTCTTGTGCATCTTGCAAACAACTTTGAATGTTACAAAGAGCATTCTTGCTCATTTTTATCATATCATCAACATTGGAATGAATGAGGTTTTTCAACAACACTAATGCCTCATTGATTTTATCCATTTCAACAACTTAGGCTCAAAAATGAAAGGGTGTCGGCTTCAACCGAAAATGCACCCGTTTAAAATGTGATGCAACAACAAATACAAATGACTCAAGAGAACTTCCAACTATGGAAATCTCAAAGTACAAAATGTGCTCCTCAAATGATGGAGGAAAATCAACAATGACTTACATCAACAACTCAAATTCATTGATTCCAACTATGAATGAAGAGGCAAATATTCACTCACAATGTGAGTTCAATACAAAATCTCTGCAAAATATTTGTATGAATGTGCAACAAAAACAACATGCAAGAGGCCTTTGAGGCAACTGAAATTTCTTCTTCAAATAACTGTTTCAAACTTGTCTTCTCATGTAAAATTCTTCAAAAAATCACCCTCATATATGCCAAAAATCATAAAATGTAAATCTGCAATTTCAATCCATCTTATTCATATGTCGATTTTCTCTTTTCTGCTGTTCATATCTCTCTCTTTCTCTCCTCTCTGCTGTTTTATTTTTTTTATTTTTAAATTAAAAATTAATTAAAAAAATGGGAATAAGTTAAAAAGAGAAAGGGAAATATTAAGATGGGATGGGAAACTATATGGTGGGGTGGGGTGGGGGGTTTATTGGAGGGGAATAAATTAAAAAAGGGAAGAAGATTAATTAAAAGGGAGAAAGAATTTATTAAAAATGGAGAGGGGAAATAGAAATTTATTAGAGGGTATTATATGAGAAGGGGGACTAATATAAAAACATTTTAAAAATTAAAAAATAACGAATTTAAAGGAGAGAGTGGTAATATTAAAGGAGGGGGAAGATTTTAAAAATTAAAAATCGATTTAAAAAAAGGCGGTATTTATATATGGAGTGGTATTTGTTATGGAGGGGCGGAGGTATTATTGAATGGAGAGGGGGCGGAAAAAAATGATAAAGCGAATTTGAAAGGCGTGGAGGGAAGGAGGCCGAGCGGGAAGAGCGTATTTGTTCTGCAGCGTTGAACGTATGGTGAAGCGGAAGCGGAAGCGTGTTAAACGCAGAGAGGGAGTTGTGAGGACGTGGGCGTGGTCGAATGGAGGTTTAAGGAGGCGAGGGGAGCGATGGCAGGTGGGAGAGGGTTGGATAACGCAGAGAGGGAGAATATGCGTAGAGGTGAGTGCAGATGTGTGTGATAAGGAGGCGCCGACTGTGAGATGTTGAGGAAAGAGTGCAGGGTTTAATAATGGAGGCGGCGTTGCAGTGGGAAGGGGAGCAGAGCAAAGAGTAGCGCGTGGGGAGCTGTGGGAGTTATGGAGATTGTGAGAGCGTAGGTTGGAGTAGTGATGTGTATTGTAATAAAAATGCAGGTTGGAAAAAGGGAGAGGGGCCGAAAGGCCTGAACCAGAATTTTTTTTTTTTTTTTTTTAATTATTATTATTATTATTATTTTAATTTTTGTTTTAAAACAACAGAGAATAGAGAGAGCAGAGTATTTTTCCTTCCAGCAGCAGATATTGGATAAATGCAGAATTTTCCAGAAATTTCAGCAGTAAAACCCAGAGATTTTAAAACAGCAGCAGATTTTTCCTGATATTGCTGATAAAACTCAGAATTTTTTCTTCAAAAACCCAGAACTTTTCTTCAAAAAAATTGCAGAGGGCCATATAGCAGCAGAAAATTGGAGAATTTGCAGAGTTAGAGATTTTCAGAAAACTCAGAAATCTTAGAAATTTTCCAATGAAAACTCAGAAATATTTCCAGTAAAAACCCATAAATTTCTTCAGAAATTCAATTTAAACAATTTTTCCAACAACTCTCCAAAACAAAATTTAATGGGCAGAAATTGCAGGAAGAAATCAACCTTCAGATGTGCAGTGCTGCTTCTCTTCAAAACCAGTGCTGCCAATTTCTGAATGCTGCAAAAGATTTTGAATGCTGGTCCTTCTCAAAACCTCTGAATGGCGGCAAAAACTCTGCTGCAAAAACTCTCTAAAGGCTGCAAAAATGCAGATATGCACAGGCCATAAACACAAATGGCTCACTCAATTTGAAGCAGGGCCAGCAATCGCCCGCTCTGATACCATGTTAAACACCATGTTGAAGCACACACATGGTGTATGAGGAGAATAACACACACACAAGAGACTCAACACACAATGAAGGATAAGCGTGAGGCTTTCTTATTTTCCATTATACATGATATACATTTATACTACAATGGTGTGACTCTTGGTTTCATATTCCAAGGTCACTTGGACTCCATTGTGACTTTTCGCATTCCACACCTACCCATGTAGGATTAGGTGCTCCAACAGATGTGTTGAAAATGCAGCAAGATGATGGAGCTTAGTGAAATGAAGTCACCTTCACTAAGTGGGCCCACAGGCGATTTTTGGCGCAAAGTCTATTTTTAGACATATGGAGCATGGTCCAGGGGTTGCAGTATGTTATTCTTGGAGTATTGGTCATGTTGGTAAAAATAGATGGACCTCTATTTTTAGACATTTAGGTCGAAGTCTATTTTTAGACTGCTTATCCTAAAAATAGAAAAGTCAAATATTATTTACCCTTAATAATATTTGGACTCTAAACTTCAGTTTACTCTCTTGGAGCACTTCAGTTCGAGCTACAGAAGTGGCTCATGCATCTGACGGAGGAATTACGCTATTCCTAGGGGTTTGGTGAGCTCATGCATGGTTGACTTCAGTTAGGACTTCAGTGGCAGAAGTTTGGTGGAGTTGATGAGACAGTTGGTGGAGTTGTGTTCGGTTTAACTTAGTTGAACTAGTTGTGATTAGTTTAACTAGCTAATCAATTAGTAATGAGTGGAGTGAATTAAATATTATTTAATTCACTAATTATTAACTCATTATTCAACTCAAGAACACATCAGTTCACTACAGTGCATGGACAGTTCAGTGGAGACCAGTGAAAGAGGTAGACGAAAGGGTTGAGATAGCTATCAGTTGTGACATCAATTGTGCATGAGATTTGCACCACACTTGGAGGGAATTTGCCCATGATGATTTAGCGCTCGTCAAGCCAAGGAGATTCGAACACTTGGATCTCTCATTAGACCAGCCTTGATTGCGCAATAGAAGGCGGAGCAATTAGTGGATGTGTTTTGAACCTCGTGACTTGTTCAAAACCAAGCTAGTTTGTGTGTAACTTTTATGAGATAGTGCGAGTACTTGTGAGGAGTATTGTACTATGTACTCTGTTACGATGTTTTCTCCCATGATGATGATACACAATAGGCTGAGGGCGTTTCAGCTGCAAGCTCTCACACATGCTTTTGTGTAATGTGTGTGATGTTTTGATGATCTTTTGATCGCATACCGCTAGGTTCTATTTCCGCATGTGTGATGATCTGAGTGGAAGAGATTTATGTGTTGCATATGAATTCGAATTGATATGTGATCGGGATAATCTCGGTGGACAAATCTTCTTTATTCGGCAAATTTCTACATGGTATCGGAGCTATTGCAACGAGAGATTGATCATCACGGTGATTACAAACTTATTTCGGTAGACGAGTACGCATGCGGGCCAGGTAGCCTGCAGATCCATCCTTTCCTTTGAAAGGTGATACATCCGATAAATGCCTATGATCGATCTTTGTGCAAATAATTTGTTCTCCTGAATCAAGAGCGGTTGAGCTTTGAGCTTGGAATTCGATTTTGCAACAGTTTTGTTTTCACCCAGTGCTGGGAGTTGAAAATGTCTTTCAACGGTTTGCGACTCGAATATGCTCTTGAAGGAGAAGTTCGGAGTATGTTGCATGGAAGGATCACATGGGCGAGTATTAGAAGATAATGGTGAAGGTTGTAGATACGGATTTCAAAGCCCACTGATCCACTATTTGAAGTCGAGGCTTGGAAAAAGAAGATGGAAAAATGTTGAAGGATTCGTTGTTGGAGCGCTAAAAGGATCACATTGTATCCGACTGCATGGAAAAAAGCTTCTCCATATTTAATGTGGAAGCGTTGTGAATCATGGCTTAAGAGCGACCAAAGGAAGGCTGGCGCTCGGGGATAAGCTCGAAACATCAAGATGGAGAAGAGCGCTTGATATCGCCAAGTACCTCATGAAGTTCACTCAATGCGAGAGATGAAATTTGGGAAGTGTGGGGGTATTTGTTGAAGATGAGGACATGGTGGACCTGGCTCTCCTTGGTCTTAGAAGGATTTGCATTCATATCAAGATAGTGTCAATGGTCGGGAGAAGTTGCGGGATGGGAGCGCTTTTGGGCGGATCTCATGCGGGAGGAATAAGGAGGACTACCGAGACGAGATCTTCATCGAAGACATCGATGAAAAGAAAATTGCGCTTTGGTAGCAAAGCAAAGAAAGGGAAGAGCAAGAAGGCTTCTCGGTGCGAGGTGTGAAAGGCAAGAAGCAAGATATGTCCAAGGTGAAGTGTTTTCCAGCTACGACGGACCTTATGCTACAAATTGTCCGCGAGAAGGAAGGAAAATAAAGCTGCAGACCCGACGGGGAGGCAATGACTTCTCAATTGACCCAGAATTTTCTGTGATTTGCATGCTTGGTTTTCCAAGTGTGTGGTGGTATGGTTCTTCGACGGTGGTGCGTCATTTCACACTGGCCCAGGAGATCAGAGATGCGATTTTCGGATACGGAGGAAAAGATCTTGGAGTGCACATCGAGATGGGCGATGATGAAGTAGATACGGTCACGGCGGTGCTCCCGGTACCTTTCCTTTGAGAGGGAAGTCGGTAAACCTTTCATATTGAAGGAAGTTTTGCATGTTCCGGGATTGATGAAGAACACGATCTACGTAGCGATGTTGGAAGACAAGGGGTATGATGTGGTCTTCGAAGAGAAAATCCTTCTGGCGCGGTAAGACTATTGGTGAGACCGGAAGATAGGGGTTTGAGTCGAAACCTTTATCGGTTGCAAGTAGATGGTACAACGCGGCAATGGCATGCAAGGTGGGAGAAGTGGTGAGCCGGAATGATGAGGGCGAGGCGCTGGCACGGAGATTGGGCCACCTTCACCATGGAGCTTTGAAGATACTGCACGTGATTTCTCTAGGGCTTCCCAGGGCACTCTTGCGTAGTCGGATCGGTCACGGGGTGTACCTTGGGGAAGTATGTGAAAGCCACCTTTCACGAGAGAAGGATAGTCACGCCACGGCCGATCATGAGAGAGTTCACACGGATGTGTGTGGTCCTTTCTCTATAGCTTCGACAACAAAGAAAAAGTACTATGTGATCTTTGGTGATGATTTCTCTGCGGAAGTCTTGGATCTTCTTCATGCGAAGAAGAGTGAGACATTTTCTAAGTTGCGACGAATTCCAAAGACGCGGTAGAGAAGGAATCGGGGAAGCATGTGAAGGCTCTTAGGAGTGACAATGGTGGTGAATTCATCTTGGCTGAATTCAAGGACTTCGCCGGCAGAGGGATTCGGAGAGCTACTTCGCACCCCACCAACCCACGGCCAAAACGGGGTGGACGGGCGGAAGAGACGAAACGATCGTGGGTGCGCACGGCGATGTTGCATGATCGGGGCCTACCCCTTCACTTGTGGGCTGAGGCATGGAATACAACGGTGTATGTACGGGGAGGCAGATTTGTCCTCACAAGGTTCTTGGCATGAGTACCTTTGGAGGAGGCGTTTTACGCAAGAGGCACGATATTTCTCATGCGAGAATTTTGGCTCACCTTTGTCTACATGCATGTGACGAAGGATGCCGAAGAAGCTGGATCGGAGCCGCAGAGGTTGGAATATTTGTGGGGTATGCGATACACCTCACAACTATCGCGGTGTATTTGTCGGACGATCGCAAGGCCCCGTGTGCGTGAGTATCAAGTTTCGGGAGGAGAAAGCCATGCGGTGTTCGCTTGAGAGGGAGCTACACTTGCATGCGGATAGTGTTAGTTCCTAAGGAGGAGCTTCCGGATGTGGATCAGCCATAAGAGAGTTCGGGGAGATGGAAGAAACCACTCATGCAGCGCTAACCATAGAGGGCGCGGCGCACTACGAGGAGAAGGCTGACGGCGGCTCGAATGCGGAGAGAAGGTTGTAGGACCACCTACAACACGAAGCGGGCAGAGGCGGTCACCGGATCGGTACCTTGGATACATGGCTCTTGTGATTCAATGTGTCGTGACGGAGCCATCCTCTTTTGAGGGCGTGGAGGAATAACGGCAGGTAGATACCATGATCGAAGAATATGATTCGATCGTCGAAGCAGTGCATGGGAGATTGTCCCAAGGCCCAGGAGGGAAATCGGTGGTGGGTTCGCGATGGATCTCTGAAGTGACGGGCGGGCGACGGGAGTGTGGAGAAGTACAAGGCGAGATTTGTCGCCCGTGGCTTCTCACGGATCGAGGGGATCGATTATGGGAGACCTTTGCACACAATAGCAAGGTACTCTTCCATACGGACGATCCTTGCTCTCTCGGTGCGATGGGATGGCACATCCATCGGATGGATGTGGCTTGCATTCTTCAATGGAGTCATTGAGGAGGAGTGTACATAGAGCAACTTTGAAGGTTTCGAGATCTTCGGCGAGTGAGTCGCATGTGTGCCGACTCAAAGAGAGGGGGGGGGCTCTTTATCTGCAGAGGCCGACGAAGCACCTCGTGCTTGGTACACACGGATTGACGGTTATTTCACGGGCTTGGATTTTCCAAGAGTGAGGCGGATCCTAACTTTTGTGCCGGATTGTGGTGGAGGGAAAGGCTGGCGATCATCGTACTATATGTAGATGATCGATTTTGATAATTGATGAGCTGTTGATACTTTCATGCAAGGAGGACCTTGCTAGAGAGTTCGAGATGAAGGAATTGGGCCTCCTTCATTATTTCCTGGATTGGAGATTTAGCGCGCGATGGGCTTGTTTGTTTCTCGGGGTAGAGTATACACAGGAAATTCTTGGAGAGGTTCAACATGCATGGGCGTTGCAAGCACAGTGACACTCTTCCTGGTGGTTGGAGGAAGGAGGATGCTACTTCGGCGAAGGTAGTGGATGCCAACTTGTCTGTCGGCCAGTTGGTGGGGTCGCTTGTGTACGAATTCGATACACGACCCGATATATGCTATGTTGTTAACAGCTTACTTGGCTATGGTTAAGCTACTAGCTCTTTTAGACGGAGACAAGCATGTATTGTGTTATCTTAGTATTTTATCGGGATATGGTCTATGGTGCAGACGGGAGGATGGACGAAAGCTTTCGCGACTCGGTACGGTGGGCGGGGAGCCCAACGGACCGAAAAGAGCACATGGAGGAGTTTTCAGCATTGGGTCGACGGCATTTTCCGAGCACGGCGGGGAAGCGAAGTCCGTGGCACTCATTTCGACGAGAGGCCGAGTACATGGCGGCGAAGCTTGGGTGCATGCGAAATTTATTTGGATGAGAAGATCTTGTTGGATTGTTACGGTTGCATTTGGAGCCTACGATTTATTGTGATAACCGGAGAGTTGCATTAAACTCTCAACTAATCCGAGTATTTCATGATAGATCCAAACACATCGAAATCGGGTACCATCATATCGAGAGATTGTGTTTAGCGGAGAATCATGATGCTTTCGCTATGTTCCCACGGAGGATCGGGATGTGACATCTTGACGAAGGCGCTCACGGGAGAGCGGGTTAATTCCACGGAAGCGGGATAGGGGTTGCGGATAATCCATATCTTGCGAGAGGAGTGTTGAAAATGCGACAAGATGATGGAGCTTAGTGAAATGAAGTCGCCTTCACTAAGTGGGCCCGCGGGCGATTTTTGGCGCAAAGTCTATTTTTAGACTATGTCTATTTTTAGACATATGGAGCATGGTCCGGGTCGCGAGTATGCTGTCTTGGATGTATTGGTCATGTTGGTAAAAATAGATGGACCTCTATTTTTAGACATTTAGGTCGAAGTCTATTTTTAGGCTCGCTCTATCCTAAAAATAGAAAAAGTCACAAATATTATTTACCCTTAATAACATTTGGGACTCTAAACTTCAGCATACTCTCTTGGAGCACTTCGCGTTCGAGCTACGAAAGTGAGAGCCTCCATGCATCCGACGGAGGAATTACGCTATTCCTAGGGGTTTGGTGAGTCTCATGCATGGTTGACTTCGGCTTAGGACTTCGTTGCGCGTTAAGTTTGGTGGAGTTGATGAGGCAGTCTGGTGGAGTTGTGTCTCGGTTTAACTTAGTTGAACTAGTTGAGATTAGTTTAACTAGCTAATCAACTTAGTAATCGAGTGGAGTGAATTAAATATTATTTAATTCACTAATTATTAACTCATTATTCAACCCAAGAACACATCGATTCACTACAGTGCATGGACGAGCCTGTGGAGACCGACTGATAGAGAGGTAGATGAAAGGGGTTGAGATAGCTATCGCTGTGACATCAGTTGTGCATGAGATTTGCACCACACTTGGAGGAATTGCCCATGATGATTGCGCTCGTCAAGCCAAGGAGATTCGAACCTTTGGATCTCTCATTAGACCGGCCTTGATTGCGCGATAGAGGCGAGGCAATTAGTGGATGTGTTTTGAACCTCGTGACTTGTTCAAAACCAAGCTGGACTTTGTGTGTAACTTTTATGAGATAGTGCGGAAGTACTTGTGAGGAGTATTGTACTATGTACGCGTTACGATGTCTCCATGATGATGATACACAATGGGCTGAGGGCGTCAGCGCATAAGCTCACACACACATCTTGTGTAATGTGTGTGATGTTTTGATGATCTTTTGATCGCATACCGCTTGTTCTATTTTCGCATGTGTGATGATCTGAGTGGAAGAGATTATGTGTTGCATATGAATTCGAATTGATATGTGATCAGGATAATCTCGGTTGATAAATCTTCTTTATTCAACAAATTTCTACATGATGAAAAAGCCCCTAGATTGTACAAAGAAGCTCAATCTAACTTCACATCCATTGGAAAATGATTTTGGGAAGAAATATTCACTTATGTCGGAGTTTTTGGAATCTTAGTCTGACTACATGTCCTACCATTATATCTTTGAGACAAACATCTCGCAAGAGAAATTTCTTATCAGAAAATGGGTCATGGATTGACCAAAGTTTTGAAAGAAGCAAAGAAATATTCATGGCCTTCATTTCCTATTTACTATGGTGTCTATGCATTAGACAATTTCAAACATGCAAGGATAGAGATTAATCAAATCCAATGTTTGAAATTATTTACAATTTCTAACAGGCAATATGACCGGGACCAAGTTGCATTCAATTTCACAACTCAAGTGATGATTTTGATGATTTGTTTGACTTAGTAGATACTTATCAATAGTGGATAAATTGGCATCATCACGCCTTAATCCTCAACAACTAGCAAAGTTCAAGAAATACAGGAGTAGAAGGTTGGAAGGTATTCCTCTAGATATTCTAGAGGTATCCCAACCTATCTCACAAAAAGAACAACAAACAGAAGAGTAGAAGCAGTAGAAGAAAGAACAGGGAAAAGAACAAGCCCCTAAGGATACTGAAGTCCTTAGTGGAACAAAAGGAGATAAGTCTATTGCAACTCAAACTAAACATCGATTGTTTTCAAGTGACTTATATGAAGTCTAGAAAGACTTTGGTCAGCAGCTTGAGGGAGACCAAGAAGTGGTGATCATTAATCATCAAGAAAAATTTGAAACACCTCATGGTGAAAGTCAAAACCTGTTTTTAATTGGGTCAACTGAAAAATATGTTATTATAGAAGAAGTAAAATTTATCCCGACCTACCCAACATCAGAAATTGTGTTGAAAATCGTGGAAATACCCTCAGAGGCATTTTACAAGACAGCAAAGCATAATGGTGTCATGAGAAGATAGAGGAATAGGAGAGTTAGTAACGGAACTTAAATACCTTGTCTCATTCTTGGAGATGTTCTGCATGGGAAATAGTCATGGACGACACAGAAAGATCCATTCCAGGATCTAACATGGTTAGCTCAGTTTGTAGGTGCTTATGCATCTACCACCATTGAAAAAGCCACTTAAGTTCAACAATTAGTCAAAGAGAAGGATGAGAAAATCCTTCAATTAGAACAAGAAATTCTAGCAGAGAAACAAAGCATTAATCAAAAATTACAAGCACAAGTGTTAGAGCTTCAACAAAACTTGAATAAATTAAAGCTACAACACCAATATGATGTTGGTGCTAATGATGCACAGATACACCAACTTCAATTCACCGTTGAACAATTGAAAGATAATCCTAAAGTGGATGAATTTAAAGAGGAATCTTTAGAACTAAATACTTTGTTAGCCCAACAACAAGTTGTTTTTTTTCAAAAACTGTCTAGCATAATTGAGCCGTGTGAAAAAAATGATTCATTGATGAATCAAGTAGCTGACCAGAGATCAGTTTTGATAAAATTGATGATAAAGTCTCCCAATACGTCACCTAGCAAGATATGGCTAAAGGTTGAAAGGAAAATCTTCCCAGGATTGAAGATTCTAAAAAAGAAATCATGTTTATTGATTGGTACATACAGTTAAATCAAGCTGAAAGGGAAATTTGCAAGGCTAGGGATGTTGCAAAAAATATTGTTGAAATAGTCAACCAAAACCTCATTGCCGCTAATCTGATTGATAAATTCCCACCCGGCTCTCTACCTATTGTAAAATATTTGATAAGAAAGTGGCATGAAATGTCTAAGATGAAGGAAGAAAGCATCAAAAAATTGGATAAGTTTGATTGGGACAAGTATGGGAAGCACTTGGTCAAGCCACATAGCCAATGGTAATTTTTGCACTGTCTAACCGACACTTCATCTTACATGATGCCTCCACTATCAGATGCAGTCTACACAGGAAAATTGCGTGTCATGCAAAGCCAACCTCTTGAGGTTTAGCCTCACGATTTGACATCCTTCAACTCCAAAAGAACGAATGGAAAAAGAGACTAACAATGCAATCCCGAAAGTGAAAGTCATCCCACCAAAATTTGTTTATGCTTTTTATTTCACTTAGTAGAAGAGTTGTTTAAAAACCTTCCTCACATTTATGTATTTGTTATTTTTGCACTTATTTTACCATGTAAAACCCTTTCATGTATTTAAAGAAAGGGTCCGCTGATTTTGAAAAAGAAGAGACATTACTGAAGTTGCACTCTTAATAGAAAAAGGCAGCTAGCCCAAGAAGCGTTTTTCAAATGAGGCGGTAGTTAACATATATATGGTACTTTTATATTTATGTTGATGTTATGTTTGAAATGAGAAATAGTTAAATTTCCTTATGGTGTTTTGTTATATGTATCTTTTTAACACAATCCAACATTGATTCACTTTTGTACATGTTTGATTGCCATTTTTTATACATATACAATACATGCAGTAATAGATGTGATATATAATTAATCAATTGATTTGATTAACTATTTAATCAAATAAGTTATCTTAAATTGTTTTACATTTCTCTAATTGTTTTATAAATCTTCGTTTGCATTCACTTAAAGATCATATTTTTAAATCACATATAACAGAAAGATAATTCGTCCCGAGATAGAGATCGGTATATACATATTTTATTTTAAAAAAATTTCACTCTCATTCACCAAGTCAAAAGAAGTTAAAATACCACCATCCACTCATTTATATTCATTAAACAAGTCCCACAAATCTAGTCGGAGCCACTATCTCAAACGGATAACGGACGATTTTCAAGTCCCCAACCGAGTGGCTTTCCCTGATGTTGTTGCAGCGAATTTCGAGGCATCAAAATTTTTGGCACTAGAGGGAGGGCCAATAGACTATGAATGGCACCAAAGATACAATCCTAAAAAAAAAGACAATCAAAAGAGTTGACCCCCCTCCAATTCTCATAAAACTTCAAGTCCACGCTCAAAATATCCTACCTTTAGATCAGAAGTAGTTAAATCTCCTCCCAAGTCTCCTAGTTCAATTCCCAAATAAATATCCCCTGATTATACTCCAAAATCGCCTAAAGTACAAACTTTAATAAAGAAATTAGAAGAAATTTCTATTTAAGGAGAAAATCATGTGCTTTCTGAAGTGTTTGAAGGAAGTGTTACTTCAATTTTACAAGGTACTGGTTTACTGAATCGTTTTCATAGTGAAAGACTCAGAATAAATCCATTTGAGTTTCCTCTTCATTCCCATCATATGAAGACTCCAAAATCTGAAACTCAAACATCTACTAGTGAGATTATTTCATCTTCTCCCCCTCAAACTACATCATTTATTCTCCCTTAAATTACATCATCTCAACCAATGTCCTCATCTACCTATACCTCTTCATATCATTCCACAAGAACTGCTTCGAGTAGTACTAGTTCCGTGGTTTTTTCTTCTTCAAATACATCCACCTATGGAACTACCTCTTCTTCTTCAAATCCTTCTTCAGGACAAACCAATCCTCCAATTCACGCAATAGAAAATAGGCCATGGACTGACGAGCTGTCTCAATTGGCGAGGTCCTCTTCTATCCTTTACCCGAAGCATCCGCAGTGATGGATTCCTTGGCATAATCCTAACTATGGTCTCCCATGCGAGAAGAACATCTCCATAATTTCATGCTTGCGATGAATCTAAATGATGTCTTTGAAGAAGATTGTGTAGTAGTGTTTCTGTAATCTTTCAGGATGTGTGGATCATGGTACTTTTCATTACCATTCGGGAACTATTACTAGTTGGGACATATTCGAAGAAATTTTTTTGACCAAATTTGGTGATGAGTCGTACCGTCACTGCATCTCATCAATGATCTTTCAAATCTTAAAGCAAAATTCAGGTGAAAAGATCAAATATTTCAATTCCGTAGTTTAACAAATTGTTGAACAAAAATCCCAACTTCATCTATAGTTACGGTGTAGAATGTGGCGAGATTGAATGGTAAATATCCTCTCTTCCTAATAATATATCATTTTTTGTATATAGAGCCAATAAGGCTACTTTGTTATAAAACATGAAAGAAGCCCTCTCTGTAGAAAAGAAAATTCTTGCTTTAGAAAAGAAGACTGCCTAGGAAGATAGAAAATCTAAAAAATTCATGGTTAAGGATAAGCCCAAAAATAAAATATCTAAGGATCCTTATGATCTTAAAGGATTACAAAAGTTTCTTAAAACCATGTCAAATGACATGGTAGAAATAAAAAAATGATTAGTTGAGATATTCTTCTAAGAAAACTTTCAGATCTTTCAAGAAAAATCAAACTGTCGATGTCCTCAAAAGTCCAAATATAATTTCTAATGCGGAGATCGAGATCAGGAATGAAGATGAGGAAGAAAACACTATTTGTTCAAGGTGTAACCACAAGATGAGGAGCTAGTTGAAGTTCATGGATTATGGGATTTGTATTCTTCCTACATCCGATAATGAAGATGAACACGTGGGCAATCGTCAATTATTGCCTAGAAGTACTCCTACCGGTCTCCTGCCTCAAAATAGAAATCTTCAACCCCGATTGTTAAAGAAAAAGTTGTTAATAAAAAGACTCCTTCTCCTCAAACAAGCCCAACTTCTTCAAACTCTCCATCTACATCAAAGACCTTAGTGGTTTCAGATACCATTGAGTATAATATAGTGGAATATATGAAGAAAGTTAAAGCAAATATCTCTATGTACGAGGTCAGTAAATTAAAACAACAACATAAAATCCTACTCAAAGAATTGAATGCAGTTCCTGCCTCTCCTTTACCTTCTCCTATTACTTATAAAGCCTCAGAAGGAGTAGGCAAACCTCCCACAGATTCATCTAAAAAAATCAATTCCACTGATGCTATCCTAATTGGAGACGCGTATCCAATTCTCACACTCCTCCATTCCTTCTGACTTTTGAAGTTTTTAATAAAAATGTGCACAATTGCTTGATAGACTCTGGGGCTTCTTCAAATATTATGCCATATTCTGTTTGCTTGAATTTAAACATCACACCTCAAAAGTACGTTGTACACATTTTCAATTAGATAGAACCAAAGTCAAGGTTTTAGGAGAGATGAATTATGTACTTATTAGGCTTGCTTTTAATTCAAAATTTCATCAAGTAAATGATATTCTAGTTGATGATATTCTTGACTTCTATGGTTTGATTCTGAGTATATATTGGTCAGAAGAGCTTCACGGTTATTTTTCCATAGATTGGTCTCATATGTGGCTTCCCTACAATGGTAATCCAAATAAAATTCTAGTTGACTGTGAAAAACACATGAAATATTCAGTAACTGATTTCGAGGATGAAAATGAACGAATGGCCTTTACCAATAACATCCTTGGAAATTACTCGCTAAATCATTTCCAATGCACAAATCGATCTCCATCTATTATCCAATTCGGTTAATCCACGAAATTGAGCTTTTCTTAGCCGCATTCTTCCAAATGTATAAATATTGTAGAAAAACCTTTTATTAAAACTTTATTTTGGACATTGTACTTTGATGGATCAAAGTCAAATGATGGTGCAGGAGCTAGTTGCATAATAATTAATCCAGAAGGAGAAAATACAATGTTGGCATGTAGGTTAGAATTTTAATGCACAAACAATACTGTAGAGTATGAGGCACTGGTCCAAGGCTTGTATAAAGCAATATTTCTTGGTGTCAAATACCTTCAAGTACATGGTGATTCTGAAATAGCTATCAAATAGGTAAGAAATTATTTTCACTGTATCTCTGTGTTGAAAATGCAACAAGATGATGGAGCTTAGTGAAATGAAGTCGCCTTCACTAAGTGGGCCCGCAGGCTATTTTTGGCGCAAAGTCTATTTTTAGACTATGTCTATTTTTAGACATATGGATCATGGTCTACTGAGTTGCGGATGCTATTTATGGATGATTGGTCGAGTTGGTAAAAATAGACGGACCTCTATTTTTAGACATTGGGAGGTTTCTATTTTTTTAGGCTACAGGGCCGAAATAATAGAACAGATCGAAATATTATTAACCCTTAATAATATTTAGACTATAAACATTATCTTATCCTCTTTAGAGCACTTGAGCTTTGATGCTTGGGATGTGGCACATGCGGCCTAATAGAAGGAACACGCTTTCTCTAAGCTAGTTGAGCTATTGCATGGTTGAATTCGGTTAGAACGCAGTGTGGCGAGTCTGGTGGAGTTGACGAGTGCGAGTTGGTGGAGTTGTGTTCGGTGACTTAGTTGAACTCAGTTGTATTGGTTCTAGCCGATAACACTAGTGATGAGTGGTGTGAAATTAATTATTAAATTAATCCACTAATTATTAACTCATAAATCCTCCAAGTACACATCGATTAGCTACGACTGCAACGAAATGAGTAATCGGTGGAACCGGTGCTAGAGGTGTGAAAGGTGAGTGTGACTCATCGCGTGACTACACTTGTGCATGAGATCTGCACACACATGAGATGGAGATTGCCAATGAGGACTGCACGATTGGAGCTAGTGGGATCGAACTTGGATCTCATCATCAATCCTCTGGATTCTGTGATGAGGGTGACAGGACTCAGTGGTAGAGACTTTGAAACTGTGACTTCAGTTTCACGCACACATCACTAGTTTGTGTGTAGCATGTGAGATAGTCTTGGTACAATGAGAGCTTTTGTGCTCATGTATTATTTAGGTGTGTTCTCTATCATTTATAATATACGAGATAGTTGTATTTCAAAGCTATTGCTTTTCCCATTACATACGTGTTGATACATGTGTGCTTGATTATGTCTAAATGAGTGCATCTTACTGCTTTTCTATTTCCATGCTTTATTGGTAGTCAATTGTAGTAGCGGAGGTTATGTATTATGCATGAAGCTTAAATAGTGTGTAATCAGGATAATCCTTGGTGAATACCATCCGGCTATTATTCAAATTTCTACATGGTATCGCAGTGGAGTAATTGATCACCGGATCTATTATAGTGATTACAATTTATTTCAGGTAGACAGTAGTCTGTAACGCGTCAGGGTAGCCTCCTGGATCCATCACTTCTCTCCGAAAGGTGAGTATATCCGACGAAATGCCCCTGCCGGCCGATCTCCGTGCTAGTACAGTCTCACATTAGATCGAAGCGGTTGAGTTTTGAGTTTGGTGGAATTCGAATTGTGCAGCGGCATTCTGGAATTCGAATTCTGCGTAGCTTTCTTGGTGTCAGAAGATCAAAATGTCTTTCTAGCCGATTGCGGCATCGGGAATATGCCCTTGAGCGGCAGCTTCGACTATGCTTTGCATGGAAGGACAAAATGGGAGGCGGTATTAGATGACAACGGGCTTTTGACGAGTTCGTTAGTAGCCGAGGTCCCAAAGCTCATGCGATGCTGCTCGGTGCTGAGGCTTGGCAAAAGAAGATGGCGAAAATGCTTGAAGGGCTCTCGTTGGAGGGCGTGAAGGATCACATTGTATCCAGACCTGCCATGGAAAAGCTTCTCCATACTTGATGTGGAAAGCGTTGACAGATTTATTCCAAAGCAAGAGCGACCAGAGGAAGTTGGCGCTCAAGGATAAACTCAGACATATAAAGATGGAGAAAGGCGACAGTATGCAGAAGTACCTCACGAACTTCATCCAATGCAGGGATGAGCTAGGAAGTGTGGGGGTGACTGTCGATGATGAGGAATTGGTGAGCTTGGCTCTCCTTGGTCTTCCGAAGAGTTGGCATGCCTATCAGGATTCTGTCAATGGTCGGGAGAAATTGCCAGGATGGGAGCGAATTTGGTCGGATCTTGTGCAAGAGGAGATAAGGCGGAATACCAGGGACAGATCTTCATCAAAGGCATGTGATGAAAAAAATTGCGCTTTGGCTACCAAAGCAAAGAAGGGGAAGAGCAAGAAAGCTTCTCATTCCGGTGCGAAAGGCAAGAAGCAGGACATGTCCAAGGTGAAGTGCTTTCACTGTCACTAGCACAGACATTATGCCACAAATTGTCTGCAAAAGAAGAAAAATAAGCAAGCTGCTAGATCTGCAGTGGGAGAGGCCTTAGCCTCGCATTTTGAGCTGGATTTTTCGTTGATTGCATGCTTGGTCTCAAGTGTGATGGGATCAGTATGGTTCTTGGACAGTGGTGCGTATTTTCACATGACTGGAGATCGAGATCTGTTTTCAGATTTGGATGAGAAATATCTTGGAGTGCACATCGAGATGGGCGATGATGGTAGATACAGTGCGACCGGTATCGGTACCATTTCCTTTGAGAGGGAGTCTATTAATCCCTTCGTATTAAAGGAAGTGATGCATGTTCCAGGATTGAAGAAGAATCTGATCTCTGTGGCGATGTTAGAAGACAAGGGGTACGATGTTGTCTTCAGCGAAGGAAAAGCTTTCCTGTGCAGTAAGACAACTGGAGAGACCCGGAAGATAGGGGTTCGAGTCAAGAACCTTTATCAATTGTAGGTAGATGGCTGCGCAGCAATGGCAGGCAAGGTAGAAGGAGTGGTGAGTCGGGATGATGGCGAGTTGTGGCACCGGAAATTGGGCCACCTTCACCATGGAGCTTTGAAGATACTGCAGCAGATTTCTACCGGGCTTCCTAAGGGTACTCTTGCGCATTCAGATCAGTGCAAGGGATGTACCTTGGGAAAATTTGTGAAAGCCACCTTTCACGAGAAGGATAGTCACGCCACGACGATCCTTGAGAGAATTCACACAGACGTGTGTGGACCTTTCTCAGTAGCTTCGACAGCAAAGCACAGGTATTATGTGATATTTGTTGATGACTTTTCTCGTAAGTGCTGGATCTTCTTCATGCAGAATAAGAGCGAGACATACTCAAAGTTCTGTGAGTTCAAGGCGCCGGTTGAGAAGGAATCTAGAAGCATGTGAAGGCTCTTAGAGGACACTTGGTGGCAGGGAATTCATCTCTCATTAATTCAAGGACTTTGCAAAGACAAAAGGATTCAAGAGAGCTCATCGTAATTTACAACCCACAACAAATAACTGCCGCCGGGAGCTTTAAGAAATCGTAATGATCGTAAGTACGCACCACATGTTGCATGATCTGTGTGGCTCACACCTTCACTTGTGGGCTTTGAGGCATGGGAAACATCGCAAAGAGTATGCGGGGAACCGTTGTCCTCACAAGATACTTGGCATGAGTACATCGGAGGAGGCATTTTCTGGCAAGAGGCTTGATATTTCCCATTTGAGGATTTTTGGTTCACCTGTCTACATGCATGTGACGAAGGATGCCAGAAAGAAGCTGGATCCAACCGTAGAGGTTGGGATATTTGTGGGGTACACTGATACGCCCCACAAATATCGTGTGTATTTTCCAGACAGTCACAAGACTGTTGTGCGACGGGATATCAAATTTCAAGAGGAGAAAGCCATGCAGTGTTCGCTTGAGAGGGAGCCACACTTGCATGCAGATGAGGAGCTATTAGTTCCTAAGGATGAGCTTCCGGATGTGGATCAGCCACAAGAGGAAGTTCATGGAGTGAAAGAGACCACTCATGCATCGCCAACCATTAGAGGGCGCAAGCGCACTACAGAAGCTGAGCGACTGGCTCAAGATGCAGAGAAGGTTGTAGGAGCACCTACAGCACAGCGCAGACTGAGACAGTCACTGGAATGGTACACTGGATACATGGATCTTGTGAGAAAATGTGTTGTGACAGAGCCATCCTCTTTCGAGGAAGCTGTGGAGGATCTCGCATGGGTAGATGCCATGGTGGAAGAGTATGATTCGATTGTCAGAAACAGTGCATGGGAGATTGTCCCGCGACCGGAAGGGAAATCAATGGTGGGTTCACAATGGATCTACAAAGTGAAGCAGGCGGCTGATGGGAGTGTGGAGAAGTACAAGGCAAAATTTGTTTCCCGTGGCTTCTCACAGATCGAGGGGATCGATTATGAGGAGAACTTTGCACCTGTCGCAAGGTACTCTTCCATACGGACGATCCTAGCTCTCTCAGCGCAGATGGGGTGGCACATCCATCAGATGGATGTGAATACTGTGTTCCTCAACGGAGTCATTGAGGAGGAGGTGTACATAGAGCAGCCCGAAGGTTTCGAGATCTTCAGCAGTGAGTTGCATGTGTGCAGACTCAAGAGAGCACTGTACGGGTTGAAGCAAGCACCTCGTGCTTGGTACACACGGATAGACAGTTATTTCACCGGACTTGGATTCTCCAAGAGTGAGGCGGATCCTAACCTGTACCAGATTGTGGTGGAGGGGAAGTTGCTGATCATTGTACTATATGTAGATGATCTGATTTTGACGGGTGATGAGCTATTGATACTTTCATGCAAGGAGGATCTTGCTAGAGAGTTTGAGATGAAGGACTTGGGCCTCCTTCATTATTTCCTGGGATTGGAAATTTGGCAGCGCAGTGATGGAATATTTGTTTCTCAGGGTAAGTATGCCCGGGAGATACTGGAGAAGTTCAACATGCATGGCTGCAAGCCTGTTGATACTCCTCTTCCCGGTGGTTGGAGGAAGGAGGATGCTACTTCGGCGGAGGTAGTGGATGCCACTGTCTATCGACAGTTGGTGGGGTCGCTTATGTATCTGGTCAATACACGACCCGATATATGCTATGCTGTTAACCAGCTTTCGCAAGCTATGGTTAAGCCTACCAAGCTCTTCTGGAAGGCAAGCAAGCATGTATTGCGTTATCTTAGAGGCACATCGGGATATGGCTTGTGGTACAGACAGGAGGATGAGGTGAAGCTATGTGGCTTCACGGATGCAGATTGGGCAAGGAGCCCAACGGACAGAAAGAGCACATCTGGAGGGATCTTCAGTATCGGGTCGACAACATTTTCTTGGTACAGCAGGAAGCATAGATCCGTGGCACTGAGTTCAGCAGAGGCTGAGTATATGGCAGCAAGCTTGGCTGCATGCGAGGCCATATGGATGAGGAAGATCATGGTTGGGTTGTTCGGTTCACACTTGGAGCCTACTGTGATTTATTGTGATAACCAGAGTAGCATTAAACTCTCGGCTAATCCAGTATTTCATGATAGATCCAAACACATTGACATCAGGTACCATCATATCAGAGATTGTGTGCAGTGGAGAATCATGTTACTTTCATATATTCCCACGGAGGATCAGGATGCTGATATCTTGACGAAGGCGCTCACCAGGAGAAAATTCGAATACCACAGAGGCAGGATAGGGGTTGCAGATAATCCATATCTTGTTGAGAGGGAGTGTTGAAAATGCAAGAAGATGATGGAGCTTAGTGAAATGAAGTCGCCTTCACTAAGTGGGCCCGCAGGCTATTTTTGGCGCAAAGTCTATTTTTAGACTATGTCTATTTTTAAACATATGGATCATGGTCTATGAGTTGCAGGATGCTATTTATGGATGATTGGTCGAGTTGGTAAAAATAGATGGACCTCTATTTTTAGACATTGGACGGTTTCTATTTTTAGACTGCCGGGCTAAAAATAGAACAGTCAAATATTATTAACCCTTAATAATATTTAGACTATAAACATTATCTTATCCTCTTGGAGCACTTCAGTTTGATGCTTGGATGTGGTACATGCAGCTGACAGAAGGAAATACACTTTTCCTAAGGGTTAGTTGAGCTATTGCATGGTTGACTTCAGTTAGAACTCATGTGGCAGAGTTTGGTGGAGTTGATGAGACAGTTGGTGGAGTTGTGTTCGTTTAACTTAGTTGAACTAGTTGTATTTAGTCTAATTGATAAATACACTAGTGATGAGTGGTGTGAATTAATTATTAATTAATTCACTAATTATTAACTCATAAATCAACTAAAGAATACATCAGTTAACTGCAATGCATGGACAGTTCAGTGGAGACCAATGTTAGAGGTGGGTGAAAGGGTGAGTGTGACTATCAGTTGTGACTATACCTGTGCATGAGATTTGCACACACATTGATGGAGATTTCCAATGAGGATTGCGCAGTTGGAGCTAGTGGGATTCGAACTTGGATCTCATCATTAATCAACTTGGATTGCGCAGTAGAGGCAGGCAGACTTGTGGAGGATATTTGAACCTGTGACTAGTTCACTTTCCATACTAGTTTGTGTGTAGCATGTGAGATAGTGCTGAGAGCTGTGAGAGCTTTGTGCTATGTATTGTTACATGTTATCTATCATTATAATATACATATAGTTGGGGGTTTTCATCTATTGCTTTCCCCATTACATACTGTGTTGATATGTGTGCTTGATTATGTTTTAATGAGTGCATGCGACTGCTTTCTATTTCTGCATATTGATGATCAATTGTAGAAGAGGTTATGTATTATGAATGAAGCTTAAATAGTGTGTAATCAGGATAATCTCGGTGAATAATTTAGCTATTATTCAAATTTATACACTCTGATCATCTCAAACATTACCAGTCATTAGTGCAAGCTCTTACCTCACATTTATTAGCATTCAATATCTCACCTATCCCAAGGCTCCAAAATGCAAGTGTCGATCACCTAGCCAATGTAGCATCCAGACTTATTCCATCTAAGGATTATAGTCCAGATAGATTTTCTATAGAATTAATTTTTCGCCCATGTATTCCTGATAATGTCACTAATTGGAGTGTATTTAATGGTGATGAAGATGTTCTAACCTTTCTAACATCTGAAGGATCATATGAAGATCAGCTGATCGATAAGGATGAACATGAAAGACAATTAAAACAAAAAAATGATGAAAATTCCATACCTAAATCTATGGTAAAACTTGAAGATATTTATGACCTAACAAACAGATTTAAGAAGGTTACTAATTCTAAGCTACAAAGCTCAACCTTTAGATTTGAACTAGTAAACCTTGACACTGATCTCAAACCCTAGAATATCAATCTAGGACTTGGTCTCTTGTCTGATGCGAGATTAGCTTTCATTCATTTATTGAAGAGATACAATAATGTTTTCACATGGAAATATGAAGATCTCAAGACATATGATACCTACATTATCCAACATAATATCCCAATGACATCCACTGAGAAACCTATACCACATAAGTTAAAGAAAATTCACCCCAATCTTGAAAATCAAATCAAATCTGAAATGAATAAACTCCTTAAAGCCAAGATCATATTTCCTATTAGGCATTCAAAGTGGATTTCAAACTAAGTTACTTTTAGGAAGAAAAATGGTGACATCCGCATTGGTATATTTTTAGGAATCTTAATAAAATTTTCCTAATATACAATTTCTCATTACCACCTATGGAACAAATCCTGCAATCAGTTGTTGGATCTCAATTAATGTCTTTCCTTGATGGATTTTTAGGTTATAATAAGATATTGTCTCATTCTGAAGATAGGTTGAAGACTACATTTAGTACCAAATGGGGTACTTATGATTATCATAAAATGCCTTTTGGTTTAATCAATGATGGGGAAACATTTCAAAGAGCAATGGATATTGCTTTTATAGGACTAATAAATAAAATTTTGGTTGTGTACTTAGATGATATAACCATTTACTCCAAGAAAAGAAGCAAGCACTATCATGATCTCAAACAAATCCTTGAACATTGCTTAAAGTATGGAATTTCATTAAATCCAAAAATGTATTATTTCACTTTAAGTGAAGGCAATTTTTTAGAATTTATTGTATCAAAATAAGGCATTTTTATTGATCTAGAAATAATAAAGGAAATTTCTGAAATCTCTCTACCCCATAACAAGAAATCCATGCAGTCCTTTTTAGGACAGATAAATTCTGTTAAAATATTTGTTCCTAATTTTTCCCAAATTGTTTTACCATTGCAAGCCATGATCAAGAAAAATACACTCTTTAAATGGGGACACAATGAAATAGAAGCTTTTGATTTAATCAAGCAAGCCTTTGTAAATTATCCTTCTCTAACTACCCCAAAATTTTCTAATCATTTTATTTTGTACACCTTTGCTTCTGAAACATCCTATGTTGTTGTACTAACGCAAGTTGATGATAAAAAAATTGAAGCACCCATCTCTTTCTTTATTTCAAATCTTCGAGGTTCTAAACTAAATTATTCAGAAGTGGAGAAACAAGCTTTTTCTTTTTATAAATATTTAAAGAATTTCAGGTCTTTTCTCCTAAAGACACATACCAAGGCAATAGTTCCATTCCTAGCAGTAAGGCAACTGTTTATACGAAAGGAAATGGGAGAAAAAATGGAAAATTGGGTTACAACTTTGCAGGAATATGATATTGACATGAAACCAGCCAAAATTTTTAGAGGACAAGGTCTCTACAGATTGTTGTCTGGAGCATCCAACATATCAGATGATGAGGAGTCAGGTAATACTGTACACGTTTATGAGGTAAGTCTGATTGACACTAAATCATAATATGACGATCTTATATATTATTTAAAAAATGGATATGCTCCCACAAAACGCAATCATAAAAGAAAAATAGCTTTAATATTAAAAGCTAATCAATATCAGATCATTGATAATGTATTGTTCAGAAAAAACTATGAATTTGTATTATTAAGGTGCCTTGAAAAGTCTGAAGCACAAAAGGTTTTGCAGGAACTCCATGACGGACCTACAGGTGGACATTTCGGAGGAGATACCATGGCACACAAAATACTTCATGCAGGATATTATTGGCCAACACTGTTCAGAGATGCTCATGCATATGTGAGAAAATGTAAAACATGTCAAACTACTGCTAGAAGACAAAGAAAACTAGCCTTACCTCTGCAACCGATCAACATCGAACAACCCTTTGAGCAATGGGGAAGGTATATCATAGGTGAGATTGTTCCTAACTCTTCCAAACACCATAAGTACATTCTCACTACAACAGACTACTTTACTAAGTGGGTGGAATTTGTTCCATTAATGGTAGCTACTTCTGAAGCCATCATTGAATTCATCGATCGATTCATCATTACCAGGTTGGCTTACCTAACGCACTTATGTTTGAAAATGCATCTTACGTTTCAGGTAATAGTATGACTGAATTTTCTCTCAAGAGAATTTTTAAGCTTAAATATTCTTCTAATTACTATCCCCAAGGGAATGGTTTAGAAGAATCAGCCAATAGAAATCTCATAAGAATCATAAAAGAACTATTGATCAGAGCCAAAAGAATTGGCATAACTCTTTAAAATTTTCTCTTTGGGAAGATCGAATAACTCAGAAGGCCTCTATAGGCACTTCTCCATTCAATCTAGTTTATGGGAAAGAAGCAGTAATTCCATCAAATTTAGCTCTTCCCTCACTAGCCCTAGTTCAATTTATTGATGAAGTACCTTTCTCTTCCTTACAGTTAAGAATGTCCCAAATTATTAAATTAGAAGAAGAAAGGGAAAATGCCAAATTAACACATGCTCAACATCAACAGATCATTAAAAATTCTTTTGATGCAAATTTTCTTACCCCAAAATCTTTCCAAGTTGGAGACCTTGTTGTTAAGTGGGACAAGGAACATGAGGAAAAATTTAAGCATACCAAATTCCAAAGAATGTGGCTTGGACCATTTCAAATTACAGAACAAATTGGCCCATCAACCTTCATGTTGCAAGATCTTTAGAGGAAGAAATAATTTCTTCTTGTCAATGGGCTAATTTTGAAAAAAATATTTTCTTAGAATAACATTTATTCTAAATGTATCATACTTATATTTATATTTTTAAGTTAATTAAAGAATAATGTTTTATTACATACTTTTGGTTTTTCGCAAAACCTCTGAATCATTTTATGACTTTTCATTTTGAAGAATAAAAATTCTTAAAGAAATGCTTACAAACTGGAAAAAATGGATAAATACTATACAACTCTGAAAACTTTTTTCCATTGAAATTGTAAATTCTTGTAAACCTCAAACTTCATAAAGTCTTTTTACCCTATTATCAGTCAGAAAAAGTTCACTTTTACAAAGTAAAGACTATTTGTTACTAAGCATATTTATCTCTAAATTGTCATCCAAAACTCTTAAGGAGTCAATGGTCCTCCTCATCCATTAATTATGCTTTTTTTAGAGTGTAATTAAAAAAAAAAAAAAAACTTAAAAAGATAATAGGTCTCATCATGAGCCTGCTTACCATGATCATAGGAAAATAATAGGCTGACATTACCACTACTGCATATCAAACCAGAGTAATGGCTTATGATTATTAAATAGCCATAAGACAATGGGTATCATCCAAAGCTAGCTTGTTCAGTCCAATTATAGCTAGTGAATGGCATTGTGGCTATCTGGTCACCAAGCCAGAACAATGACTTTTTAAGAATAAGAAAAAAAAATTTATATAATTGTGAATTTATCTACAAATGTTGTAATGATAGATGGATGGGATACTAGATCATTGATAGTTAAAAGGTAACCTTGTTGAGGCCATAAACTCCTACTGGCAGAAGTGGCTCTACCTGTGACAAAATGAGTATATTTAAAGGCTATGTTGCAGAAAGCCACCTACTTTATCTATTAATGACTGATATAGAGAAATGAAAAATAATATCTATGAAAGGTTCTTAAAGAGTCACAATAAGGTGATTTTTTTTTTATAATTCAGAGTAATTTTACTTATCCAAATATTTCGAAGATAATTTCATTTCCTTTAATATTTTTACTTATTTAAAATATCAAGAATTTCGTTTTTCAGAGATTGGTTCTTCCAGTGAATCGCCAATTGTTGATCTATTCAACAACCCCCATTATTTTAGAATAGTTGCCTTAGAAAATAATGGGGAGCCTTTGAAATTTTTTAGAGTAGAAAAAATAATACCATTAAGTGATTGATTAAAATAGAAATAGGAGTTAGAAAAGCTAAAGGGCATCATTTTTATCGTTTAAAACGCACTTAGGCAGAAAATTAAAAAGAAACGCAGTTGCAAATCGCAATCACAAAATCGCGAAGACAACATACGACATATTAAGCTACTCCAAATGAATTTGTGATATAATATCAATAAAAAGCTTTAATAAAGGAAAAGGGCTTCCGACCAAATCATGTTTCATGAAAGACAAACTGCGGGACCTGCCTTTGCCACATCACTAATTGCAAATCACATTTCCATTCCGCCATCATTCGATCTGCCCTCGTTTTCATTTCCCTGATGCGATACATCACATCGCATCGCACTTTTTCTAGCAACCACTTCCTTCCACCATCCAGTTTCATGGAGACTGCGATTGCAATATCACATCACAAATTTTGTATTTTTCTTTTCCCCCTACTAATGTTTGAAGCTGTCAAAATACTTTAATATTTTAACTCAAAATAGCGCGAAAAAAATTAATCGCAATCGGAAAAGCATATGTGCTTGGTGCTCTAAAACATTGACACACAAATGAATCCGTGATGCAAAGATATCTGATTTAAAAGCATAAATGTCTATTCGGGCACGTGAACCCGCGCTTTCCATTAATGCCATGACTTAATGGTTTAACAACTCTAGCCTCCAAATGTGTTTTGACCGCAAAAGAATTAATGTTTTAGATTACTCCGCGTGCCAAGTTTTATTTTCCATCATTTCAATTATTATTATACTACTCTCATATTGTGACAAGATTTCCCTTTTTACTCGCTATTCTTCTTATTTCACACGTAAGTCCAAACAAATAGAGTTCCTCAGAAATGTTTGAGGCCACAAAGAAGTCCAAGAAACCCATGGCTCCCCCTAATCCTACGCCTCCTACTAACGAAGTAATAGAAATTCCGCCCCTATTCACAGATACCACATGCGCAACATAAAGTGGTGCTACTTCTTGAGAAGCAATGTATAGCTTTTTTGAAGATGAAAAACCTCGCAGGGTTAAAAGAAAAGCTACTGTAGATGCTTCTGATACCTCAGAAGCTACTATTTTCGACGTCGCCAACTCTTTTCTACACAAAATTGCTACACGCCCTAAGATTCTACCATATATAGATATGGTGAAATGTATTATTGACAACCTCAACATCAGAGATAGAACCTTCCTAACAAGCAAAGGCACAATGATAGGGTCATTAAGAGAAGAATATTTGAAGAAAATGTACCACATTCGAGACCCCCAGAAGGTATATGATAAATATTTCCTAACACAATTCACAAAGGAGAATAAGTTACATTCGGATCCCATAAAGCAATTGAGGAGTAACCCTAACAAGAATAAACATGATGATAAGGATATGTATTCCACTACTTCACTTGTTGCTCCCTACTGCTATATTTACGCTATGATGTCTCGACTTTTTGTCCAACCCAATACCAGTAAATTCTTCATTGAATGGGTTCCCCTTATGGATGTCGTTAAAGAATCCTACTGATCAGAATCTGGATTAGTGCAAGAATTAGCTCAAAAATGAAAATGCTCATAATTGTACCAAACTGCAACGAAAGCGATTGTCCCATTGTAAGGAATCCAACGCAACTTATTTCGTCGAAAACCGAGTTTGGATGAAGGAGTTATGGTTTGCTGATCGTCGTTAAGAACAAGCAATTAAAAAAAATATATTGCAGAACAGGTACAACTGATGACATGGTAGTCTAGTCAGCATGCAGAGAATATTATTCAGTTTTTAGTCCAATGGGACTGTGACAAGTGTTACAATTGGATTCACGAGTTTGGTTTGTGAAGGTAAAAATTGCCCAATGTCCTCCAAAGTTGAGGGTTCATAATTTTTATGATATGTTGGAAATTATTTTATTTTGAATTAAAGTTGAATATATATATATATATATATATATATATATATATATATATATATATATATATATATTAATTCAAACCTTGTATAATTTTAAATCCACATATTTCATTTAAATTAAAACCAAAGCACATTGCAATGTTTTTATATTCATTGGTGGCATATTAAACAATGTTGGCATATTAAAGTTTATTTATGTGGAGGCATATATAATATGGTGGGAAAGGTTTGTAATTAAAACCATGGCAAAGGTTTTCAAACGAATTACGAAGGTTCATATATTAAAGTCTGGGCATGTTTAATATGGTATATGTATAACCGAAGTCTGAAGTTTCCGTTGCAAAAAAATTGCATGGAGGGGTGAGGTCGGGGTTCGACCCCGTGACCTCCCCCTCTACACTACCACCTCCTATAAATGCACCACAACAATATTTATTGAAATGGAAAGTGGGGAAATTGTAAAAGAATGTTAGTGCAGGCTTGGACAATGGAACAGAGGGGGCCAGCCCCGCGGGCCAACCCTCCTCCACGTGACTGCACTATGAAACTAAGAGCTAATGCCTCCCACTAAGCGCGATTAATGCGTGCTTATTTTCAGTTAAGCACACTTATGCCATAATTAATTTGGCAGTTAACTTGGCGGAATTTTAGCAGCCACCTCCAAGTCTGGCACCACTTCAAAATTTGTCGGGGTTATTTGGCAGTTTTCCAGATTTAGAGGCATAATCTAGGGAAAAATTTAACGAGGCATATCTTGGTCAAATTTCAACCAATTTTTGCTCAAGGATATTCATTCTTAGTCAATTGGAATTCTATGAATCCATTTTAATAGCTTTCAGAGGCAATGGAGCTCATCTACAGGTTTTTTGGTCACTTTAATAATTTTGAAACAGAGGGTCACCAGGAGGGAAGGCCATGCCCAAATCAGTTGAATGCCAATTTTAGTGAATGAATTGTCAATTTTTGATGTAGTTGATGCTATGAACACAATGGTACAGTTTATAGAGGCGTTGGAGCACATCTGAAGTTGATTTTTTCACTTTGGATATTATACAAGCCCATGGAAATTGGGATTGGAGGTCAATCCTAGAGGATTTGTGAACCAAATACAGAGGTTGAATAGTCATTTTTGGGGTATTTGAGTGTTCTGAAGCCAATGGAACAATAAAAAAACCATTGGAGGAATACTAATGCTTGTAATCATACTTTTTACTCATAATCCCAAGAGGGCCTAGCTAGTTAAAGCAAGTCCATGGAGATGTAGCCCAGGAGGGGTGAACTCCATCATCATCTATCGTGTTATGTGATTGCTGTGAGATATTTTACTGCATTTCTTTTGCTGTATATGAGTTTTTAATTGCTAATTAACTCATAATTTTATTCTCAAATACACATGAAACTACACACATAAACCCCTTCACAAATGGTTAATTGAGCCAATCGTTAAACACATTTTTAATATTGATGAGGGAACTTGCATAGCAATAATTTTTTTTCCCATATTCAGATAAAGTTGGTATCAGAGAAATTTTTTAGCTCATTTTAGCCAAGGTTAGCTAATTCTTCGATAGTTATCGATTGTTGAATTTGTGCAAGGAGAATTTAATTGTTTGCAAGTTTATGTGTGAAGGAGAAGGACAATATTGAGACTTCAGATTCTCAAATCACAACAAAGAATATTTGTTTGCATTGCATGTGTGATGACATCTTCATCAAGTGATGTTTCAAGTCCATCTTCGTTACAAAAACTCTTTGATAAAGTGATTTTGCATAAACTCTAAATCATGATTGATAGGATTCAAGAGAAGTATGAAGATAAGAGGGAGAGCATTAAACTTCAAGAGCAGTTGATTGCCATGAAGGAGGAGAAGCAAGAGCTTCTTGAAAATATGCATGAGATGGAGACTCAGCTCCATATTGCAAATGAGAAAATAGAAAGGATGCATGAGATGGAGACTCAACTCCATGATGCCAAGGAAGCCTTAGCCAAGCATGTGCTTGAAAAAGAGGTATGCAATTCAATTTTATCTTCGATTTCCTCTCAAGATGAATGTGTATGTGATTTTGAAAGACACACTAGAGGAATAGGGTCCAAATTATTGATCAAGATGACAATGAAGGTAAAGGATTGGGAAAACATGCACAAGGCATAGTTGAGCCAATTGTTCTTGAGGAAAGGCCTAAGTATTTGGGTCTTGGTTATGGACAACATGATGGAGAAAGCTCTAAACCCAAGGAGGAACATGAAGATGTTCCAAGAAGGACTTTCATTTCATTTTCATTACCTCAATCTTGTGAAGATTGTGTTCATGAGGAATGCAAAAGTTTTACACCCACTTTGCAAGAAGGTGCTCATAAGCATGCAGCTAATGAGAATGGTGAACAAGAGGATGTTGAAAGCTCTACAGTCATTGAATGCATTGTTGGTATTCTGAAGAGAGCCACTACCTCATCAAAGTCACCTCCTCAAGAAGGCGATAAAGGTAAATTTTCAAGGTATAAATCTGATTTTAATCAAGTTGCTTTTGATTATGATAAACATGACAAATTATCACATAAGATTTGGAGAAAAGTTGCATGTTACTTTTTCAGTTTGGATAACCAGAATGTTTCAAGGTGTTGGAAGAAGATAGCCATCCACAGGAAAATTTTAAAGCAAAGGCGGCATGAAAAGAAGAGGCAATTATTTTTCACTCATTTCAATAAGAAAGGTCATCTTGTAGACAAGTTTTGGACTTTGTATTCGGCAATTCATCCACAAAATTTGAAGAAGGTAGAGAAAGATAATGGCAAGAATGGAAAAGAAGATTCCATAATTGATGTGGGTCAAGATGATTCGCATGATGATGATGTGCAATTGAAAGAAGTGCCATTGCAATGGTTTGGTAAGAGATGGTTAGATTTATTATCCAATTATGGCATTGCATGCCTTTTGATGTTAATGCATTTATTTTCCAATGGAATGCATGTTGCATGTTTATGCCAAGCAGGTGATTGAAAGTGAAGTTATGTTGACTCACTTTATTGCAGAAAAATTTGTTCATTTCAGCTTTAAGTACATGTACATATGAATGGGGTTCTTTTACTTATTATTGTACTTGTGAGAGAGTTGAAGAATGGCATACATGCATGAGAGTTTGTGTGTATGAACAATGGAATTTTGATGGTTTCAATGTGGTTGAACATGCATGAGTAATTGACTTGTGTTGGTAGATTGCTTTGTTGAACATGTATGTTGTCAACTTGAGAGTGTTGATCATTTGCACATGCATGAGTGTTGACATGCGTTGATCGATTGTGTGTTGCATGTCATATCGACTTGGAAGAGTTGATTTTGTCTCCAAATATGAAAATGAGATGTTGACGAAGTGTTTCATGAAATGTGAAATTATTTTTGTTTTGGGAAAAGAATCATCACATTATTTCACATGATTATGCTTGACTTGAGAGTTAGTTGTTTGAAGAGGCATGTTTTTGTCGACTTGTGTTTGGTCAATGAATTTTGACACCAAGATGTGAGAGTACATGGCGATGTTCACATGATGTGAAATTAGTTTCTTTGAAGGAGCAAAAGGATATGTCGTCAATATATTTCTTGCATGATGTGTTGTTTGTGACAAGATGTCAAGAGAGTTTGCAACCATTGTAGACCATTTTTATGTGTTGACGCCAAGAAGAGAAGGAGATGGCAAATGCATTCTTCCAGATGTGAAATTTGGAACCGTGGAGATAAAATAATGGTCATTTATTTTATTTTTTTTACTAATGTTGGAAGTTGTTTGTTGTAGTTCACTCATTGTGCAAAGGGGGAACATGATTCTTAGTGGGAAGGCATCGAGGAATCGATATGGTACAGAAAAAGTGTTATATCAGCAAGCATCCAACATGTGTTGGATTGGGTCAGCAACAAAAGAAGAACAATGGTTGAAGAGCCAAGTCATTTGCAAAGCAAGGCAAGGCATGTCAGTGACCAAGTGGTTGTCATGGAGAATTTTCCAAGTAGAATCAGGATGATACAACTTGGGAAACATAAGAGTATTCATTACTCATGAGATAACCAACTGTTGTGGGTCCAAAATCATGTCAGTGGGAAGGAGTGATTTGAATCTGGATCAGGGGCAAAAATTAACTAAAAAATGAAAGTGCTCAGAATTGCACCAAAATAGAACTAAAGCGATAGGCACACCGCAAGGAATCCAACTAAACTCATTTTATTGAAAACCGAGTTCGAATGAAGGATTTATGGTCTACTGATCTTCGTTTAGAACAGGAAATTTAATATATATATATTGCAGAAAAAGTACAGATGATGACATGGCAATCTAGTTAGGATGCAAAGAATCTTCTTTAGTTTTTAGTCCAATGGGACTGTGACAAGTGTCACAATTGGATTCACCAGTTTGGTTTGTGAAGGTAAAAATTGGCCAATGTCCTCCAAGGCTGAGTGTGGGTTCATGATTTTTATGATATGTTGGAAATTATTTTATTTTGATTTAAGGTTGAATATATATATATATATTCAAACCTTATATAATTTAAAATCCACATATTTCATTTAAATTAAAACCAAAGCACATTGCAATGTTTTTATATTCTTTGGTGGCATATTAAACAATGTTGGCATATTAAAGTTTATTTACGTGGAGGCATATATAATATGGCGAGAAAGGTTTGTAATTAAAACCGTGGCAAAGGTTTTCAAAAAAATTAAAAAGGTTCATATATTAAAGTTTGGGCATATTTAATATGGTATACGTATAACCCAATTTTGAATTTTTCATTGCAAAAAAGTTGCATGGAGGGTTAAGGTCGGGGTTCGACCCCGTGATCTCGCCCTCTACACTACCACCTTCTACCAATGCATCACAAAAATCGTTCTTGAAATGGAATCGAGAAACTTGTATTTGAATGTTAGTGCAATCTTGGACATCGGAACGGAGGGGGCCAACCCCACAGGCCAGCCCTCCTCCACGTGACCGCAATATGAAAGCAAGAGCTAGCGCCTCCCACTAAGTGCGATTAATGCGTGCTTATTTGCAGTTAAGCACACTTATGCCATAATTAATCTAGCAGTTAACTTGGCGTAATTTTAGCAGCCACCTCCAAATCCGGCACCATTTCCAAATTTGTCAGGGTTATCTAGCAGTTTTCCAGATTTAGAGGTAGAATCTAGGGAAAAAATTAATGAGGCCTATATTGGTTAATTTTTGACCAATTTTTTCTCAAGGATAGTGATTATTAGCATATTGGCATGCTCTGAATCCATTTGAACAACTTTAAGAGGTAATTGAGGTCATCTACATGTGTTTTTGGCCACTTGAATAATTTTGAAGCCAAGGGCCACTAGCAGGGAAGGCCATGCCCAAATCAGTTGAAGGTCAATTTCAGTGAATGAATAATCAATTTTTGAGGTATTTGATGCTCCCATCACAGTGGTATAGTTTATAGAGGTGTTGGAGCACATATGAAGGTTCTTTTTTCACTTTGGATTTTAAACAAGCCCATGGCCATCGAGATTGGAGGTCAATCCTAGAGGAGTTGTGAACCAAATTCAGAGGTTGAATAGTCATTTTTGGGGTATTTGAGTGTTATGAACCCAATGTAATAGTTAGAAAAACCATTGGAGCAATATTGGTGCTTGTAATCAGACTTTTTACTCATAATCCCAAGAGGGCCTAGTTAGTTAAAGCAGGTCCATGGAGATGTAGCCCAGGTGGGGTGAACTCCATCATCATATATTGTGTTATGTGGTTGCTGTGAGTTATTTTACTGCATTTATTTTGCTGTATATGAGTTTTTAATTGCTAATTAACTCAGAATTTGATCCTCAAATACACATGAAACTACACACATAAACCCCTTCACAAATGGTTAATTGAGCCGATGCTTAAAAAAATTTTTAATACTGATGAGGGAGCTTGCATAGAAATAAAAAAATTTCCCATAGTCAGATCACCTACATCATGGACTGGGGAACCATTTTGTCAAATAATATTGCTACCCAGATTCTTGAGTATAGGAAAAATCATTCTGTTGCATCTAAGATCCTTCCCCCATTCTATATGAGTGCCTACATTAAGGATGTAGTGTGTTTTACATCAGATTTTCCAACCATGGGTTGGAAATGGACTATCCAAGACACCACTCCCATTCATATTTATCATAATATACTATAGGAATCTAAATATGAAACCGATTTGTACAGGATTTTCCACGGAGTTATGCTCCCACTGTTTCAAGATGTGTTTGATGAAAAGGCTCCTAGATTATCCAAAGAAGCTCAAGTTGACTTCAAATCCATTAGAAAATTGTTTGGGGAAGAATTATTCACTTATGTAAAATTTTTTGGAAGCTTAGCCCGACCACATGTCATACAATTATATGTTCCGGACAAACTTCTCACAAGGGAAATTCCTTATCAGATAGCGGGTCATGGATTGACCAAAGTTTTAAAAGAAGAAAAGAAAGCTTCATGGCCTTCCTTTCCTATTTAGTGTGGTGTCTATGCATTACAGAATTTAAAGCATGTTAGATCTAAGAATTTTGTGATCCATAATTTAGATAAATGTTTTTTCAGATTAATCACACCATTAGGATTTGGTTGACATTTTGAACCTTGTCTTGAGGATGAACCACATTATATGGTTTGAAACATCGACCAAATCCTAATGATGTGATTAATTCGATATAAATTTATCGAAATTTAAAACATGTCAGGATAAATATTAATCAAATCCAATGTTTGAAATTATTTACAATTTCTAACAAGCAATATGACTGGGACCAAGTTGCATTCAATTTCACAACTCAAGCGAAAATTAGGCAATTTTCCCATGAAAATGATGATTTTGATGATTTATTTGAGTCAGTTGATACTTATTAAACAATGGAGAAATTGGTAGCATCATACCTTAATCCTCGACGACTAGCAAAGTTCAAGCAATAAATGAATATAAGGTTGGAAGGTATTCCTCTAAATATTATGGAGGTATCCCAACCTATCTCACAGAAAGAACAAAAAATAGAAGAGCAGAAGAAGAATAAGAGAGAACAGTGAAAATAAAAGCCCCCTAAGTATACTAAAGTTCTTAATGGAACAAAAGGAGATAAGTCTAGTGGAACTCAAACTAAAGATCCACTATTTTCAAGTGACTTAGATGACGTTTGGAAAGAATTTTATCAATAGCTTAAGGGAGACCAAGAAGTGGTGATCATTGGTCATCAAGAAAAAGTTGAAACATCTCATGGTAAAAGTTAGAACTCATTTACCGTTGGCTCAAATGACAAATATGTTAGTACAGAAGAATTCGAATTTATCCTGGCCTACCCAACATTAAAAATTGTGTTGAAAATCAATGAAATGCCTCCTTTGGATATATTTTACAGCCCAAAGCATAAGTCTTTCATGAGCAGATAGAGGAAGAGGAGAAGAACATAACAATAACAAGCACTCATTCCTGGAGATGTCTCTATGGAAATAGTTTGGAAGAACCCACAAGCAGATCCATCTCAAGATCTAACAGGGTTAACTCAGTTTGCAGGTGCTTATGCATCTACCACCATTAACAAATCCACTAAAGTTCAACAATTAGTCAAAGAGAAGGATGAGAGAATCCTTCAATTAGAATAAGAATTGGTAGAAGAGAAACAAAGCATTAATCAACAATTACAAGCACAAGTGTCACAACTCCAACAAAGGTTTAATCAACTAAAGCTACAACACCAATCTGATGTTGCTGCTAAATTTGCTCAGATACACCAACTACAATTCATCATTGAATAGTTGAAAGATAATCCTAAAGTGGATGAATTTAAAAAGGAGGATTTAGAACTAAATACTTTATTAGCCCACAATAAGTTGTTTTCTGTCAAAACATGTCTAGCATAATTAAGATGTGTGAAAAAAGCAATTCACTGATGAATTGAGTAGCTAACCAGAGAATCAGCTTTGATGAAATTGATGATAAAGTCTCCTAATATGTCACCTGGAAAGATACTGCTGAAGGAAAAAGGCCAATCTTTCCAGGATAGAATATTCTAAAAAAGAAATCTTGTTTACTGATTGGGACATACAGTTAAAGCAAGTTGAAAGGTAAATTTGCAAGGCTAGGGATGTTGACAGCAATATTGTTGAAACAGTTAGCCAAAACCTCATTGCTTCTAATATGATTGATAAATACCCACTCGGCTCTCTACATGTTGTAAGAGATTTGATAAGAAAGTGGCAAAAAATGTCTAAGATGAAGGAATAAAGCATCAAAAAATTAGATAAGTTGGATTGGGACAAGTATTGGAAGCACTTGTCCACCCCACATAGCCAATGGCTAATGTTTCATTGTATAACCGACACTTCATCTTATATGATGCCACCATTATCATATGCGGTCTACAAAGGATAACTGTGTGTCAGGCCAAGCCAACCTCCTGAGGTTCAGCCTATGATTAAAATCCTTCAACTCAAAGAACAAATGGAAAAAGTGACAACAATGTAATCCTGAAGCAAGTGATCTCACCAAAATTTGTTTCTATTTTTATTTCACTTAAGGAGAGTTGTTTAAACCTCCTCAAATATTTATGTCTTTTCTATTTTTGCACTTTTATTTTACTATATAAACCCTTTCATGTCTTTAAAGAAAGGGTCTTGAAATTTTGAAAAGAAGGCTTTACAAAAGTTGCACTTTTGTGCTCTTAATTTTTTTCTTAATAGAAAAGGATGGACGAGAGACTATTTTTCAAATGAGCAGAGTTAGCATATATATGGTACTTTTATCTTTCTATTTTAAATGATAAATAGTTAAATTTCCTTATGATTTTTGTTATATGTATGTTCTTAATACAATCCAGCATTAATTCACTTCTAAACATGTTTGATTGCCATTTTTTATACATATACAATACATGCAGTAATAGATGCGATGTATACTTAATCAATTGATTTGATTAACTATTTAATCAAATCAATTATCTTAAATTTTTTTACATTTCTCTAAGTGTTTGATAAATCTTAATTTGCATTCACTTAAAGATCATCTTTTTAAATCGCATATAATGGAAAGATAATTCATCTCCGGATAGAGATAGATATGTACATATTTTCTTTGAACTTGTTGTCACTCTCAGTCACCAAGTCACAGTCAGTTAAAATACCACCCATCCACTCAATTATATTTCATTAGGAAACTGGTTCCATAAATCCAGTCGGAGCCACTATCTCAAATGGATAAGGGATGGTTTTCAAGTCCCTGACTGGGTGGTTTTCCCATATGTTGTTACAATGAATTTTGAGGCATCAAAAAAAGGTGAGGTCACTTCACTGTCTCTCTGTATGGAAATATGATTGCAGGTACAAAGAAGTAATGTTTGTGGCCCATGGGATGCTACAGTGCACAAATCCTCTATGTGTGCTCTACCTCCGATCTCTCTTGGCTATATTTTCTCAACTATGGAACTAAATTCTCCCGAAAGAATGGAATACATCTTCCTCCTAGTGGTTTGATTATAACACAACTCAATAACTTACTAGTGGTTAAGTTTGACTACATCAAGTCTTAACTAGAGTTACAATATAGAACCTTCTAGAGTCTTTTACATCAAAAACAGGTGGCTAGCCCCTTTTCCATGAATAATGGGGATTGGCGTGGCATTCTTTCAAACTATAGGTGTGAAAACAAGAAGGTCAACTTCTAAGTGGCATAAATTTTGCATACAGACTCTGACTGACGTGCTTCTTACGTCGTTGGAAATATATATATATATATTTTGTGTATAATAACATGAAAATTTTTCATGCAAAAGAGAACTAACGTGAAAAAATTTTACCCCCAAAAAACATCATTTGATACCTCAAAATACTCCTGGAATATTTCAAACCCTGTTTCGCCAAACTGGGTCCAGCCGGTAAAAACAATCCCATGAGTTTATTCCTCCACTTTTTCCACTCTGAATGCATCAATATGGATGCCAAACAATATAATTATCCAATACGAATCAAATTCCATCATTGAGTTCTTTTATAGGCCTACTCTATACACTCCATATGATTTACTATTTCTTTTAACTGAACTATGGTCTGGGAGTTGAAGCTATACAATTTGAGTTTGTTGATGATAAAATAGAATGTTCAAATTTATTAGCCTCAATTTAAATTCGTAAAGGTTCTCTTTAACTATTATGTTAATTCCTAGAAATTTTCCTCAAATAATTTCAATAGTGAATCATTTTTTCCTATTGGTTTCTTTTCATATTTTTAAATTTGATTTTTTTTTTAATGTTTACTCTCTCTGTGACTCACTTGGAATCTACAAGAAACACATTGACCCATTATATCATAAAAATTATTTATACATCATTTATGAAAGAAGCATTCCACTAAATAACTAAAAATATGTCATATATATAATTTATGAAAGAAAGGGGTGGAGACAGTGGGGGCGGGGGGTGGGTGGTCATCTATCACCCCAAAGATCAATGGGAATTTGATGCAGGAGCATCACGGTTTCAAAATGTGTACATTTAGTAGAATCTAGGGGGTCTTATGTTTTTCAAAAGAGTTGGTTTTCCTAAGTATTTAATTAATGTAATTTCAATATTTTGAGTGATTTATCTGAGACATTTAGAATATGACTTAATTAAATATTGAGAAGAATATTTGTAAAGTCTCAAAGGCACAAATAGTAGAAAAAAGATCAAAATTATTAGATATGAGGCATTAGGGGAATTTTGAGGTCTAAAATGGAGCTCCTAAGGAAATAATAAAATAATAGCTAAAGAAATAAAATAATATTTATGAATTTTCAATTCACTTTTTGCACCACAATCCATGTAACCATAGTTAAATTCAATTCAAAAGTTGTACCAAAATAAAATTAATAAAGAAATTGTATTGATGTGACTATACATAAGAATGAGCTTTTCAAGTAAAAGTCATTATCATTGAACAACTAATACATTTTTCCTTTGTACTTAAATAACTTTAAATAAAATATAAATATAAGTTTATAAATCCTTAATTATATTATATGCTATTAATTAAAATTTATATTATTTAAATTGTATAATAACATATAATTAATACACTATTTATGAATAATATAATATAATAAATGTATAGGGATATGCATTGTTTCTTTCAAAAAATATGAAATGACAATAATATATTTTTATTCAAAAAGTGTGAAATGACATTTATTACGAGTACTTTACTTTGACTTTAAAAGTACTTAGAGCACTACCATGGTTAACCATGAATTTTTATCCACCATTGAGAATGTGACAAGTAAGTACTTTTAACTCAAGCAATGCCACCTCAACCATTAGGGATGATGTCATCCCCTAAAATGTGATTGGTTCTCATAAAGTGAATTTTGCTTGTACAGTTTCCTTAGGAGGCCCATTTTAGACCTCAAAATTCCCCTAATGGTTTGATTGTAAGCCTACGAGCATAGAGAGAGAGGAAGAGAAAAGGGCCATGTAAAAGCAGATAAGGCCAAAGTGAGATTGTAAAACATGTTTTTATTTGTATATGTACATTTTCTTAATGAATGAGGAAATTGAATTCATTGTGAATGTCTGTGTTATTCCTTTACATGATGAGTGATCTGTAACTGTGAATTTATGGTTTTGTGTGATAAACCACAATGAATGAATTCAAATAGAATGTTTAGGTCTTTCTGAGTTATAAAAGACTTACGGCTGGGTAGAATCCTGGTGATTCCAGTCGGGAATAAATAGATGCGTGTACAGGTCGAGTAAAGAGAAAACCACAAATTCCGGAAGAAGTGGAATAATCTAGATAGTGTTTTGTATTCAAGTTTGAAATGGTGGTAAAAAAACAGAGGAAATTCTCAATAGAGATTCGCATTGGAGAAAGTTGAACGAGCAAAGGAAGAGTAGCACAGACGAGACTGTATTGCAGAACAATCAAGGGCATAATGTAGAGAAAGCAACATAGGCATAGAACATTTAGAGATTTATAGAGAGATGAATGGATGGCCACGATTAGATCAGAAGTAAAAGAGGAATAGATCAACAGTGGACAGTGAGTCATGATTTCACACTTCGCGAAAGATAAAAAATAGCGTGAAGGACTTCGCAAGGTAAGAAGGAAAACTTGTAATGCAGTAAAGTTTTGCAGTTGCGATGCGATGAGAGATGTGACATGTCAGTACCGCGCAATAGCACACTTCGCAGGAATTAATGTTTAGCGTTAAAGAGTTCGCAAGGAAAAGGGTTTTGATTGCGATGTGAAGTGGAAAGGACGGAAGTTGCGATGTGACAGAAGGAACCATGTGTTATAACAGCACATAGGCGCTCATCGCTAATCCTAGAGTTTAGTGTTATATGGTAAAGTGTTTAAACTTGCGATTAAGTGATTGCGATGAAGTTATGGTGGACCCTACAGTAGGATGTTCTGCATATATATAAAAAGGTTTGGGTTTACGTGAGTTTTTTTTTAAAGGTCTGTGATGTTGATTTCTAAGGTATGTATGTATTATCCGATGTGTGTATAAAGGAATTATGGAGGACCCAGAACCACGGTCAGCGGGTTTGGTTAAAGTTGAAGCCATGCACGTGATAAGGTAAGGTGAAGGCGCGGAAAGGTAAAAGGTAAAAGTATATAAAAAAAGGTTAAAATCTGAGAGCCACTTAGGATTGAAAGCTTCCACATGAATTTGTTATTTAAAAGGTGAACCTCAGAGTTTTAATATGGGTGAATGTAGGGTTAATTCTACTAACTCTACATAAGTGAATATTTGTGGCCCTATGGCTGCATCAGAATTCCCCTTCTCATAGGGTCTAGGAATTGCCACAAAGAATGAAGTAAAATCCTATGCACTTCTATGAGGTCTGTCTCCTTGGTTGCAAAGAGAAACATTAAGATCTCGTTATCATTAGTGACTACCATTTTTTTGTGCCGCCTCATCAATGAATCTCTTTCATCCAAAATAATACTCCAAACTATTGTAAAAAAGGATATATCATATTGTAGGAATATTTCACTCTAAATCATATATTCATGTCCATTGGCACAAGAAGAGGAAGGCGGACCTCCTTACAAACGAGGAAGTCCATCTAGCAAAATGAAACCCTAAAGTGGATATAGTTTTAAGCTTAACCCTAGTTCCTCAATCACTTCTCTATATTTGTAATTGTATTCAAGGGGCTCAATAATGTGAGCCCAATGAACTCTCAAATGGAAGCAAGTGGCATATTAATTTGTAGCCATGTCTAGGTGACATGCAATTCCATTGAAAACCATAATCCTCCACCACATGGGCTGAATGTTAAGGATTGTTGGAGAGTTGGAAGAAATATGTTGGTACAAAGGATATTAAGTGAGGATGATTATGAATTGGATGGTTTGATCGTTGGAAATAATTTTTCAGCTAATGTTGAATTAATGGTGAGGGATATTTTAAGGACAAGGAAGCCCAAGGTCTAGTTCATTCCACTTGGTTTGGTCTTCAAGTAGCTTATCCTCTACAAATGTTTTAGCTTGATGCACATTTAATGCTTGGTTAGGCTCATTTTGACTTGGTTTCTTGTTGGCTTGGGTGATGGGGTCACTCTAATCGTGATTGTGGAATTGTGGAGTGTAACCATCCCATCCCACATTTACCCTCTTCTACAATATCTCTAGGGTAAACATGAGCAGAGTGTTATTATGATATGACTTGACCTCCAAGTTCCAGTTATGGAATTGGGACCTCCTAACCGAAAACATACTGCCATACCTCAGGGACCCCAGTTGCCTGAAAACCACCCCTAGTGATTAATCCCTAAGTAAAAAATTATTTTCCTCGCGATTTACACCCCAACCTTAGACTTGACACATTGTGCATGCGGTTGGAAGGCTCCAATTGCACCCATGAGTCTTCCTGCATTTGGTTATAACTAAAATTCTTCAATTCATAGGGTGTGATTGCAAGATCAATGCCACTTTTCAGGGGTGGCCTGCAAGCCATTTCCCAGAACAACCGAGCACTTGCCAAAATCAGGTCTAAGATAATCACAAGTCTAATTAATAAACACTGGAGCCAGATATTGACCAAGACATGCCTAATAAATGATAGATATTTCGTCAAACATATAGTTACATAGAAGCTACAGGTCATGGATGCATATCTGATCATGGAATTCTTAACTTCATCAAAGAATCATAAAGAAGGCTCAATTCCATCTCAAGCTAGGTGCAACAACACTGTTATCCCATGCATACATTAATCATTCAATAATTTATCAAATCATGAAAAAGATCCATATCAAGAGCACATCATTCAACCATTCCTATAACCAACATATAAACAAAATAGAATCCATGACAAACCAACCATAAGATAAACATAATAACCAGTGCATGTGCTCATAGATCATAATAGGAAATTAACTCATATTAATCATATGGAAAGGCCAACCAAGTCAAGGACTTCCACGTACCACCCGACCATAGATTGGGCTTAACCAAATCTCTTTCTCGTCCAAACATCGTTGTGCCATATTCCAAGCATGATTGTGGGATAACATGGGATAAACCAAAACAGAACCAACTAGTGCTTCTGGAGGCCAAACCACCTCGACCCTCAACCACAATGATTTCACCTAAATGGATCAGAAATCATTAACATCAGAACAATATTGGATGCCTCCAACTTCCTTGACCAGCTCCAAAGGAATTTTCTTGTCTCCGCCTATCCGTCAAGAGTTATAGGAGAAATCCCATCTCAATCCTTGACCCTTGGGAATTTTCCCGAGACCACGTCAACTGAGATCCAATCCTAATGGTCATCCAAATATTAATAAAAATAGGGAACCCACGACATCATGTATATCCAGGAAACAACAAGGAAAGGATAAAAACCACTGTCAATCTAGGTAAATCCCATGTCAATGACATAAAAATAACCAAATAACAAAATGAATGTACCATGCATTTGAATCTAGGCATGCTAAATCACACATGTGCATTGTTACTTGCAGATCCACAACTATTTTCTTCCCTTACTTATTGTTGTCAAAAATTCCTCTTGTGCACCCTTGATTTCCTTGCTTGCTTACTCCCTTACTTAGTCTCTCTCCTTTTTTAAACCTAATAAAAAGATAAGAAGAAATTGTTAATTGTTTCTTAGGTGCCTTTTTATTATTGATGTCTAGTCTCTTCCTTTCCTTTTTCCTTTTTCTTCATTTTCCTTCATTTTCTCTCTAATTTCCCTTGCATGCACATTTGTGTCTCTTCATATTCCTTTTCTCCTATTTTCCTTTATTTCCTTATCTAAATGTCATTTATTTCCTCTTTTCCTTCTCCAATTCCTTTGCCAATTTCCATATCCATTAATAAACCACAAGTGACCCCCAATTTAATGTTTTCCCTCCTCATTCAGCTTGGAATACGTGTCCCATGACCTTGATATTATTTTTATTTGCATAGAAACTTAACTCGGGGTTGTTACAAACCCCCCCCGGGGGAAATTCGTCCTTGATGGTCTTTGACACTTATGACCAACAAAACATACTACTTATGGAGCTTTATAAACACAGCTCGATGTAGTATTTACAATGACAGTTGTTGAAACATGACAAACATACTACTTATGGATATTTATAAACCCAGCTCAACACAATATTTACAATGAAAAAAACACATATACCTATGCACATTTGATTCAACCAAAAAATAAACATATTGCTTATGGAGCTTTATAATCACAACTCAACACAATATGTACAATAATATACACATATATACATATGCAGATTTTCTTTAACCAAAAAATAAAAGTATATGATGCTTGCATCCTCACCAAGGGAATCTAGAGCCTCACACCTCCACCCTCACAAGTAGTACCAGGGATTCACCTCCTTCCAAAGAAGTCTAGAATCCACTGCTAATATCAAAGCCTGCCTGCAATTTCTAACGCTACAATCCTTGCACTAATTGTTCTATCAGTGAATAATTACCGACTCATTATTTTCAGGCACACTCCCAATGTGCTTCTTATTCCAATCAACAATGCTAATGACCAAAATAAATTTATTTCTTGCCCTCCCCTTCCTTGCTTCCTAGCCCCTTGGGAAATCTGGTCACCCCCTTCTGTGTAGTCACTCACCTTCAAAGTTCCCTGACACCCCCTTCTCTGCTTTCCAGTCCCTCGGGCGATCCATCCATTGGAAAGGTTTCCTCGCATAGGAAGGTAAAAAAACCAAGGCATATCCCTACCTCAAAACCATCATACTGGTCATAGCATGCTTATGGAAATCAATGGAAATTATTGAGTACCAGTGTCACACAATGATCCTACTCCTAAATGCTTTACCAACATATTGTTGTGTGTTCCAATTCCTTTTATTATTGCTTGTAACACTCGTGCAGTCAGTTCCAGCCACCCAAACCAGGAATTTCCATGCATTGTTGTGCCAAGCACATAATTTCCATTAGACTCAAAAGGAATTGTAAAAAATTCAAATCATACCTCATTGATAGCTCGTCAAAGGTACACTTTCAATTCTATTTACTTCCTATCACAACAAGTCAAATTATCTCTTGATCAAATCATCATATAAAAACATATCACATATGGGTAGTTCAAAACTCAACCACCATAAATCAAAATCCTAGATTATATTCATAATTAAAAAACAAAATAAAATACTCATACTCATCTTTCATATCATTCTTTTCTTATGCATTTGTTCTTTGTCCTTTCCATACACATGTTGAATCAATTGCTAAACTAGACAAGCACCCAATTCCTTTTCTTCTCTTTGACCACGTACACACATTGGATTAGTTTCCAAACCCAAAAAGCACCCAGTGCCTTCTCTTCCATTTGCAGTATCAACAACAAGGGCATCCAAAGACTATACCGCCTCTACCCTCTATATTAGTAGCAAGGGTGTCCAAAGACTATACTGCCTCTACCCTCAATATCAATAACTCAAGATTGGTCTCTTCCCATGTTTTGCAGGGCTCCCGTGACTTCTATCTCAATACATAGCCTCCAAGGAACCCAAGCTGTTACAGGGCTCCAACCCACAGCCTCCAGGGATCTCGAGAACCAATCCCCTTCACAACATATACACATACACAGTGTACAACACAAAACGTATGCATACACACAATACAACATAACAAATACACATTTCATGATACAATGACTACACAATACACATGACACAATACCCCATCTACACAACACAACATGTGCCAAATGTACACAACAACAGTACTGCACATCCAAATACCACACCATCTCTACCGAGTAACTTTGTCTCTAGTGTTTTTCCCATGCCTTACTACATGCATCCATAACCCAAGTCTTAGGTATGTGGCTCTTTCTAATATCCATGCTTATCCCATCATGTCGCAAATTACACCGATTTCATTCCGTTGATGTATCCTTCAACATTTCTTGCTATAACATAAACACAGGCACAGTTATAAGAACATAATATCAAAATCATATCCATATGATACTAACCTCATAGATCTTCCAGGGCTACTCTACCCACTTGATTTCTCATAATCCAGAAATCTTCCCATGCCATTCACCTGCATAAAGCAATCATTATTCCACAAGAATGATCCCTGACGACCCTGTCAGACAATGGCACACACACACACACACACACATATAGGCATTATTATAATCATGATCACAACACAATTATCGATGTCCATTAGGCCAGGTTAAGACAAATAATTCCTTTATTCATGCAATGTATGCACGACGTTGAGAACAACAATTCCCAACATATTCAAGGCATCTAATACCCTAAATAAATTTACCTTACCTTTCTTGCTACCTTTCTCGTGATTGTCTGCCACTGTCTGTTTACCCCAATGGACCCAACCAGCCCAATTCCATTAGATTTCCTCTTTTCCCAACCAATTCCCAAGACCCTGAAAACATAAAAAGCTAGAACAAGAGGACAAGATGAAAAAAAACTTTAAATCCAAACAAAAATACAACACCATAAACAAAGTGGCATCACCATGCACCAATCATGGTCAAAACCGCAAATCAAGCACAAAAAAAATCAAAAAATACGAAAAGCACAAGACTCTCAATGGATATCATGACTCAACCCCATGGTTTCCCGGTGCTTACAATGGTTCATAAGTGAAATCCAAGCCCGATCCTTCTTCAAGATCTATGGCGGTATATTTTTCCATGCAATTCCCTGCATCATTTTTCCATTACACACCATTTTTAGTGCATAAATAAATATAAAAATATACCAATTACCTTACCTTGTTGTATCGAGCACACTGCCCTTCAAATGAAAACATGACATCACATCTCTCAAGGGATTCCAATTCCCTTGATGAATCCAACTATAATTGGAAACCATCTATCATTCCTGCATCTAATCAATCATCTTCCATGTAGCTTCCTTGGCCCCAAAGTGCTTCCATGCACTTTAAATTTCTCTATTAATCAGTCCTGAAGTATGAGATCCTTATGTTGCATGATGCACTGAGGCTTTGCCTGAAACTCTCCCTTTGGTTCCACCTTCCATCTCGATGATGGATGTATGATGATCTAACTAATTTTTATCCACTTCTGAATTGATCCGAGGAATTATTTGGCCCACATCCCCAACTGCTAGCGATTCTCGCGTACTGTAAATATGAGGTTTTCCACGCTTCCAGTGTGCGACTCTGATACAAAGGAAAATCCTTCATGTGATGATCTCCACCATAGGTTCAATTCCACATTGTTTCTCTTCCATTTCATTTATTTTGTTGTTGCTCATGCTTAGACTCGTGTACTCTCTTAGTTGCATTGAACTTATTCTTTGGAGCCAAATTTTCCTTGTCACCTGCATCCTGAGATCATAGAACTCTTTTTCCATTCTATCATGATGCCCCTCAAATAGGTACTTCCTTCTGAAGAGTTTTTTAGACTCATCCCAAATCAACTACTTATCTTTAATGTCTCTGACATTCTTAACATATTCCCACAAGATGTATACTTTTCCCTTGAGACTAACAATATCTAACTTGGCTTTCATGTTCTCAGAGTAATCATGAAGTCTGAATAATTTTCCTTATCCCAAGAAACTATGGTTATGAATCTGATGACTTAGTCAATTCACCATTAAAGGTAGGATGCTTGGCTTCCTTGAATTATTTTGGAAAATATCCCTTCTCACTCCTCCTATAAGGATGTTGGTAGTGATGGTGATGATGTCTCTCAGAACCAGAGCTAGAATAAAATCCATGAGTGTTATCCCTCCTGTCAAGAATATCCAAGGATCTTCCACCTCTCACTATATCAGCCATGTTCAACCTGTACTCCTTCTGAGGCCTACTTCCATCGACACCATTTGTATTTTCTTCCTATCTATAACTAATCCCCAAATATCCCTATTTCTAAAAATCTGTAAGGATATGAAGAATGATTGCATTAACCTCAACTTGTTTTTCCAGAGCTCTGGGAAGCTGTTGTAGACGCTACAACACCCTCCAAAATTTTGCCCTTTTAAAATTTTTGAGTGCCTAACCTTTTGAAAAAATAAAGTTTAGCCCAAGTTCACTCTTTCAAAATCTCAAGTCACAAAGTCACAGAAATGGTCAAACCAAACTCTCACGACCTTGAGACCTTGCGACCCCTCAAGTCGCGAAGTCGTAAGGTCGCACATAATCCAGAAACCAAATAATTGCGACCTTGCGACCCCCAGGTCGCAAGGTCACATCTCTCATCAACTGAACTCATTTGCAACCCTGTGAATCTCATTTATTGTCCGCATGTACGACCCATTTATAAATAGAAGGGTCACATAGGTCACATTCGACCTGCACGACGGAGAAAGAAAACACCTCTGACAAGCCAGCTAGAGCGTGTTTTTCCCGAGTAATTGCCTAATTCTCTTGCTGTTTCCTTTTGTTTAATTTTTTCCTCCATTACCCTCACCTTGCCCTATTTAAAACTCATCCTAGCTTCTCTTTAAACCTCCCATGAATTCCGTTGTTAAGCTTACTCCTCCCTACATCTTGACTTCCCTGTTTACCTCCTCTAAGAAGCTTCCCTTGCATCGGTCTGTTTCAGGTTCCCTTCCCAACCCTTTTCAATGAGGAAATTCATGTATGCTTTCCACTTGATATGTTGCCTTACCTCCCCTTTTGATTAAAAGCAAGTAGAAAGTTTTCGTCGCCGCGTAACCCATCTGCCAAGCCCTAAAGTGACCCCGTGACTCTGCGACCTCGCGACCTCACGACCTCGGTTGCTAAGTCGCAGGGTCGCTAGGTTGCATATCCGTGAAAGTTTAAAGTGGCCCGACTTCCCGACTCAGTGACCTCGCGACCTGGTCGCAAGTCGCTAAGTCACTAGGTCGCATTTCTGTGAAAATCTAAATTGGCGCAACTCCGTGACTCAGCGACCTCGCTACCTAGTCACAAGTCACTAAGTCACTAGGTCACTTTTCTGCGAAAGTTTAAACCAACACGACCTAGCGACCCAACGACCTAGTCGCAAGGTCACCATGTCTAAGGTTCATCCATTTTATTGAAAAATAGTTTAGCAAAGATAGGAGTAGCCAAAGTATTTATAAATATTACATCTATCTTATCGTGGGATTGTTTCATAAATATGCCAGGGAACCTCGAAGCCGAGCTCAAGTGCGTATCCATCTCGTCGGCCTTAAGCGATATGGGGCCTCTGGCAGTTTGAAAAAGGAACAAAAGCACTGAGATAGAAATCTCGGAAGAAGAAATGCCTCTTTCTCTGCCCCCTATCTATGGAGATACCGCTTGCACATTTGACAAAGGGGATAGTATGAGTTGGTATCAGGTTTACCAAGAATTCACAAAGCCTGAATTTCCAGAGGACCTCCCAGATCGGCAGGTGTATGTTTAGGTCAAGAGATCCAAGCTAGACTATGCAGGGGCCCCAAGATCTGGGTTATTCGAGATCATGTCAGGAAATCATTCGCAAATCTGAAGGGACATGATGCAAAATTCTATTACACACTTCCCACCTGAGAACATACCTTCACCGAGGAATGGGCCATCACTCATGTAGTTCCCATACCCGAGACCTTAAGTGGATGGTGGGAGGACCCAAAAAAGTTCAAGTTCAAAAAGGACCAGGAATATCAGACAGCAGGTCTCAAGAAGGTCTACAAGCTCGTGGCAGAAATGTTATGTAGGATGTATGGCCGCCTAGATGCCACCACTTTCAACGACACTTGGGTTTCTCTCATGTACACTGTCACTGTATACGGTACCTGCTTCAACTGGGCCAAATTGATAGTGGTAGCCCTCAAATCGAACATATCTTTGGCACTAGCACCTCATGAAGGGTATGAATCGGAATCTTATATGGCCTCCTATATTTTATATGCAGTATGTGCAAGGTGCCATTTTGAGGGGTGGGTACACAACTAGGATCTAGAGCACGGTGGTCCAATTCACAAGGAGTTTCGGGTGTTATGGGACTCCATATATAAGTAATATATGGAGTCACTCTCGCACAGCTTCATCCCCGCACTCTACGGAAAAATGTTTGGCAAAGAAACCCTGTGCATGTCCAGGCGAGCCATGGAGACAATAACCCAAGTGGCCAACCGATTTCCTGTCATGGAGAGCACTTTCATCTGAGTCTTCGGGTCGCTCAAGGCTCCCTACGCACTGCCCCAATTCGTCACCGACAAACTACTCCTCCAAGAAACATGTTACCAGATGTCGGGCGGTTTTTCAAAGGTTCTCACTAAGGGGAAGAAGAAGCCATGGCCCACTCTGCTACTCACTATCGATGCCTGCATGGTCAAATATTTTAGGGAAGTAGAGGCAGAGGTTGAGCAAGTCAAGGGATTTTGTCTACCTCCCGTGACACACCGGACATATGATCCTGAGATAATCATCCCCGCCCATTGCAAACGGGCCAAATTTAAATGGAGTTACTAGCATACTTAATTCCCAGCTGAAGATAGAATCAAGAACTAGTACAACAAAGATAGGGAGGCCACTCCAGAGGAGTCAACCGATCAGGAAGATCAAGACAATCAAACTTTAGAGGAAAGAATCCAGATGCTAGGAGGAGCCTCGTTTTCCAAAGCCAAGAAGCAAAGGACCGGTACGGGCCATAACTCTTTCGCCCAACGAAGAGACAAGGAGGCTAAAGCTCAACAAGAAGCTGAGGAGAAGGCAAAGGAAGAGGAGGATAAATGAAAGAAACAACTGAAGGAAGAAAAAAGAAAGAAGCAGGCGAAAGAAACCCACAAGAAAAGGGAAGAGGAACAATGGAGGAAAGAAGAGGAAGAAAAGGCAGAAGCTAAGCGCCAGCTAAAGACAAAGCAGAAGCTGAGTGCCAGCTAAAGAAAGAACAAGATAGAGTAGAAGAAGAGCGAAAGAGGAGGGAGGAAGAAAGTCGGAAGTCAAGGGAAGATTCCTATAAGGAAGCCGAAAGCGGCAAGACACCTCCTCTAGAGACAGAGAAACAGATGGAGCTTCCACACATCGAGGTGCCCCAGACAACTCCTGCAACCAATGTACAGTTTTCTCTCTCAGAATTGGGTACCTCTGAGGGTCAAGATGAGGAAGTGTTTGATCTGAAAATACTAACCTATGATCAGTTCACGCACAAGATCAGGCAGGAGAAGAGGAGATGCTTAGCATGGAACCCTGCTGCACCCCTTACGGCCACAACAGAAAAGAATATAGTCTTGGATACCAGGACCAATCCAGTTATGATTGCATCAGCTGGCACCGCTTTTGCAGCATCCATAGAGGAGAACGTAAGCAGAATGAGTAGAGAAATTATTTCCATGCAGAATAGACTACATGCCTCTGAACAAAAGACAACCAAGTCGAAACAAGAAAAGAAGGCGCTAGAAGAAGAAATCCAATAGCTTTAGGTTAAGAATGCCCCTACTAATGAAGTGCCACTCACTATTCAAAGAGAGCTAGTCACCATGAAGCAAGTATATGAAGAGATTTTTACAATAAAGTAGACCGTCGTGCCACTACTGAAAGCACAGGTCGAAATCAAGAGGAGGAACACACAACTAAAGGAAGCATCTACTGCCTTGGACAGAATACTAGAATGGTTGATCATGTATCCGCAAGCTCCGGACACCTTGCCTAGAAAAGATTGGATTGGCACCCAAAATGACAAAGTTCAAATTTGGATAAAGGTACAATCCAAAGAGAAACTTATTAAGGATTTGGAGAAAATAATGTCTGCATATGAACATCTGATTAGTGGCGTTGAATCAATGGCTGAAGTATACTACATTCCTTCTCTAGGTGCACTGGGTGAAGAGAAAATGTGGGAAGAATCTGCCAAAGACATTCAAGCATTTCTACAACCCATAAGGCAAGCAGCCGCCTCCCAAGATCTTTCGGCATCACAAGAAAACCTTGTTCAATTCATCATGACACCGGTCCGGATCTATACCAAACTGGCCTCCTTGTCGAACCAGATCATGATCAAAAGAGACACTTTGATCCCAAATGCTCTTGAGTGCCTTCACAGGTTGAGAGAAGATACTCCTCAGGTCTCCCCAGTTGCTACAGATTATCGAGCATGGTGAAGTTACCTCAAGGAACAACAACAGGTCGATGTCCCTGATCTCGCAATCACCCAACTTCTTCCATGACCAAGTCACATATTGCAGCAAACAGAAGAGGTCACAGGTCGTAGCAGGCAAGGGGTTGCAGGTCACAGTCAAAGCCGAGGTCACAAGTCGCAAATTCCCTCTAGTCGCAGAGTATGTCAATGGTCAGGAAGGCGAAAAGTCAGGGATACCCACGGGTCAATTTTGTTCTATAAATAATTCCCTGGGAAATTGTAATGGACCTTTTTTTTGGGACTCCAAAGGAGCAAAGAGAATTTTATAGCATTGAATACACCTTTCTGAGAATGAATACAAACACTTGTTTTTATTCCACTATTGGATCTGATGAGGACTAATGTGTTAACACTATGAATATTTTGTTCTTTGTATCTGATGTCTCTATGATTAATTAATCTGCGTTTTCTGCTTATATCATTTATACATTTCAGCTCACTAAATGTGTTAATGATGCTAGGTTGTTTACTTAGGAGATGTTAGCAACTTCGTTACTAACATTTATCTTATCTTTGAGACCACTTAAGGAAGTGAAGGGTGTTCTAACCATAAAGAACTGTTTCTTCTGTGGTTTGACCAACTTTTACAAGCATGAACCTAATGATGTGCTGCTAACAAAATTTCCTTTAGCTACATGCTTTAACTCATCTTGTTATTTGTAGTGTTTTATGTTCATTGAGACTCATCAACCATTTGTCTTGTACCATCCGAATAATCGTGTGTTCATAGGTCTGCAGGGCTCGTTTGTGTCTACGAAAAAGGAGTATTCAGCAGTAGTCAGACCCACACCCCAGACAGGATCCCTATCACAAACGGTTTAGAGTCTAATTGGGACTTTTTACCAGGGATATCCCTTACTGTTGGTCGGACATTTCTTCCCGTCAACAAATGCCTTTCCTGTGCCTCAATCAACCATTCGTTGTTTGTCTTGCAACTCATAATTTCTACCTTCAAACTTCTCATTGTGTTTGCCAAACTAGGAGAATATCCCTCTCCCTGTTGCTCTAGTGATCTCTCCCATCGTACCAATGTCTCTTCGGGCATGTACAAAGAGTCATATGAACTATACTCAACTATATATTTCTTGCAAACATACCATGTTAGATAAACCAAATAGAATACAAGATCAAAATAACACCTCAATGTATCTCAGGGGAGATTATTGCATCTGCACAAGTTAGTCTAGATTAGCATGATACATAATAATATCAAGAAATTAATTGTCACGCAAGCAACCATAATGACAATAATCAAGATGCATATGAACAAAATGCATATAACAACAAATTAACTGTCATGCATGAAAACTAATGAACGTGCATATGACTACACTAATTACCTAGCAAATATCATGCATGTAAGCACAATAACAGTTAAATGACGGACATGCATATGACTACGATGCATGTAACAAAAATTAACCATCATGCATGTATGGAAAGCATATAAACCTGCAGGAATATTTGATTTTAACTTGAGGTCGAGTGTTGCAACCTTCCTCTAATACCACCCTGTAACCACCCCATCCCACATTTAACTGCTTTTATAATCTTTCCAGGGTAAAAATGAGTTGACTGTTACTATGATATGACCCAACCTCCAAGTTACAACTATGTAAGTGGGGCTTACTAACTGGAAACATACTTCCATCCCTCAGGGATCCCAGATCACCCAAGTGCCTGAAAACCACCCCTGGTGAGCAAACCTTGAGTTGGAACATATTTTCCTCGGGCTTTACACCCCAATTATAGGCTTGACACACTGTACATGTGGTTGGAAGGCTCCAACCACACTCATGAGCCTTCCTGCATGTGGTTATAACCGAAATTCCTCAGTTCATAAGGTGCATTTGCGAGATCAATGCCACTTTTTCATGGTTTACCTTCAAGGAACTACCCAAAACAACCCAAAACTTTTGAAAATATGATCTAGGATAATCACAAGTATAAACAATTAATACTAGAGCTAGATCTTGTCCAATACATGCCCAATACATTATAAAAATTTCATCAAACATATAGTAAACATATAAGCTACAAGTCATGGATGCATATATGATCATGGACTTCCTAACTTCATCAAAGAAACATCAAGAAGGATCAATTCCCTCTCAATATAGTTGCCACAACACTTGTTGGCCCATTCATACATTAACCATTCAATAAATTATCAAATCATGAACAAGATCCATATCAAGAGCACAACATTCAACCATGCCTATAACCAACATATAACCACAATAGAATCCATGAAAAACCAACCATCAGATCAACATAATAACTAGTACATGTTCTCATAGTTCATAATAGGAAATTAAATCATATTAATCATATGAAAATGCCAACCAAGTCAGGTGCTTCCATGTACCAACCGACCATTTATTGGGCTGAACCAAATATCTCTTTCAACCAATCATCCCCATGCCATATTCCAAGCATGAATGTGGGATCACATGGGATAAACCAAAACAAAACCAACGAGGGCTTCCATAGGCCAAACCACCTCAACCCTCAACCACAGTGATTTCACCTAACCAACCCAAAAATAACTAACATCATAACAATCTTGGATGCATCCGACTTCCTTCACCAACTCTAGAGGAATTTTCCTATCTCCACCCACCCATCAAGAGTTTTAGGAGAAATTCCATCTCCACCCTTGACCCTTGGTAATTTTCCTGAGACCACCTCAACTGAGATCTAAGCCTACTAGCCATCCAAAGCTTAATTAAAATAGAAAACCCACTACATCATGTGTATCCAGCGAATGGAAAAGCAAGGATGAAAACCATTATTAATCTAGGCAAATCCCATGCCAAAGTCAAAAAAATAACCACATAACCAAATGCATATGCCATGCATTCGAATCCAAGCATTCTAAATCACACATGCACATTGCTACCTACAAATCCACAATTATTTTCTACCCTTGTTGTTGTCCAAACTTCCTCTTGCACAACCTTGCTTTCCTTGCTTTCTTTCTCACTTGTTTGTTCTCTCTCCTTTGTTGAACCCGATCAAAAGTTGAACAAAAGGTGTCAACTATTTCTCATGTGCCTTTTTATTATTGATGCCTAGTGTCTTCCTTTCCCTTTTCCTTTTTCTTCATTTTCCTTCATCTTCTCTCTAATTTCCCTTGCATGCATATTTTTGTCCCTTTGTCTCCCTTTTCTCCTATTTTCCTTTATTTCCTTAATTAAGTGCCATTTATTTCCTCTTTTCCTTTGCCAATTTCCATAGCCATTAATAAACTATAGGTTATTCCCAATATGATTTTTTCCCTCTCATCTTGCTTGGAATACGTGTCCCATGACCTTGGTCTTATTTTTATTTACATATAAACTTAACCCAAGGTTGTTACATGGAGGAAATGGGATTGAAGTAAATGCGGCCTCCATGCTCCTTTCTTTTATCCCTCTTTACCTTTGTTTTGGTTCTTTATGTTTTCAGGTCATCTGAGATTATGTAATATCCCCAACCAACTAACTGCTGGAAGATGTCACCCTTGCTAGCCCTTTGTTCCCTTAGGCTAGAAATAGGGGGATTTTTTGAAGAAGGGGACCCAAGATTTATAATAAAAAGGGGAAAAAGAGGGAATTTTAATAAATAATTAGGCAAGGAATGGTTTTGCCCAAGGTATTTGTTAATGGCATTTTCCAGTGGTATTCGTCGATGGTATTATGGTTAATTCTAGAAACTTGGAAAAGGCCCAATCAAAAGATATAAAGGAAGGAAGAAGGAGGAAGAGAAGGCATGGATTTGGATTTTATTCTTGACATTTTATTTGGAAGCTCAAGTGAGTTGTATGCGAGTGTGGGTTTCAAGCGAGATCCTCATACTAGCTTTGGTGGGATTCACTATTACCCTAGTTGGCAACCCAATTTCAGTGATACGAGACATCACCATCTTTGTTTTGATTCTTCCCATCTATTCAATTCCATGGAGGTGTTATGAGATATATCCATAAGGCTGAAATCTAAGTCTTTCCATAGAGAGTGAGTACCTTAGGAAGCATAGCCATTATTATGTATGTGTACACACACACACAAACACATTGCTGGTAGGCAAGGAGTTAGACCCTTGGTTGGCATGGGTGTTAACATGGTGATGAGGTTGATCACACAGGATCATTGGAATGTTTGATATTCAAGGCCAAGAGGCCATACAGGCTACAAATTCAAGGCCATGACTAATTCCACATATATTTGGACCATAGTTCTAATTCGTTGGATGAGAGGCCATTTGTGCATGAGCATCAAAGACCATGTGCCATCCAGTCAATGCACCAATGTTAAGAGGCCATATCAGCTATGAGCATCAAGTACAGGTGAGGTTGTTGTTCTAACACATTTCCAAGGCCATATATCTCAGAAAGGATGCAAAAGACTAGGTTGAGATTTGCAGATCTTCCATTGAGTGTTGGGCGATTGAGACAAGGGATCTAGTACATTGGGCATTCAATACCATATACAACATATGTATTTTTAGTTCAATGACTAAATGCATCACAAATTATATATATATTTTCTTGTGGCCATTCAAAGATCTTATAATAAAATGCTCAAGGGATATGGTAAAATTATGTTTTATCATGTCCTACAATGGGTATCATAGGTTAATGTTATAGTATTTGTCCTAGTGGGAAACTAAATAAAAATTGTGTATCGACAATACCTTTCTGGTTGGCTTGGCATGGTGGGTCATTAAATTCAAATAAATCTCATGCCATTTCTTACTGTTCATTTATAATTGTATGATTCATTTGGCGTAGACATTTGAAGTAGTTTAACTATGAAGTGTTTTTCCTAGCTTTAAAAAAAAAAAAAATGGATGTTAAAGAGTTGGAATATTGTTCTTTCTATTGCCATATTTTTTGTCCTAGGAAACTTACACTGGTATTTGAGCCACATTCTTGGCCAAATGTGGGATGTGATTCCAATAAAATCTAAAGGGACATCATGAGGCATTTACATTGGTTGGAAAGGGCGAAGATCCAAAAGCCAAAGAATAAGACGTAACACTGAAAGAGATCTAGAGGACATTCCTAAATAACGAGAAGGAAACGAAGAAGAAATAATGGGAGACCATGAAGATTCAATAATTGGGATGCTCTTGATAAGATTACCTCAGCCCAAGAAGCAATCATGCAACTACTCATCAAAATTTCCCATACTCAACTAAAAAATTCTAATCAACAAAGCAAGATTGGAGAAGGTGGTTCACATTCCAGCGAGGGTGACCATATGCATATGCATACAAACCCCAAGAATAGCCCACAAATATATGGCATCAAACCAACTACGCCATCATTTTTGGATGATTCCTTTAGGGAGTAGGAATCTGATGTAGGAGCATTCAACTTCCAAGTCAAAATGTATTTTGACTAGGCAAGGGGTTTTAATTTATAAGGGAGTTGGTTCCCTAATGGATTGTAATTATTTAATTATTTGTATTTTCATATGTTTGTAAGGAGATTTAGAATATTGTAATTAGATCTACTCTTTAAGAGAGATTTGTAGAATATTATGGAGTTTGAGAGATTTTTGAGTTAGTTAGATCTCTTGGAGGGACTAGTGGATCTAAAATTCCTAGAATAGAGGTTTAGGTGAGGATTTTATGGATCTGAACTGAATTAGTTCATAATCCTATTTTATGTAAATATAATCAATTTCATAATGGCTAGTAGAGTAGAGAGGGCCATTCCAGCGAGGGTGACCATATACATATGCATACCAACCCCAAGAATAGCCCACAAATATATGGCATCAAACCAACTATGCCATCATTTTTGGATGATTCCTTTAGGGATTAGGAATCTGATGTAGGAGCATTCAACTTCCAAGTCAAAATGTATTTTGACTAGGCAAGGGGTTTTAATTTATAAGGGAGTTGGTTCCCTAATGGATTGTAATTATTTAATTATTTGTATTTTCCTATGTTTGTAAGGAGATTTAGAATATTGTAATTAGATCTACTCTTTAGGAGAGATCTGGAGAATATTAAGGAGTTTGAGAGATTTTTGAGTTAGTTAGATCTCTTGGAGGGACTAGTGGATCTAAAATTCCTAGAATAGAGGTTTAGGTGAGGATTTTATGGATCTGAACTGAATTAGTTCATAATCCTATTTTATATAAATATAATCAATTTCATAATGGCTAGTAGAGTAGAGAGGGCCCATGTGGATATTGGTGGCCACTCACCTATTCCACTTGGACCCCCACCATTGTTTCTTTTAGTTTTTTAGTTTCCTTAGTTGTAGCACAATTTACTATTTTTGGCAGATTTTCAGGTCCTAAACTTCTGGAGACATTTTGAGGGACTAAAAGACGTTTTTAGGGAAAACAGAGAGACTGTAAAAATCCCAAATGGACTTATTGATTTTTTTTAGCCTCTTCTTCGAGATATTTGAAACAAGGTATTATGATAGCCAAACAGAGATCGTATACAAAAGTTACGACCCTTGGAAGTTGACGTTCCAACTTACCCCAACGGGGCCCACAAGCTTTTGGCGCTTCATCTCCTAAGGTTAGGTTTTTGGATGTTTAAGGTTTCTCATTGCTTCTGAATGATAAAAAGGACACCGATCCTCATTGTAACACAGTTCAGAGGCATGCAGCTGCCACATCTCTTCTTAGAGATAAGCTACCATCGCCCAAGCTAGTTTATTTCCATTTTGTTTGTAAGCATATTTCAGTTCTTCAATATTAATGAAATTAAGTGTTATTTTTGCTGCATCTCTGTATTCTATTGCATTCCTATCTAAGTTAGGATCAAGAGAGGTGTATAGAGTTTGATAGAGAGAATCTGAGGGGAACCAAGGGCCAAGTAGGGTCAAAATCTTAAGAGGGCCAACTGTTATATTTCAAGCCAGGAGCCTTTTCAATTATTTGTATATAATAAAAAAAGACTCTATTTCAAGTGTATTGCGAATGTGTATTTGTTTATTGTGGATGTCGAGTATTTTCTTATATCTATATCTATATATATATATATATATATATATATATATATATATATATATATATATATATATATATATATATATATATATATATATATATATATATATATATATATATATATATATATATATATATATATATATTTGACATTGCAGATGTGAATGAAGCTCAGGAGGGACAATTCTGTAGCAGTTGTCATAGTTGGTACACCAGTGTTTGAATGCATGAGAAAATTTAGGAGGGATTCCCGTAATTATATATATATGCAATGGTTGTAGGATAAGATTAGGATCATTGAGTAAGAGTAATATTTGTTAAGGAAATTATCAGAGTGACACAGTGGAAAGAATAAGCCCAGGAGATATAAGCATTGGTCGTTGATCAATGAAGGATAAATGATCCATTAAGAAAAGGATCTAAAAGCTAGAGGAGAATGTTATGTCCTTATATTACTAGTATAGTCCATTATTTTTGTTAGTGTAACCCCCTTATTGTTATTTTTGTACCCTTGTAACCCCCATATTGTTATTATCATGCCCTTACATTATTATTGTTAGGTCGGCTTGGATTACATTGTGGCCCCATGGACTCCTATATATAGAGAGGAGGTTTTGTCATTTATATCATCCAAGAATTGTTCATTTATCTAATGTATTGGAGGTTTCCCCCTCTAAGTGGCTGATTTCTAAGGCGTTGATCTCTCTTTTCTTCTATTTTTGGAGTTGGTTTCATAACATTTGGTATCAGAGCTTTGGATTCTAGGGTTTCACTCCTCCAAACAATTCATCGTGGAATTTTCACTATAACTTTTTTTATACGAAGGTTCAGAAGCTAAAATTTTTAGAGTTAAAAGCCGAAATCCTGAGGAACATCGTCGCAAAATGATAGAGCATATTTTGCAATAGTTTCAGAGATATGATCTGTGGAATTCATGGCTTTTTGTAGGCTCCTCAATTTAACCTAAACAGGTCATCGAGGAATTTTCGCTATAACGTTTTTTCTACAAGGGATCAGAAGCTGAAATTTTTAGAGAGTGGAGCTGAAAGCTTGAGGAACCTCCTTAAAAAATTTCAGATCTTGGTTCGGAATATTTTGGGAGATATGATCTGTGGAATTTAGGATTGTTTCAAGCTCCCGAATTGCATCTCAAATAGGTTACGGTGTGAAAAAAATAATAACTCTCTCTCTGAGCATCGGATTGGGATTCTGTAAAAAGTGGCCACAAGTACACAAACTTTTGTTTTTTCTATATCAATTTTAGAGCCGAAGGAGGAAACAGTGACACGTGGCAAGTCGTACAAGTTCACTCTACTGAACAAGTCCATAATTAGGTCATCAGAGGAGATTAGGAATAAATTTTTCTTCAAGAATCCAAATCAGGTCAGACCTGTGGCATTCGAAAAAAGATTCAGAGGGCTACTTCTCGGCCGAATTTTAGATATCGAAGATCCAAAATCACAGAGATAATTCAGTTTCAATATCAAGCTCCTCAAAATCAAGAAAAAGGTGTGTATTTTTTTCAAATTGCATAAGTCTTGTTTGAAAAATCAGTTCTAGGTGATTCCAAAGGCCTATTGAGCACATATATTAGTATTGGGTTCTAAAATTCCTCCTAAAAAGAATTCAACACCCATTAAGCCTTCATAAGGCTCTACTATGACTCATGAAGATGAATAAATGCAACATGAGATATCAAAATTCCAAAAGAAAGTGCACCAAATTTCGCTATTGCAAAGAGCAACAAAAAATGAAATGGAAGTTTTGAAGAAAGGCATGGAAAATAAGATGGATGGTTTGAAGAAAGGCGTGGAAGCTAAGATGGATGGCATGGAAATTGGCATGGAAGCTAAGATGGATGAGACACAGTTGAAGACTTAATGAAAAACATATGAAGAATTAATAAAAAAGTAGGACAGACCAGTTAATATGTTGATACAAGAAATGTTTCCTAATGGTGAAAAGATAGTAGAAGAAACTCATGATGAGAACCAAATAAATGTTAAACGTGATTTCATAAACTCTAATGTCGGCGGGAAGAACCACCATATTCCAAAAATGGATATGAGGAAGTTTGATGGAAAGGATCTTGTAACATGGATACTATAGATGGAGAAATATTTGATCTCAATAATGTGCAAAACACACAAAAGGTACGCATTGCAACTTTGTTCTTCCCGTAAAAAATTGTCACTTGGTCAATTTTTACGGAGGAAATGATAGCACATTATGAGGATACAAAGAGCAACACCTTCTTTAGCCAATTGATAAATCTCAAACAAAAGGGTTCAGTGGTGGAGCACATTGAGGACTTCCAAAAATTGAATATAAGGGTAACTGATATTCCATAGGAATACAGGATTGATGTCTTCATAGGGACTTTGAAGGATAACATCCAACATGAAGTTCGCATTTGGGAACTGGATTCATTAGAGAAGGCATTCAGGTTGGCAAGAAAAATTGAATGTAAAATTATGGCGACAAGGAAGCATACCACTCACATCTATAAATATGGGAAGCACACACCCTAGACTTCCACAACTCACAAGGTTGATACCCACAACAATTTTAGAAAAAGAGAAAAAGGATTTGCCATGAAGCAGAGAAAGCCACCAAACAGAAAAAGTTGAGAAGAAAATTATTTTGGGCAGATTGTGAAGAGGAGCAAGAAAATCAAGAAGAAACTTCAAAACTAGAGGATATACACTAGGAAGGAACCCTAGAAGAAGAAGAAATGAGTCCGACCATATCATGTAATGCATTGGAAGGAATTACCACTCCTCAAACTCTCAATATAGAAGGACATATCAAGAAGAAAAAGGCAATAGTGTTGATTGATTTGCAAAATTTGCATTTTATCATTGCTATGGCTAAAATTGAATTGTTTCCTATACCCAACACCAGAATCTCAAGTGATGATTGCAAATGGAGGAACTATAAATTTCTCTAGAAAATACCATAATATCAAGCCATCCATGGCGTAATATGTATTGAATATTCCAATGCTTTTCATCCCAACGGGAGGTGCTGATGTTGTACTAGGAGTACAATGGTTACAATATTTGGGGACGGTAGCTTTTAATTTGAAGAAATTTTCTTGAATTTTTTTCTGAAGGAAAGGAAGTCGAATTACGGGGTATTGAAGGGAAGCCGGGAAGGATAATAAGCTCTAATGTCATGACAAAGCTTCTAAAGAAAGAACAACGAGGCGTAATTGCACAATTATGCTCATTAGAAGTTCCGACATCAAAATCATCTATTTCTGCAGATCTCCAACAAGTCTTGGACAATCATTCCAAGGTGTTTGAAACTCCCAAAGGACTCCCACCTATTCGTGATCATGATCATCCTATTCATTTGATTCCGCTCCAAACATCAGGCCTTATAGATATCCTTATGTCCAAAAGAGAGAAATTGAATGTATGATTTCAAAAATGTTAGAGGTCGGTATAATTCAACCTAGTCAAAGTTTTTTCTCTCTCAAGCACAGAGTATGCACAAGAAGGATGGATCATGGTGCATGTGTATGGATTATTGGGAGCTCAATAAGCTCACTATTAAATATAAATTTTCCATTCCTGTGATTGATGAATTATTGAATGAATTACATGCAACAATTTGTTTTACCAAGTTGGATCTTCGTTCACGATATCATCAAATTAGAATGATGATTGAAGATATTCCGAAAACAACAATTCGAACTCATGAGGGTCATTATGAATTTTTGGTCATGCCTTTTGGCCTTACCAATCCACCTTCTACATTTCAAGGGTTGATGAATTCCATTTTAAAACACTTAGAAAATTTGTGCTAGTATTTTTCGATGATATACTAATCTACAATAGGTCTTGGAAGGATCATGTTCAACATGTTGACAAGGTGCTCAAACTATTGGAGGAGAAACAATTATATGCAAAAACATCCAAATTTTTCTTTGAGTACATGAGGTGAAATATCTCGGGTCATATTTTATCTCACGAATGTTAAGGTAGACCCTAACAAAATTAAATCCATTAAGTAATGGAAATTCCCTTAACCATAAAGCAAGCATGGATTTCTCGAGTTAATGGTATTAGCGCAAGCGTTTTAATAGTTATGGCAGAATAGCAGCATCTCTAACAACATTATTGAAGAAAGATGAATTTTCATGGATTCCTGAGGCAACTAAGGCCTTTGAACATCTTAAAGAGGCAATGTGCCTAGCACCAGTCTTAGCTATGCTAGAATTCACAAAAACCTTTATTGTGGAATGAGATGCCTGAGGAAATGGAATAGGTGATGTTTTAATGCAAGAAGGAAGACTCATTGCTTTTGAAAGTCATCGAATTAAAGGAAAGTATTTACATAAAGATATTTATGAGATGGAAATGTTGGAAATACTACAAAATGGCGACCTTACATAATGGGAATACATTTCAATGTAAAAACTGATCATGATAGTCTTAAACACTTTTTGGAACAAATACTATCTTCAGAAGAGCAGCAAAAATGGGTCACAAAGATTTAAGACTTTGAAATCATCTACAAAAAAGGGAAGCAATGGTTGCTGTAGATGCACTCTCAAGAAAGGATGAAGAGGTGGAAGCATTGCTTTTGTGCCATTTCTATTATCCCAACCGCATTGGATAACCGAAGCAAGGGATGAAAGAAGGATGAAGAAGTTTGGGACACTCATTCTAAAAGTTGCAAAGAAGATCCTAGTACATCCGATACATTTAGCTGGAAAAATGATTTATTATGGTACAAAGATCACTTATATATTCCGCAAGAATTCCCACCTAAAAACAAAATATTCTTTTGGAATTGCACACTTCTCCTTTAGGAGGACACTCAGGATTTTTAAAAACTTACCACAGGGTGAAGAAATAATTTTTTTGGGATGGCCTTAAATATGATATTCAAAATTTTGTGGCAGAATGTTTGCTTTGCCATCAAAATAAAGTTGAGACAATTAAGACCCCGAGTCTTCTACAACCTTTATCCATTCCAACTCAACGTTAGGAGGAGATTTCAATGGAATTTATCACAAGTTTACCTAAGTCCGAAGGAAGGAGTGTCATCATGGTGGTAGTTGATAGACTTAGCAAGTTTGCACACTTTTGTGCATTATCTCATACATTTAAAGCAAGTACAGTTGCTATTGCATTTATGGAAACAATTCAAAAGCTACATGTAAACTCGAAGATTATTGTAAGGGACAAAGATCCCATTTTTATAGGAAATTTTTGGACGGAATTATTTTCTTGTTTGGGTACCCAACTAGCTCATAGCTCATCTTATCATCCTCAATTCGATGGTCAAACAGAGATAGTGAATAAATGTTTGGAAGGATATCTTCGTTGTTTTGTATCTGATAAGCAAGAAAAATGGGTCAAGTGGTTACCTCTCGTTGAATGGTGGTATAACACTTCATTCCATACTGCAGAAAAAATGACCCCATTTATGGCACTTTATGGATATCATCCACCATCCATCACATCTTCTTTAAGGGAAAATTCTAGGGTTAAGATAGTGGAGGATCACATCAAGCATCAACAAGAAGTTCTACAACTCTTAAAGGATAACCTAAATTTGGCACAAAATCGAATGAAACAACATGCAAATCAACATTGCAGTGAGAGAAGTTTTGAAGTGGGAGACTGGGTATTTTTGCGGCTACAACCATACAAACAAATGTCCCTCAAGCAAGCTAAGAAGGATAATAAATTATCGCCAAAGTACTATGGTCCTTACAAGGTGTTGCAAAAGATTAGTACTATGACATACAAATTGGAGCTTCATACTTATTCGCCAGTGCATCCAGTTTTCCATGCTTCATGCTTAAAAAAGGTTATAGGGGACAAACTCCCAGTTCAAAAAATATTTCTAGAACTTGATGAGGAAGGAAAAACCATATTTGAACCTGAAGCAGTGATGGAAACAAGAACTCGACAGCTACGAAATCGATCAATTTCAGAGTATCTCATCAAATGGAAGAACTTACCCACTGAATATTCTACATGGGAGGATGAGAATTTTATACAGAAGCACTTGACGCTACTCAAGAATTGAGGACACCACTTTTTTGAAGGAGAGGAGCATGTTAGATCCTTATATTACCAGTATAGTCCCTTATTGTTGTTAGTGTAACCCCCTTATTGTTATTGTTGTACCCCTGTAACCCCCATATTGTTATTATTGTGCCCTTACATTATTATTGTTAGGTCGGCTAGGATTACATTGTGGCCCCATGGACTCCTATATAGAGAGAGGAGGTTTTGTCATTTGTATCATCCAGGAATTGTTCATTTATGTAATGTATTGGAGGTTCCCCCCTCTAAGTGGATGATTTCTAAGGTGTTGATCTCTCTTTTCTTATATTTTTGGAGCTGGTTTCATAATAGAGAAAGTCGAGCACAAAGGAGAGGAACAAAAATTAGTTTATTAAAGTCAGAAAAATCTCGGAAGCCTGGAAGACCGAAAGCTCATAACATGCTTGAATTGCTGTTTTAAGAAATCGCCGGGCACTAGGGATCCATCTATCGATGGAAACTGCAAGAGAATATAAACTTTATATTTTCCGGTACCTTTAATCCCAAAAGGAATTTTAATTGAGACCTGGGCATAAGTGGGGCCAATAGATGGAGTATATGTGGCACAGTGAAGACATGAATAGTGGTCCATACCTAGAAGGTTGAATCTTAGGTGTCATTTTAATATTTAAGTGGGCATTGCAAGAGTTGGCCATCCGACCAAGAACTGTCACAAAACGGAAAAGGTTGTGGCATTGGACAAAGATATTTTCATTTAGCAGTTATGTTAAACCCGAGTGTTAATTAAAATTACAAACGGGCATTGAAAAGGCCATACTTTGTCTTACATATTATGTGGGTCATCTCGAAGCTTAGTAAGCTAGGAACAATTATTATTGTGAACAAGCTCATCCATTTTGGTTCTGTTATGGGTTGGTTATGCATTGATATGCATATCTTGGCTCTGATAGATATGTTTAAAAACAATACTTAAATTCGATGATTTGGTATTCCTCTTGCAGATCCTCCCACTGTATATTTTATAAAGGGATTTATATCCGGTAAGGTGACTCTGAACAAGGTTGAAGGAAGCGTTGATTTGGACCAAGACTGGGCACTGTGGGTTTTGAAAGCAGACTCAAAATTTGGGATTGCATCAAAGTGGCATCAGAGGTGGAAAGCTCTGAAAGGTTGGGAAGCTCATAAATCTATAACTATTAAGAAGTAGTGTGATTGGAAGAACGTGAAAATTGCAGCAAAAAAATTAGAATGAAATGGAAAATAAGGAAGAGGCAAGGAAACAAGAACCCACATAGGCAACGAACAACAAGATTAAGAAGAAGGACCAAATCTGGAAGAGTTTTAATGAGATTGTAGGTTTACTGAAATATAGATTTACAGAAGTTTGGTAAGAATAATTTGTTTATAATTTTTAAAGTATTTATTTTTTTAAATGAATGGGTAGAAGGGAAATATTAGCGATGGATTATTGTAGATAAAGTGAGTTACAACATAACATAGAATGAATATTGGTTTCCAATGATTAAAAGGTAGAAATATGGTCCAGTAGAGAAAATTGGCAAAGGAAAATGAATATTGGTTGATAGGTGATGAGTGGAAGAAGCAGGTAGTTGCAGAAGGAAATAAATACAGTGAGAAAGTTTGCAACAAAGGACTGTAACAAGGATAAAGGAGAAAATAGAATTGTGAAAGGAAGCTTTTGGTAGAAAGATTGCAGCAGGGGTGTCATAAAGAAATTTCAGCCAGAGACTAAAGAAAAGTGAGTAATGGAAGAAACGATAATGAAAAGACTTGCAACGACCTAGAGCAAGGAGTGCTCGTTTGGTTCCAGAAGAGAGGACCAGGAAGGTACCGAAAGACTAAGCTCAGAGGAGAGGAAGCTCAGTGAGATATCATGTGGAAAGAAGAGGGGAAACTTTTTACTACAGAGGTTGGTTGCAATTCACAGTGGGCATGGAGAAACCCACAAAAGAAATATTGATGAAGACAATGACAAGAAGTCAAAGAAGAAGTCCAGAAGGAAGACACAACAATAGGAAAAAGGATACCATAAAAAACACTACAAGACAAAATATGAGTGAGGAAGAAATAGAAAAAGAGATAGCTGAGATAAAGGCATAATTCAACAACCTAAATAAGTAGTTACAGGAGAGAATGCGAAGGATAAGAGAATAATTGAAAGCAGGAATTTGTGTAAGGAATAAATTTAAGTGGCTTGTCAAAGAATTGTATATTTAGAAACTAATGTAGAGAGAGGAGAGATAAAAAGAACTCGGACAAGCTAAGTGCAGAATGAAAGAATTTATTTGTGAACCATAGAATGGACATATCATTGAAGAAGAATAAGATGAGATGTTAGAGGCATCCTCAGACACTGAAGGATTTCATGTTTGTAAATTTAACAAATTATTTGCATTTGCAGGTATCAAGAATGCAGGAACAAGAAAAATGGTAAAAGTGCCACAGAGGCAAAGCCATGCTAGTGGAGAAAAACATATGACAATGGAGCTTGGAAAGGAGCAGTTCCAAGAAACTGTTACAGGAAGAAGAAATAGAAAGGTTCATGATAAAGCTCTCCAATTTTATAAAAAGCTCAGAGGTATGATTGGTTGGATTTGTTTCTTTTTAATAATTGCATATTTAATCATCCTTGAAGGAGTTAGGAATATTTGGGGAAACAGAAAGAAGAGACTACATAATTTTTAGAATGAAGATGGTAAATAAGAAGGTGGCCAAAGTAACCTAGCTCAAGGAAATATCTCAGCAGATGCTATAAGGAGTCAGGAATGAGGAGACAGTTTGGAAAGAAGAGGAGCACATCTTAGGACATAGACTTGTACACTAGTTGGGAATGGTAAAAGAAAAAAATTCATACATGAAGCTAAAATTTTTGAACAAATTTGGTTCCTTAATGAGGAAGAAGTTAGATATATTGAGGAAATTTTTATTGACAATTGACGAACTATAAAATAGTTCAGATCAGCTTGGAAAGGAGGCAAACGAGACAACAAAGAAGATCCTAATATTTTTTAATCTGACTCTTGGTGTGTGTTTTCAAATTTGATAGATGATGACTCGCCTTTAAATAATGTATGTATGCAGGCATATGAAGAAATGTAACTCATAGAGGAGGTATCTATAATGGAGGAGTTATGTGAGAAAATGATGAAGCTATTATAGTAGAAGGAATTGAAGTAAAGCATACCTTGATATTTGTTATGAAGGAGGGTGTGACAACATCATTTCAAGTAGAAAATGAATACATGCTTAAGGGGAGTGTCATACTGGAAGAAGGAAGCGTGAGTGAAGTTGAGATCAAACCTTTTGGGGAGTGGTTGATAGAAGACCTAATCGATGGATGGTGCATAGAGGATGAAGATACAATTCAAAGTGACTTTTAATTGTATGAGGAACTAAATTCTTTGGAGCAGAGGATAGAAACCCCAAAAATGCACATACAGATTGCAAGAAAAAAAGAGAGAGGAAGGATTTGAGTTCAAAACCAATGAGGAAAAAGTTTTCAAGTGTGAGCAACAAAGATACAAATAATTGATTGGTAAGAGATTTGTAGCTCCTATTAAAAAAGGGGATATGCAACAATCCGAGGAAAGAAATAATAGTATTGGAGATCAACCAAAGATAGAGGTTGACAAGGTGATTGATAAAGTGTGTGAGCTGATGAGAAGACCATCCAAAAGGAGGAGGTACAACATATAAAGGAGGTTGAATAGCAGAGAGGAACAACTGATTGAAAAAATCTGCACCAGTAGAGCTAGTGGGAAGCAAAAACATAATATATGGAATCTTGGAGAACAAGAAGCAACAGAGAAACATCAACATTGCCAAGAGAAAGATCATTTATAAACCAAAGTCTTTCATTTAGGAGGACCTTATTAACATACAAATGTCCAGGAGGCCATGAAACTTTTCCACCTTGGGAGTCTGATGTAGGAGCATTCAACTTCCAAGTCAAAATGTATTTTAACTAGGCTAGGTGTTTTCATTTATAAGGCAGTTGGTTCCCTAATGGATTGTAATTATTTGTATTTTCCTATGTTTTTAAGGAGATTTAAAATATTATAATTATATATACTCTTTAGGAAATATCTCAAGAACATTAAGGAGTTGGAGAGATTTTTGAGTTAGTTAGATATCTTGGAGGGACTCGTGGATATATAAATTCTAGAATAGAGGTTTAGGTGAGGATTTTATATATATGAACTGAATTAGTTCATAATCCTATTTTGTATAAATATAATCAATTTCATAATGTCTAGTAGAGTAGAGAGGTGTGGAGAGTGTGATAAAGAGAATCTGAGGGGAACTAAGGGGCATATAGGGCCAAAAGGCCGAGAGAGCCAACTGTTGTATTTCAGGCGAGGAACCTTTTCAATTATTTTTATATAATGCAGAAACACTCTATATTGAGTGTATTCTGAGTGTGAGTCTCTATTTATTGTGGATGTCGAGTCTTTTATTATATATATATATATATATATATTTTTGATGTTGCAGGTGCAATCGAAGCTCAAGAGGGACAACTTTGTAGCAATTATCAGAATCGGTAAACCAGTGTTTGAATGAATGAGAAATCTCAGGAGTGATTCACGTAATTGTGTATATATACAATGGTTGCATGATCAGAGTAGGATCACTAAGGAATAGTAATTTCGGTTGAGGATTTTATCAAAGTGCTGCAGTGGAAAGAATAAGCCCAAGAGAGATAAGCATTGATTGTTGATTAATGAAGGATCAACGATTCATTAACTAGAGGAGCCAAAATCTAGAGGAGCGAGTTGAGCACAAAGGAGAGGCACAAAAATTAGTTTATTGAACTCAACTGAAGCCCATAAGGCTGCAACATGTTCAAATTGTTGGTTTACTTTGACCAATGTTAATTTTAAAAAATAGAAAAATTGATAGGGAACTAGAAACATCCCCAAATATATGCAACAATCCCCAAGCCACATATATTAGGAACTCATAGTTCAGCCTAGGCCCGAGATGTCTAGAGACCACCGGAACTAGAGTCGGGATCCTAGACTCCAACAGGAAGCATATCCTTTCGGCTTTACTATGATGAACCACATCTCTGGGGATTTGAACCCGGGTGGATGGGATAGCAAACCACCATCCCTACCACTCAAGCTAAGAACACATTGAATACTTAGACCAATGTTACTTATTAAATATGTGTTAATCTCTTTTGGGGACCAAATACATTCCCTTGCATATTTAAGGAATCAAACTACTTATAGTTCCTTGGTATCCTTGGGTTGCCTCCATCAATTGGGAGTGGGAAATCAAGGCAGGGTATAGTCACCCAAAAATTATCCATAATGTTTACATTATGTCAAGAGTAGTTTTTTTAGCTTGGGGTTTGAATATAAGTTTTTTATATGTTAATGCCTTGTCTCAACTTCATGAAGTTAATATTGTAGCAAACATGTCTTCTTTTCAACTACAAATTTGTTAAGTATCTGATAAAAAATTTAGGCATGAGTAAAGTTATACCATGATCCAAGATTTATGCATAATGCATCAATGTCTTAGGATTGTGCCCAATTTTAAATTAACTAAAATCATCAAAAAATAAATCATAGTTCCTAATTATTTGAAAATTAAACTTTATGTATCCATGGTTTTCCACAACTTGAAGAAAGTTTGCTACAAGATTATAGGAGTTGTCCTGACCAATAAGTCAATTGTAGTATTCGCCTTAAAATTTACCTTATGAGTGATGAATTTATGGGAGTTTAAGACTTAATATTTAGGTTGGTTAGTTGTGATTTAGCTCATGGCAGCTTTCTCGAATAGGTGAGAGCTTTTCTTTATTGAGTTAATTCCCTATGGTAAATTGATGGTACTTTAAGACTTATGATTTAGGTTGGTTGGATGTGGTTTTGTGATGCACAATGAAACTTTCCTTCAATTAATCTAAGTATAATCCCATCCTCCACCAAACTAATGATGATCCAATAGTAAACCAGCACGAGTTTTCTTCAATTGGCCTAGGTATATAGTGGTGAGATTTCCCTAACTAAACTAATGGCCCCGTGAGGCTATGCCTTGCATGCACATAATAATGATACAAGCCCACCTTATGGTTCCCTTAAACGCTCATCATGTTTGTTGTGAGGTTTATTATTTAGGTTCATTAAGTTGAAATGTAATAGTAAATTTGTGTGATTATAATTTCTATCATTTAAGTTGGTTGGGTATATTTCAACTATAAAGTATGGGAGTTTAAGAGCTAATATTTAAGTAATATGGATGTGATTCATTAGCAAATTGATCATAGTTTGAGATTTTCCAACCATAAATGGGTGTGAGCTTTCCCCAACTAAACTAACTACTCTAATAGGTTGTGACCCACATGCACATATTAAAGAGCCAAGCCCTTCATTATGTTATCATTTTAACCTGCTCTATATTCCACTCAAAGTCAACCATTTAGGTAAATTGACCTATGGTTTAGTGGTAAATTAGTGGGAGTTTAAGACCATCATTTAGGTTGGTTAGGTGTGGCTCGCTAAATCATGGGTGTTTAAGGCCAACCATTTAAGTTTATTAGGAGTGGCTCAATAATATAATCATAGGAATTATCCTTAATTGACCTAAGCACAAATTGGTGGGAGTTCAAGCTTATCATTTAGGTTTGTTGATTATAAATTATAATGTTCATTTTTATTAATTTAAATTTAAATTTGTTAAAAAAATTCAACTAATCTCAATAATAAATCACACAAATTAATCTTAAAAATAAATTGGTGAAAACAAATTCCACTAGGTTTATCCTTATATTTAGAAGCTTGATTGTTTTTAAATATTTATGCTCTCGTAACTCATTGAGAATCACCAAACAACACTTTGACTCATTCTATAGTCAAGACTCTCCCTAGCTGATGGTAGAGATGTTGTAAGGTAATGTAGTGTCTTGTTAATATCTTGACTAGATCAAAATAAAGTAAAATAAAATAAATAATAATTATAATTATCAATAAAATATTTTGACTAAGTCAAATTACATAAAGTAAATATATAATTAAAAATTAATAATTACATTTATAAATATAATTAATGATAATTAATAATTAAACCAGTCAATATCCATTTTAACTCTCTATCCAGTGTTGAGAGGAATAAAATCTTTGTTCACTTTAAAAAATAATTTATCTCAAGAGATTTGATCACTCTTCATTTTTGGTAAAGCCAAAATTAGATAAATCTAAGTTGATCTATAATTTATGAAAAAGTATTCTAATGAAAAAAATTAAAAATAATTATTTTTAGGCCGATAGGTCTTTATTTTTTAATCAATGCACCTCACTTTTTCGCCTACCATTTTCCTATGATCGTCTCTTTTGTCCAACTACTTTCATATGGCCGTGACTTTTGTCTAACTACAATTACATAGATATCTCATATGACTCTAACATATGTCCCTCTTGATGTTACATTTTCCGCTTTCTGAAAGTATGTTTCCATTTTACAGGTGGATGTAGTGGTGGGTGGTTATATTATTACACTTTCCGAAGTGTAGAGCAATCTATTCAAACACATTGCAAGGGTTTTCTGAAGGGAATATTTATGATGTGTTATCTCTAAATTGGCACTGATGGGTTGCTCCACCAGACAAATTAGAGTAACTCTTTCAAACCAAATTTTGAATGAGGATTAGCCTCTTCAGCCTAAGAGGGCTCTCTCAACTTATCAAAGGATTTACTCAATTAGGCCTTAAAACAGATGGCTAACTCTGTGAGTGTTCTAGTGTACGTGATTGCAGGTGAAAAATGGGGAATAATCAACTATGATTGGGCTCATGGAGTCAGTAAAAGGGATTCAATGACAAGCATTCCTACTTATGGAAATTGAGCCTTTTTCTATTTCAATGATATAACAACATCAACACATGGGAATAATCAGTAACTAAATGCTAAAAGGAAGTCAGAGCATGTATGACATGAATTCTCAGTAATTTAAAATCAATACCACTGGAATCAAGATATAAAAGAAACACATAACTCATTGAAAAATATCAACAATCTCAGGTGAAGCAGAAAATAGTCACTGTTTGTCTATTACTAATATGAAAAAATGTACAGTAGTAGTTGTGTCAAAGCATTCTCCAAGCTATTCTAAGTCTAAAACTATCTCATTTATAGAGTGAGGACTCATAAAAATCATTTTCCACCTTGCTAGCTTCGAATTCCCACCTCAGAGACCTATTTTAAATATTATTACATCACTTGGAGACTTCCTAAGGATATTTCTGTTTTGCAGAGTTTGAATACAAAAAGGACTCATCTTTCATTAAATAATTCAACAAATCCATTTAATAACCCTTATAAACTGCAATCAACTAATTTTCTGAGTGTACTGGAGTGCTGATGTGTCATTACGCCACGTGGATGTTGAGTTGGACCTCCTCCAAGTCAAATTTTACAAATTTTTCATAAATTTGGTTAGTGAAAATTCTGAAAAATAGGCTTCAAAGATGAGTGTATAATTTCCAAACCCTGATGGATTTGAAGAAACATAGAGAGGTTTTTGTAGATGTGCCTGTGCGGAAGAAAAAATATTTCAAATTTCCAAAATACTTTTTAATTTGGTCATAAATGAAACTTGAAGTTGACTGCTAAAACAATCATGTACATAAAATTTCGTAGCACTCATTTCGTAGCAAACTGCAAAATCCATCTTTTGCATAACCTTTGACCTTTCTGACTATTGGAGGATCTTCCTTGGGCCTAATGAGCTAAAAAAAAAAAATTTCCCACTTTGATTTTGACCATAGCTGTTATTTTAAGCAAAAAGTCACATACAATAGTTTCGTAGCAAAATCTGGCCTTCAAGCCTGGGCTTCGCTACGAAATTGCCTAATTTGATGAAAAAAGCCAAAATCCTCCCTTTTCTTCAAAATTTCACTTTCTGGGTCTGCAATATGATATGATGAAGTATGTTAAGGAAATTTAGGTTCAAACGACCTCTTATCCTCCTCAAGAAACAACATTTTCACCTTCAACAAGTTCCTCTATTAATAAAAACAGAGTTGTCTTTTTGGAAATTTAGGGCTTAGAAATGATCTCATGTCTCAAGATCCTTGATATTTGTTGCAAAAACAAAGGATATTTTTGTAGATCAATTCGTGATGAAGAAAATCCTCTCTTGGTTTTTTTAAAAACATCTCCAGGTGTCTGGGAACTACATTTGAAAAGAATGTCTCAAACAGGAAAAAAAAACACATTCTGAAAATAGAGCCAAAAGACATCTCTGAATCTCCCAATTTGTAGTAGCTTTGAGAAAAGTGAAAGAGGTTAATTTTATTTGATTTGTGCTTGAAAATAACCTCTATCATTTTATTATAATTATCCTCTCTTTTCCCAAAAACTTCTCTTGAAGTTTACTGCTTAAAAAGTCGAAAATTAGAGAAATCCTCAGATTCTCTACGAAATTGTCAGGTAGTTTCGTAGCAAAATCTGCCTGTTTTGCATAGAATTCGATACGGAATTGTGTAAAATCATATATGTAGCTAAAAAATGAATTTTAAACCAATGCATGTGAACCTAAGGTGGATTTGATAGATATGACTCAAATGACATCACTAATGAAGTGTTTTGGACTTAGGATAAATACTTATTTCATGAATTTTTTATCAATTTCATGGACCAACCTTATGAGACAGAATGAAACCTAGATGAGTGACCCTAATAAAAATAAAAAATTTACTGTGATAGCACGATGCATGATATCAACAAAAGGTCAAAAGATAAACACTCTGAATTGGTGTGATCGAACGACTACAAGGGTTTTATATTTACACCGACTAATTTACCCTTGTGTTTTCGTCTTTACATGATGTAAATACATAACTTGATGAAATTTTGTGCTTTTCAAATCCTCCATAACGCTTTGTAATTTCAATTAGAGTATATAATTTACCTTGTATCACAACTTTAGATTTTCACGTAAATTGTTTGAATGGAAACTGATTTCGTAAAAACTGAAAATTCTCAAATATTTTGTTGAACTTGAATATTTTTTTTTACATAAAAGATTACTTTTATTAAATATAAATCTGTGCCCAGGTCGCGGCTAAGGCTGGGAGAATACAAGTTCCAGTTTTTCCCAAATTGGGTTGACTAGTTATGTTCATAGCTGGGCTAGCCCAAATGATTTTCAAAATTACAAAATGGAGCTTCAATATTGCTATTGCTATGTTGTATATCCTATAGTACAAGCGGAGAAAAAAGATACATGAAAATTTACTCATATAAAACTAAAAGACAATTAGTCATCAGGGTTGGTTGGTCGGTTTAGGTCGAGGCCACTCAACTCCTGTTTTGAGGTGGTGGGATTCCCTTTCTGCTGGATCTTCAGGTCTTCAATTTTTCCCTGCAAAGCATAGATTTTTTCCTCCAGGTGGTTGATATTTATGTTCTTTTCCGCTTCTTTTTCTCTGCGTTTCAATTCATCCTCTTGTTGCAATTGAAGAATTCTCTTCAAACCCTCCAGGCAATCCCATAATTTCAGGTGCTCACGTTCACAGTGATTGCAATTGTATGAGGAAACAGTCGTCAGGGGCAAGATACATTCGATTCTCCTCCCTGAGCATTTACGTCTTACTCCCTAGGTCTCCATATCCATCTTTGGGCTACTTTCTGTCTTAGTTTTTTTCCCCCTTCTTTTGCCTTATAATCCTCTGCATTTTTAGTACCTCGCTAACTCTGTCAGTTATTGCCACTGCTTCAGGAGACTGAACGCAGTAACAAGTTCCTAAAGCCTCGTCCCAACCTACCGTCTCAAAGTACCACTCAGTTCTCTGATGTGTCAGCATAGTCTGACCACTGATTTTTCTATGTTTCTTCATACAATAATTCACACTGAACTTGACTCCTCCACCCAAAAACTCCAATATAGCTACCGAGCCTTGAATGATCTCTACGTTTCCTCTATCCCAATTCCTATTCTCTAAAATTTCCTTAGCCAACCACAAATGCAAGCACCCAAAGACCGTGCTCACCTTGACCTTAAAATCAACCTAGGAGATGATAAGGGCAACAATTCACCACTTACTTTAAACCTCCCGACTCTCACAACACCACCCCAGGCAACTCACCAAGCCGACCTGCCAGCCTCCCAAGAATAAATTATTTTCTCTACCTTTATTATGGAGGTTCATGTTGTTTCTTATATCACACCAATGGTGATTGATAGGATGATAATTCCCTCTTGGAACCCTGCTTATCCCCATGATTTTAACCCTCCTAGGATTGACTGCGAGCTGCTGCGAATTAATGACCGCACGCTTGGTTGAACTGATCTAGTGATCCAACATTAATTTCAGCTCGCATATAGAGGGCTTATACATAATTGGAAAATACTAGTTCATGTGACAAGCCATAGTGCTTGGATAGAACCAACTGCTTCCCATGCCGCACACCATTGCACCTCCACCTATCCTCATCATCTCTTCATCTTTGTCCTGGAGATTTTTAACAGAAATGCACGGGAAAGGATCTCTTACCGTGGTGTCAGTACGATTCCACCTGCAATCAGATAGAGGCGCAAACCATCAGGAGTACGATGAAGAATGGGAAGACAATAAGGCGAAGGGGAGTGGAGAAGGTGGGGGAGAGTGAAGCGGCGGATGAGCTAAGGGTAAGGGGTGAGGAAGTGAGGGAGGAGGGGGACAGAATGGATAAAATATGATAGGGATGAGAAAAGGGTCAGGGAAGTAATTCACCATAAGAAATATTAGCATTCTGAGCCATTGGCCTCCATTATCCTTATAGTCCCTTAAAATCCTATTTTTTGTGTCTTTGTCCTTGCAATTTGAGAGGGTCCAATGCATCAACTCAATTATGCCCATCATAGCACCTATGGATTGACCTGGAACCCTTCGGTCCCATTAATACAACTCCTGCTTTCTTCAATCTGACAAGCTATTTTTGCTTGGGCATCAACCTCTCCGTTCAGGTCTCTTAAAATGTGATAGAAGTTGACTCTTTCAAAGCTCTTGCAACTACACCTGATTCTTTTCAAAATTTGGTTCAACATTGATTTTTTAGCCTCCCTGTTGTTGACCATGCTCTTTATTATAAGGAGGGAGTCTCCCATAATGTCAAGACTCTTATTCTTTTCTTTTTAGCAAGGGTGAGACCAAAGTGGAGGCCCTGTGCCTCAGGTTGGTTATTCGTTTTCTTGCCAAGGCCCCACGCATACCATTCTTCAATTTTCCCATGAGAGGTTACAAGAACCCATCCCCCACCTGCCATCCCAGAATTTGAATATTAATAGAAGCCAATATTTGTATTTACAAAAAATTCTTGGTCTTAAAATGAATTATATTGACATATATGATAAGTTGTTTGACATAATAAAGAATCCCAGTAAATATGGTAATAGTCTCACTCTCTTTAATCCCTTCATGCTTGAATAATTTTTAGGTCACTTTGTTGGGAGGTTGCTAACCATTTATAAATTAATGTGTGGAAGGATTTGAAGAACCAAGGAGAGGCTGTTGCACAATAGGTTTCCTGGAGACAACTATATTGTGCAATCCCGTGATCTTGGGCTGCTCCGATCCATCGAAATATGTGTTCTGGGATTCTTTCCATCCAAGAGAGAAAACTTACAATATCCTCACTGGAGACATATTCTCGCAGGGTGTTTCGATTCTACATATGTGAGCAGTTCATTCCATGGAGAATTTGTTATTAGTAAGCAAGTTCTAAATATATTTCCATTGATGATGGGAAACTACATCCAATAACACTAGACATGGATGTAACTCAGGGAAGCGAGAACCGAATCACCATGTATATAAATAATTTCGATACACCACATGAATACAATTTGCATTTGCATCTTTTCATATTATCTGGTTCATTTATTTCTTATTATTATACATTTACAACTTTTCTTATTACAATCCAAATATATGTTATAAGTGAAATAATAATAATCCAATTTATAACCTTTGAAAAAATTATTTCAAAAAATAGTTGAATATTAATTCTCAATTTGCATGGAAAATACAAGTTTATTTCTTTATGTTTGTTTTTCAATTAATTGTCAAATATTTAGAAATTGAGTATAAACATGTTCTGAGACAACCAGAGTCATCATCCACGATAAGGTGGTGTCACACCAAGTTAGTATGTTTATTGATGAGAATGAACAATTTTTAAAAGAAGTTGGGTACATATACTAAATGGGTTAAAATTAAAACCAAATTTAATGGTGTTATACTCGGTCTTGTCAGTCCTCCGCCAGAGTCAAATTCACTAAAGTTCATTTCTTGTCATTTATAGTTTTGTTTTTGTCGCTTGATAAGCAAAGAGTCAAACCGGGTCAAATTAGGTTTAGGGTTTTGACAATTTGGTTTGCATAAATGTTCAATAATTCTAAAGGCACGTAGGGAGGGTTGAAATAAGTTTTCTCTGCTAATCATTTCATCATCATATGCTTGGAAATCTATTTTTCCTCAAAACTCTGTTTTGAGAAAAAATAAAGTATTTCATAGTCATGTAAATAAATCTAAGGTATTTTAAAGAGTATCAGTTGTCAAAATATTCAGGCAGCCCTGGTTACCTTTAGGTTTCAGCAGCTCTCATCCCTGCAAAAATCAACCAAGAGAACATCATTTCAAGTGAAAAAAAAAAAAAAAAAAACTTAAAAAGCAGCGTTTATTTTAAAGGGTGAAAGTGCCAAAGTTCTACATCATTGGAAGAAAAATTTTCCAAATGAAATCAAGATTCTTTTTGTATATGAAATATTTTTTATGTTTAAATAGTTCATTTGCAAATAAGTCATCAAAGAAGCCAAAGTGAAACGTGGAGGAGCAAAATTGAGTTTAAAGGCCGGAATTATGGAGAAATGTTGAGCGCGGCGCATTGGAGGAAGGCGCGGCGCATAGGTGCGACACGGCGCATATGGCAGATTTCTACAATGTAATTTTGGTCGTGCGCAGCGCATCCACTGCGCACGGCGCACAGAAACCCCAGGCCAAAATTTTATCACTGCTTCTCAATTTTTCAACTTTTTCGCCCCAAGTGAATGTGTGAATGCGTTTGCCACTGCAGATACTAGTTGTTTTGTGGTCAAAGTCGATGGAGAGTGTTCTGAATTGTGTTGAGTTTATTGATGAATTGTCGCTGGGATCATGGATGAAACTGCACTGTACAGGTCTACAATTACATGCTAATGACATTTATTACTCTTTAGAGGAAGAATGCGAATGATTGGAATCGACTCGAAGCAAATGGTACTTTGACATTGGAATCTCTCCAAAAGAAGGTTATTCATGTAAATTCCTTTGTTGGATCCAAATTTCCTGAGGCTGATAGTGAAATATCGGAGATTTGGTATAGCCAATGGCACGAGAACCATTTTCTAGACAGAACGCAGCGGCTATCACGGCGTTTGGCTCAACAACATCTTCCATTTGGCGAGCTGGAAACTTACAAAAGAACACCTGAAGGAATGTCTGCGAGCTTCTCACTAAAACGCAAAAAAAAACCTCAAGTTATTGAATTAAATAAAGGCTCAGGTCCTACAGATTCATTTATAGAAAATGGATCAGATGGTCAAAGCTGTTTGGACTGCAGGAACGGATTGTTTAATTAATGAAGACATATACTTTTCAGAGACAATGTTTCCATCTAATTGCGTGCCAGACAACGCCATTCCTGTGCAAATTGGGTCGAATTTTGAGGCTGTTGGCGGATAGTTACAAGAGACAGTGCAGTTGTTCTACAATGTGGAGCAGATTAACTCTCAGGGGACCGGTTAGGGTGCTTCAATTTGTCAATCAAGGATGCGGATTGTGTTCGTTTTGTTCGGTCGTTTAATGTACCACATATGCTGGTTGGTGGTGGTTACATTATCCGTAATGTGGCTCGCTGCTGGTACTATGAGACTGCTGTTGCTGTAGGTGTTGAACCCCAAAATAGATTGCCTTATAATGAATATTACGAGTATTCTGGGCCAGACTACACCCTCTATGTAGCTCCTAGCAATATGGAAAACCTTAACACAGCGAAAGATTTGGAGAAAGTCGACATTGTGCATTCTTTCTGACCATGGTTGGGTATACCCAGGTTGAATTGTTGATATCTTTACAGAAGCTCTCGAGAAGGCAAGAAGATGACATTTTTAGTGACTCAGGTGAGATGGCTTATGTGAGGAAAAATATGGAGTGTGCGTTCTTATATGTATATAGGCTTTTGGTCAGAAAACAATTCCACCTTCTGAAGTGATCACGGAACGTTGTTGAAATGAGTTCCAGGATGTTACTAAAGCAGGAAACCATTGATTGTTTCCATGCATATCTTTGAGTAATGTGCAAGCGGATGCTCATAAAAAGGAGGTTTCCAGTTGTATGGAAACTGCTGAGTTACAAGGAATTCGAGAGTATGGTAGTTTGTTGAACAGGTCAAATATTATCCAATGACAAGAAGAATGGACTATAAAAGCCATTTTCATTTAAAAATTAAGTTTTTATTCAAATGGCAGATGGAAGGCGCAAAGTCAGAAACCGAAAGCCAAATTAAAACGCAGAATACCTACTACAGCAGAAGAATAGGATTCGATTTCCTATTTATGACTTCAGTTAATGATTCAAATGGATCTGCGCTCCATTTTTGTCTTTCAATTGGCCATCAGAGGAATTCAAGGGGAACAATGTTCTGTTTTTAGAACAAATGGATGACTTTTTCTATTCTTGTAATTTTAGTTAAAACAACTCCTTATTTTCTCATCAATTTGTTATCACACCTCTGAGTCTATATATTGTATTGAAAACCATTTGTAAAAGGAGATTTAGGGGGAAACGTGTAGAGGGGTAACAGAGAGCTTCATTGTACAGTTTTGACAGAGAAATAATTAAATGGTGCCACTCTGATTTGTAAGATTCTTGCGGTATAAGTTTAGCATGTGTTTCTTCTTTATGTTTCATATGTTTTTGTTATGTTCACAGTTCATTCATAATCGTTTTCAGCTGAATGATTTTACAGTAAGAAAGGTAGAATTCAGTTATATCTCTTCCTTGAGGAAGTGTTCAGACTTTGTGTGTCTTCTTCTACCTGAAAAGGATTCATTGGTTAATGCCCTTTTCAGCTTTCTTAAACAGTCTTTCCATCCCATATTATTTCAACTTGATTGCTAAAACCTCATGCCTATCTCGCCTTATGAAATACCCTGTGCCTTTGATTTAATCTATCTGCTTCATGCTGTTCCTTGGTCCCATACAGCCCATAAAATTCATCCATTCATTAAATTACTTCTTTCCATATTTATTTACTAGCCTAAAATCAGTATCCATTATAAGTCATCTCAGCCCCTTTGAAGACCTTTTGCCGAGATAGACCCGGAGAGAGCCCTCTCCTGTCCTCGTAGGGCTAGCTATGAGGTTGAGCTTGGTTTGATGTTGCCTTGAGTTTTACCTTATTTCAGCCTAAGGTAGATTCGAGCGCTAACAAATGGTATCCTTTCTTTTTATACCTTTGAATTAAATTTATTTATAATATCCAAGGTTAGCAACGTTAATTGTTTATTACAATTCTAATAAATAATCTCATTTTATATATTTCTTTCAACATAAACTAATTTTTGATATCTAATATCTAATCAATTAATTTATTATTATAATAATAAAATAAATAAATAATTTTTTTCAAAACATATTATTGAACCACGTTTCTTAATTCTGCAAAGATATTATGTTACCAACCAGAAATTATAGATATCTTAAATAACTCTGCAAGGAGAGTTGCATGGCCATATCCTCACAACTATTCATTGACAATGCTAGATGAAAATAATGTAATTCACGTTCTTCAAGCTAAGAAGTGGATTAAGGTTATAGAAAACTTTAGCTATTGGATATGTGTCTGGATGAGATGTTTGCAAAGATTCTACTAAGAGGGCTTACCTTGCAACCAATTCCTACATCTTTGCTATTGGTGCTTCTTACACTGGTTTCACCATTTGATATATATATATATATATATATTGTTGGATCTTCAATCTGTGTATCAATGTCGACAATTTCTCAAGATTCAACTAGTACTTATGGATATGCTTACCCTGTTGTAGCTGCTTCTCGGTTTTAGCATTTACAAACAATGCTTCAAGATATTCAAGGTAAACTACATGTTCTGGTTCGGTACTAGATATGCTACTACTGGTTGTGCTTTCTATGGGTCTCTAACTAATACAATTGATTATGTATCTATACATGGTGTTGGATCCACGACTAGATCAACTGCATTTGGATCGATATTATTTGCTTCATCTATCGATATTAATGTTTAAATGAGCTAAACAGTCATGATAGACTTCCTATTGATACTGATATTCCTACCTCTGCCAATAATAAAATAAAGTTTTTTATTTATTTATTCGACATGGCATACAAGCAGTGATAGACTAGAAAAGGCCCCTACCCATAGAAACCTACCATTCACAGGAAAATCTTCACTGAAATAATTGGTCTTTGTTAGCAGGAAAATGCCATCGTCTTTTGAAGCATAATAGTTGATGTTAGCGCCTAATGAGATTCATGAATATAAGCATTTTTCATTGTACAAAATATGAGGATGATGAATAAATCAGAATCACAAAAGAAAATCACAACACAAGTTAAGTAAGGAAAAGGTATATGACTTCATAAAATGAAAATCACAACACAAGCTTAAGTGAGCAAGAATTACGTGACTCCATAAGATGATGTAGAAAATATACAATATCAATGATGGTTCAATTCATTCAATGTAAGCCTACCTTTTTCTCCTCTCGCAAAATTTTGCACTTGTATAATCACCCAATTGAACTGAAGGTTTTTACTACTCCTTCTGAGAAATAAAGCTTCCTGCGAGGGCTACACAAAATATGCTCCATGTCAATTCATCAAACAAAGCTAACACCCTTTTACATCCTTGGAAAAGAAGCATATCCTTCCTCATAAACAAATGGGAGCCTTAGCCTTGTAGGTGAAATGGTCACTTGAGCATGACATTACCAAGAAACACGCTCCTCAAGAATTATCCTATTACTCATATCGATGTGGCACATGATATTGACCGGTTTTTCAACATTATTATATGATGAAATGCTCATGATAGATACCACGAAATATTTATGTGACAACAACTAGGAAATCAAGTGCCACTAATAATTATGGCCACTGAATGCAAAACGAAATATTTTGTGATGATTTACTGGGCTTGACATCATGAATAAGCATAGTTGTAACATGATTGCAATTGCAAAAAATTAAAAGGGTTTTATTTTGTGGTTTTACGGAATTTTGTGACTCTGTTTGAACCAAGTGGAAAGAAGCATGCACAATGTTGTTCGCTTTTCCTATTGCATGCTTGAATTCTTTCCCAATGTCCTCATGATCGTATATCACAGAGATTTTTTTTAGTGTCACCATGTGTAAGCTATGATCTGTAAAGCAATAACACATTTTAAATAGATTATTTAACCAAAACTTGGATGCTACAAACAAGAAAATTGCAAAACAAAACAAGGTGTGTACACTATTTTGTTCATCTGTTTAGCGAAATACTTCTTCACATGCAAGAGCGTGACAAGAGGATATGGTGTATTCTAACTCTTCTAGCTTATGGATTTTTTAATGGAATACGTCAATACATTTTTGCAAAATTATTTTATGGTTTTTTTTAAATGGAATATCTGAATATGATTTTAACTAGAATTGTTTAAATTTTGAATGATTCAAGTTTTAAAATAAAATTGGTTGAAAAAATAGTTGTTAGTGTGAATTCTAATCGCAAGCGTACGAAAAAATCTCACTTTAGCTGTGCATAACAAAGACCCCTAACATCAAATATGGCTGCCAATTTCTTTACAAGACAAATGCTACAAAATCCAGATCTATGCAGTTAAAGACATTAAACTACAAATAAATAAGAGTTGCACCATGCATCCAATGAACAAGACAAGAATATTTTTTAAAGAATTTTTGTATTATGACACCTAGGAAGGGAACATAGAAAGATGTTACCAGTCCCCCTCAATGGGATGAGTTCTTGTATGTCCCTAGTGCTTTAGATCTAAGATCTCTCTCTTGATGGTGTAGAAAACCCAGACAAAAATGGAACTCAAAGGGAGCTCACAAGCAAAATGGTAGAAAAATATGACTATGATGGAGGATCAAAGTCAGACCAAAAGTATAGATCCAAAGTAATCTTTAGGCAACAAAAGGTAGAGAGTGAATGGAAAAACCCTTCTATTTATAACAAATTATTGAGTTAGTCTAGATATTGGTGCATAATTAAAATATTATTAACCAAATCTAGATCCAACTTTTATGGAATTTTTTATTATATTTGTTGGAGGGAAAAAGAATTTAAATTTGGTCAAATCCCTTTATTTGTAAAAAATAAATAAATAAATGATTTATTTATTATTTTAAGAATGTGGTTGAGTAATAATTAAATAAATAGTGATTTATTCAATTATTTATAAATGATTTAGTCAAATTTAAAAAATAATATTATTTAAATAATGTTTTAAATAATTATTCCTAGAAAATAATAAGATAAATAATTATTTATCTAATTAATTTTCCTGTTTTGGGTTAAATATGACCAAGAATATTAATTAAACTGCTATTTAACTAATTATCCATTGAGGAAAATTAAACAAATAAGGATTTATTCAATTATTCCTCATGGGGTTTCTTGTTTAGACCATGAACAACTTAATAAATTAAGGATTACCAAGTTATTTTTCATAGTGAAAGCAATTCTACTAGGGTAGAATTGGTCTTACATGGCGTACTTTGGTCCCTCTAATAGTAACAGGTTAGATGACTAAAAAATGGTGTAACAATAGTTTTAAATGAGTTTTTAAATAATTTATGAAATAATTTATATATATTTTTAAATATAAATGAAATTAAAATATTTAAATTATGTAAACTATACCATTTAAATTTGTAATTGTAACACTTATTTATAAAATTTCTAACCAATTGAATTAAAAACATTGTACTTAAAGTTTAAAATATTTGTAATTCTAACACTTATTTATAAAATTTCTAACCAATTTAATTAAAAATATTGTACTTAAATTTTAAAATATTGTACTTAAATTTTGTAAATTAGTGCAATTCTACATCTAATGCAATTAATTTCCTTTGTATCTGCTACATTTTCTTCTAAATTGACAATTTAAGTGGGCAATTTTCGTAAAGAACTTGATATTTTCAATTAATCGCATGTCAATTTTTCAATTATTTTAATCGCGTGTCAATTTGATTCTTAATACAAGAGAATATTTTCGAGTGCATAGTACATACACTAAACTCTCCCTAAGTTTTCCTTGCTTTGATTTGAGTGAAAAACATATTTTGTTTACATGCTTTGGCAGTCTTTAAACAATAATTTTATGGCTTATTCACAAAAAGTAGATAAAGTAAGCTCTAATGTGAACACATTTTTATGGCTTATTCGCAAAAAGTATATAACGTACATTGTAATGTGAAAAAATTTGTAACATGACGAGGAATTCGATTATCGACCTTATTTTGACCTATATCTGCCAAGTTTAAGTTGCAGTACATGCATGCATCCTACAGTTTTATGTTTGATTTTTTTTTTTTTTTTTTAATTTCAGTATGCATGTTATCCATGTGGATGATCATTTGACAAAAAATATTGTATGTTTTTTTTTGTGCTCGTAAATATGTTTGTCTCCTTGTCTTAGTTGCCTACTGAATTACAAAAGGTGGTGCTAAAAAATATTTTCAATTGAATGCAAGTTGTCATTAAGAGTTTTACTTTTTCTCAAAGGCACTTACAATTTAGAAGGATTGTAGAAGAATTCCCCAGCCATGTTGAATTATTCTTTCCATAACTAAAACAATAAGAAGACAAATCGAACTAAGAATGAAACCTGCAGCTCTCAGGTGAGGAGCACCTAAGGCTGCCACAACACTGCATTCATTAATTAAACAATCACACATACACAAATATAATGGTTACATTTTGTTTCGGAGATCAAAACAATCAACTAGAAAATAGGATCTAAATCTAATCTTAGAAAACAATCAAAAAACCTTTCTCCATTATTTCTGTTGGGGTTCCCATGTTTTGGCAAGGTTAGCAATACCAAAAGATGAGACAACATAAAACCACTTTCAGACCTCAGGATCTAGCCCTCCTGGGTCTAGAGAGGGATCTATCTATGATAGTCAAAGTATATATGTCTTTGAAGCTCGAATGTTAAGATGTTAGGCTAGTTATGGGCACAAGGTTTGTTTGTTTAATTTGTTTGATTTGGTTGCTGGTTATCAGGAAAGATGGGTTCTATGTAAGACAAAGATGAGCGAATAGGGATAAGGCAGAGGTGAAGTATTCCAGGAAGTATTCAAAACCATTGGGCAATGGAGTCAGGAAATGGTTTGCTTGCTAATCAAAAGGCTTTCAATTGGGCTAGTCATCTAAAACATAGGATCTTAAAGAGGATCATGTGATATGAAAGGTAGGAGAGGAGGAGACAACACAGATTCAGAGCACAAAGTTAAAAACCAGCTGGTTGCACAAGGATCCTAGTGGACAGGGATAACTCTAATCCCCAGTGTTCCCAAATCTTCCAACTAAATCCTTAACAAGAAACATCTAAGAACGGATACATTTAATTCATACATCAGAGAGCAGGCAATATCATCCACTACACTGGCTAAATTAACTGAAATCAATTCTTAGATAACACATTCAGAAGAGAAACATCAATGGCAAGGAGAGCAGAAACATAGGGTACCTAACAAGGGTAAATCCTATGCCAATATTCTGATGCAAGCCAGTAGAAACGAAATGAAATGAATTAAACACAGAGATAGGAAAACATCACCGTTGCTTTAGATCAGGATCCAAAGAAATGTGCTTGTCATATTAAACAGCAATACCAGTCAAGTACAACATTGCCAATAGCAGAATACTCAGTCTGAAATCATATTCCTCAGCCTATCTTACAACTTTACACAGAGATTGTGTCTCAAAAGAAACTACTTGCAAATCTCTGATAACTAATCAACAACCTTTACAATGAGTTTCTTCATGAATTTATAGCTCCAGAGGAGCAGAGGAGGTAGGTGAGGAACTAAATGCAGTATTAAAACTTCTGAAAAGAAAGAGGGCCGAAGCCCATTCTGTATAAATCCTGTGCATTAATCTCTGGTGTTCTTTGGGTGAGCGAATGATCTTCTTCAAACTCTAGATTACTCTGATGTATTATGTCTGCAGTACTGTGTGGTGCTATTGGTGAATAAACAAAAGATGAATGAATGATAAAGAAGTCTGCCATACTGATGAAATAAATGCTCAGATAGTACCAGAGCTGTTTTAGGGTAGAAAATCTCTCCAGAACACGACATGGATTGGACACTGGATGGGCGCTCTGTCCTTTATGGAGGAAAAACATTCTGCTGCTGTAGAAACCCCTGATATACATTGATTTCTGCGTGCTGTACTTTCTGCGTGCTCCTTAGGTTCACTGATATGTTGCTTTGCCTCTAAACTGTTGTATTAAGGCTCAATCCTTCAATACTGAATGCTGAAGTTCTTGATCATTAGCTGGTTCTTTCTCCACCGCTCCATAAATGTCTTGATCTGCAAAATTTGGGCTTTAATGGCGCCGGATAGATTTCTTGTGAAGATTAAACTTTCCTTGGGTAATATTCATGACGCCGCTACCATTTTCGGACATTTCTATTGTAGTACCAGCTTTCAGATTTAATTCTGTTTGCGCAACACGCCATTGAAGTAGTACATGTGAACCATGGCAGCTTTCCGCCTCTGTTAGCCCTGCAAAAACACGAAACCTATTAAGAAATCCATGGGTGGGGCGGATGATGTGGATGATTGTGGGACTGTGGAGAAATGGCAGAAAATGTTGTGGAATGGTGGAGAACAGAGATGGCGCAAGGTTGGTGGAATGCAGAACAATTATACGTGAAAACCTTAAAACTGACCCTTTGAACGAATATGCAAAATGGGAGGGGCGAATGTATGGTGAGACACGTGGAGGTGACGTGGCAGAACCGGGCAACGACGAAAGAGTCAACAACGGGAGACAATCTGGACCGTCGGATCTAAGAGGAGATCGACGGTGGGAAACACGGCGGAGGGCAATGAATCGGTGGGCCAGGGGTACGGAGACCATGGACTAAACCCGGCGCATCTTTGTTGAGCAATGACCGTTGGATGGGCAAAAACAAATCTGACGGCTCATAGGAATATCGCTGCGCATCCTAGACCGAAAGATAACACGCGATGGGAGGGCAGTTTTGACGTCGTACAGGAGACAGGTGTCGAGCGCTGTATGGAATCGCTGGGCAATGGGAAAATACCGCCCGACCCTCATTAGCGGTGCGATGAAAACCGGGTTGCTTTATGGTATGGCGCGCGACGGGGACCACAGTGGTGGATACACTTCGAACCGTCAATCTGGCGGGTAAATGAACGACGATGGCGTGATCAGGGTTTGAACAGGGAAAACGCGGGCGCTGTGGAATTAACGATCGTCGTCCGATCTACAAGATCGACGGCAAGGAGCGCTCCTAATATTCATTGGAGATTAGCGCCCTTCGGGCCAGCGCTTGGTCATAGCGCAGGGTTCTGTGGGGAGAAAAGTGGAGGGGGCTTGAGGGAAAGGAGCTTAGGCCTATTATAAGGTCGAAAAGTGGGTTTTTAACCCATTTTAATGTGTTTCAAGGCCTAAGGAGGGTAACGATAGGGGAATGAGGGGAATTTAGACATAAACAAAGGGAGTAAGGATGTTTAGAGGGGATTTCTGGGATGGACCAGAGAAATTAGGGGGAAGAAAGGGGACTTTGAGGAAAGGAACAAAGGGGTGAAAATGAAGCGTTTTGCAAGGGTATAAAGGGAATAATAAACCCTTTTGGAGCATAATTATTTATCAGTAAGGCTCATTGACTTAGAGCAGCAGAGGGAAACAGTCACAAGGTAGGGAACATGCAAGGGCTGCAAGGATGATGTGTTTACAAGGGAAATGCATTCCTTGCAGGCTTATAAAACAAATTATCCCCTTGCTTGCTTGTCAAGGAAATTATGAGGGGCTAACAATTTCTAAGTCCCCCCCCTTAATGGAGAAATGATTAATCTCCACACCTAATATCTCCCTAAAAAATTCAAATTTCATCTTCCCAAGGGGATTTGTGAAAATATGAGCAATTTTTTCACAAGTATTACAATATTAAAGAAAAACCTCCTTAGAATGTATCTTTTCTATAATAAAGTGAAACTAACGTCAACATGCTTTGTCCTTGCATGAAATCTTTGATTATTTTCCAACTTGATCGAGCTCTAGTTGTCACATTTGATCACTACACTCTTCTTTTTCTTCTCCAATATCTTGAAGAACTCTCCTCAACCAAAGGAATTCACAAGTTATTGCACACAAAGCTTTATATTTTGCTTCAATAGACGAAAATGATACAGTTGGATGCTTCTTGCAGCTCCATGAAAAAATCCTAGATCCGATTCTAAATGCATAACCTATAGTAGATCTCATATCATCCAGATTATTAGCCCAATCTGCACTCCTTTTGCTACTTTCCATTGGCTTTCTAGAGGTCTCACCATAAATTGACTTAACACACTAACAGAGTATGCTAAATCAGGTCTATTTTTAGTAAGATAATTCAAGCTTCCCACCAGTAGTCTATATAATGTACCATCTACCTCCTTTGAACCATCATCAAAATGAAGTTTCACATTATGTTGCATCGGAACAAAATCAATTTTGCACTAGCCTATTTTAAACTTTTCAAGCACTTCTCTAACATACTTACCTTGAGAAACAAAAGTTTGACCAACATCTCTCCACACTTCAAGACCTAGACAGTAATGTAACTCACCAAGGTCTTTCATCTCAAATACTTGTGACATATGCACCTTAATTTCATCAACTAATTTGACTGAATTTGCTGTAATAATTAAATCATCAACATACAAAGAAATCGTTACTACATGCCCCTTTGCATCAAACTTGGTATACGTATTTCGATCGCTTTGACTCCTCATAAAACCTTGTTGAAGAAAGAAGGAATATATCTTTTCATACCATGACCTAGGTGCCTGATTTAGCCCATACAAAGATGTGTTTAATCTGCAAACTAAATGTTCCTACCCCTTTTTCAGAAACCCATAAGGTTGTGTCAAATAGACCTCCTCCTTTAAATCACCATTGAGGAAATCATATTTTACATCTAATTGGTGCAAATTCCAATGGTACTTTGTAGCTAATTCAATTAACAATCTAATCGTATTTAATTTAGCTACACGTGAAAATGTTTCTGCATAATCAATTCCCTCCTTTTGTGAGTACCCTTTTTCCACCAATCTAGCTTTATATTTATCTATACTATCCATTTGCTTTAAACTTGGGTTTGTACAACCATTTACATCATATGGGTTCTTTTCCTTTAGGAAATTAAGTCAATTCCCATGTTTTGTTTTTACTTATAGATTCATATTATTCCTCCATTTCTTTTCTCCACTCTTCATGTTCATTAGCTTCATTAAAACTCATGGGTTCTATGACATTAAAGACACTACTCATCAGGGCATAGTCCTTATACCTTTCAGGTAGTCGAATACGTCAACTAGATCTCCTTCTCACTTCATTTTTTTCACCTATGTTCTCTGAGAATGCTTCTCCACTTATGGATAGGCTCTAACTGTTGGTGATGTCCATATCACTGAATTATTCCCCAAGCTTTTGTTGCTAATTTTCTTCTGCTTTTGCTTCTACTTTACTGTCTTCAACTTCAGGAAGAATGTGCCATCTTTCATAGTTGTTATCCTTGTTTCCTTCATCTTCTTTCTGATGGAAAATTACATCTCTACTTACAAACAATTTATGAGTAGAGGGATCAAACATTTTATATACTTTAAATTATGAACAATATCCTACAAAAATCCATTTAATGGCTTTAGCATCAGGCTTCTTTCTATTCTCCTTCAAAATATGTGCAAATGATTTATATCTAAATACCCTCAAATGATGAACTGTTGGTTTAAAACCATACAAGGCTTCAAATGGGGTCTTAAGATCAAGAAACCATGTTGGAATTATGTCCTTTAAATAAACAACAATACTAATGGCCTCTGACCAAAAATCATTTGAGAGGTTCTTACCTTTGATTATACTCTATGCACACTCCATCAATGTCATGTTTTTCCTTTACGCAACACCGTTATGCTGTGGAGTGAAGGGTATTGTAAATTGTTGCACTATTCCATGATCCTTGCAGTACTTGGTGAAGTTCCCCAACCTGTATTCCCTACCTTGATCTAAATGAAGGATCTTTATGAACTTCCCTATTTTCTTCTCTGTCGTTTTTGAATTCTTTGAAACACTCAAAAACATCACACTTTTTCTTTAGGAAGTACACCCAAGTGTAACTTGTGCAATCAACAATAAACAACAGAAAATAATAGACACCTCGTAGGGATCTGGTCTGCATGGGTCCACAAACATCAGAATGCACAAGTTCTAAAACATCTCTTCTTCTCTAATCAGAATTAAAGGGGAGATCGTCTCTGTGAATTTTTCCTAATACACAACCTTCACAAGAAGCATATACATTCTTTAACATAGGGAGTCCTTCAACCATACTTTGTTTATGCAGCAACAATAAATCATGATGATTGATTTGACCATACCTCTGATGCCAAATAATTTATGTTGACATGGTTATAGAAGTCAGTGCTTGATGAATTTTACTGGTAACATCAAGCTTGTACAAACCTCCAACTCTGACTCCTGAAGCAACATGTTTGCAATGATCCAACAAATCTTTCACTATGCAATGTGTTTTGAATAGTTTAACCTTCAGATTCTAATCTGTAATTGTAGACACAGAGATCAAATTTTTCTTGATCCTAGGCACATACATAACAATATAAATCTGCCTAACATTTCCATTTGGAAATGTTATAGGAATATCCCTACATCCCTTGATCTGATGTGGGCGATCGTCTCCAAGATAGATATTAGAACCATTGCATACCTCCTTCAAATTATCATACCAACTCTTGTTACATGTCATATGAATCGAAGCTCTAGAGTCCACAAACCATGTATTAGCATCATCCATTTCAACAACCAACACATCATTAGACACAAACAACTTAAGATTTTTGAGATAAGAATTCAGGGCTTCTCTTGCATAATGTCGTGACTATCTTCTATGTTTATACCTATATTCGTCAATTTTATTCTTATAATAGTCTCTGGAAAGATGCCCACTTCTACCATAGTAAAAAAAAATTATTTCAAAATCATTTATGACATATGACATAAATTGATTTGGTTTTTGAAATGGAATTTTTTGAGATGTACTCCCACCTTTACTTCCTCCTCCTTGTTTCCCTTTGATGAATTTCTTCTTTGCTATAAGTTCCAAGTCTGGATTATGAGGCTTCAAATTCTTGCGCCTCTCTTCTTCTCACATCAATATACCTATCAATTCCTCAAAATTTGGCGCTTTCTCCCTTGCTGCAAGACCTGTAATAAACATTTGATAGTCCTATGAAATTCCATTTAACGTAATTGTTACCATATCAGTACTAGGTACTGGTTCTCTTATATCTCCCAACTTATCTTTCAAATATTTAATTCTTGAAACAAAGGCATAGATGGATTAATTTTCTTCCATTTTAATATATAGGAGCTTACTTTTAAAAAAGATGACTCGATTTGTATTTTTGGTTTCATATAATTCCTTCAGTGCATTCCAGGTTTCACTAAATGTCTTGCAGTCACAAATATGAGGGATTATATTATCTTAAAAAAACATTCTTAGTAATACCTTTGCTTTGTTCTTTCGCTTCTCCCAGTCTTGAATTGATGCATTTGTCGCACATGTAACATGTTTTTCTTCTTCTCCCTTTGTGATGGTCCAAGCGTCATAACCTTTCAATGGTGTCTGCGACTTGAATTTCCAATTAATATAATTGGATTTGTCCAATTTGTTGGCCTCATTCAGGTATGTTTCTGCAAGGGGATTATCCATCTTGACAAAATATCTCAATTTCCAACAACGCCCAACTTCTTACTTCACGAGCACCACTAGTAGCTCCATGAATCCCCGATCGACAGATCCACAACTCCAACAACGGTCAGTTTCAACATATTCAAACAAACACAATGCGCAGGAGAAAAAAATTATAAATTTTTCGTTATATGCGCACTTTTCCTTAATAAAAGCTGCACAACTCTGTGAACTTTTTCTTAAGAAAAGTTGTGCAATCTGCCAAATCGTCGCATTATATAATTAACTAAGGGTGTGCAGGTCAACTTTGACCATTCTTTTCCTGACAAATTCCAACTTGGCTCGCCTCCACTGATCCACACCAAGATCCACTTCGCTCAAGACAATGACTCGATCCTCAAATGGACAATGCAACCTTCCAATGCGATCACCCTGCTCCACGCATAAATATGGCAGATCTTGACTCTGCCAACAGGTCTTCACACCTACACTCACTAACAGAGGAGGCTTCATGGTCACCAGCCTCTCTCAGCCACAAAGGCTCACCACATCAACCTCAACCACAAGGGCTCAACTCAACCTTGACGCTCTGATACCAAATAAAACAATAGGAAGACGAATCGAATTGATAATGAAACCTAGAACTCTCAGGCGAGGAACACCTGGGGCTGCCACAGTGCTACATTCATTAATCAAACAATCACACATACACAAATATAATAGTTACATTCTGTTTGGGAGATCACAACAATCTCCTAGAAAATAGGATATAAATCTAATCTTAGAAAAAAATCAAAACAACATTTCTCCATTATTTCTAATTTTTATGCATAGTAAAAAATGCCAAATTAATAATGCTATGACCTATTAAAATAATATGTTAAAACTTACTTTAAATACTATTGAAGTTGAAATATATTTAAAAGTTTAAATAATATAGAAGTTGAAATACATTTCTTAGAAACTTAATGAATGTGAGATTGAAATAAATATAGATTGATTCATTTGTTTTATAAATAAATTCACGATTCTATTATTATTATTAATAATTTCATAATTAATTAAAAATGACATTTTATTTTGGCTCTGATACCAAATAAAACAATAGGAAGACGAATCGAATTGATAATGAAACCTAGAACTCTCAGGCGAGGAACACCTGAGGCTGCCACAGTGCTACATTCATTAATCAAACAATCACACATACACAAATATAATAGTTACATTCTGTTTGGGAGATCACAACAATCTCCTAGAAAATAGGATATAAATCTAATCTTAGAAAAAAATCAAAACAACATTTCTCCATTATTTCTAATTTTTATGCATAGTAAAAAATGCCAAATTAATAATGCTATGACCTATTAAAATAATATGTTAAAACTTACTTTAAATACTATTGAAGTTGAAATATATTTAAAAGTTTAAATAATATAGAAGTTGAAATACATTTCTTAGAAACTTAATGAATGTGAGATTGAAATAAATATAGATTGATTCATTTGTTTTATAAATAAATTCACGATTCTATTATTATTAATAATAATTTCATAATTAATTAAAAATGACATTTTATTTTTATTTTTTAAATTAAATCAAAATCATTCAATTCATAATGAATAAGTAAGTAAAAATATATTTTGAAATGAAACAATTAACAATTTTATTGGGCTAGCTTAGTTTTTTATTCATCTATTTTTATAGTTATCCGTTGATCCAATTAAATAATTAAGTTAGGCCTTTTATTTATTTGAGGAAATTAGGCTATATCATGAATTTGATTATGCTATTTTCATATTGACACTGCAAAGTTAATCAGCTAATAGGTTAAGATTCTGCTTTTTATTTTTTTATTAAATAGTGATATATTCTTCCTATATTAAGATATTGAATTCAAATATACATGTCTTTTAAATTATCACAATTTAACAATCTTACATACCTCTCTTTACACCTTTTAAAGCAATTGCTAATATATATAATTTATGAAAAAACCATTCCAAAAATAACTAAAATATTTCATGTGAGATATGAGTTTTTGGAGTGGGGTTATATTATCCAAAGTCAATAGGCAAATGATGCAAAATAGCGTCCCGCCAAATAATTTCATTAGAAATATAACAAAAACATGATGTCTCGTTGTCCATTTATTTAATTTAATTTATAAAGCTGTTGTTTAATCTACGGCGGTTAGAATACGGCGTTCATAATGCATGCTTATTTATTTATTTTCAATATTTGTTTGGGGATACGTGGTGTGTATTTTCGTTGGAAAATTTTTAGACGGGGATTTGGATGCCCGTTTAATGTAACGGAACGGGGAAGGAAATCGTGGAATTGATGGCCAAAACTAAATTTTTATTTAAAATCCACGTGGCAATCAGCATAGAAAGCCCTACCCGTTGATTTAGCCGTTCGTTAACGGTCCATTATTGGTCTCCGACGTGGCTCACTGTTCTACGGTTAACATAATCTTTTAATAAAATATATTAATAAATAAACGATTGTGACGATTGTATTAGTCAAAATAAATCTTTTGTTATTCAGAGAAAATTATACGTGAGGTCTTGGAATTATTTTAGCGAAAAATTATCGAAGTTAGAGAAAATGATTGAAGTTAGAGGATCAGGAATGTGAAGGATGGAAGGAGCCAAGTGTGAAGATTCAACTTTGAAATCCGTTGGACTCCATAAAAACACGAGAGCGCCTCACTATTTGATTTTGTTGAGTTGTCAACATTCATTGGATGTTATGTAGAGATTTAGATTCAATGGGTTGTTACGTGGGTTGACTTTTTCATTAGTGAAAAAGTAGTAGCTGTCATGAACTTTGTAAAGTGGAAAGTAAGTAGCTGTCATTAACTTTGTGAAGTTCCAAGTCATGCCATGAGAGGTAGTTTTCCTTGTGAAATTCTAAGTCATGCCATGAGATGTAGTTTTCCTTGTGAAATTCCAAGTCAGGTAAGAAAATGTCATTGTCTTTTTGAAAGTCCAAAATCATGTAAATCATTATTATATTTTTGAAATGAAAATTTATTTACTAGCAATTGTGCCAAGAGGCGCAAAGGAACGTCGGGGTGGTAGATATGTAAGGGAAGTAATTTAATGAAAATAAAAAGTATGTGACGATATGGAATATTGGATTTTAAATTGTCAAACATATTTTTTTGTTTGTGTTATCAAGGTATGCACACAGTTAGTAAGTTGCTTAAAACTCTGAAAAATGATAACTCTGAAACCCATGAGTCATCGCCTGAAACCAAGAAATTATCAAAAACCTGAAACACATACCGTGTTAGCCAAGAAGAAACAAAACCCTTTGCCCCTAAGGGTGCAAAGGTAGACCGAAGGAGTAGACTTTGTATTAATTCTTGTGCCTATGAAAGAGTTTGCGCTGGTCGTGCGTGTTTTGATTGAGATTAACAATTGACATTTCCGAAATGTTAAGAATAATGGAATACTATTTATAGTTTAAATATATAAAGAATTATTTTATTTTTAATAATTATATGTTAGTTGATTCAAAACTCATAACAGCATTAGCTTATATTATAAGTAATTTTATTTAAGCTTAAAAAAGAATAAAAGAAAGATTAATTTTTATTTTTATTTTTTAAATACAAATAATTCTTTATATATAAAATAATATAAAATGAAAAATACAAAAGTGACATTACATAGTGACAGTGAAAGTGATGAAAAATATTAGAAAAGCCAATGACAATACAAGTGATGAAAAACATTAGAAAAGCAAATAAAAATTAAAAGGAAAAGGGAATAAATTCAAATTGGAGAAAATGAGAGAAATTGGAAAAATGGAATTAACAGAGCAGAAATCAATGTCTGTCTCATTCTACATTTTTTTCTATTTTTTTTCTCCGGATATTGGATTGGGCAGCTTAATGCTTATTTCTTGCTTATTTCTTCATGGGAGGAAAACCCTTGGATGGAAAACTGGTTTAGGACAATCAACCACCCTAACTAGTTGAGAAGAGATTCTACAGATCCTTTATCAGTTTTCAATTTGACGAGATCGGTATCATCAAGAGGTTCATTGGGAATGGTTTTTCTCGCCACGGAAACCCTTCTTAGCTTACATGATTACATGATTTTAATCAAAAGCATTAAGAATATTCTGCCAGACAAACATTGAAGAGCGCCAATTCCGAGGTGTGTACAATTGTTCTATTTGTTATCTGTCACTTTCATCCTTCAATTTAATAAAAATATTAATAAAATGGTAACAGTCAGTGTTATTAATTTGAAAATGTTTTAAAAATATTTAAAAAATGGGAAAAACTATAATGTGACCCCAATCAAGTGATTGGCGCGCAGGATGTTTCCATTGTCGTGGGCACGTGCTGCTCGGTGTTTGAAAATAGACCGAGAGAGTGGGCTATCGTGGCAGCCCAAGATATTTCCACAGACAGCGTGTGATTAGAGGTGCAATCGAAACAGCTGTCTGTGTTTGAATTTAGACTGAGAGAGAGGGCTTTCGTGGCATCCAAAGATATTTCCACAGACAGCCGGTGATTAGAGGTGTAGTGGTTTAAAGAACAGAGCCAACGCTTGTCTTTCGGGAGAGAGTTCATTTAGGAGAAAATAACATTTGTGACAGCCAGTGATTAGAGGTGCAGAGGTTTAAAAAACATAGCGAGCGCTCTTATTTTGGGAGTCTAGAGTTCATTTGGGAGAAAACGACATTTGTTTTTTGTGTTTTTAGACAATTCAATATATGCATGTGCAGGATTAAAGCACAATTTGCACATATGCATGTGCAGGGTTACTGTCTTAAGCACAGATTGTACAGGAGCTAGCTGTCTGAAGCTGATTTACAAGACACATGTGGCTGGGTTAAAATCTGAGTTTACTTCAGGGATTATTTATCATAGATCTGAGCCTAAACAACAATGTTAGTCCGGCTTCAATTGCTCACCCACCAAATATCTTGTGTTAATGGGAGTGTGCAATTGTAATAGTATCTTTGGGAGGTTGGGTAAAGAGTGCAATTATTTTTATTCTACCTGTGGGTCATGGCTCTGAGTCTCATTTATATGTCAACTGGGGCAGTACCCTGATGAACTGTGAAGAATATCTTTAATATTACATTGGTTCAGGTTGGGGGTTCGCCATCTCTTTATCCCAAAAATAGAAGCACAATCACATAGATTGAAATTTTGATCATGAGGACTTACAGGAGCTAAAATCCTCATGGCTCTGAGTCTCATTTGCATGTCAACTTGAGCAGTACCCTGATGAACTGTGAAGAATATCCATATCCTTAGTATTACATTGGCTCAAGCTGATGGTTTGTCCTCTCCCTATCCCACAAACAGAAGCACAATCACATAGTTTGAACTTTGGATCATCAGGACTTACAGGATCTAAAAAGGATTTTAGGAACTATGTGGTTCGGCCAACTGAACATTTCCAAATTTCATGAGTATAAACGGCAATGTATCTCTCAAATCGCTGAAATTATGAGTAACTTACTGCAAGTTAACTGGGCTTGGTCATCCTTTAGGCAGTGTACAATTTCTTAAAAATATCTGGTGAGGAATCTAAAGAAATATGAACTATCAGTGGCTTCTAATCAAATCAGCAGATGTCAGGACAAGGTGAACAGAAGGAAGAGGACGTAATACAGATGATTGAAGACAAAGAAATTGGGGAACAGAATCCAGGACAGGCCTGGAAGATGTGGCTAGTGATCACACCTTACAGCAGGAAAACTGGAAATTTTGCAAGGGGACTTTAGAGAACTCTGTTTTGATTTTGTTGTGTGCAACCAACTTAAATCACGAAGATATTATGTATGTTAAAAAGTGCTGGTTAGCTTAACTGCAACCATTTTTAATAATATAATTTCCTAAATGTCTGTTGGAAAAAAAACACATCGTGAGGGAGGGGAAAACAACCCTATATATTATTTACTAATTAGATTATTGCCCTCGGTTTTATATATGAGTATTTTTTTTAATACCATGTAACACAACTTAGCATTGAGCACTGACATTACATGTCTGATTAATTTTGAGAAAAAAATTGCATATATAATTTAAACATCTCCTCGGACTACAGAAAACATGCAAACTGCCCAAAGAAAAAGCAACGCAAAATTTTCGAAAGGTAAAATAGAAACGATTTACCAGTTTTCCCTGATGAATCCTTATGGTTTGATCTCTTTTCCTCGGCAGGAGGGTACACCTTTACCTCGTCCAGCCAATTCTTGGAAAGATACCACGGCTTCTTCACATCTTTGCCTGCAACGCCATACCCTAGCCTGTATTTTTCGTCTTCTGGCAACGGAACCCTAACGCTCTCTTTTTCCTCTTTTCTACTCTTCTTTTCTTTTTAGGCCGACCGTCCTCTTTACGGTTCCTTTCAGTGTCTTTCCAGCCGTAATCTTTCTGGTTCTTTCCACAGTCTCTCTGGCCATCATCTTTCCGTTTCTTGCCACCGTCTTTCCGGCCAGATTCTTCGCCGGTATTGCCATTCATCTGAAATCCATTCCAGCCCTCGAATAAATTGATATGCTTAGAATCCCGATCCAGGGCTTCGGATTGGTTAGATTCCTCTGGGAAGCTCGTGACAGCATTGCTGGCGTCGAGGGTTGAACGAGTTAGATCGGGGGCCGATTCGAACCTCGTTGGGAGATTTTTTCGCTTGGCCTGATGGAGAATTTCTAGACGGAATTCGGCGTCTCGTCTTCTGGCATCCTCCTGCTTAATTTGTTCCTCTCGGGCAGCAACTTCTTCGTCAAGGTGAACCATGTTCGCTCTTCCTCGAATGGGCGGTCCGTGCCCTCTTCTCCCACGAGTTGTGCTTCGACGCCTTCTATGACCGGGGCGAGGAGCCAAAGCAGGATGCGTGTGGCCTGTGAGGAAAAAAGGCCGGTTCCTTACAAGGAGAGTGTGCCCAGCATCAAACAGGGGCAGCTGGAGAGATAAGGCAGAGCGGAGCGAACGAGGAGGAACTGGTGCAGCTGGCGATGCAGTTGAACGAAGATTATACAAACACGTGGCGAAATCTCATAGGTTCCATGCGCTTGGAAAAGTGTTGCTCATTGGCTGGGGTGAACAGTGTTTGCTCACCCCAAGCCCGCAATGGAAAACGCCTCCGGCGTAACCAGCATCAAACAGGGGCAGCTGGAGAGATAAGGCAGAGCGGAGCGAACGAGGAGGAACTGGTGCAGCTGGTGGCGCAGTTGAACGGAGATTATACAAACACGTGGCGAAATCTCATAGGTTCCATGTGCTTGGAAAAGTGTTGCTCATTGGCTGGGGTGAACAGTGTTTGCTCACCCCAAGCCCGCAATGGAAAACGCCTCTGGCATAGATATGTAAATTTATTTATAAAAAATTAATTAAAATAAAATATTTAAAATATTTAATTTTTTTATAATAATTTAAAATATATATATATATATATATTTTTATTAAATACTGATAAAATTCTTAACATAATTTGAGGAATTTGGAAAGATGCTTCTTATTGTATAATTCTTCTTAGCTAAGCAAAGCGGGCATCAACTACTATTCAAATATCAGTCGGAATTAAATAAGACAACTCCAGATGAGATGACAGCAACCTCTATGAAAAGAGATCGAGGCATTTTCTAACTCTCGAAATCTCAGACCTGATAATGCCAAGGCTAGCTAAAAGAAAAACACACTCATTTCTAGAGTTTCTGAGGGAATACTTAATCCTAGGAGGAGTCTCTACATCTCTTTAAAAAGGTTAGATCAGATTTCATCTTAGATACCTGCAACTGTGCCCTTTCAACATGATGAACTTTAAGTGTCAAGGCCCTACCGAGCAGGGTTTCAATATTATGAATTTGGCTTCTGTGATCCATAAAATGTGTATAAAAAATTTCAGTAAAAATCACATGTAAGAAGATTTTGTCCACGCATTTCCAACCAGCTAGTGTGATTCATCATCAGGACAAGATGAGAAGAACTTGTTTAAATAGATAAGGAAAGCTCCAGGACAAGATGAGAAGAACCTGTTTAAATAGATAGGGAAAGCTCCAACTAGTGGTTGTAAAATAACGACTAGTTTCACTAGAATAAGAAATTAAATTAAATTTTATCATCTATATATATATATTCTAATTTGAATATAATTTAATATTAATACTTTTTTTTAATATAATTTAATATTTTTAATTTTTTTTACTAATACTTTTAATTATATGATATATAATTAAAATTCATTAATAGTTATATAATAGAATCTAAATATATATATATAGAGAGAGAGAGAGAGAGAGACTAATTTGAATATAATTTAATATTAATATCTTTTTTAATATAATTTAATATTTTTAATTTTTTTTACTAATACCTTTAATTATATGATATATAATTAAAATTCATTAATAGTTATATGTGATATAATAGAATCTAATAAAAATTCTTATTTAATTTACTTAATAGGTCTAATTTAAATTATAATATAATATGGATAATAATAATAATAATAATACAAAAGGAACAGAGAAAGAAACCGCGAGCCAGAGTTGAGGGAACGACAAGAGGGAGCACAGGGGAAGAGAAAAAGCAATTAAGAGTGAAGGGCAGGAATCCAGCATTTGCTAACACTCCACCCATCATCCTTGTTAAGATTAACCGAACTCTTTTTTGTTTCCAAGGCTTCCCTCAACTTACAGTGGTGGAAATGGTCAATCCTCGCAATAACCTCAGAATCTTCAATACAAATGTGATGATTTGTCTTTTCAGCTTTCTCTGCTAAGGCAGAGGACTGAGATCTACTATGTCTAAGGTCAGTGACATGTTCATTAATTCTTTGATTAATTGATCGACTAGTTTTACCGATGTAAGGCGTCCCACAAGAGCACGGAATCAAGTAAACACCCTTAATTAGGTCCTTAATCGATCTAAGTGAACTCTGAATGGTGCATAGGGGCTTGAAGGTTGAGGAAACATTATGTTTCTTCATGATCCTGGCGATTTTATCAGTAGTACTTTGGATAAACGGAAGGTGAACTCCAGATAACCGATCACAAGGATCTTTCTTATCCCTAGGACCTTTTTCAGCTTTTTGAAAAGCTCTAAGACATTGAATCTTGCTATAACCGTTCTTACTGAAAACATTAAAGAGATGAGATTTTTCACTTTCAAAGTGGTGTTCAACACAAATTATAAATGCTCTGGTGGCTAGGGTACTGAGAGCCCCAAGCTTATGAGCTAGGAAGTGATGAGAACTAGCATGTAAATACTGCTCAGTATGCGTCGTATTTCTAAAGACTTGATGAGAGAAAGAACCATCATCATTCCTAGAAAGAAGGACATCCAGAAAGGGCAGACGACCATCCACTTCAAATTCCATGGTGAACTTAATGAAGTCAGATTGATCATTCAGATGTTGGAAGAAAAGGTCCAGTTTCTCTTTTCCATGGGGCCAAACCACACAGGTGTCATCAAAAAACCTTTTCCAAAGCCTAGGTTGAAAAAGAGAGGAGGAAAGAGCCTTAGATTCAAAGTCTTCCATGAAAAGATTAGCCACCACAAGCGATAGGGGGGAACCCATGGCCACACCACAAGTTTGTTCAAAGAATTCACCCTCGAAACTAAAGAAGGTCGAGGTTAGATAGATCTCAACGAGATGAGCAGTATCAAGATCCGTGACTCGCGAAATGACATCAATGGCTTCCTTAATGGGAATGCAAGTGTATAATGAGACAATTTCAAAACTTACAAACCTGTCATCGAGATCCAATTTCATGTCTTTCAATTCATTAATAAAGGAGGATGAGTCTTTGACAAAGAAGTCGGTGCGACCCACAAGAGGTTTCAGCTTACTGGCTAAAAAATGGCTAAAAGGTCCTAGGGATAAGAAAGATCCTTGTGATCGGTTATCTGGAGTTTACCTTCCATTTATACAAGGTACTACTGATAAAATCACTAGGATCCTGAAGAAACATAACGTTTCTTCAACCTTCAAGCCCCTCGGCACCATTCGGAGTTTGCTTAGATCGGTTAAGGACCTGATTTTCCCTAGGGATGTAAGCGTGTTTACTTGATTTCGTGCTCCTGTGGGATGCCTTACATCAGTGAAATTGGTCAATCAATTAATCAAAGAATTAATGAACATGTCGCTAACCTTAGACATAGTAGATCTCGATCCTTTGCCTTAGCAGAGCATGCTAAACAAATAAATCATCACATTTGTATTGAAGTGTTGAGGTTATTGCAAGGATTGACCATTTCCACCAGCACAAATTGAGGGAAGCCTTGGAAATCGAAAAGGGGCCGGTTAACCTTAACAGGGATGATGAGTGGAGTGTTAGCAAATGTTGGATTCCTGCCCTTCACTCTTAGTTGTTTTTTCTCTTCCCCTGTGCTCCCTCTTGTCGTTCTCTCAACTCTGGCTCACAATTTCTTTCTCCTTGTCTGTTCTTTTTGTATTACTATTATTAGTATTAGTATTATTATTATTATTATATTATGATTTAAATTAGACATATTAAGTAAATTAAATAAGAATTTTTATTAGATTCTATTATATAACACATAACTATTAATGAATTTTAATTATATAACATATAATTAAAAGTATATATATATATTAAAAAAAGTATTAATATTAAATTATCTATATATATATATAATAAATTAAGATAAAATTTAATTTAATTTATTATTCTAATCAAACTAGCTGTTATTTTACAACGGCTAGTTGAAACTTTCCTTATGTATTTAAACAGGTTCCTTGATCAGATTTCTTATCTTGTCTTGATGATGAACAAAATTTTCTTACATGTGATTTTTACCTAAAATTTTTATACACATTTTATGATCACAAAAGCCAAATTCCAAATATTGAAACGTAGGTAGGACCTTGGCACTTAAAGTTCATCATTTTGGAAGGGCATGTTTGCAGGTATATAAGATGAAATCTGATCTAACCTTTTTAAAGAGATGTAAAGACTCCTCCTCCTCTGTTCCTTCGTTCACCAGGAGACAAAATTTTCTTACATGTGATTTTTACGGAAATTTTTTATACACATTTATGAATCACAAAAGCCAAATTCCTAATATTGAAACGTTGCTCGGTAAGGCCTTGGCACTTTAAAGTTCATCATTTTGAAAGAGTATGTTTGCGAGTATCTAAGATGAAATGTGATCTAATCTTTTTTTAAAGTGTTATAAAGACTTCTCCTTTGTTCCTTCGTTCACCAAGATTAAGCATCCCTTCGTAAACCCTAGAAATTATCACGTCTGAGATTTCGAGAGTTAGAAATGCCTCTATCTCTTTTCACGGAAGCTGATGTCATCTCATTTGGAGTTGTCTTATTTAATTCCTGCTAATATTTGGGTAGTAGTTAATGCCCGCTCTACTTTAAAAACGCTTAGCTAAAAAGAATTATGCAATAAAAAGCATCTTTCCAAATTCCTCAAATTATTGAGATAAGGTGCGGATCTAACTGCAGAGATGATGGTTGTCAGATTGAAGCTGGGCGGTATTTTATTCAAAATTCTTAACACATACTTAGTAATATAAAACTTCAAATTGAAGTCACCATCCTAGAAAAAAAAATCCGCGAATATAAACCTTCACACAAAAGAAGTCATGGAAGTAATTTGCGACTATCCAGAATATACGATCCCTCCAAGAACTTATCAAAGTCAATCCATGTTTAGTAATGATTCAAAAGATAGAACGTTATAAGTTGGTCGATATATATATATATATATATTTTATTTTATTTTATTAAAAAATAAAGCAAAGTATACATTCAACTTAAAAGTATACATTAAACTTATGTTTTCGTTAGAAAAGTAAGTGTGCCGTGTTTGTTGCGCCTTTTGAAAAATAAAAGTTTAAGGTAACTAAACGTGTTTGAAGAAATAATTTCATGGGAACACTTTACCATGTTTGAAAGAATTATTATTTTTATTTCTTAGGAACACTTTACCAAGTTTCAAAGAATTATTTTAATTATGGAAGAGTTTCTATAGAGTCTAAATAGAAAAGATATAAATAGAAAAGAGGGTTTTATTGCTAGAGTAGCAAAGTTAACAAGCCACCAAATTTTTGGGAGTTTTCCAAAATTGGATGAGAAAATAGGTGTCTCAATAAAAAAATTATGGTGGACGGTAGTAGTCCAAGGTGTGTCTAAACATGGTGAAAGAATAAAGCAAGAGCTTTAGAGGCATGCTTTATTTTGTTTTAAAGGATAAACATGGTCATCATGGTCGTCATAGTCATGCTTATGAAAAGGAGTGTAAATCGTAGTGGAAATCTTATTAATGAAATCCATGGAGATGGACTTCGAGGGGTAGAATGGTAGAATGGGAAAGCTAGTGGTTGGAAAAGACTTAATTTATGGTTTTTTATTTTGGATAGGTTACACATAACATAATGATGAATGAAATCATTCACATAATTTTATATAGAAGGTTAATATAACTTGCACTATCAGTGTTGGAGGTTTTCGAAGGTGTAGAAATGGCCATCACAGGAAGAGTGCAAATTTTTAAATAGTAGGATGCACATAGGGTTGTGAAGAACATAGAGTTGGTTGAGTTTGCATAGCTAGCTTTCTCGAAGACTTTAACTATAATCTAAGAAAGGGGTTTGGTAGATGGTGGTGGGGTTATAAAGGGCATCAAGGAAAGTATTGAAAAATGGATTAGAGGTATAAAGATGCTTCCATTTTTCTATTGGATATGTAACGTATCTCCCCTCACATCTACCCACTTTCACTGGCTTACCCAATGTAAACATGAGATGAGGGGCCACTATAACAAGACCCAACCTCCTAGATGACCTTAAGGAAATTAAGTCGACAAAAAAACCTTATTTAATTCCCTCAAGTGCCACAAGACCCTCCAGGAGTAACCCAACCCCTCCAGGTGTCTATCCCTTGAGCCAACTTGACTTTTCCCTAAGCTTGAGCCCCAGTCGCTCCCTTGTCAAGCCCTCCATATCTAACAACTTTGTAAAATTCCATGTAAAAAAAAAAATAAGACTAAGGTCATGTGGCACGTAATCCAAGCAGAATAGTGGGAAAAACATCATAATGGGTGTTCATCTAGTTTATTATGGCTAAAGGAAATTGGAAAAGAAAATGACAAAGGCTTTGGAGAGGGAAAGAGACATTATTGGCATTTTATTTATGGAAATAAAGGAAAATAGGAGAAAAGGGAGGTGAAAGGTCATAGGTTGCACGTGAGGAGGAAATTGAAGTAAAATAATGGAAAAAGAAGAAAATAGAGGCCTCATTGATAAAAAGGCTTCTGAGGATCAGTTGACAAGATTTTTCTCAAGCTTTTGGTCAGTGCAATTTTGGAGCTCTCATTATTCTATTTGTCTCTCATACTCTTGGATACTTAGAGTTTTCTTGGAGCACTCTTGGAGAGTTTGACATACTTGAAGATTTGGAGCAAGAAGGCAAAGGAAGAGTAGAAAAGCACAATAGGGCATCAGGATCAGCAACTACAACAAATTATGTTTGTAGGTACCGAGTTGCATGTATGTTTTTCTCACTAGTTTTGGCATGTATGGCATATGCACATGTTTCTTGGTCATGACATGCCATTGGCATGGAGGATTTGTTGGATTGACAAGGAATTTTCTTAGCCTTTCCATTTCTTGGATAGCCATGGTGTTATGGGTTCATTTCATTGTTTGCTTTCTAGTTGGTTCTGATGTTCCTTTAGTTGTGGGTTGAGTTACTAGTTCCTGGAGCCTTGGTTGGACAAATGCTCTAGAGCCTTGTAACAACTTGGGTTGAGTTACTAGTCCTGGAGCCTGGTGATCCTCAAGCTAGCTTCGATGAAATCTAGTCACACCCTAGTCGAAAACCCAACTTCGGTGATATGAGATATCACCATAGCTGGTTTGATTCTTCCCATATATTCGATTCGGTGGAGGTGTTACGAGATATGTCCATAAGGTTGAAATCTAAGTCTTTCTACAAAGATCGAGTCCCTTAGGAAGCAGATCCATTTGATAGGGAAAGAGCTAGCCCTTTGCTACCGTGGGCATCAACATGATGACGAGGTTGATCGCAGAGGAGCATTGACATGTTTGATATTAAAGGCCAAGAGGCCATACACATTGCAACTCCAAGGGCATGACCAAGTGTGAAAATATTTGGACAAAAGTTTGAATTCGTTGGACGAGGCCATTTGTGTAGGAGCATCGAAGACCGGGTGCCATCTAGTCAACACACTACTATTAAGAGGCCATATTCAACCATGAGAATCAATAAGTAGAGGTGAGGTTGTTGTTCTAACATGTTGCCAAGGCCACAAATCACATAACGAATGTAGAAGATTAGGTTGAGCATTGCAGATCTACCATTGAGCATTGGGTGATTGAGACGAGGGATCTCGAGCATTGCAGATCTGTCATTGAGTGTTGGGTGATTGAGACAAGGGATCTGGTATGTTGGGCATTTGATACCATATACAACATATGTATTTGTTGTTTGAGGACTGAATGCATCGGAATATATATATATATATATATATATATATATATATATATATATAAAAGCTTGTGGCCATTTGAAGCTCTTATAATAAAATGCTCATGGGATTTGTTAAAATTATGCCTTATCATGTCCTATAGAGGTTAATGTTATAGAATTTGTCCTAGTGGGAAACGAAATAACAATAGTGTATCGACAATACCTTTCTTGTTGGATTGTTGTGGTGGGGTCATCAAAGTCAAATAAATCTCATGCCATTTCTTATTGAGTTGTCTTTAGTGAGACTTTTTGGAAGTTTTTCCGGTTTAATTTCTCTAAAATCCTGTAGTAATTCATTGAAATCACAAGCTTGATGGGTAACTCCTGCATATTTGAAGTTCCCTAGGGGTTTTTTAGGGTGTTGAATCCATATATACAGTAAAAAAACCATTTTAAATAACAAAAAAGCAAGATTAAACCTCATTTTTTTCCGCTGGATTTCGACACCAAAAACTCCAAAAAATCGCTCTAAAGACAACTCCATTTCTTATTATTCATTTAGCATTGTATGGTTCATTTGGCGTAGATGTTTGAAGTAGTTTAACTATGTAATGTTTATCCTAGCTTCTAAATAAAAATAAAAAAATGTATGTTAAAGAATTCAATTTTTTTTTCTTTCTATTGCCATATATTCTATCCCAGGAATCTTGCAGATTTAAGTTGGAGTTGTGGCTTTGTTCAATTGTAGTTTTAGAAAGAGCAACGAGGACAATCCTTTTAGTTGGGATGCTCCTCAGTGTCACCTTTGTGTCTCTATTCTCTCCCTTTTAATTCACAATTTGGTGTATTGTGTTTTTTGGGAGAATATTAAAGGCTTGTAGATGTCGGTTTTGTTTGCAAATATTTTATGGAGATAGTTGCATCATTGTTCAATTTCAATTTAAGAAAAAAACTATAGGGAAAGACTCTTTAGTTGAAATTCTCATCAGTTTATATATTGTGTTTCCATTCTCTTCCTTGATCACATCAATATGAGTTTGGTCTGCAAGTCCCTCCCCCCTCTTTTGGGAAGTTTTATTTAGCTCTATCTGTTGGACATTGGGTTCAACGCTCCCCGTGTGTTTTGCGACATGGACTAACCGTCTCTCATGGATCCTAACTCTGGCGATTATAGCAGAGACTAATGCGTGCAAGTTTTGGTCTAACGACAATCGTGATTCCAACAAGTGGTATCAGAGCAACAGGTCTCGAGTTCGAAACTCACTCGGCTTGCATTTGGGGGGAGATTGTTGGACATTGGGTTCAACACTCCCCGTGTGTTTCGCAACATGTACTAACTGCCTCTCGTGGATCCTAACTCTGGCAATTGTAGTGGAGACTAATTCCTGCGGGTTTTGTTCTAACGGCAATCGTGATTCCAACACTATCAATTATCAATTAATTCAACCTTTGGTTTATGCACATTTGGGTTCTCGCACCAAACATCTAGCCTTTGTTCTAGGCAATATTGGAGGTCTTTGGGGCTTTGCTCGTGATAAGGCTTCATCCCAATTTGCACTTAGAATTGGAAGTTCTTCTCTTATTTTATCAACCCTTCATGGTGAAGGAGTGTGTTCATTCAATTAGATGACACTCAGGTCATATGGTCCTAGGTTAGGGCGGCACACAATTAATTAGTTGGACTATTTGATGTTCACTGGAACCTAAACAAGCAACATAATCTCTACTGGTGCTTTGCACCGGTCTCAAGAAATATTTAGGGGAACAATCTTACAAGGAATATGAGAGGAAGTAAACTCTCTGCAACACTCTGTCAAGCAGCGAGTTCAAAACCAAAAGTTTAGTTTCAACACTACTGAAACAACAATAAAATCAATCTTAAATTTACAATTAAAAGTTAATCAAATAAATGATGGAATCTACTTGCATTATGTCCAAGTTGTCAAAATTAAATAAATGTAAATGACATTGTCATTACTAACATAGGAGTAAAAAAAAATGTATTTTCAATGTTTTGTAAGTGTAATTTTTCAAGTAGTTTTTTTAAAGGATCTACAAGCTACCAGATTTAAAACATTGTAAGGAGCTTTGTGCCTACTTTAAAACATTGTAACGCGCTTTGTACCTCCTCCGGGGCAGTTAGACTACGAAGTCTACTCCAAGGCGGTTTGACTACGACGTTTATAATTACATATTTATTTATTTTTAGTATTTGTTTAGCGGAAATACATGGGGTGTATATTCGTTGGAAGATTTCTGGACGGTGATTTGGATGTGCGTAACCGGCGAGGAAATTGTGGCATTGACTGCCAACACTAAATTTTTATTTAAAATCCACGTGGCAATCAACATTAGAAAGTCGTAGCCGTTGTTTTAGCCGTTCGTTAACGGTCAATTTTCTGATCTCCGACGTGGCTCACTTTGCAACGGGTAAATTTTTTTAATAAAAAGTATTAAATAAATAAATGATTGTATTAGTCCAATAAATTCTATTGTTATTCAAACAAAATTATAGTTGAGGTCTTGGAATTATTTTAAGCAAAAATGATTAGAGTTAGAGGATTAAGTATGTGAAGGATGAGGGAGATAAGTGGGAAGATTCAACTTTGAAATTCGTTGGACTCCATAAACATGGGAGCCCCTCATTATTTGATTTTATTGAGTTGTCAACATTTCACTGGAGGTTGTTTTGAGATTTAGAGTCAATGTCTTGTTCGGTGGGTTGGCTTTTTCAGTGAGGAATAAGTTTGTGGTGAGCTAATAGGTGCTTCATCAATTACTCAAAAGGTGTGAACTTGTCATTAACTTTGTGAAGTTCCAAAGTCATCCAAGGAGATGTCATTATTGATGCGAAATTCCAAGTCATTCTCTATGTGAAAAATAAGTCAAGTCGTGATGTTACATTTAGTAAATCATGAAAAAAATATTTAATATTTAAATTTATTTAATTAAAAAAAATAAAAATAAAAACTATTTAAATTTATTTAACTTAAAATTATTTTTTTTGAGTTGTATTAATTTATGGACAAGTCTATTGAGGCAGAGGAATTGTCTAGCTGGTTAAAAGTGGTCAGGTAAAAAAATTTCAAAAAGTGTAGGAGTAGCAGTGGTTGAATCATGTTTTTAATAGTGGAAATGGATTCAACAGAATCAAAAACCTCTAGGGTACCCAAAATCTTGAAGTTTGATAGTTGTAACCTGGGTTGACAAAAACATGTTTTTAATGGTGGAAATGGATTACACCATCAAAAACTTCCGGGGCACCCAAAATCTTGAAGTTTGATAGTTGTAACCTAGGTTGACAAGCCAGAATTTCCATAATTTTTAGGGCAAAAAAGTAGGATAGTTAGACTACGAGTTAACCTATGGCTTGGTTGGAGTCACTACGCTTTAGGGGCATCCAAGTCATTAAAATGATTGGAGGATCACATCCGACTTAGGCCACACCAACCCTTAACATGGTTGGATTTTTTGCCATAAAATTTCAAACTGATGATATTTACACCACGAAATACTTTAATAAAACATCATATGATCATATACTCTACCTCCCATAAGCTTAAATTTATTTAATATTAATTAATATTTTAATTTATTATAAAAAATAATATTTTACTAAAATTTTGATGGAAAACCTATCACATTATCAAACTTATTATACCTTAAGCATGGTATAACCCATTCAATTTTTCTTTCACTTTGTATTAGTTTACCTTTGAGCAAAAATTTATGTTGTTTATCCAAAATTTAACATTGGTAATTTTTTTGCTATTTATTATTATTATTTAAATATATCTATTTGTAATATGATTATTTAAATATCTATTTGGGCATTGACTTCCCTCATCATAACATCAAGAAAAAGATTATTGGGGGCTGAAAAGCTTATAAGGAGTTTGAAAACAATTGTAAGTCGGTCGATCTTTCATTCGAAGTAAAAAGAGGTTCCTCTTTGAGACCCTTATCACACCTATTGTCTTATATGAATGTGAAGTTTGGGGTTGCAGTATATCGAGAGAGTCATGGAGGAAGATTGAGATGATTCAAAAGCAATTCATAACCTACAACGTTAAGATCAAGGGAAATACTCCCCATCCTATCCTCTTGATCGAATTTTGTTTGTCCCCCATTGAAAGTACGACTATGTTTAGATATCTAATCTATAAGAAGAAGCTTGAAAACATGGAATAAAAAAGGCTTCCTAAAATTGCTTCTAACTGTAGTCAAAACCCTCACCTTTGCCTCAAGCATGAGTGGCATAAGGATGCCCAGTCCCGACTCAACCACTGGGGCATTAAGGAGGAGCTCAGTGTGGGAAGCAAAGATAATATCAAAAATACTATTACCTCCAAGTTTAAGGACAAGTTGTGGGAGGTTCAGGAGCTGGAGGGTAAAAGGAAGCTAAGATACTATAAGGAAGTGATCAACCCGCCCTTGATAACCAAACTTATCTCTCTGTGTTGTCCAATAGTAAGAAAAAATGAGCATCGCTAAGATAAGAACTAATTCCCATGAGCTTCAGAGTGAGACCGGGCGGTGGTCTATTCCCAAGGTCCCTTGGAACGATATAATCTGTCAGATTTGTGATTCTAAGCAGGTGGAAGATGGAAAACACTTCCTTTTAGACTCCCCGACTCTTACTCACATTCGCTCTCATTTCCCTACCATCTGTCACGCTTACAATCGCCAACCCACCTATAGCGATCTTGGAACACTTATTTCCCTTCTCTTTGACCATAGAAACAAGATTTTAAGAATCAAACTTAGATTCTTTCTCCTCTCTTAAGGTCCAGTAGACCGCATTGGTCATAAAAGACGGTAACCATCATCATCACCATCATTATTTGTTTTTAGGTAACTTTTATTTCTATTAGTTACTAATTATTTATTTTACTTTTGACCAAAAAAATTTGTTGTTTATTCAAAGTTTAGCATTGAGATTTTTTTTTGTTCTTATTTGTAATATAATTAGTTGAGGTCTTATTATCGGTTGTTTAGTAACTTCTTTTTCTATTAGTTACTATTTTTTTGTTTTTAGTTGTATTTCATTTTTATTTAATGATTTTTTTCATTTTTCTAATATTTCTATTTTCATGACTCTTAGTGTTTTGTCTCGGTATTTCCAATTTAAGATGCCTTATTATCATATTAAAAACATATATATATATATATATATATATATATATATATATATATATTTGTTAATATAAACAATTTTAATTTTTTGGTGATGACATTTAATTAGTTGTTTTATTTTCATGATTTTTTTTTTTTTGTGAATTTGGTAGGTCCTTACTATTTTCTATTAAATATAAAAAAGCAGGTTACATGAGGTATGTTGAGATTTTCCATATTATTTTGGCACAAATCTCATGGATAATGCCAACAATACGTTTTGTTGCAAAACTGATGGCATCAAATCCCGAGGAGGAGATAATTAATCCTATTTTGTTGTGATAGGATTCAATTGAATTTATTATTCAGTTTCTTCACTACATCTATAAATTGTAAGCATGTAGAGGCAGAACATATGAGATATGAGGGTGAGGAAGAGGAAGTGCAGATGTGCAAATCTGCTGTTGTAATCTCCTGTTGCATAATAAGATTGCCGATACCTCTGTTTGGTGGATGTAGCCCAGATTGGTTGGGTGAACCACATTAAATATTGTCTTCGTTTTTGCTGTGTGTGGTTGATTTTATTTTTCCGCTGTGTATATTCTTACAATTGGTATCGGAGCTGTGTGACAGCAAGCATTGCGGCTTGCTAATAGAGGATCTGCGTTAATGTGTTTCCAAAGGGCGCTGGAAGGATACAAAGCGCAAAGGTGGAGACAGTTGCAGATCGAGGCACGATTGGCGGTTCCAGGTGGGCCGAGCTTGGCTTCTAGCACCGCAAAGCCAGTGGAATGTTAAACGCAAATCTGCTATGAGCCGGAGGAATGAAGTGTTGTTAGTAATGTTGTTAGCTGCGTTAGAGGATCGGGTAGCGTGAACACTGTTGTCACAACGAGAACAATATCGAACGGTTGCTGCAGTAGGTGGAGCCAGCAGTGATTGCCGCGATGGAGTGTAGGAGCTGCTGTCTCTGGCAGATAGAAACGTTCATATACGTTTACCAATGGAGAATTTTTTTTTATTGATTTGTTTTTATTCTACGTGTTACACACCGGCTGTTAAACTTTGAAAATGTTGCTCGACGTCTATTCCATCAGAGTTTCGATTGTTTGACAATGCAAATCATATTTAAAATTTATACTCTACTTTTATGTTTAACCTACCGTGTTGCCCAAGATGCGAAGTGCGCATGAACGAAGGTATAACTATAGCTGCGTTAGAGATCAGAGCAACATGGAACGTGGACTGAGCGCGGATCCATACAGGATTGTTGTGCGTGGCGCGGAAAATTTGTATGGCCATTGGTGATGTATGTTTTCGAGTTAATTTTTTTGCTTGTTGTGCAAACGAGTTTGCGTGAAGGCTGAGGCAGCTTGCGTGAAGGCCCAAAAAAGCTTGCGTCAAGGCTTTGCTTAAGGGAGCCGTGATGAAATTTAAACTGAGCTACTCAATATGGAAAAAACTCAAAGTGCTCGGTTTGAGATAGAGAAGTTTAATGGGAGAAATAACTTCGAAATCTGGAAAGTCAAGATGCATGATTTACTCGTACAACAAGGTGTGGCGAAGGCACTTTTGGGAAAATCCAAACAACCTTTCGCCATGACAGATGATGAATGGAGTGACATCGATGATAGAGCACTGAGCGACATACGATTGTGTTTGGCGGATGATGTTTTATTTAACATCATGTCAGAGAAAACAACCGCTGGTCTATGGACAAAGCTAGAAAAAATGTACATGAAAAAATCCTTAACCAACAAGATTCTTCTGAAAAGACAGTTGTACAGCTTGTGCATGAAGGAAGGTACGACAATAACTGATCATTTGAATACCTTTAATACTCTCTTGGTGCAGTTAGATAGCATAGAAGTAAAATTTGATTCAAAAGATAAAGCTGTAACTTTATTATGTTCTCTACCTGAGTCATGGGATCATTTTGTTACTTCTATAAGTCTTAGTTCATCAGAAACCCTTGAATTTGATGATGTTGTTGGAGCTATGTTGTCTGAAGAAACCAGGAAAAGGTAAAACTTAGAAACCTCTACATCAGAAGCAATGATGGTTAGAGGTCGATCTAAAGAAAAACACTTCAGTCAGAAGAACAACTCTCGGTCAAAATCGAAAGGGAAGAAGAGTAAGCTAAAATGCTGGTTTTGCGGCAAATCGGGACATTTGAAGAAGGACTGTTGGAAGAGACAACAAACATCCAAAGGAGACTCTTCAATAGAAAATAAAGAAGCAAACACGACAGATACAGGTTCAGGTTCAACATCCGGTTCAAGTATAAGTGATGAAGTTCTATCGATTAATTTTTAAAATCATGATCAACATTGGCTGTTAGATTCTGGTGCGTCCAATCACATGTGCATTCATAAAGAGTGGTTTAAATCTTATAATTCAATCAATGATGGAGTAGTTTACATGGGAAATGATGTCTCATGTAATGTTGTGGGAATTGGAAGCATCCAGAATAAAATGTTTGATGGGAAAAATAAAATCTTGACTGATGTAAGACATGTGCCTGAACTCAGAAAAAATCTTATTTCTCTAGGAGTGTTAGACACAAATGGATATAAAACTTTTATTCAAGGTGCAGTAATGAAAATTTACAAAGGAATCTTATTAGTAATGAAAGCAAAGAAGATTAGAAATCTTTTTCAGTTAGAAGGAAGAACAGAGTCAAATCATGCTTCTACTGTATCTGAAAACGACAGTGATTCTATTCGACTATGGCATCAATGGTTGGGCCATATGAGCGAAAGAGGATTAAAATTTTTATCTGATCATATGTTACTTCCTAGTTTAAAATCTTCTAAGTTAGATTTCTGCAAACACTGTATTTATGGGAAACAAAGTAAGCAGAAATTTAAAACTGGAAAACATACTAGTAAAGGAATCCTTGATTATATCCATTCTGATGTTTGGGGTCCATCTCCTACAACCTCATTTGGAGGATCATCATATTTTGTATCTTTTAGAGATGATTTCTTTAGAAAAGTATGGGTCTACATGTTAAAAAAAAAGTCTGATGTATTCACAGTTTTCAAGCAGTTTAGAGCATTAGTAGAAAATATCACTGGAAGAACCATTAAATGTTTAAGAACTGACAATGGTGGTGAGTTTACTTCAAAGGCATTTGATAATTATTGCAAGGAAGTTGGGATCAAAAGACATAGAACTACTGCTTATACTCCTCAGCAAAATGGAGTTGTTGAACGCATGAACAAGACTCTCTTAGAAAGAGCAAGAAGTATGCTAAGTAACGCAAATTTGCAGAAGGAATTATGGACAGAAGCAGTATCTACGGCTTGTTATTTGATAAATCGATCACCATCAACTACAATAGGATGCAAAATTCCTCAAGAGGTATGGAAAGGTCATCCTTGTGATTATTCTAAACTGAAAGTTTTTGGTTGTGATGCATATGCTCTAATTATGAAATTTCAACATTCTAAATTAGATCCTAAATCAAAAATATATATCTTTGTTGGATATGGTGATGGGATTAAGGGATACAGGTTGTGGGATCCTACTACTCACAAGACCATCATTAACAGAGATGTTAAATTCAATGAATCTTCACTTGATAATCCATATGTAGATAATAAATTGAAATAAGATAATGTACCTAAGTTTCAACATATTCAGTTTGAGACCAGTTCAAATTCTCAAGATAGTAAAGATGAACAAGTTTAAGATGAAGATCATGAAGAAGTTCCTACAGATAATAATCAGCAAATTGTGGAAGAACCAGAAACATCTTTAAGAAGGTCCAGGAGAATCAGACATCCTCCTAAAAGGTATGATGATTATGTTACTTCAGTTGCTTTAACCACTAATGATGATGAACCTTTATGCTATCAGGAAGCTGTAGAAGGTTCTAACAGTGATAAGTGGAAAGAAGCTATGAAGGATGAGATGAAGGCACTAGACAAGAATGCCACATGGGATCTGGTAGATCTTCCTAATGATAGAAAAACTGTAGGATGTAAATGGGTTTACAAATTGAAAATGGGTGTTGATGATAAAGAAAATAGGTATAAAGCGAGGCTGGTCACGAAAGTTTTTTCTCAAAAGGAAGGAATTGACTTTCATGAGATATTTTCACCAGTTGTTAAAATTGTTTCAATTCGGATTGTCTTAGCATTAGTTGCTTTACTTGATTTAGAATTACAACAACTAGATGTTAAGACTGCATTCTTACATGGAGATTTAGATGAAGAGATTTATATGGAACAACCTGAAGGGTTTGTTCAAAATCGCAACAAGAAATTTGTCTGTAGGCTCAAGAAATCATTGTATGGTCTGAAGCAGTTTCTGAGATAATGGTACAAGAAATTTGATTCTTTCATGATGAGCCAAAATTATATAAGAAGTGAATATGATCATTGTGTTTACTTTAAGAAATTAAGTAATGGCATATTCATTATCTTAGTATTATATGTTGACGATATGCTTTTAGCAAGCAAAATCATAACTGAGATCAACAGGTTAAAGGCTCAGATGGCTAGGACATTTGATATGAAAGATCTAGGAGCAACAAGCCAGATTTTGGGCATGGAGATTTTCAGAGATAGGAGTGGTTATCACAACCGAAGTGTATTGAGAAAATACTCTTAAGGTTTGGTATGAACAATGTGAAGCCAGTTTCAGTCCCTTTAGCTTCCCATTTTAAGCTTTCTTCAAGTTTATGTCTTAATACAAATGAAGAAAAGGAATATATGTCTCGAATACCATATGCCAATGCAGTAGGAAGTTTGATGTATGCGATGGTTTGCACATGACCAGATATTTCACATGCAGTTGGGGTTGTCAGTAGGTATATGGCAAATCCAGGAAAAGAACATTGGGCAATAGTGAAATGGGTGCTTCGTTATTTGAGAGGCACAAATTATTATTGTATCACTTATGACAGAAGTAGTGAATTTGTTTGCGGATATGTTGATTCCAATTTTGCAAGTGATTTGGATAAGAGAAGGTCAAATTCAGGATATGTTTTTACTCTTGCAGGTGGAGCTATTAGCTGGATGTCAAAGCTACAAAACATTGTTGCTTTAAATCCACTACAGAAGCAGAATACATAGCTGCTTCACATGCTTGCAAAGAAGCGGTTTTGTTGAAAGGTTTCTTTGGTGAGTTTGGTAGGTTGCAAGACAACATTAGGTTATTTTGTGATAGTCAAAGTGCAATTCACTTGGCTAAAAATCCAGCCTATCATAGTAAATCAAAGCATATACCTATAAAGTACCATTTTGTAAGACATGTTATCACTGAACGGGGAGTCTCTCTTGAAAAAGTGCATACAAAGGAAAACTGTGCAGACATGTTCACGAAACCAGTTTTATTAGAGAAGCTACGATGGTGTCTGGCTTCTCTTAGCTTGCAGAAAAAATGAATATAATAAAGAAACAAGGTATGAGGCTAATTGTTGTCAAGGTGGAGATTGTTGAGATTTTCCATATTATTTTGGCACAAATCTCATGGATAATGCCAGCAATAGGTTTTGTTGCAAAACTGATGGCATCAAATCCTGAGGAGGAGATAATTAATCCTATTTTGTTGTGATAGGATTCAATTGAATTTATTATTCAGTTTCTTCACTACATCTATAAATTGTAAGCCTGTAGAGGCAGAACATATGAGATATGAGGGTGAGGAAGAGGAAGTGCAGATGTGCAAATCTACTGTTGTAAGCTCCTGTTGCATAATAATATTTCCGATACCTTTGTTTGGTGGATGTAGCCCAAATTGGTTGGGTGAACCACGTTAAATATTGTCTTTGTTTTTTGGTTGATTTTAGTTTTCTGCTGTGTATATTCTTATAAGATAGAAAGTGAGTGACATGATAAATTTATTTATTTATTTAGTGGATGCAAGATTTTATATTAATAATAACAAAGTTTTACATAGGTAAATTTTTGTCTTTATTGTTTTATTATTTTTTAGTTTAATTAAGTTATATTTAAGCTAAAACAAGTACTAGTTACTATGTAACCCTTGTTAATATAACAACTTCCCATCAAAATCACTGTAAAAAAAAATCTTCAAATATATACTTGAATATAAGCCCTCGCAAGTCATGGAAATAATTTTAGACCATCCAAAATATACCATCATTCTAAGAATTTAGTAAAGTAGTAAAGTCAACTCAGTTTTAGTAGTAATTCAATGGATTAACATTAGAAGTAGGTCTATTTATATTTGGGAATTATATTTAAATTTTAATGTTTTATTTTATTAAAAAATAAGGTAAAATATACATTTAACCTATGTTTTTGTTAGAAAAGTAATGAGTTGTTTTTAGTGAGATTTTTTGGAAGCTTTTCTTCCGGTCTAATTTGTATAAAGAATTCATTGTAATCACAAGCTTCATGGGTCACCCGTGCACAATCGAAGTGCCCTAGAGATTTTTCAGGGTGTTGAATCCATATATATAGTAGACAAACCATTTTAAATACCACAAATCAAGATTTTATTGAGAAAATATTTTTATAACTCTAAACATGTTTGAAGAAGTAATAATTTCATGGGAACACTTTACCATGTTTGAAAGAATGATTTTAAGCATGGAAAAGTTTTGATAGTGTTTCTTAAGATGTTAAGTTGGAGTTGTATTTAATTTTTCACAATTTTAAATTTAAATTTATTTTAAATTATTAAATTATTAGTAAATATAAGTTTTTAGTATAAAAAATGTAAAAATAAATTTTGTGATTTTTAAGAATTTTAATTAATTATTAGTAATTATTAAGTGGATGGTAAAGATTTAAACTTTATAAAATATGTTAGAATATTTATAATAATATTCACAAATCAATAATTAAGATTTATTGTTAAATTAGTCATGTTTTTTTAATTAATTTATATGAAATTAATTAATTAAACAAAATTTCATATCAACATGTGTTGTTGTATTGATAAGTCATGGTATTGACCCATGATATCCTAATAAAATCTATTTACAAGTTAAGAATGTCCATGATAAAGTGAGGATGAATATCATGGTTACAGATATTGTTACATGTGTTTTAGAAATATTGTTACATGTTTTTTAAATTGTATATATGTTCAGCTCATATATTAATTATTTTTACAATTAATAATAATAATTTTAAATAAAATTACTAATGGGGCATAGAATAGACATGATGGGGCGTATTGTTAAGTCACTTCGTGATGTGAAGGACACTGATTCGAAACTCCTTAAAAAAAAATCCAGTCATGATATTAAGGGCTGGTGTGGCCCAAATCGAATGTGATCCCTGAGTAATACTTATCATGGATTGATGCCTTTAAGTGTTTACCAACAATTTAATTTGTATAGTTGTGATAGTTATAATTATATTTTAAAATTAAAAAATTAAGTTGATAAAAATAAATACACATATTTAATTTATATATAAAAAAAATTGTTTATTAAAAAAATAATTTTTATTGTGTATAAATATAAAAGTATTTAAAAAAATATATATACCTAAACAAATGATTATAAAACATCAATTGCATTAAGTGTATGAGGAGGTTGGTTATAGTCCTATAAGGCAATGCCCCAACTTAAACACAAGAGTCAACATAGGTAGGGTGAATCATGTACCACTCATCAGGTAGGGAGTTGTTGGCTAGTGAGCCCTTATGAAATAAAAAGCATAGGTATTGAGAAATGTTTGTCATTATAATGGGTTAGTGGGGCATCTCTACTCTTCGCATAAATCTATTTTATTGCTTGGTGCCTAGGTCTTTTGTCATTATGCTTTGGGTTAGTAGGGGCATCTCTTAATACACTTACTTTCCACATGAATCTATTTCATTGATTTCTAACTAAGTGCACTTACTCTATGCATGAATATATTTTGTTACATGGTTTCCAGGTTTTTTATGATGAGAAATCTAATAAGATCTAACCAATTTAGTTATGCCAACTAAGTCATAAGGATCAAAGGGTTGGCTATGCCAAATGGATCTAATAACATCCTAACTCATGGTGAATGGACTTTACGCCAATACTCCAATAATTTTGTAAGTGTTCCATTTCGTACTTAATGTTCTATATTTATATCAACATATGCATTAAAAAAACTAATACTTATAAATATACCATAACCCATATATATATAATAAACCATTTACACTAAATTAATATCAAATACTCTTTTTTAAGCAAAAATATATATATATATATATATATATATTCACACTAATAATCATTCAAGCATAATAAAATTCAATGACCCTATTATCGTTCTTTCGAAAATTCAAGTCATACACAAAGATAGCAATATCTTTATAGGAATCCAAGTCATGCAAGTCATTCCAATTATTCAAGCACTATAACTTTGAAATGAAGAAAAGTATCAACTATTCCATTCAAACTATTTTATCTTATAATTTTTTTAAATAAATTATTTTAATAATAAAATACTATTATTATATTTATTATTATTATATAATATTTATAAGAATCCAAGTCATGCAAGTCATTTCAATTATTCAACCATGGTAACTTTGAAATGATGAAAAGTATCAACTATTCCATTCAAACTATTTTTACTTATAATTTTTTTAAATAAATTATTTTAATAATAAAATATTATTATTATATTTATTAATGGTTTAACCATGGATTACATTAAATAATAAAAAAATACTATTAAAACTTCAAATAAAAGTCACCCTCCTTAAAAGTCTTCACTAGATCTCACCGTGAGCCTAAACAACACATCCTTAAAGACGAAGTCTTGCCGATAGATCTCACCATCATGTTGATTAAACAAACACAAATCAAGGGGATTATTTGAAAAAAAATTCTAGTATATACCATCCTTTAAAGAATTCGATGAAGCTAACTCCGTGTTTAGTTAGAAATTTAAAAGATTAACCATATAAGTGTTTTTAAATTTATATGGGGAGTTATTATATGAGATTAAGAAAAAAAACCCCACTTATTATATACATTTGATATTATTATTATTTTATTATTTATGGGGTGTGGAGTAAATAGTGGTAGGTGTTTTGTTAAGGCACTTCGTGGTATAAAGGTCACTGGTTGGAAACTTCGTGGGCAAAAGTCTAGCCATGTTAAGGGTTGTTGAGGTCGAGGCCAAGGGCAATCCTTGGGTGATTTTGATGGCTTAGATGCTATTGGACCGCGACTACTCAAGCCACAGGTTAGGTGTGTCACTTATATCAAGACTCATATAACCTAGCAAAACACGATTTTTGTATTTTATTGAAAAATAATTAAAATATATTATCAACATTATGTTTTGTTAAAAAATAATGTTTATGAATTTCCCATGGGGCGTAGAATAGATGGTGATGGGATATACTATTAAGTCACTTCGTGATGTGAATGTCACTGGTTCAAAACTCAGTGGGAAAAAATACAACCATGTTAAGGGTTGGTGTTGGGTGCGATCTTCGGGTGATTTTGACAACTTAGATGCCCCCGGGTCGCAGTTTCTCAAGCCACGGGTCAAACCCGATGTAATCTTTGGAGAACTTAGAGGACTTGACAAACAAAAAAAAGAATATTTATGAATAAATCATGTGTCTTTAGTAAAAGAAATTGTTTGTGAGTGATTATTAGACATGTTGTTTTTCTTGTTAACTAGACTCGCAAGGAATTGAACTAGTGACTTTTGTTGGGATGATGAGAAGTACATTTTACCCCTATCTTTACCACAATTTGTCATTTACTTTTATATATTTTTCCTTCATATTAGCAATAAAGTAAAGGAAAATAATGCAAAAGTAAGGTAGAATGAATTATTGATAAAAAATATGTTTAATAGCATAAAATCTGATTTGTTGTTGTTTTTATTGATAGGGAAGCGAAACAGCCAAACTACTGACCAGGATGACCAAATGATAGCAGAAAAGAAAAGTAAGAAGAATCGTACGTATCGACTCCTATGAATCAGTGGAAGATGTAGAGGCACACCTACTCTTGGAGTATTCAGTTGATAGCCACGAAGTGGTAGGATCTCATGATGGGGAGGATCTGTTACTCTGTTTTATTTCGTCTTTAAGCTATAAAAGGCTAGAGGTGAAAGAGACGAGAGACAATTTATGTATTATAATTTTCCTGTAATAAACGTATTCAGACAGAATCGTTAAGTTCGTGCTAATGTATTGCTCTATTGATTAATGAAGAAATTGATATTTTCAGTATAACAACTTCTGAGTATTCCTTAGCAGAATGCTTCTAGAGGCTTCAGGCCCAACCCTGGGGGTTCTACTGCTATTCTGTGCTATACGTTTATTTATGGAACTTGCATTTTCAGTTATCCTTTGTGTTTCATAGCATTCTCATTCAATTGGTTAATTGCATGCGTGATATGTTATAACTTCCTTTTCAATAGATTAGATTTATCATTAATGTTCTTTTACCAAGAAGTGATGCTTTTACATTCGTTAGACTAGTTTCAGCGCGATTGTTGTTCAATTCTACATACTATTATTTCTTGAATCCTTCCATCATAAATATGAACGTTTTACTTGATGTTTAATTCCGAATGATGCTATTAGTTGATTAATAGAGAATTCCATTGCAAAATTTAGAATAATTGATTGTTGTTCAATTCATTAGGATCGTTGTTTAATTCATTAAAGTAGTTGTTCAATTCATCAAAGCGTGCTGTTCAATTGCAATCTATTCTTTATTTCAGTCTTGAGTGGTCATTTCTGCATAAGCTTAGAATAGATTCGCTCCTTTGATTGGTCTGAAGTATTTCATAGTTAAATTTCAAGTTGGTTTGATTGAACTTCGAGAATTAGATAATCTTTCTTACAACGATCTAGAGTAGTTAACCTCTAATGTCACTTGCATATATTTTTCTTACACCTTTGAAATAACAAGACTTGCCCTAGGTTGATAATTAATGTAAAGCATTAAGGTTACCCTTAAAACAATGACCTTTTTGACCTAAAATTTTGGCATCGTTTCCATGGAGAGTGTTTAAGAGTGATGTCTTTTATTTCTCTTTCCTTTTGATGTGAAAGAATTGGGTATTGAAAACGAGAGGTAGGAACTTGCGTACTAGCAAGAAAAACACTTGCTTTCCAGTCTTCTTCTCAGCAATTGTGCAGAGGTTAATAGGATAGGTGTTTTTGTTTTTTATGAATAGGAAGAAAAAGATAGAATTAGGTCAAAACCCCCCACTTAAATCCACAAAACCCAAGGGATCGGTGGTCCTTGGCAGAACAACATATATAGATGAAATCATTAAAAAGGTTGAATCTCAGGCATCCATAGGACCCAGAACCATTCCTGCTCAAAGTCATACTATAGTCCCTCAGGCAATAGCCCCACCATCTCAACCCACATCGAGATCCATCGCGAAACAAAAGGGTCTGAACGAAGCCCTTAGGCTATAAAAAGCTTAAGTATTGACCCTTCAAGAGAGGGAAATTCTTGCAACTTATAGGAAGGAGAGGGAGAAACCAGCAATGCAGTACAGGTAAAAAATCTAGAGCCTGGATCTCCTAAGATATTAATTGAGACAGAGACACCCAGTATCCCAGATCGGGGAAGTGTTGCAAGGCCTCCTCCAAATCCACTCCCTAATTCCACTCAAATTATCCTCCCAGATCAATAAATCCCTAAGGATTATTGGCACATCTTTGATCAGATGGCACACAGACAAAACCAGAGACAAACATCAACATTGGAGTATCCCATTGTTGATCCGGCCACAAATTCCCTTATGAAAGCTATTCCGTTATAAAACATCCCCACCTTCCATGGGCTGACTTCGGAAGATCTAGATGCCTTTTTATTTGAATTTGATATCTTATGTAGGGGATATTACTACACCACTGACCCTTAGAAACTGAAACTATTTCCCTCTACTTTGAAGTGGACAACATTACTTTGGTTTATGGGGCTTGGTGGAGGAACCATTAATAGTTGGGATTAGATGAAAAACTCTTTTCTTAACAAATATCAAGACTATTGCCGGCCTCGAGAACTAAAAGACGAAATCTTCAATATGTCTGCAAAAGTCAATGAGACATTAGAAGAATACATTGAAACATTTCAATATAATTTGCAAATATCTCCATATACTACACTGTCTAAAGATATTTTGAAAGCAACGATGATTAAAGGAATGAAAGAAGAATGGGTAGAGACACTTAATATAATGGGAAAAGGGGACATCTATTAAGAAAAATATGATGACATTATTGCATTATGTATTAGGTGCTCTCGAGGTAGTACACGAAGTAGACCAACCAGACGGGATTCAGTTACAAGGAATTAAAAACAGTCAGGTGGTAGCGTGACCAGAGCACAATTCGAAAATATTTTAGAAGATTTTAAAACCGATATCTTAGACACCCTCACAACGCAGCTAGATGTCCTACAAGCCAAGCAGAAGCAAGCTTTAGCAGAACATAACTTGGCTGTTTTTCTCCCACGCTGTCGGAAAAAGCACAACCAGTGGGACTGTCCATTAGACATGTTCCAAACATGTGCTATTTGTACCAAGGACCATGCCTCTGACCATTGCCCTTCACTCCCATGGTTGAAAGCGGTTTTTAAAGAGGCAAAAGAAGAAACATAACCAATGTATCTAATGAATCAACATCACTAGTGGCAAGCACGACCAGGTATACCACAAGACCCATCTCAGTTATTTTCTCCTCCACAATTTAATCAACAGAACCCTGGAACAACATGGCAGGGCCAATCACCTTTTTCTGTCTGGCCATCCTAATCATTTTATATGCCTCCTTGGCCAACACAATCCCCTTCAGGTAATAGTTGGTCAAGTTTTCATTTTTCTCTCCCTTACTGGAAAAAAAATCGATATCAATCCCAGTGCCGTGCCTCCACTTCACAGAATACAATTTGGTCTCAAAATTGGCAGCAACCCCTGGGAATGACCAATTTACCTATGGGAACAGGGGCTCAGAATCAACCCACATTACCAGCTCCATACCTAGTCCAACGCAATCCTCAGCCTATTATGTGTCCTTAACTGCCAGCTCAACCTAATCCTAATCCCAATAACAGTCTGGTTCTTCTAATCCAGATTGTTGAGAACCCAAACTGCGAAACTGAACATAAGCAATGCAATGAGCTTAGGCTGAGATTAGGGCGTTTTATTTCACCTGAAGAAGATACGGCCCTGCCACAACTTGAGTCTGAAATTCCAAAAATACCTAAACAATCAACTGTGACATAAATAGAGATAGAGTAGGGGAGGGACAAAATTGACCAAAAAGATCCTGGAAACCTTATTATTTCCTCCCCTCCATTCCTTGAGAGATTAACACTACCTAAACCAATAGTCCCGTCAGATTTTGATCTCCTAGGGGAATTAAAAAATATTTGCATTAAAATTCCTCTCCTATAGGCTATATAAGACATTCCTATCTATGCCAAAACAATTAAAGAACTATGCAGAAAAAAACAAGTGAGGAAAGCAAAGACTATACCAACTTTTCATGTAGTGGGAGAACTGTTAGACTTAATCTTGAGTAAAGAAACATCAATAAAATAAGAGGATCCAGGAAACCCCATTGTCACAGTACAGATCTTTGGCCACTCCTTTTCAAACAAATTAGTTGATTTGGGGGCAGCGATTAACATCTTAACTACATAAACTTGCGAGAAGCTATGTATAATAGCCTTGGAACCCACATCTACCTTGCTAGAACTTGCAGACAGATCTGTTATCAAACCAGAAGGTATATTACAAGACATCTTGGTTTTTGTGGTCTCATGGGAGTACCCATCAGACTTTTTAGTTATTAACCCAAAAAGTAGGTTAGATGGGCATCCCCTGATATTGGGATGACCTTGGTTAGTGACGACCGATGCTTACATAGGCTGTCGAATAGGCAACATGACCATTGCTAGAGGAGATGCCATAAATAATATTTCCATATACCCCCATGCAAAACCAAGTCTTCCCACTGTAAATATTCACAAATAACCACATACATACTAGGAACAAAACATTCATTCACCACTGACAATTGTTGAAGAACTTGAATTCAAAGATCAAACTAAAGACGATGTAATAAATAACTTCATGAACCAACCATCTACTTTAGAAAATTTAAAGTGCCAAATGATAAAATCAGTTCTTGATAACGAAGCACAGGAGGACCCCTTAGCAGACATTGCTGACCAACACATACCCACGACTACTATTTGCAACATCATGCCAATTGAAATTGAACTAGGAAAATTTTTAAATATCAATGGCATTCTGGATAGTAACCAACAACAAAAGCTCGTTAAAATTTTACAAAACTATAAGGGAGCCTTTTATTAGGACTACCCAGACATGAAGGGTACAAATCCTCAACTATGCACACATCACATTTATACTGAAAAGGATGCTCGACCTATTAGACAGCCTCATCGGAGGTTACACCCGCATCTGAAAGACATTGTAAAAGATGAATTACAAAAGTTGCTAGATGTAAACTTCATTTATCCTATTTTAGACAGAAAATGGGTCTCTCCTCTAGTAGTCGTTCCTAAAAAGAATGGTAAGTGGTGAATCTGTGTGGATTACTGAGAACTGAATAAAGCAACACAGAAATACCACTTCCCCCTCCCTTTTATTAATCAGGTCCTTGATACATTGGCAGGAAAGCGGTTCTTCTCTTTTCTTGATGGTTTCAGTGGTTACAATCAAATCCAGATAGCCCCCGAAGACCAAGATAAAATGACCTTTACCTGCCCCTGCGGTACATTCTCCTATAGGGTATTTCCGTTTGGACTATGCAATGCTCCAGTAACATTTCAAAGGGCCATAATCAACATTTTTTCTTATTTAATAAATGAAGGGCTCGAGGTTTACATGGATGACTTTACTCCATATGGAGATGACTTTGATCAGGCACTGCAAACACTAGAAAAATTATTGGAACGATGTATTGTTACCAGATTATGTTTGAGCAACGAAAAGTGTCACATGATGATGACCGAAGGAGTGATCCTAGGACACTACATCTATGCAGTTGGAATACAGGTAGATTCGGCAAAGGTAGAGGTAATTCTTTTATTAGCCACACCCTATACTTAGACAGAGGTACATAGTTTCCTTGGATATGCAGGGTACTACCATAGGTTTAAAAATAATTTCTCACAAATTGCTACACCCTTGTAATGCATTAACTGGAAATGTTGAATTCCAGTGATCTGACAAATGTGACACTGCTTTTCAGATTTGAAGAAACTGGTCTCGAATGCACAAGTCTTACGCGACCCCAATTGCGATTTGTCTTTTCACATTTCCTCAGATGCATCTGATACAACGATAGGGGCGGTTCTCGGTCAATAAGAGGATGAGAAGCCCTACGTTATTTACTATATCAGTAAGAATCTCACTCTTGCCGAATTGAACTATAAATTGACTAAAAAGGAGTTCTTGGTTTTCATTTATGCTATTAATAAATTTAGACATTATATAATTGGCTATCAAGTATTCTTGTATACCGATCAATCTGCCATTAGATACTTAGCTAATAAAACTATTACAAATGGAAGAGTGACTCGTTGGTTATTGCTTTTACAGGAGTTTGATATAACTATCAGGGACCGTCCAGGAAAAGAGAATGTAGTTGCAAATTTCTTGTCTAGAGTTCCAAAGTCAAATGACCCACTAGCGATGGATGATCAGTTCCCTGATGAGAATTTGTTTGTTGTATTAGTAAAAACGCCATGGTACGCAGATGTAGCGAATTATCTGGTAGTAGGAAAGCTGCCAAGACACTTGAGAACAAAGGAACGTAAGCTGATTGTTTAGCGCAGTGCTATATTCTCCCAGATCAGTGGACATATTTTCCATACAGGAGCTGATATGCATATACGTAGATGCATCTGAGAAGATGAGATTTATGAAATATGAAGGGACCATCATGATGAACCATGTGGCAACCATTTTTTAGATCGCAGGATGGGGCACAATGTATTACAAATCGGCTACTATTGGCCTACAATGTTTAAAGATGCCAAGAAATATGTCCAAGCCTGTGATAGTTGCCAAAGAATGGGTTGCCCTAGCCAATATGACGAGATGCCATTGCAGCCAAAGTTGGTAGTATAACCTTTTGAACGATGGGCGCTGGAATTTGTTGGGCCATTCAACCCACCATCGAATCAGAATACCTACATACTGGTTTCCACGGATTACATGACGAAGTTGGTAGAAACAGTGGCTTTGTCGAGAGCTACAAAAAAATCTGTGATCAATTTTCTTTTTGAGCTATTTGTGTGGTATGGTTTACCTATGGAACTGATAACTGATGGAGGGGCACAATTTGTGGGAAATAAAATCACGGCCACTCTAAAGAACCACCATGTCACCCATAGAGTCACCTCTCCCTACCACCCACAGGCGAACGGGCATGTCGAAAGCACCAATAAAGTCCTTGAGGCAATTCTCACTAAAACAATTTCAACACATCATTGGGATTGGGCTACTAGACTGCCAGAGACCTTGTGGGCTTATTGCACAACGTGGAAAAACACCACTGGCTATTCTCCGTACCATCTGGTATTTGGAAGGGAACCAATTTTTCCTATTGAATTTGAAATAAAGACTCTGAGAACAACCCAGAAAGTGGGGCTGGATTTGACAGAGGCCCAAGTTAGAAGACTCCAACAAATAAATGAATTGGATGAAGCATGACAACTTGCTCTACAACACACTACAATTATTCAACAACAACGAGCTAAGTGGCATGACAATGTCATAAAAAATAATACATTCTAGAAAGGATATTGGGCACTCCTCTACGACTCCAGATTCCAAGACTTCCCGGGTAAGTTACAAACAAGGTGGCTCGGGCCATACGAAATTCAAGCAGTGCATAGCAACAATACCATTACCTTGACCACCATAGATCGATCTGGCTCCGCCTTTCGAGTCAATGGACACCGGGTGCGCCTCTATCATAAACCACTTACGAAAGAGTCTTTCTACCAGCAGGTGCATGATGACCCCAGCATACAAATTTTAGCTGCATGGGATGATGGCCTAAGAGCTTTAAGTTCATAAAAATTTGTTATTTCCTCTTATAAATATTTTATATATGTTTCCTACAATTTATAGTTATTCTCTTTGTTGTACTTAAGAATTCCATCTCTTTTTCATTATTTTGATGCTCACAACTGCATTCTTTTTATTTTTTTCTTTCTTTTGTGTGTTTTGCTGTTAAATCCATTGAACAATTGCTGTTCAATTCAATTGAACAATTTCCGTTCAATTTAATCAAACGACTGTGTTTTTAGTGTATTTATTTCTATTGTTCAAACCATTGGACAATTGTTGTTATATCGAATTAAACAGTTGTTGTTCAATTGAATTGAACAACTGTTGTTCAATTCAAATGAACGACTGTTTTTTTGTTGCTTGATTTTATTTTTGATGTTCAATCCATTGAAAAGTTGATGTTCAATCGAATTGAACATTTGTTGTTCATTCGAATTGAACAACTGTTGTTCAATCGAATTGAATAGCTTTCGTTCAATTCGAATGAATGGCTGTGTTTTCTTAGTGTGTTTAATTCTATTGTTCAATCGAATTGAACAGTTGTCGTTCAATTCAAATGAATGATTGTTTTTTTGTTGCGTGATTTTACTTTTTTTGTTCAAAGCCATTGAATAGTTGATGTTCAATTGCATTGAACAACTGCCATGCAAACCAATTGAATGACTGATTTCTTTTCTAGCATTTTTTTTCTTTTCTTTCTCTGTTTTTCGCAATTTTTTTGTCTTTTGATGATTTCTTTTCGAATAGCCACTTTTCCTTTACACATACTCGCCATAAAAACCATTTAAAAGGAATTGGCACCTGAAGAGGAGAAAAGCAGTGATATTACTAATATTATTATCTTTTGAAATTTCGATGGAAATCTCTACTTCAGAAGCTGACATGGTTTATCTGTATAATGAAGGTTGGATATCTCCTGTTTAGACATATTATTACACAATTAATTTTCATAGTCTTATGCTGGTATATCTTTTTACACTCTCAATTAGTAATTCTCTTTGACATAAGGATATAGGAATAAGAGTATTAATTATATTGGCATTCTTTTTACTTCTTACACCATCCCTAACTCTTAAGGAGTTAATGAGCCTCCCTCCATTTATAAATAAAAAGAAAAATATTATGTCTATGTGCAAGTTTTTTAAGAGAGAATAGGGGGTCTTATCACAATCCAACCTACCATGATCATAAGGGTTTAACAGGTGACAATCTCACAATGGCCAACACACTAGGGTAGTGACCTTCTCGACAGCTAAAAATGCTTGAAGGATAGGAGGTCTCGTCATGAGCCAGCCTGATCACTCTGTTACAATCGCCGTGAATGGCACTATGACTATCTGGACACCACACCAACACACTGGTCTCTCCATAAAACAAGCAAAATGTCTACTTTTAAAAAAGAAAATATTATGTCTATTTGCAAATTTTTTTAAGAAGAGAGAATAGGGGGTTTCATCATGAGCCAACCTACCATGATCATAAGGGTTTAATAGGTGACATTCCCACAATGGCCATCACACTAGGGTAGTGACCTTCTTGACAAATAAAATTGATTGAAAGATAGGAGGTCTCATCACGAGCCACCCTGATCACTCTGTTACAATCCTCGTGAACGACACTATGACTATCTAACCACCACACCAGCACAGTGGTCTTTCCATAAAACAAGCAAAATGTATACTTAAAAAAAAAATATTATGTCTATGTGTAAATTTTTTTCAGAAGAGGGAATAGGGGTCTCATCACAAGCCAACCTACCATGATCATGAGGGTTTAATAGGCGATATTCCCACAGTGGCCAACACACCAGGGTAGTGACCTTCTCGAAGGACAGGAGGTCTCATCATGAGCCAACCTAATCACTCTATTAAAATCCCCGTGAATGGCACTATGATTATCTGGCCACCACACCTGCATAGTGGTCTCTCCATAAAAAAAGAAAAATTTCTACTTTTAAATAGAGGATTATGGCTCATTTCTGGGTTAAAAAAGCAACCCTATTGAGGCTATGGATGCCTGTTGGCAGCAATGGCTTTGATTGTGGTATCGAAGTATTTTTATAACAATAGAAAATTACTTTTATATGCCCTATTTCCTATTGATCCATTCCTGATGATAAATGCATTGCTTGAATAAGTGTTATCACTACCTACCCACATAATTAACTATAAGTGAATTATCTTCTCATGTCGAATTAAGGGATGACAACATCAATCATAATCTGTCACCTGTCATGCCTCCGTCATACTATGCCATCAAAATAGGACATCCTTTCATAATAATTGCTACTTCGCTTTTCTCCCCTTCTTAGGTCATTTCCATCTGATGTGCAATTGTGATGATTACCAACTTCTGACCTTTACTTCGTGTGCATTCATGATTGTTACTATCTTTCCTCTTTTCTTGAGCTTTAAGGCCCTGGACGCCCTTCTCTCATACATTTGTGATGATTACCAACTTCTGACCTTTACTTCATGTGCATTCATGATTGTTACCATCTATTCTTTTTTCTTGAGCTTTAAGGTCGTGGACACCCTTCTCTCATTGGAGGGGGTACAAATATTCATAATGAATAAGCATGCGAATTAACCATGCAACTCCCTTCGGATATGCTGATTGGATGAGAGAATCACTACATTTACGTCATGAAGTCACATCTTTAATAATATATTTTATAAAATCAGCATGTAGTGTTTATGTTGTTTTAACTAACAAAGTCAAAAGAAACGCATGCAGAAAGGTGAAGAAACCAGTTTTGAAAACACAGTAGCCATGGGTGGAAATTCTCTCCGCAATGAACCCACAATTTTTCAAACCTCAGAATCAGCTCGCACCGTTCTCCAGCAAGATGGTTGGATTCCATATCTACATAGACTACAAGGGTTTAATACAGAGACAACAATTGAATTCGTGCAAAACTTGCGGGAAGGGAATACCATAGTCAAAGGAAGAATGACACCAGTCTCTGAAGAAATCATCGTTGAGGTCTCCGGACTTCCAATAGAAGGAGAAACATGGAATGATAAACACGTCCTTATATAGGAAGAAATTTCAGTGTACCAAGACCCAGGTGAGCCACTGGAACGAAAAGGGAAAGGTATTAATCCTGCATCCTTGCAGAAGCCTAGGCAAGAATTGGCAGTATTCATTCATAAATATATCACATGCGATGGATGCCAGGATGTGGTAAAGTCCCGTCAACTTAAACTATTAGCTGTTCTCAAGCGAAAATTTTCTGCTAATTTTCCCTTTTTCCTAAATTCTGTATTGCATGATACTGCTGTTAGAATTAGAAGAGCTAAAAACCATCAAGTATTTTTCAGTCACCATGGCTTGATTAAATTGATTATCATTCATGAGTTAAACAAACATTAGATTACATGGGAAAAATTTGTTAATCCTGCCCTGCCTGCCCCTAAAGAAAACCCTGATAGAGCAGAAATTGAAAACCCTAGAATAGCCATACCCAGGAGAGCAAGAGGGAAGAGAACCCATGTTTTTACTAGAGAACCAGGAAAACGGAGACAGTCTGAAAGGTTACAACTACGACAAAACAAATCTATATTGACAGATGATACAAGACCATCCCATACACCACCTCTGAGCCCTCAAAATATGCCTTTACAAGACTACGAGGAAGAAATGGCTCAAGTACTAGAGCAAATGAGAACATCTTGCTAATTTGGGAACCCATCTGAACAATCAGAGGAACAGAGGGACCATTGAACCAGTCTACCTTTGCTAGCAGCTCTGGCCATACTAAAATCCTAACTTCCAAGGATGAATCACAGGATTTTAGGGCCTTATCTCCATCTTATAATGAATGTATGAGTAGGGAAGACCAGAGAGAGAGAATATCTGAGTTTGGAAACTAGTGAGGGGATATTGTTCTATTAGAACGGGACACAATTATTGAGACAATTCCCCTAACACCTGAAGAAAATATTATTCCACCTAGTCAGGACATCAATGCTGAAAGAACCTCTTGGACGCTTGAAGAAAACATCATTTCTGATAACCTTAGAATTGGCACAACTATTCCTGAACCTGAAGCCACTGCTAGTCCTTCTCCTGCCAAAACCCCTCCAAAAGAAAAATCAGTTGTATTAAAATTAAGAAAAATGAGTAAGAGATGCAGAAATTAAGGAAAACAGTAAAGCAACTAAGGGAATGGTTGAAAGAAGAAGACAAGGATTGGAAGCCTAAGAAGGAATTAGCTACCATGGGAACCCAAAAAGATTGTGTTACCCAAACGGTAGATACTGCTGAAATTTCTGTACAGACTGATTTAATAAATACTGCCGAAGTCTCTGTGCAGAATGAATCGATACTTGAGGTGGATAAAAATACCTAGACAAATTTTGACACCCAAACAATAGAGACTGTTGAAATCTCTGTTCAAACTGATTTGATACTCATAGAAGACACAAGAATTCAAACAGAGGAAACACCTGCGTACACTCCTTTGGTAGAAAAACCTGCAAATCAAAAGCTTCTCGATAAATTAACTCAAGTTCAACATGAATTAGCCTAGTGCAAGAAGGAAGTAGTGTCTTTGCAAGAACATCGGGAATTAATTAAATGATTGCAAGACCTTTCTGCAACTGAACATAAAACCTTTGCCCAGCTTAGGGAAGAGAGAGTAAAAGTGAAAAGGGCACAAGATCAATTGGAATAGGCTAAGAAGCAAACAAGTATGGTTTTTTCTCTTTACTCAGATGTATTGACTTGCAGAGAAACAACCACTAACTATGTTTTTTTTTAGTAGAAAGATATTTATTGTTGAAAATCAAATCTGTCAGGGCAGGGAAGCCCACTACTTTTAAAACCATTGAAGAATTTGTCCAATGTTGCAATGAGAAGGATGAGCAGGTCTAACATCTTTTGTGTGAATTGTATTTGCACAATTTCTCTATAGAAGAGGATAGAGACAGTAACCCCAGACCCTTCATAAGGGACGTTGAGTTCCAAGATTTTTTGTCCTTTGCCAAAAATCAGACCAGATGGGCTAAGGCCTACAATGCCCTTCCAAAAAAAAAACATGGCTTAGATCTATGGGTCAGAGGGGAATCTAACAAACCCCTATATTTGTTTACTCAACATAAGAAGTTTATGCAACAGAAAGGAGTGATAGCCAAATTGGGACCTATTCACAAGGATATTGTGCATAACGGTCAGACACACTTCCAGGATATTCAGGAAGAAGCATTAATAGTAGCCAAACATAGATGGAAAGCCTCTACAAATAATGTTAAGAATAGAGAACCATTTGGGTATAGGAACTTTAAAGCTGCTGCTTCTCATTTTCTTCTGTACAGTAACCTAATTTTGAATATGGGTCCTACATGGATAGGGTGCAGATACATATGCCCCATCATCTGGTACCCTCCTGAAGACTATCATCATGATTATGAGTTACTAGAGGGGCACACAAACTCAACATTTTCAAAGATAAAACATAAACATGGTTTTATACTTTACAAGGAAGAAGTATATCCTGCATATTATTTAACCGAGATACACCTTAACCATCTGTTTGCACGAGGACATGCAAAAAGGTAAGCAGGGGAGTATGTTGGGCTGAGGAGAAGGTACATTTCACCCCTATATTTACCACTATTTGACATTTACTTTTATATATTTTTCCTTCATCTTAGCAATAAAGTAAAGGAAAATAATGCAAAAGTAAGGTAGAATGAATTATTGATAAACAATATGTTTAATAGCATAAAAAATGATTGTTGCAGTCTTTATGGATAGGGAAGCGAACAGCCAAAATGCTGACCAGGATGACCAAATGACAACATATAAGAAAAGTAAATGGAATCGTATCGGCTCCTATGAATTAGCGGAAGATGTATAGGCACACCTACTCTTGGAGTATTCAGTTGATAGCCACAAAGCGGCAGGATCTCCTAATGGGGAGGATCTGCTACTCTATTTTATTTTTCCTTTAAGCTATAAAAGGCTGGAGGTGAAAGATACGAGAGACAATTCATGTATTATAATTTTCCTATAATAAATGTATTCGGATAGAATTGTCAAGTTCGTGCTAATGTATTGCTCTATTGATTAATGAAGATGATTTTTTATTTTTATTTTATTTTTATTTTTTTAATTTTTTTTTTTTCAGTATAAACAACTTCTGAGTATTTCTTAGTAGAATGCTTCTAGAGGCTTCGGGCCCAGCCCTGGGGGTTCTCCTACTATTCTGTGCTATACGTTTATTTACAGAACTTTCAATTTCAGTGATCCTTTGTGTTTCATAGCATTCTCATTCAATTGGTTAATTGCAGGTGTGATATGTTATAACTTCCTTTTCAATAGATTAGATTTATCATTAATGTTCTTTTACCAGGAAGTGGCACTTTTACATTTGTTAGACTAGTTTCAGTGTGATTGCTGTTCAATTCTGCATACAATTATTTCTTAAATCCTTCCATCATAAATGTGAACGTTTGGTTTGATGTTTAATTCCGAATGATGCTATTAATTGATTAATAAAGAATTCCATTGCAAAATCTAGAATAATTGATTGTTGTTCAATTCATTAGGATTGTTGTTTAATTAATTAAAGTAGTTGTTCAATTCATCAAAGCGTGCTATTCAATTGCAACCTATTCTTTATTTCAGTATTGAGTGCTCATTTCTTCATAATATTGCAACATGATTTTCTCCTTTGATTAATTTGAAGTATTTAATAGTTCACTTTCAAGTTGGTTTGATAGAACTTCGAGAATTAGATAATATTTCTTACAACGATCTAGAGTAGTTAACCTTTGATGTCACTTGCATATATTTTTCTTACACTCTCAAAATAAAAATACTTTCCCTGGGTTGATAATTAATGTAAAGAATTAAGGTTACCCTTAAAACAATCACCCTTTTGACCCAACAACCTTCACACAAGGAATGTTTCAACAATACATTCTATCACCAACTATTCTACACTCCAATGGCTTGACAATGGAGGACATGGGGGTAAGATATGTTCTATTTATATGTGCATGGGTAACTAGACCATTTAATATGGTCTCTTTGTTGGAAATGAGTTCACTACTGAGGTGGGGGGGTGGGGGGTGAATCAATAGTGCTAGGATTAATTAAACCTTTAACTCATTTTACCAAAAACACCCAGTTGATAGAAATTCATCATTTAGTCACATATATAGCATGTAAAATAAATAGATGATCAACACAAAAAAACCATGAAAAATATGAATCATGCACACAAGAAAACACAAATATTTATGGTGGAAAACTCCCTCAAGGGAAAAAAACCACCTGTTGATGTTGCTACTCAAATATTATATTAAGTGTTGAACGCATTAGTACATGGAATAGTTATACCCCACTAGCTGTAAGACTCATATTCTATGATAGTCTATGAGCACTACCAGTTAGAAAGAATCTTCTCTCATAACTCTACGGACACCCGTTCGTTGGAAGCCACCACAACCAACAATCCTTGCCCAACTCTACTAGACTTTGGAGAAAACTACTTCTTGTACTAAATTTCTAGCTAGAAGCCCCCCACCTTCTCTATGAAGTGTCTTATATAAAGCCTCAATTCCTTCAAAACCTCCACGTGAACCATGTTTCATACATTTTCAAAGTGGGTTCTCAAATCTGCTCAACATGAGCAACCTGACAACCTCTCTCTGATCTGATATGAAAATGGAAAATGTACACTGATGAACGCACACCTCAACTTTGCTACAAATATACAATATGTTTATACAAGCATTGTAGCCCTCTCTCACACTCTTCACTCAATACACACCATCCAAAAAATCATTACTTACACACAAGTATATAGAAAACTATCCTCATCAATCTCGAATCCAATACCATGGGAAAATAATAAGGTAATACCAATACCAAGTTTAAATACTAGGCAAGCTAAAATGCCACGTGCAAATACCATGTAATACCAATTCCAAGTGTTAATACCAGGAAATCCAAAATACCACGTACAAATACCATGGTAATACCAATACCAGGGACAAAAACAAAGGTATATTTTTCTAATACTCAGATCCTTGGCCGCACACACCTAACTACTAGAACTCGACCACAACCACATGCATTGCACTGAAAGATTTCGGTTTAAGCCTTCCAACCGCACGCATGAGCCTACATCCATCCAGTCAGGGTAGAGCATAGGGAAAAACAAAAACTTCTTAGCCCATACCTTTATCAACTTGTTCCATAACTCTTCTAGCATTTGTACAACTGCCAAATCATAAGTGACATAGCACCACATATTCATATATCATGGATAAACCCCACACAAGCCATAGATCATATTTCATAAGAGACATTCCAAAAACAAAAAACCATCTACACACAAGCCACTTGTAAAGAAAACACCTGCCATAACAATTGTTGTGGTGTATTTGTCGCACGGGTGTACGAAATCACACCATCTTAAAGAGTGTGGTCTACTCTTTAAACTATTGGTAACAAGCAGAAAGTGGGGGAGATCAAAAGCATAACATTTAATGAAAAACATTATGCTAAAGTATGCTCTGGTTAAACTAAAACTAAAACCCAAATATACATAAGCTATAAAGAGAGTCAAAAGGATAATAATACAAATGATGGCTCGATGGCCTCTTCTTATTAAATGTTTGAAATGCAAAAGAAATATTACCCACTTGCCAAAGGGCCCCTAGGAAATGGCTCTAGGTCCCAATGCAAGGATGTTGCCTTCCAAGCTCTGCCTCTGATGCAGTCTCCCTCTCCCTCTCTGCTATTGTGGACTAAGATGTTGGGTGGCCAACGATAGAGTCCTCTTTAGCTCCAGCTTTGGGTCACACACTGCTGGTGTTGCTTGGGAAACTTTTGCAAGCATAGCAATGTGATCACCATGTATTCATCTCTTGGTGGATTTATATAGGTGAGTTTCAAATCCTCCTTCCCTCCCTTGGTACATGATGGATAGTGACCCAAGGGAGAGGTATGATTCCATTGTGTAATCAAATATTATTTTGTGTGCTCACATATTGTCTAAGGAGGCGTTGGTGGCTGTCCTTAGGCGGCTTTCACATAAGGAGTAACTGTCCTTTTCTTGGTGTGGTCCTAGAAAGCAAATTTTTTCCATTTCCAGGAATGCGCGCTTATCGGGAAAAAAGGTGCGTAGGAGGCGCTCTTCTTGAAGGATAAAGCACGCAATTCAACATTTATGACTAGTTCAAATCTGATTTTCTCAAAACCTTAGTGATTTTAAATACTTCTTGATTCCATAATGTGTTCCTGCCCTGTAAATCCTTAGGCTTGACATTAATTGATGTCGTCTTCTGCTGTACGATTTTCCAGTGTTAACAGTTTCCCCCTAATGTGTGAGGTCTAGGAAGAACTGTATAGCCAAAATACATTATAGTTTCTTTTCTATATCGTACGTAGAGAGAGAGAGAGAGAGAGAGAGAGAGAGGCTTGCGTGAATTTTGGAATTGAAAACACCTTGCACCGTTTCCAAGATAACCATGGCCTAAGGGACCCCCTACAAGTAGACAAAATATACAACATATTTACAAAATTTCAACGAGGCGAGCATGTCCCATGCTCGTGATGCTATGGCTAGTTAAACAAAATTGATAGATACATGTGATGTCTGTGCCACTACTGTGGTAGTGATGCTGGTGGTTGTTGACGACGATTACTGACGCCCTCAAGAGCGTTTTTTCTTTGACGATAGGTGGAATGTGGTACCCATATGTGTAATCTTGGTATGGCATATCCCTGCGCAATATACGCATATGTAATGGTTGGGACCTTCCCGTGTAAGCATTGTTGATAGAGACACTTATGGAGGCACGGGTCTTTGATGGATCTGATAAAAGTGCAACGGTTGTAAGGTAAGATACCATCTTGACATGAAAGATTTTGCTGTAGCTGAATTTCAGGAGGATCGATGACATCTGTGGACAATGATGTCTCCCATAGTGCCACCTGAGGATACCCCTTTGCATGGGGAGGGGTAATCCAAGGTACTACTTCCTTTTTGGAAAAGAGGTGTCGAGGTCGACAAAAAGGAAGCCTTAATCGAACCATGGGTCGCCAACCTGAGGGGTCGGGGACCTAGGTGTGATGGGTTTAACATAGGCATGCTGGTGAGAGGTGACTGAAAACAGATGATGGGGATTCAGTGGCCCGAGGTCGAAGTATACTTTAGCAGCTTGGTGACAGACATAGTTATTTCTGAAGGGAAAATCCCTGGAGTCAGTAGGACTTCTAGGGCGAGTGTCAACCGGCTATGAATGTCGTGAATGTGCATGTATGGTGGATGAAATAATTTGACCAAGGGGAATGAGGGACTGCTGCCATGGGAGAAAAGGTGAAATATGAGGGCGAAGGGCATCGTTTGCAGTCTTTGTACACTTACCGAAAGAATAAAATAATGAGGTTTGGTTTGTATAAAACACAAAGACGGGTACCCCAAAACATGAAAAGGGGTCTCCCATTGAAGGTGTGAGGGCAGTGTTTTGCTGGGGGTGGGGTTCCCATTGGTTGGTCTCATGTGCAGGGTTGATGAAGAAGAAAATGTCGCAGATGGGATTATGCTGATGGAGGTATGGTGGGCAAAATGCAATGCGCAGAGGTGCACTTTCAATATGCTTGTACAACCTGGTTGTTCGGGAAGGGGGTTTGAGTTTGAATGGTAAGCTTGACCTTATGCATGATAGATGGATGGGCATGAGGTGCTTCCCGGACTGAAATGGTATGGCCATTGCATCACTTGTGCGATGATATATGGTCTACTTTGGGTGACGAGCGCCATGGAGGGGAGGCTCTATCGACCAACACAGACATTTATTATATGCAGGGTGAGGTGATGATAAACGTGCTCGGGTATGAGAATCCCATGGTTTATTTATGATGAAGAAATGATGTCAGGATATGAAAAGTTTTATGGGACTCTATCATGCTGAGAGTAGAATGATACCTGCTCCGGAACTTTCAGTGGACGGTGTTGTGAATGGTTTGTGGGTTCTTCCTACAAAAAACAACTACCTCAAGAGAAAGCATCTTCTTTTCATCAAATATTATTGAAAAACATGAACTTTAGAAAGGGAGATGGGAGGGTGCATACCTGCTAGCGCTGATTTTTTTTTATTTTTTTTTCCTGGAAAGCGAATGTGTGGCGTTGCTTTCGTTTGCTTGGGATTTGTTACTTGGATCCTAGTTTTGATTTCAGTTAGGGTTTCCCCTAGACTGAGATCATGGGGGGCATTTTCGATTACTGCCCCCTGTCTAGGATCTCCCCGAATACCGATTACTGCTGCCTAGGTGACCTTAGGTCAAAGACCCGACCAAGCCGTCTGTAGAAATCGATGTGCTTGATAACTCAAGAGGATGAGTGTTGAGGAGGTAAATCCCATTTGCGGACAGAGGCGATCCCTACTAGTCCAGCAGGGGTCTAGCAACAATCATCAAATGCTATAGCGCAAGTTCCTAATTGCGAATAAATATACCAACGATGGAGGCCTACCTGGAGTCCAGTGCTATGATTCATAGAAGAGACAACGTTCCCGTTCCTCAGCCTTGGCAGATCACGATCCCCACGATCTCCATGAATGGACACCTGCACATGCAAGAAACAACACGAATACAAGCATAAAATCCAGAATACGCAACTATATATCAGTCAGAAAGGATATAACTCATTATTAACATAAGCGAAAAATAGAGTGGAACCATAACCGGTAGTCATTCATTAATAAACAATCGAAAGAGAGTACAACCAATGTTCTGACGCCGCGGTCTCCTTCGGAAGGGTCCCCAGTCATTCATGTCTCGTGAAGCTCGCCAGGAAAGGGCAAACCTCTCTAGAGTCTCTCGACGATAGTCTCCTTACTTGAGTCGGACTTAAGGGAAGAAAGAGGGCTCTTACAGCACAAAGGCTCTTGGGAATTTGGAGATTCAAAGCTTAGGCACTTCAAGACTAGCTTGCAATGGCAATGGGAAAGCTTTTATAGATGGGGAAGGAGGGAGTTTGGATCCCTATTATTGTGGGATTGGCCCTATCATCAAGGAAGGTTCCATGAGAGGTGGCAAACCACTTCCCTTCCATGGAATTCCCGTAGCCAAACCTCCCAACTCAAGATAGGCAATGGTTTCTGAGTTTGTTGAAACACAACTTCCGCCATCTTTATTTAAAAAACACTCCTTAAATTGGCTGGCGCGACTGCTGCTCTGGGACAGAGCACCAGTTGGCGTGGCCTCTTTGTAGGATTTTCCCCATTGGCGCGAGTGATGAAATGTCTGCCTGCGCCAATGCAAAAGGAGATGTTTTCATGGTTTTTTGCAAGGAGATGTCTTTAGGGAAATTGAAGATCATGTTTAGAGGAATGCATTGATGATGATTTCAAGGCATGACAATGTTCACAGGTCACAAAATGGGTCCTCCATTGTGCGGGACGGGGAATGGCAGGGACGATGACAAATTGTTGTGTAACATTGTTGAGGAGGTAAATCCCCTCTGCGGACAGAGGCGATCCCTACTAGCCCAGTAGGGGTCTAGCAACAATCATCAAATGCTACAGCGCAAGTTCCTAATTGTGAATAAATAGACCAATGATGGAGGCCTACCTGGAGTCCAGTGCTATGATTCGTAGAAGAGACAGTGTTCCCGTTCCTCAGCCTCGGCAGATCACGATCCCCACGATCTCCGTGAATGGACACCTACACATGCAAGAAACAACACGAATACAAGCATAAATTCCAGAATACACAACTCTATATCAGTCAGAAAGGATATAACTCATTATTAACATAAGTGAAAAACAGAGTGGAACCATAACCGGTAGTCATTCATTAATAAACAATCGAAAGAGAGTACAACCAATGTTTTGACGCCGCGGTCTCCTTCGGAAGGGTCCCCAGTCGTTCACGTCTTGCGAAGCTCGCCAGGGAAAGGGAAAACCTCTCTAGAGTCTCTCGACGATAGTCTCCTTACTTGAGTCGGCCTTAAGGGAAGAAAGAGGGCTCTTACAGCACAAAGGCTCTTGGGAATTTGGAGATTCAAAGCTTAGGCACTTCAAGACTAGTTTGCAATGGAAATGGGCAAGCTTTTATAGATGGGGAAGGAGGGAGTTGGGATCCCTATTATTGTGGGATTGGCCCTATCATCAAGGAAGGTTCCATGAGAGGTGGCAAACCACTTCCCTTCCATGGAATTCCCGTAGCCAAACCTCCCAACTCAAGATAGGCATTTGGTTTCCGAGTTTGTTGAAACTCAACTTCCGCCATCTTTATTTAAAAAAACACTCCTTAAATTGGCTGGCGCGACTACTGCTCTGGGACAGAGCGCCAGTTGGCGCGGCCTCCTTGTAGGATTTTCCCCATTGGCGCGAGTTGTGAACTTTCTGCCCGCGCCAATGCAAAAAGAGATGTTTTATGATTTTTTGCAAGGAGATGTCTTTAGGGAAATTGAAGCTCATGCTTAGAGGAATGCATTGATGATATTTTCAAGGCATGATAATGTTCACAAGTCACAAAATGGGTCCTCCATTGTGCGGGACGGGGAATGGTAGGGACGGTGACAAATTACTGTGTAACAGATGCCCCCTAAAGTATGAGGCCCGAGAGAGAGAGGGGTGAAATGCTTTACGAGAACATATTCAATCGAAGGCCCCACCGTCGAAAAACCTACGGAGAAAATACAACCGATATCTCAAGTACATAATGTATATGCGTATGGGCGCACCATCCAAAACTATAGCACACCATAATCCCGGACGAGGGTATGGGCGCAGCCATCCAGCGAGGATCAAATAAATAGACTCAGGTATGGTCGCAGCCATCCAATTAGTGAGTCATGTACAAAATGATAATAATCCACAATCGCAACCTGGATTACAACAGACACAGTCCAGGGTCTTGCGCTCCATCTCGACCCAAATAAAGTACAAGTTCAGCATGCGAATATGTGAGCTGAAGTCGAACATGCAAGAACATCGTCTGATTACCAGCCAATGATGAGAGCTGTTAACAGACGTGAGAAGGACCACCAATAATGACAATGGCCCTCAAGGTACTACAGGTACAATCTACGGCGTGTGAATCAATGAGCTGGTGCCGAACCCCCGTAGAATCACTCGATCGGAGGCCAATGATGAAAACCCCACGTCAAATGTGACGAACCTGCCATTGAAGCAGCATGTAGGCCCTGCTGCAATCATGGAGGATTCTCTATATCAACCTTCGGGATATGAATTACTCTGCATAGAATTGACCTTGACTAAGGGCCATAATGTTTCCCACATCATCGACATGAGACAGAGGAACATGATGTTTTGTTGTGAATCAGTATCGTCTGAGAATCAGAGGAAGGTTGATATTCGCAGAGGTCAACTTCTCTTGAACATATAAATGGCACGACAATGAGTTTGGTAGCATTTGACATCAACGAATCAGAGGTCATGGCGACGAGGCAAAGAGCAAATGAGAGGTCAAAAAGGATCACCCAAACCCACGGAGGCAAGTGAGAAAACGAGATGAGATGTCCCCAACCCGACACGAATGCAGACAAGTGCCATGTTCAAGAGCGACATACTGCTGACACGATAATGATTGTGGTTCCATTTTCTCCCACCATTTCTGGTGAGTACCCCAATTATTTTGATAACAAGCTTGAAGGGGATAGCATATGCTTGTATTACAATCCATTTTCACAAGGAATCCATCCTAGTACATTTAACGAGCCCTAGGAAGGAGGAACTCGGAGAATGTCATTTCGACTGAATCCAATGTCATCAGGGTTTAACGAGTCTGACAAAGGAAGAACTCGATGTCTTTTCATGTTTAGAGAGTTTGAAAACACAGCAAAAAGTAAACTCCAGAGGTCCCTTTTCGTAGATAGTTTCTCAGATCCGAAAAGGTAGAAAACAATATCCGAGAAAACCTCCTAGTCGCGATAGGCTAGGGTATTCCTTTTTCGTAATCAATCTATCCCAGCTCGAAAAAGGGTTAAACGTATATTGGGTAGATGTCGATTCGTGTCCATTTTAACGAGATCGAAATGACAAGGGCCTCGGCATTCTTTTCATGTTTAGAGAGTCAGAAAAGAGCTGAAAGATGACTCCAAAGTGACTTTTTCGTGTATTTACCGAGTCCGAAAAAGTATAAAATACAACTCGTTTTCACCGTTAAAGTCGCGAAAAGCCTGTTGCTGCACATACCAAGCAAGCGTAAAACCCATTTTCGACATAACATATTAAAATATTTGATAAAAATAACTTTTAAAACCTATCCTATGTCAAAAAAGTTATAAATATGCCAAAATGGTAAAAAAAAATTTACATTTACTATTTACCTTGGTGAAAAGTAGCAGTGGTCCATTTGGTGTGCAAACTTCTGACGGTGATTGCGACAGATCCGATTTACCATTCAGGTTCTCGTCTGTGACAGGTAAGAGGCGCTTCCCTGTACTTCATTTCAATCCATTCTTTAATATTTTTCCCTCATGTATCAGCCCTATGTGGCCACTCTTTGAATTTTTAGGGCTGCGCTCATTGGCGCGGGTATCGGGCACGGACCCACGCCAATGGGCTTTTCCATGTAAAGGCCTCATGCCACGTGGTGCGACTGTTCACAAAACAGCCGTGCCAGCAGTCGAACCTAAATTTCCGCCTAAAAATTCGAGATTTTAACCAAATTGAATGAAATTTGAAGCCTACCAGAGATCTAATTAAGGGTTTGTGACCATGTGGATGCAGGAAATCAAGAAAAATGGTGATTGAATGGAAAGAAAGAGAGGATGGAGAAGAGGATGAACAGTCCATAGAAAGTGAGCTTGCAGGAATGCCCTCAGAAACTGTGGGCTGAAGAAGTTCTTCCTTACACCCTGTTTACGAGCTCAGCCCGAGCTCCTCCAGTATCTGATCAGTATTTGGGATGAACAGGAACAAGTGTTCAAGTTGTGAGACCAGGTATTGGAACTGGAGGTCTCCGATGTGTATTTCATAACCGGACTGTCTCGTAGAGGTCCGGTACCCATTCTGACTGGGAGCAGACCATCTGGCGAGAAGATGGAAGAAGTGATGGCACGAGTGTGCCCAAGAGCACAAATGGGATCAGGGAGCAAAAAGGTGGATATCCACACCATCCCTGAACTGGCATTGAGAGTTGTCCTACATACCATCACGCGGGCTGCAGGGTCATAGGCACTGCATGAGGCCACAAAGGCCCAACTCCTGCTGGCCTCAGAGTGCATGACTCCACTTTTGTTTGACTGGGCTACAACAGTAACAATCAACATGAAGAGATAGCTCACGAAATGCAAGAAATCCAAACTGAAATAGTTCGGCTACGGTTCCATATTGGTATCGTTTATTCTGGAATGATTACCAATCTTCCAAGGCCAAGGGGCCATTGTAGCTGAGCCGATTCCATGAGAGCCAAGAATGGCTCGCTGGGAAACACTAATGCCCAGAGCTGGAGGAGGCCAACAGATGTCGTGGAGGTCGGAATTTTTTGGGTGGTTACGGCGCCAGTTGATCATCGTGGAAGACTGGCCAAGGCGTGAACCGACTACCGGGAGACCCGCATCTCCCATCGCCGAAGGAGATGACCGGGGACGAGGAGTTGGGTAAGACCTCATGTTTTTTGATTTTTATGCTCTTTATGTTTTTTTTTTTGTTAATACACATTCTTCCTAACGTGTTGTATATATGGCGTGCATGTGGGCCCAGAGGCCACCGGAACGGTCTGTGTCAATCTCACTATGGACTCATTCCGGGGTAGGTCTTAGCTCGGGGAGAGGGCACAGGAGGAGAGGAGTCCCTCCGTGACCCCGAGGGCATTAGTGTTATACTAGCCTATGCTCGGCTGGCAGACGTACCGATGGCATACCAGCATCATACGGTGGGAGTTCCAAGTCGGATCCACCGAATCCTGAGACGCTTAGTGCGTGCAGTCACATGCTATCATGAGCACCATATGGATTAGCTCTTAGGATTTATACCACACCTATTTTTTGAGAGACGTATCATCTCCGAATGTACTTAAAACGATTATGTATATTTTGACTTTATGTGACACACTCAATGTAAACATTTCGATATCTATATATATATGCATATCTATTTCTGGATGAGTCTTTATTTACACGTGATGATGATTTACAAATTGTGCAAATGTCTGTCTAATACCAAATTTGCTACTGCATCTGTTAATGTATTCAAATGCCTGGGTATATGATGATATGTAATGTAGTCAAAATTCCTTTCCAGTAATCGAATACGCAGATACAAACGTAAAATGGACGGGTTTCTTACCGAATAGTGTCCGTTCAGCTGTAACACTACAAGTTGCGAATCTAGATACACGAGCAATTCATGGATACCAAGGTTTACTGCCTCGGTTAATACTTCTAACACAGCACTATATTCTGCGACGTTGTTCGTAGTACGTCCTAGACACACTCCTTGCAGGTTGACCAACTCACCAGCAGGATCATAGATTACCCAGGCTGCCGAAGACAGATTCCTGGTACTGCGGGAGGCACCATCCGCGAAACCAACAAATGGATGAATAGACATCTGCACAACCAGGAAGATCCGATCAGAAGAAAGATGTTTACAAGGCACACCACACCATACATGCACACAAATGAAAAACACACACCTATGTACACACACCACGCCAAGAAATCATTTCAGGCATAGTACTTTTTGAGGTACAGCCCATTTCTGGGCTGCGCCAGCGAAACTCCTTCATAATCTATAAGCTCGTAGGCCCCATTTTTCAAAACGCGTTTTACTATATAGGGCCCATGCCACATAGGCTGGAACTTACCGGCTCCAAGCTTGTCATGTGCTTGATCATACAGGAGGACGAGGTCTCCTTCGATAAAGGAACGAGGAGAAACAGATTGATCAAAATGAGTTTTGACCTTCTTCTTTTGTGCTTCAATAACCAAAGCAGCCAGACGACGGGTTTCATCTAACCGTTCCAGATACAGAAGATGTTCTTCCTCAGCAGAAGTATTAGGTAGAAGTTCCACAGCTAATTTCAACGAAGGAATCTCGCATTCAACTGGAAGAGTCGCTTCCAGACCATACACCAATTGAAATGGTGTGAACCCAGTTGCACTCTTTGCAGATGTTCGGTATGCCCAGAGAGCTGAGAACAGTTGGAGATGCCAATTGGATTTGTGAATACCAACTGTTCGCTGAAGCATAGTGACCAGAACTTTGTTCACTGCTTCAACCTGACCATTCGCCTGAGGGTAATATGGTGTTGAGCTGTCGTGATGCAAGCCCAACTTTTAAGTCAGCTCCGCCATCATATAATCTCGGAAATGAGTACCGTGATCAGTGACGATGGATTGAGGAACCCCGAACCATGCAATAATGTGGTTGAATATAAATTGAGCAGTCGTTTTACCGTCAGCAGCTAGTGTAGGCATCGCCTCGGCCCACTTGGTGAAGTAGTCGACGGCGACAATTATATACGCATGCCCCCCGGCCGAGTGAGGGTTACATGTCATAAAATCCACGCCCCATTTCGCAAAAGGGACGACGGTAATAACGGGATGCAAGGGTAAAGGCGACGCGCGCATCTTGCGCTGAAATATCTGGCACGCATGACATTTACGGACTGCAGTGATACAGTATTTGAATATAGAAGGCCAGAAATAACCTGCTCACAGAATCTTCTGGGCAGTAGCATACCCGGACATATGTCCACCACAGGCGCCACTGTGGCAGTCATTTAGGACCTTTTCAGCCTCTTCCAAGGTTAGGCATCGTCGGAGCACCAAATCTACTCCAATGCGGTATAAGGTATCTCCTACTATACGGTGTGGCTGGGACTGGTGCCGAATCCGACGGCGGGCAGCTTTATCCAACTTAGACCGAAATGTCGAGGTCTAAAGATACACTATTATGTCATCGTACCAAGGGTCACGAGTACTGATGAGGAGAAGCGTTTCGTCCGGTATATGATCTTCAGCATATGAGGGAGCGGAGTTTGTAGGGAGAGAGCATATAAGATCCGCGAAAACTAGTGATTTAGTTGACTTAGCGGTAGTGAACTCTAAGTCAAACTCCTGCAGGATAACAATCCATTTGGAGTACTTGCCCCCTAGTAATTTTTGAGAGAGAATATACGTCATAGGGTTGCAGTTTGAAACCATTGTTATCGTACGCAAAAGGATGTAATGGAGAAAGCGCTGTACAGCATGTACGGCTGCTAGTTCCAACTTCTCGACATGAGCATAACACATTTCTGGGTCGAGAAGGTTCCGTGACAGATAATAAACAACATGTTCATCACCGTCATCGTTATCCTGCACCAAGACCATGGCTATGGTGCTAAATGCGGCGGCTAGATATAAAGTGAAGTCGCGGTGGTAGTCCGGAGGATGAAGCAACGGAGCATTGACAAGCAACGTCTTCAGCTTCTCAAAGGATTGCTGAGAGATTTCGTCCCAATGAAAGGGAACGTTCTGCTTTAATAAACGAGTGAATCCTTTGGCCACCTCGGCATAATTCGGGATAAAGCGCCGAAGAAAGTTCGCTTTCCCTTGCAGACTCTGTAACTGATATAGGGAGGAGGGTGATGGGAGATTTATGATGGCCTCGACCTTTAAAGGGTCAAGGCGAATTCCATCTTTCGAGACTATGAATCCTAAAAGACGGCCAGAATCAACGCAGAAGACGCATTTATGAGGATTAAGCCTAATATTGTAGTGCCTGCAACGAAGAAAGATTTGGCGGAGATGCTCAGGATGGTCCTCTCGCTTAGCCGAATGGGCTGGCAAGTCGTCCAGATAAGGCTGAACGATATGGCGAATGTCATGAAAAGCGTAGGACATCGCACGCTGAAAATTGGCTCCAGCGTTCTTCAAGCCGAACGGGAGCTTATTATACGCGAAAGTACCCCACGGACAGATCAATGTGGTCTTGTGTTGATCCTCAGGTGTAACATTAATCTGATTATATCCTGAGAAACCGTCCATCAAGGAATATATCTCACTTCAGGCACATTCGTCGATGATCTGGTCTATAAACGGAGTGGGATAATTATCCTTTCGACAGGCGCGATTGATGTCGCGATAATCAACACAGACTCTAATCGTACCCTGCTTTTTATCGACAGGGACAATGTTAGACACCCATTCTGTGAGGGGAATAGGATAAATAAAGCCCGCGTTCAGAATTTTTTCAACTTCTGCCTTGATTGCGGCGGCTTTCCGAGGATGCATGGGGCATAAGCGTTGGCGCACGGGTTTCGCACCTAGATAGGTTGGAATCTCATGCACTACGATACTGGGATCAATCCCCGGCATTTCCTCGTAGGACCATGCGAAAACATCTCTGAATTCCTTAAAAAGCTTCGTATAGACTTGAATCTCATCGAGAGAACAAGTCACACCCACATGAATATTCTCAACGATCCCCGGTTTAACGGAGATGTTGATCGGGATGGTCTGAGTGATGTTACTCAGGTTACCCTCCGAAAAAGCCTCGTGCGTCAAAATGGGCGTTTGAAGAGGAGGGGTAGGAAACTGAGTAGCATAACGCTCCAGACAGTCAGTCATTGTCCCCAAGCTAGGCATAAAAGAGGAGCGATGATGTCCATCGCCCCAAGGTAGCTCCTCAAGAGACATAGTTTCAATGATGGCCTCATCGGAAGGAAAAGTCTCTTTAGGTGAATCAACCTGACCAAGCCAGGGGGATTGAGAGTAGAAGTTGAGAACCATGCTCAAAGGAGCATGCTGAGGAGGTGGAGGATCAGATGCGGCAACAATTTCACAGTAGCTGATCTCTACTGGAGTCAAGGGCATTGATTCTCCAAACTCAAACACCTGCTCAGGCGTAGGATTAAGCCAGGGGTCATCGGACACGGACATCATGTTGACGGCGGGTGTGCGGTGGACATGGGAAAAATATGGGGCTGGGTCTTTGAAGAGACCGGGTCCTGCAACGTACGGGGGATTGATCTGATCCACGTATAGTGCGTTGTTCTCGGAAGGTAGAGGTGAATCAAACCCCAAGGCTACCGCAAGCTGACAATTTTTCCCTGAGGGAACTTAAGAAACCGAAAGACGGTGGACGCGCGAGCATGGCATGAGTCGGCTGCGGCAAGTATATTGTAGATGAAAAGGTTTAGCGTCAACTGCTTCACTTCCGTTGACGGTCTTCCCTGTAGTAACGATCGGCGGGCCTCGAGAACACCCGGGGGTTTAGATTCCTGACCATCAAATGCCTTTATGGCATTGGGAGATGACGAAAGGGCTGGAGAGCCGATGGCCTTCCAGCAAGCGGAGGACATAACGGAGGTAGAGGCACCTTCATCCACGACAGCCCTATGAATGTTAAGACTGTTAATCCTGACTTGAATAATAAGAGCAATTTGATGTGGAAGCTGGGGAGTGAAATTCTCTAAATCGAAGGTGAGAATACTCGAATCGGTGGGATCAATGCCCCCGATCGTAGACAGTAAAGCCTTCCGTTGCGAAGGACAACTTTGAAGAACTTCTAGCGCAGACATAGCAGACGGCGCCTGTGCCAAATCCTCAACAATGCTGTAATGTTGAGCGGCACAAGCATTCGGATTATAAGAAGATCTTCGAAGGACATCTTTAGAAGGTGGTTTCACAACGGGTTCAGGAGTAGGCTTCTCGATTTCCAACGAACCGGAGACAGGTGGGGGAGGCGGTCCATCCGCAACTGCCTTCCCAGGTGCCTGCCGCGATTCGTTGTAATCCTTCGACCGCGTAGCTACAGAGATAGGTGCAACACTCTTCATCATGAAAACTTGGGACCCAAACAGTGCAGATGGTGATGGCTGTTCGACCATCTGGGTCTGCTGAGATGGGAATGGCTCTTTTAAAACAGCCAGAGTCCCTTTAGCGCCCTTGAGAAGTTGACTAACCTCGAATCGTCGTGGACAATCCTTAGTATAATGGTCCCCTTCACAAATGAGGCAAAGGTACTTCGGTTTACGCTGAGACCCATCCTCAGTGTGAGATTTAGATTCTAGCTTTGGGGCATCAGATTTAGATTTGCCTTTGCCCTTCTTTTTCCCATTGGAAGTTTTCTCCATAGGATTGGCCTGAACGGCATTCACTTCCGCAGTTTTACCAGAATCGGAGGGGGCGGGATTAGCAGGAGCATTGTTGGAAGAATTAGACTTCTGCTTCCCATTCGAAGATTTCTTCGAATTCTGAGAGACAGAACCAATGACACCATCCACCACAGGGGTAGGCGGAGCCTTAGAGGTTCCGGACCGCGGGGCATCAGGCAAGATATCATAAAGCGTGCCGGACTGAGAATATACAAGATCCAGATATTGGGCACGCGCAATGGCCTGTTCCTTTGTCACACACGCTCCCATCGCAATATCCTGAGCGATTTTATTCACAAAGGAGGTGGTGAACCAGTGAGTCAGTATCTGATCAGGTATGTGAAACTTGATCAGTCTACGACGGTGCCGCCACTCATGAATGTGATCAGAGATGTGAGTGGCTTTATCCTGCTTCAGAGAAGTCAGGAGGTGCGTCCCGGCTTCATAACGAACCGGTAACTGAAAGTGTGTGAGGAAAGCCATGGCTAAAGAATTGAAATCTTGGAAAATTCCGCGGGATAACTCTATGTACCACTTAGCAGCAGCTCCAGTTAAAATACAATGGAATAGGCGCAGGCGAATCGAATCGTCGGCCCAAGAGTTAGACGAACACCAAAGATGATACATCATCACATGCGCCTGGGGGTCCTCTCCAGCTTTTCCCTCAAACTTGGGGCAATCACCTGGTATCTTGGTGGGAACTGGAGGCCAATATGGATTATGTAAAATCGGATCATTGGTCAACTTTGAAACATCCGGCAACTCCAAGGTGGCCAGGAACGGCAATGGCGGATTGACCGACATGCCAGACCCAGGATGAGGACCGTTACCTGTACTCCACAATGGTTGTGAATATCCTTGCCCCCATGGGTTCTGTCCCGTAGGATTATGACCATAGGGGGTGTAGGTCGTATAACCAGACTAATTTGGATGCTGGTAACCAGAGTGTGGGGCCTGATAACCAGGGTACGGACCCTGATTATATGTCGGCCTGGTGTAAGCAGCGTTTGGATTTGGCTGCTGAGTATAGGTAAAACCGGGTGGAGGAGGATAATACTGAGAGCCTCTAGGGTGGTTATAATTCGGTTGAGATTGACCATGTGGATAATAACCACCCTGAGGATGAGTAGGCTGCTGAAAAGTGGAACCCTGCGGAGCCTGATAAGTAGGGCGCAGCTGTTGATTTGGCTGCGGCATTGAATGAGTCGGCTGCTGAGCAGGGTTAATGGAATGAGCGGGCTACCCTAAATGAACAGGTTGACCTGACTGAGAGGGCTGACCTGAGTGAACAGGTTGACCCAGGTGAGAGGGCTGACCTGAATGACCAGGTTGACCCGGATAGACAGGCGGCGCCGGTTGCGCAGGTTGACCTGGTTGTAAGTGAGCCCCAGGTTGTACCGGATGGGCCGGTTGGCTTGGAGGTGGGACATCGGGTTGTACCGGATGAACCGGTTGGCCCGGTGGTGGAACAGGACCAGGTGCTTGCTGGAAATCGGTTTGACCTGAAGCAGAACCATAGGATGGTCCTGGCTGATATGCAACGTTAGAAACAACAGGATACTGTGGTTGCATCGGTAAAGAAGGCTGGATTTGCCCCCCAGGACCATAGACCGGCCCCGGTTGGTACCCCGGCTGAGGCTGAACAGGTTGACCGGAAGGGCTATAACACTGTCCTTGCGGACCATACGATGGCCCTTGTTGGCCAACAGGATAGCCTTTAATGCGCTGCCCTTGTGGATCATAAAGATATCCAAGTTGGCCTGCAGGTTGGCCTTGGAAAGGCTGTCCTTGCGGGCCATAAACCTGGTTATAAGGTAAACCTTGAGCATAGAGATAAGCCTCAGGAGCGGGTAGATGCAAAATCTCCCCATGCTCGTCATATTGACCTGAGAAAGCATACACGGGAGTACCATCCTGTGCATAGTGCGAAAAGTAAGAACGGTTAGGATCTTGGGAGGATGGTCCAACCTCGGCGTTCTGCTGTTGCAAAGACAACTGATACTCCTTCGGAGAGATATTCTCCAGTATAGCAGTCGCTAGATAAACATCTTCAGCAGTTGGCCCAGCCCTAGTAGCAGACGCTGAGACAACAGGAGAAGAGGCGGCCACACAGACAGTGGGCCGGACGGGAACAGAAGTAACGGGCGTCTAAGGAGACACCCCGGGTGTAGTAGCAACTGGCCTCGAAGCAGGAGATGATATTCCCATAGAGGCTGCAATGGAAATGATCTGACCCAGAGATCTGTATCCCTGTGGTAAAGAAGCACTGGCGGTTGACTTGTCAGCCAGCTCAGAGTTGTCTCCCTGAAACAATCTTCGTGGGAAGAGCTGATAGTCTTCACCAGACGTTGGGATTTCCTCACCAGAATCACTCATGGCTGATCCTGCCGTTAAATCATGCAAAAGACGGCGAGGACTAGGAGGAAAAACAGCAGCAACAAAAGGCGAACCCGATGTAAGAGAAAGGAAATCAGCTCCTAATCTCAATTCAGACACAGGGTCCGAAAAGGGCCAATTGAACTCAACTGGTCCTCCAAAGGGTTGCTCAGCAAGAACCGGTCCCCCGTCAGGAAACTCAAAAACAGTAGGCTGCTGCGGTTCAGCAGAGGATTGGGAAGCCTTTGAAGAATCGTCCGTGTAAGGACTACCAGTAGACGAAACCGAAGGTTCTGCCACTGTGGCAAACGACCAGAGAAAAAGAAGCAAACACACACACGGGCTGAAAAAGAGTCAAGACACACGATCAAACGGTCAACAAGCAATATCTAACAGGGCATGTAATCGTGGGTGACTAATTTTTTACCACATTGAAAAATAAGAAACTTCACCGTTTCATGTTTTAAGAGTCGAGAAACGATAAAAGATGACTCTATCTCTTTCAGATTTGACACAAGCGTGAAAGGACAAGCGCTTGACGGTCTTTTCAAATTTAGGGAGTTAGAAAAGACCAAATGACTGCTCAGGAATACTAGGCACAAAGGGTGTACCAAATAACCGTGAACTGCAATATACACCTTGGTTTTAATAATGAAAAAGAAATCAACCAAGGACTTTCCGTACGTGCAGGCAATCTCCCCGAATGCTGTGTTCGGTGTATCACGGGTATAGGGCGGCAGACTCGGCTTCCTATGGATAAAGGATTGAAAACCTAGAGGGGTCTCCCTTTATATACATGACGGTACGGGGAGCACAAGTCTGTACTAGTGCTGTCTAAAGCCAAAAGGCGAACGACAACTGTTAGGTTTAAAGACGCCGGAACACGTCTCTAGCCTAGACCTCTAAATGTGTTTCATTAGATTTCAATGATGCCTTAGGTTAATTGAATAGATTTTAAAGTTGATCTTCAATTAGGTTTCAGTTTTCAAGCCCTAACGAATGTGTTGTTTCAAAAACTCCTAAATGCAAAGCTACATGCCACAGTAGACCATTTCCTTCAATGAAAACTAGCTACAGAAGAGTTGAGAGTTTTTACACAAACAAAATGATTGGAAGACAAACAATGATATCTCTAATGCAACTAATGAAATTGAAAATTTTTCATTCTATTCACTAATTACTAGTAAAATCGAAAAATTTCAATTTACACTAATCAACCAAAAGAAAAAGAGATTTTTTTGTTTGTAATTTTCAATGTTTGATAGCTAGAAGCACTAAACAAACCGAAAACGAACGGAACAACTTGAGAAACGATATTGAGAGAGCAAAACGAACAAATTTCACTCAATTACACAAACAATCAGATCTCAAATCGACCAAAGTCTCTCAAAACCAAGAAAAAGACTCAAAGGTTCCAATGGACCGTGTGATCTAGGCCCAAAGAAAGACCAAATGAAATTTGAATGAAGAAACAAGCAATCACCCAAAAATCGCAACAAAACAGTGAAAAACTACTAAAAGAATGCAGAGGAGCAATGAGAGAGTCGACTGGGTAAACAAAACACCAAAACTACTAAGGAGGGCTCAATACACAAAGCCACTAGATGCCCTAGGGCTTAAAACGTGAAATCGATGGATAAAAGCAAACAACCAAAGGACGAAGGAAAATTCCCAGTCAAACAGGACTCCAACACACTCAGGTAGTCGGAAAATCAAGAAGAAAAACAATGACCAGACCTAGAGAGCTCAAAACTGAGCAAACTCAAAAATCCTACAGGAGTGGCGCAACTGGCGCCAGCAAGCAATTGGCGCGACTGTCGGGCTAAAAAGCGCGCCAGTCGAGTTTCTCAGCCAAAAACAAAAAAGAACTACTCCAGAAGCAGATCAATGTAAACTAAGCAAACCAAGAAGCAAAAACAGCAAAAGAACCCAGCCCAGAAGGCTAACCAAGCAAGGAAAATCATAAAATAATCAAAACGAGACAATCTAAACGAGACAGTGAAATCTAGACGATCCCCAGTGGAGTCGCCAAATTGTTGAGGAGGTAAATCCCCTCTGCGGACAGAGGCGATCCCTACTAGCCCAGCAGGGGTCTAGCAACAATCATCAAATGTTACAGCGCAAGTTCCTAGTTACGAATAAAAGACCAAAGATGGAGGCCTACCTGGAATCCAATGCTATGATCCGTAGAAGAGAGCGTTCCCGTTCCTCAGCCTCGGCAGATCACGATCCTCCCACGATCTCTGCGGATGGACACCTGCACATGCAAGAAACAACACGAATACAAGCATAAAATCTAGAATACGCAACTATATATCAGTTAGAAAGGATATAACTCGTTATTAACATAAGTGAAAACAGAGTGGAACCATAACCGTAATCATTCATTAAATAACAATCGAAAGAGAGTACAACCAATGTTCTGACGTCGCGGTCTCCTTCGGATGGGTCTCCAGTCATTCACGTCTCGCAAAGCTCGCCAGGGAAAGGGCAAACCTCTCTAGAGTCTCTCAACGATAGTCTCCTTACTTGAGTGGGCCTTAAGGGAAGAAAGAAGGCTCTTACAACAAAAAGGCTCTTGGGAATTTGGAGATTCAAAGCTTAGGCACTTCAAGACTAGCTTGCAATGGAATTGAGCAGGCTTTTATAGATGGGGAAGGAGGGAGTTGGGATCCCTATTATTGTGGGATTGGCCCTATCAACAAGGAAGGTTCCATGGGAGGTGGCAAACTACTTCCCTTCCATGGAACTCCCGCAGCCAAACCTCCCAACTCAAGATAGGCAATGGTTTCTGAGTTTGTTGAAACACAACTTCCGCCATCTTTATTTAAAAAACACTCCTTAAATTGGCTAGCGTGACTACTGCTATGGGACAGAGCACCAGTTGGCACAGCCTCTTTGTAGGATTTTCCTCATTGGCGTGAGTGATGAACTGTCTGCCCACGCCAATGAAAAAAGAGATGTTTTCATGATTTTTTGCAAGGAGATGTCTTTAGGGAAATTGAAGCGCATGCTTAGAGGAATGAAATGATGATGGTTTCAAAGAGCAAAGAGCATGACAATGTTCACAGGTCACAAAATGGGTCCTCCATTGTGTGGGCCCGGGGAATGGTAGGGGCAGGTAACAAATGCTAGCATGAACAATGGCT